>OY720308.1:11305891-12555891 GCA_963082785.1 Philonthus spinipes | reverse complement strand
AGCGTTATCTTCTTTAGTTCCATCACTTTGAGATAAATGTGCAACGTTATCTTCTTTAATTTCTTCACTTTGAGAGATCTGAGCGGAGTTATCTTCCTTAATTCCTTCACTTTGAGAAATCAGAGCAGCGTTATCTTCTTTAGTTTCTTCACTTTGAGTGATCTGAGCAGAGTGATCTTCCTTAATTCCTTCACTTTGAGAAATCAGAGCAGCGTTATCTTCTTTAGTTCCATCACTTTGAGATAATTGTGCAACGTTATCTTCTTGAATTTCTTCATTATGAGTATCACTAATATCATCTTCTATTATATGTTTATTCGTTGTAATAAGTGCTGTGTCATTTTCATTATTTTGATTATTATTACCTGGATCCAAAGCGCTAAAACGCTTTGATTCGTCTAAAAAAGAAGCCGATTTAGCGCTTTTTACTTTATCTTTCTTCTCCGAATCCGAATCTTCAGAATCTTTACTGCTTTTCTTCGATTTATCACCTGTGAAGAACTTTTTGATTCCACTCATTTTTCTCGATATTGTTTCTGCTATGGATGACTTTTCTTCTTCTTCTTCCTGGTCATCTTCCTTAACTGCAGTTATTTTATTTTCATCTTCATCCTGTATATTTTTAACTGCTTCAACATCATCGGCACTCACTTGATTGTTTTCATCTTCTTGATTTTTACTAACATCTATAGTAGTTTCATTATCTGATGTTTCTGATTTATTCTGTAGTTCAGCGTCAGATGATTTGTTTTCAACAGCTGTTGACGAATGTTCATCTTTGTTTGATATTTCATTATGTCTGTGATCTTCATAATGTTCCTTCTCAAGACCCAAAAAGCTTGTCGTTAAATTTCTTAAATCAACTGAGGAATTATCGTCAGATTTGTCTTCTTTCTTGTCTCCAATTAAATTCTTAGTTATTGTCGCCCCAGCTGCAATTCCAGCTGCTGACACTGCAGCAACAGCAGCTTTCTTCTTTGAAGAAATATCTTCATCATTATTTTTTTCATTTTTACTTGATTTTGTATCTTCATCTGCTGATTCTGATTTATTCTGTGCTTTAACATTAACTTTTCCTACATCATTAACAGCAATTGATGCATTCATAGATTTATCTTCATCGGGGTTTCTACTGTGCCTGTGATCTTCATAATATTCCTTTTCGAGACTCAAGAAGCTGGTTGTTAACGTTCTAAAATCTACTTCTTGGGGTGAAGAATTATTATTACCTTCAGATGATTTTCCTTGAATTAAGTTTTTAACTAATGTAGCTCCAGCTGCTATTCCTGTTGCTGACGCAGCAACAACAGCTGCTGTTTTTACTTCTTCAGTACTCTTCTCTTCATTTTTATTTGGTTTTATTTTTTCATTATCTTCCTTGGTAGAGTTAGCTTCATTTATATTCGAAATGTTTTCTTCGATTGGTAATACATTCTCGTCTTGAGTTAAAGAAGAAGATTCTTCTTTTTCATCCTTTCTATCAATATCTATAGCTTTATCAGGGTTAAGAGGAATATAAATTGAGTTTTCATTTGTTGTATTAAATGATTTTGTATCTTGATTTTCATTCATACTTTCAGAATCAATTTTAGTATCCTCGCCATCTCCACTTTCTTCTTTTCTATTAGTCAATTCATTAATCTTGTTCTTCAAATTAGATATTCTTTCACTCAGATTATCAATTAAAGATTTTGATTTTTCTTCATCTTTATTACTGCTCTCGGCGGTTTCTTCATTCGCTGGTTCTTCATCATCGATTTTTTTATCAGATTTAGGATCTTCAAGATCGCTTGCTATTGATTTATTTTCTTCTTGTATCGTATCATCCTTGCTCTTATCAGATTTATCATCAACAGTCAATTCATTAATCTTGCTCTTCAAATTTGATATTCTTTCACTCAGATTATCAATAAGAGATTTAGATTTTTCTTCATCTACTATATTGCTTTCGGGTGTTTCTTCAATTTTAGTTTCATCGTTATCAATATTGTTCCCAGAATCAGATTTAACGTCTTCAATCAATGATTTACTTGCTTCTTTATTGTTCGTGTCGTCCCTACTTAAATCTGATTTATCTTCAATTGTTTCTGTTTTATTAATTTCACTTAATTTTTCTTGATCTTCTAAATCTTCAATTTCATCTGTTTTAACATCAGGTTCTGCAGTTGCCTGGTTTATTTCACCTTCCTCGATATTCCCTCCCATGATTTTATTTTTCAAATCAGAAATTTTATCACTTACAGTATCAAGAATAGACTTCTTCTCTTGATTTTCTTTCTCTTCTTCAGCCTTTTCATCTTCGTTTCCTTCTTCAATATTCTTCAAGCCAGAATCTTCAGCTGCAGTTCCCGTCAGAAGCACTGGTTCCATTTCTAAATCCTCTGGTTCTTCTTTATCTTCCTTTGAGCTCATAAATTTGTTCTTTAAATCGCTTAGTTTATCGCTAACAGAATCAAGAATAGATTTTTTCTCCGAATCTTCACTGTTTTCATCCTGATTGGGTTGTTTGTCTAAATTATCATTATCATCTTCAAGAGGTAATGAACGTTTTCTTCTTCCTCCGACATCCGGATCATGATCTGGAATAACGATTGCATCTAGTTTCTTCAATGTTTTGTTGAAATCTTTTTCGTCGGTTTTGTCTGAAGTTATTGTATCCTGATGAGAATTATCTTTACTTGCTACAGCTCCCTGAACGTCTTCTTTTTTAATACCTTCGAGTTCTGCACTTGAGTGAAGTGCAATAGCATCTTCACTTTTCTTTATTTCATCTTTTTCAGAGGAATTAATTTCTTCATTATTCTCTTGAGTACTAGGCATCTTTGTTGAATCATCTATTTTGTCCTTTGGGTTGTCAGCTTCTTCCTTTGAACTTCTAATTTCTTCTTTGTGAATTTCAGATTCTTCATTAGAACTTTTAACTTCATCTTTGGAACTTTCAGTTTCTTCTTTCGAACTTTCGGTTTCTTCCTTTACAATTGCAACTTCGTCCTTACGACTTTCAGCTTCTTCCTTCACACTTCCAACTTCCTCCTTGGAGCTTTCAACTTCTTCCTTTGCAGTTCCAAATTCATCCTTGGAAATTTCAGTTTCTTCTTTCGAACCTTCGGCTTCTTCCTTTACAATTGCAACTTCATCCTTAGAACTTATAGCTTCTTCATTTACAGTTCCAATTTTATCCTTGAAGCTTTTTGATTCTTCCTTTGTACTTCCTACTTCATCCTTAAAACTTTCAGCTTCCTCGTTTACACTTCCAACGTCATCCTTAGAGCTTTCAGCTTTTTCCTTGAAATGTTCAGTCTCTTCTTTCGAACTTCTCATTTCTTCCTTTGGACTAATAACTTCTTCTTTGGAACTTAAAGTTTCTTCCTTAGGTATTCCAGCTTCTTTTTCGGGAGTGCTCGTTTCCTCCTTAAAATGTGCAGCTTCTACTTTCGATCCAGCTTCCTCCTTCAAACTTTCCGCCTCTTCCTCTGGACTTTCTTCAATAACCGGATCTAATTCTGAATTAGTAATTGACGTTTTCTTTTTTGGAATGATGTTCAACTGTTTTCGAACGAGATGCCCACGTATGAAAGCTTGAATAACCGTCGCAGCTTTCGCCGCATCATCACTTGACCATCCGGCGACAGGTGATTCCGGTATGGGCGTGGTCGCCGTCTAAACATGAAGAATGAAGAAATTGAAATAAGAAGATATGATTCGATTCGAGATTTGTGATTGATGATAAAACTAAGAACTAATGAAATTGCTATTGCGATTATTCAATGATGAGTGTTTATTCTTCTTTTTTCAAATTCTTCAAAAACCGAGTGCGTTAATTCTTTGAAAACCTTACGATCCTGTAAGTCGTTAAAATCAACGTATCCAGCAACTTACCCTTGGATGAATTTTCCTGATTTGATGCCCTCTCCATAGTGACTGTATCTTCGTGGCTGCTACGTGCTGAGGATTCAATTCTTCTACCTTTGGAACGTTGGGTTTAACGACTTGGCCGAAGACATCATTCGAAACACTTGCTTCGGTAACAATTGAATCTACCTGATCTTCAGTGTTATCTTCAACAATACTGCTGGAACTCTTTTCTTCATCTTCAGTTTTCTTAGATTCATGCGTTTCACCCTTTGCACCTTCAACTTTTTCATTCAAATCTTTATCATCCTTATCTTCTTCATTCTTCTCAGCATCATTCCTTTTCAATTCATCTGACGAGGATTTCTCTTCATTTTCATTGCCAATACTTTTTTTCTCATTTTCTGCGTCAGACTTTCCACCACTACCACTTCTATCATTATCCTTTAAATATTCTGATAGATCTTCTAATTTTAGCGGCCCATCATCCTCAACATCGCTTTTTCCGGAAATTGGAGATACTGGATGATCGTCCAGGGGATTTGGCGTCAGCGCTCCTCCAATATCCAAAATTGAAGACTGAGAAGCCTGGTGGTTTGGTTCATGTTGGGGTGAGTATGTTAAGGGTGAAGCGCTTTGAATGACGATCTTCGTTTGTCTGTGGTCTTCATAATTTTCTTTTTCTGAGTGTAAGAAGCTTGAGGTTAAGGATCGAAGATTTAATTTATCATTTTCATTAATTTGAGGAATAGAATTGCTTATTAATTCGGAATCATTTTTAACATCATCTGTTTTCGCATTAATTGATTCCTCTGTGGCTGGTTCAATATGTTCCTTATCTTTCGAAGATGATTTGTCGCTTTTTGATTCTAATGCATCGCTTGTAATTTTAGCACCAGTAATCAATGCAGCAGCTGAAGCCACTCCAGCCATTATTTTCTCTCCCAATGAAGATTTATTTGAATCCTCTACAGACGGTTCTTTATCTTGCCCTTGTTCTTTCGAAGAGATATTTTCTTCATTGTTAGACATTTCTTCCTTTGCAAGTTGTTTAGCTTCCGAATCTGAATGTATTTCCTTTGCCTCGTTAATATTTTCACTAAAAGACTTATCTTCAATATCTGATTTTATAACGTCATCACTATCTTCAATATGTGCGTTTTCTTTATCTATTGGCGTTTTTGTACCGATTTCAGATGTTTCAATATTATCTTGCTTATCAGTTAATTTATCGGATCCTTCCTTTTCTTCGCTTGCAGTAATATCTTCTGTAGGCTTCACATTACTTTCTTCATTTGTCATATCTTCTGTGGACTTCACCTTTTCTTCTTCATTTGCCACAATATCTTCTGCGGACTTCTCTTTACCTTCTTCATTTTCACTACTTCCTTGAACTGAGCTGAGAAGAACTTTTTTGATATCTTCATTTTCTGCTGCTTCAATGTCTTCATTTTTCTTGGCATCTGTTATTAAAATATCCTTAACTAATTCATCCTCGTTTTTATCAGTTGATACCTTCTGAAGATCATTTTCGCCGATTTGCGATTGTTTTCCTTCATCAGCGTCTTTATGAAGTAATTCGATTTCTGGAATAGTTACATTTTCTTCATCAGCGTTTTCTTTTGGAATACTACTAGTATGAACTTCTTCATCAAGACTTCGTTTCTTTCTGGCTTTGTCTTCTTCAGATATATTCGTATTTTCTTCTTTTTGATTGCTTCCGCTCAGATTTGAAATATCTTCAGGATCATTAGATTTAACATCTATTTGAGATTTTTCTTTATCAGAGTCTACAAATTCCTCAATAGGTTTTATAATCCCATCACCAGTTTCTTTTGTTTCTTTATCTTCACCATCAACATCAATCTTCTTCGAATCTTCAACTCTTTCTTGAACTTCTCCAATAACCGATGGTGTTTTACTTCTCGCGTCTTCTGATAAAGATTTATTTTCTAAATCATCATTAGCTTCAATTGTTTCTTTACTATTTGGATCTTCAATCTTATCATCTTCATTAATTACCACACTATGTGAGTCATTTGTTTTTTCCTTCGAATCTTCATTAGCCTGTTCTTCCTGCATATTGGTTTCTTCCTCGTTATTACTTTTAGAGTCTTGGCTTACTTTAACGTCCGTTATTTCTTTAATCTTGCTTTCGCCACTTGTTTCATCTTCTCCACCTATCTTTTCAACTTCGTTTTGTCCATCAGGGATTTCACTGGTGGTAATTTCTTCATTGTTATTCTCAGTACCAAAGGCTTCGATAACTCTCATATCTTCACAACATTTATCATCAATTTCTTCTTTACTAATATCATGTGAAGCATTTTCTGATTTTTGAGGTCCTTCATTACTATTGTCATTTGTTGCCAATTCTTTATTTTCTTCATTGCTTATAACTTCACTGGCAACTGTTTCTTCGTCCTTGTTTTTAATATCCTCAACTTCTTTAGCATCTAATCCACCAACAGAATCAATTTGTTTTTCATCATGCTTATCTGTATTCCCTTCACTGTCATTTCCAGCACTAATGTCATGTTTATCAATTGCTTTTGCGGCTTCGTCTTGTGCTTCTTTAGCAATGACATCAGATACAGCATTTTCTTCAGATTTTTCTTTGGAATCTCTTTCATTATCTTCATCTAATTTATCACCAACAATAAGAGCTTCATTTATTTCACCAGTCTTCAACGTTTCTTCGCCAGCAGTATCATCAGCAATAGGAGCTTCATTTCCTCCATCAGTCTTCAACGTTACTTCGCCAGCAGTATTTTTAGTTGCTACATCGTCTTCCTTGACACTTGCGGTTTCTTCAATTGTGGGACTATCTTCTTTCGAATTATCAATTTCTGTTTTGCTTGTGGCATCCTCAGTTTCTTCCTTATTAATAATAGCTGCATCTTTTGTATCTTCCATTATTTTACTCTGTACATGTGCATCTGAAATTTCTTTCGAATTATCTGCAGAAGAATTGTCAACATTTTTGTTTGCTTCATTAACAACAGATTCTTCTTTTTTATCATCTATTGAATCTTTAATATCATTTTGTGGAATTTCATTCTGGACATCTTTGGTCGACTTATTTTCTTCTGTGGAAAGTTCTGTGGTCACCTTATCATCAGTTTCATTTTCTTCCGTTTTCAGGGCTTTTTCAGCTACTGAAGAACCATCCTTTGTACCGACATCAGATTCATTAAGTTCATCTTTATTTTCAATGTGAGTAGTTTGTGAGGAGTCTTCTCCCTTTTCGTCTTTTGTTGTTATGTGATCAATACCTTCGCTTTCATTCGCTGCAATTTTGTCTTCCCCTTCAACTTTAACGGATTTGTCTTCATCTTCCTCAACATCATTTTTTTGAGCTGCTTCCTGATCATCCTTCTTCTTTTCTTCAATGGGAATTTCTTTATTAGATGCATCTTCCTGGCTTTTTTGTTCCTCCAACATTTCTGTTTTACTATCTTCATGCGCCTCACCTTTACGGGAATCATTTTCTTGGTTATCAAGGTTTTCAGATTCATTGTCTTCTTTTACAACAGCAGCAACTGGAGTAGCATCATCAACTTTTTGTTCAATATCACTTGATTGTAAATTTTGTTCATCCAATTTCACAGCCTCTATGTTTTCATCAACCTTCTCCTCTCTTTTAACAGAAGCATCGAGATTTTCCTCATTCAATTTTTCTGGATTGTCTTCAATTGATGGATTAACTGAAATCAAATTAGATGCATCTGTTTCTTGAAGCTTCTCCTCATTATTCTTATCAGCCACTTCATTTTTCATCGAATTCGATGAGCTGGCAACGCTTTCTTTATCATCCTCATCAACAAAATCACTATCAACCGTTTCATCTTTAATAAGAACTTTACTCTTCTCAGTATCTAATGAAGAATCATCTGAAGGTTTTTCAGAAGAACTAATCTTCCTTGTGGTTTTTCCCAAATTAACACCATTAATAAATTCCACATCAGCTGGTAGTTTAATATTTTTAGCAGCCATTGCTGCAACTGCAGCTACTGGAACAGCGGCAGCAGCAGCTATTACTGGCGCTTTCGATTTCTTCTTACTTAAGCTGGATTTATTACTCAAACTCACTGAAGATCCTTTCACGGAAATATCATCCTCAACACTCGAGCTTTTCGAAAGGTTGGTCCTGGCTCTTGGCGTTGGCTTATCGCGTTTTTGTCCTTCGGGTTTTTTCTTCGGATCCTCCTTTGAAGGAGTTCTCCTCACTCTTTCTTTTACAACCGGAGGAGTTTTTTTCTTCGTTGGGGATTCTTGAAGTTTCTTTCCTGTGGGTAGAGCAATCGGGGGTTTCGAATTTTGGTCTTGTTTCTTCCATCTCGCGCGCCCGACCCGGCCCTGTTTGGTCTGTTCAACCTTTTGAGATTTTTCTGAAGATGATGATTTCACGGAAGTTCTGTCTAATGAACGCGGGGAATGGTCTACGCTGGTTCTTGACGATTTTCTCGTTTGTGGAGTTTTGGGTGGTGTCCGGTATGCCGATTTTGAGTTGGTGAAGATTATTGGTGTTGGGAGTTTTTGGAATTTGGTGATGTTCGTTGCAGATTTTATTTGGATTTTATCTTTTGATGTGCTTGAACTTGGTTGTTGTTTTTTCTTTGATTTTGAGTAATTTTCTTTAGAATTCTCTGCAAAAATAATATCAATTACAAATTAATATTTCTTTCTTGGCAGAATCGATAGCTGATTATCAGCTGATCTGTATATTTTATATATTGATATATTGAAGCATAAAAAAGGACAAAATAAAAAAAATAGATATAAGAAAACAGCATAGGATTGAACCAATCAGTTCGATAATAGAGAAGGGACAGCTGAGATAGTATTGACACTTAATCAGAATGAATAGCAGAAAACCAGATAAGAAAACATGAAATGGCAACATAAAGATACTTTTAAAATAACGAGGACTAATATTACAACAGACAAAAACCAAAGGAAATACCTAAAACGAATGGAGGAAGGTAACATACAAGAAGAGCCAGAAGAAAAGTAGAAACTGAAATCAACAATTCTTTACACCTTCGGGTAGAAAGAATTATATATATTGAAAAATGCCTCATATTTAAATATTGTCTATCTATGAATAAAAATTACTGACTACATACTTTTATCATTTATACATTTATTAACGTTACATGCGCTAAGTTTTCAAAATTGATAAATTTGATTGTCATATTGTTGTATATGAATACAAGCATATATACAAAAATCGTCCACGAAATTTGAAGAAACATAACATCTTAATTACCATGCTAATTTGAGCAGAAAATGCACCGTTTCTTCTTAACCAGTCTTTATATTTAACGTATTCAATTGATAAGTCCCGCTTTTTCAATTTTGAGAACTTAAGCTCTGCTTAAATACATCAATGTCAATAAAGAAATATATAAACAAATATAATTACTGAATTAAGACAAGATGATATATTATTATTCGTTTCTTTTACATGAAATAGTATAAAAGTGAAGCTTAATTAAATAAAGTTTAAGCCACTATTAAAAAAATCGAGCCTAAGAAATATTTTATGAAATATTTTGTATCATAAAACTTCAGGAAAAATAATTTGTAAATAAAATCTTTACCTGATAATTTCTTATTCCTTAGAGTCAACAAATGTGCAAAATGTTCCGAAGCAAACGCGTAAACATCTTTAGGTTTCTTAAGCAACACTTGTTTGGTCAAACTTTCCATCAACTCCTCCAAACCGATTGGAACGCTCAACCTCTTGACGACCATTCCATTATCACCGTCTATTGTAGTGGCGACCTGCATTGTTCCACTTGTGTATCTCCCTGAAAAAAAACATGCCTTTTGAAAAGGGTAAAAAAAGAAATGATTGATCATTAAAGTTTCAATAACTGACATCATTTACTCAAGGACTTGACAGGTCCGAAACGGGGTCAAGATAACACGAAGCGTGTTTGTTCAGATCTGGAAAATGTATGCTAATATCGATTGGTTTTACTATTGTTGGCGTGAAAAATTGTTGCTATAGTGTAAAACTTGAAATGATGAATTTATAAAGAAATGGGTGTTAGTCACGAAAAGAATTTTGTTTGTAATAAAGTGCTTTATAATCATGTACTTAATGTTGCGTTCTAATTAAACGTAATTTATTACCAAAAAATATAACAATTTAATTATAAAAAATTAATATATTTTTAAAAATATTTCAAATTAATTACATTATTTTATGTTTTGCTTGCATGTATTAAAAGGTATTTTAATTTATTGAGGTGGTCATTATCAAAGCAAAAAATGTTGGTTCATTTTGTAATTGCGTATCTTTTGTAATTTGGGTTACGAATCCGGATCACAAATCCTTTCTCATAAAGGTATTGAAGGCACAACATAAGTGATACTCCAGTCTGGTGTGAAAATTTGGAGTCCTCTTTAGAATTAAAATCTGTGTTTCCGCGTGATTTTTCAGCGTTTATAATCTATAATATACATACCAGAATAATTAAGTAATTTCATGTGGTATCATCAACGACTTGGGTCTATTGTAATTCATATGACGTATTAAATCACAATACAAAATCTGTTCAAACGCCTTCATTAAGGCATTGCACATGGAACACACTGGTCTGATGAGTGTCGAAACACCGAAATGACCATCAGGAATGTTGGTTTAACATTTATTAAATGAATTTCGTTTCCTGTTCCCATAAACAGGACAAGATCGTATACCTTTAGTGGACGAAACAGCTATTCTCGATCGTCTAACTTGAAGAACCAAAATATTGACGATGCCACATGAAATTAGGCAATAGATGACGCTTGCGTTGTCATCCATTTATTATGATTATAAAATATGTGTTTATATAACACATATAAGTTGAAGCGAGGTCTGGGATAAATGCAATAAAGCTCTTTATTTTCCGTATTTGGAAGTATATCGTGGCGTTTCCAGTGCTCGAGGGTTTGCTTAAGACTGTTTGAGGTAGCTAGTATACCGACTTTTGATTATTCAAGAGATGTATCAGAATTATTTGTGTCGCCATGAGACGAGACTGATACATCCCGGAAAATCTTAATTAATCACGGTAATCATATATTTAAACACAACCATTTTGTTCTTGAATTGTAGTTAGATGATAGAAGGATAGTATGATTATGACACATTTTTTTGTTAAATCAATTGTTTAAACAATATTTGTTACTATTTTACACTTGCCCTTCATGTTTGAATGATGGTGCAAGTGTAGAGTAAACGAGTACCATACACTTTTTCCATTCTTCCTCACTTTTAGTATTTTCTTCCACGACTAAAATCATTTAAATTGAAAGCACTGCAGAATGGTGCGGACGTATATAAAAAAATCGGACCGTGTTACCGAATACACAAAAGCAGCAGTTGCTCAGGCAGTTGAAAATGTGAATCGAGATTTATCGACAGCATATGCTGCGAGCAAAAAGTATAACATTAAGTAGTCCACATTAAATGCTCATATAAAAGGCAGAAGAGGCAATAAAAGTGGCACCCAGAGAAGACCAACAGCTCTACCAATTGATGAAGAAAAAAAGCTCACTAACTGCATCAGAGTGATGGAAAAATAGGAATAGAGCCTAACACGAAGTGATATATTGCGTATAGTTGGAGATTTTGTGAAAAATAACAATATGAAAACTCCTTTTAAAGATGGCTATCATGGTGAGGATTGATTTTTGGGATGTCCCAAGCGGAATCTCAGTATCAAGAAACCCCAATCAGTTGAATACTCTAGAAAGAAGTGCCTGTATCCATTCATAATATATCAATACATTGATATTCTAAAGAAGCAGTTGGATGAATTGCAGCTTCATGATAAGCCTGAGCAAGTTTGGAACTAACTTCAGTTTAGATCCGAATAAAACAAATATTTTCGGACATAAAGGTAGAGCTGTTTTTAATTTAAAATGTAAAAAATATTTTATATCATGTTCTCTTAAAGGTGTAGCAAGTTCCAGAACTACAGCTGGAAGATCGCGAGAATATTTCCGTCATAGTAGCAGCTAATGCAGCGGGAAACAAGGTACCACCTCTATTAATTTTTAAGGGAAAAACATCTGGAACAAATGGGTTTCATCTCCGAAACGAAGCTTTCCTGGAACCACTTATGCCGCTACTATGAATGTTTTGATGAAGTCCGATGTTTTCATTAATTATTTTCATAAATCCTTCTGGCCAATAGGGCCCAATAGGCCAGTGCTGTTGATATATAATGGACATGTATAGCACGTCGAAAGAAGACTCATTTGTCCGCTATTGAAAATAATGTGGTTATTACTAAAACTTCCTGCATATTCGAGCCACTTGCTATAACCACTAGACCTATGTCTTTCTAAATCTGTGAAGACGAAATGGGATGCCTTACTGCTGAAGTGACAGAGGCAACATGAAGGCCAACGTATACCCAAACATATATTCAGTACAATGGTTGGAGAAATATGGACAGATCTGAAACCTGAAATAATAATGAATGGTTTCCGAAAAGGAGGAATTCATCCTTTCGATTCATCTATTATCAGCAAAGAGCAGTTCGATGTAGTTGCCCACAAACGATGAAAGGGACGAAAAAGATCGAATAAATATGGTCCTGAAAATAAAAATAATGAATTTGTTGTTGCAGCGGTAGAAAATGAAAAACCTGAATATTCTTCTGAAAATATACTTCTAGAAACAGTCAAACAAGGCAGAGTATCGGGAAGCCAGAGCAAGAAACGTGTAGCTTCTGGAGCAGAGATAATCACAAGCGATGAAGTTCTGACCCGTCTCAATGAGAAATTGACAAAGAAGGTAAAGTCTCCGAAGCCCAAAAAAAGCAACAACACAAATTAGTTGATTCAGATTAAGAGGAAAACGTTCCACATCGTCCCAAAAGATTTGATAAAAGACAGTGATGACGATTATTAAGTCGATCAAGAAGAAGAATAAGAAGGCTATATAAATGGGACTACAGAAATCAATCCAGAGGATTGGGTTCTTGTGAAATTCACCTCTAAGAAATCCACATGATACTATGTCGGTCAAGTAATAACCTCTGCTGATGATTTGGAAGTAAAATTTGTACGGACAGTGAAGTCGTTGGATGCTATAGCATTTGTGACATTTGTATGGCCTGATAAGGATGATTAATGCTCTATTTCACGGGAAGATGTTATTAGCAACACCTAGCATACAAAGTGGAAGACGAGGACTCATCCGGTTTGACATAGTTTTAAAGGTTACAATGTATTGTAATTAGTAATCCATGCAGATTTATGTTGCGTTAGTATTTTGTAAACCCTACACCCATATGGGTAAAAAGGGTCATTGAATTTATATATATATATATATATATATATATATATACATATAGTATTTTGTAAAGTTTACTATCCAATAAAACGTTTCTAGCTCCTTTGTCTTTCAATGTATTGCTCTCTAACTTGACATTTCTTAAAAGCACCGCTGAATGAAAAGTATACACTAACCCCCTTTGATTCACATTGGTTTGTATAGCATTTTACGAGTATAATTACACTTATCCCAACTTGTGGGGTAAGTGTACAGTATTTGCATCGTCTTAAATAATTACAACTATTTTAGAAACTCAAACAAGTAAAACTCTATTATTATGTTCTCTGTTACTCATAGTTGAACGGTAAAAAAAGAAAAACATCACAATTCATCATACTTTTGACACAATCATGGAACAAAGTGCAACTATTGTTTTTTTTTAATGTATACTTACCCCACTTCACCTTATCATCAACGAACAAGAAGATAATTTAAATTAAATGAAAAGAATCTCAAAGCACAAAAAAGTAATGATTTTTTTTAGTATATCACTGCAACTGTCAACATTTTTAGAAAATATTTTTTCCGCAGTAACGGCTAGTCATACCTACTAACTATGTTATATCGATGTAAATATAATTAAAGGGAATCGAATAAAAAAATAATATATAGGGTGTTCCAATCGAATTCATAAAGTTGATATGAATTTCAGGATAATAAGACACCATGTACATACGAAAATAATTGTTTTTTATGCGCCTTCAGTAGTGAAGCAAGTTTTGTTAATAAATAAATGCTGAATTTCTAACGACAAGGGTAACTTATCATATATATATAGGGTGGGCCACGAATAACAGCCATTGAGCAACAGAAGACCAGCCAAAAAACCCTTACTTACAAAGAAAAAATTTTGCAAGACTACATCAGAATTGGACCATCAATGAGTTAACCTTAAAGCTCCAAATAGAGCGTGTCTGGCGAAGGCGAGAAGAAAGGTTTGCCAGCTGTAATATCTCTCCTAAAGTACCTTTTGGTAGATCTAAAATGTTTTAGGTAGGAATTTGCTTCGATGCTCGTACAGAGTTGGTCCCTATATGCACGAAGTCTATGAATGCTCAATATTACTTGGACAACATTCTTGTCGAACATGTAATGCCTTTTGCTCCGTTTGCTGGGACACATTTTTTATTCATGCAGGACAACGCTCATCCCCACGTTGCTAGATAAGTTTTTGGCTACATAAATGATGTTATATATCTCTTTATTAGAGTAGCCAGCTAACAGTCCGGACATGAATCTTATAGAGAATCTATGGGACTATTTCAAAATGATGATTAGAAGTCATAGACCCCCTGTTGCTAATCACAACCAACTCATAGAGGCCATTATTGAAGAATATTCCGCAAGTTTTATTTGAACATTTGATATCAAGCATACCTCGACGCATGAATGCAGTGAAAAAAAAAGTAGAGGAGACCCTACACGGTATTAGGGTTGGCCCAGATGCATTTATTCTGTTTTACTGATTCTTTTTTCTTTTTTCAATTTGAAGTTATGCTAGCTTATTTATGTATTTCCAGCAAAAACTATTATTTAAAGAACAAAATAAGGCAAATTAAGGTCGTGTTCCACTAATTTGTAGGTACACATTATTATTTCAATAGTTTTATTTTGTGATTATATTGTAAACATTTATATTAATTAAAGTGGTGTGTTTGTCCAGGAGTTTGTCTTAATATTAATAAGATTTTATTGAACCATCTTGGAATTTGATTCACCAATTAGATTTTATTTATTAGTTTTTATAAATGAAATGTATATTGTAAAATGAAGATTCCGTAAAAGTAAATAAATGAAACTATGAGAAAGTGAATAAATATCTTTTAAATTACTATTTAAATAAAATATTTGAACCAATAAATCCAACTTTTTATCATTTGAATATTTATAGTAAAAATACAATAATAATTATTATATTTAGGAAAAATATGCGTTTAACAAAGCATAAACACGAAAACCCTGGCGGAAAGACCATTGGTCGATAGCCAATTAACAGATATAAAATATACATTTGATTTTGTAATTTTTAATATTTATTTAATATTTTGGCTGTATATATCTGTTAATAAATATTATTATTTATGCGTTTAAAATAATTAATAGAAGTAAATGCGACTTTATGAAATATTTAAAAAATAGAACTTACCAAATTCGCTTAAAAAACAAACACAAAAATCATTAATAACTAACTCCTTCCGAGGTTTGTTAATAACTGACGGTAAGTGGAAAACGCGAAGAGTGTTCACCCTGTTTGATATATTCCGATCGAATTTTCCTTTCGTGACTAGAGGAAAATCCAACACGTCCAGAACGAGTTTTCCTAGAGTTCAAACAACCCCTTAGTAACCAATAAATAACAACAATCACAACAATACGAGAGTATTGATTTGAGTTTAGTTAAAATAGTATTTGATTTAATTTTGAGTTTATAAAAACAATCCTCTTCTAATTCAGCTGGTTTATTTGTAATTAATTTAAGGAAAACTTATTTGAATTTTGTATCAACTTGTGTTGAACGTGGTTTGTATTAAAGCACACTCCGTTTGCGAGTTTCCATGTGGAAAAGGATCGATCTTTCTACGAGCAGGGTTTATACGCCGTAGTAGACGTACATGGGGGTCGTTTACATCAGAAATTATAATAAATTTAACACATTCTCGATGGTAACATGAATGCTAATTCCGGACAATGCCACTTAATTTTCTAATATTATTTATGTATCGTGGCCGTCAGAACGCCACTTTTTACGACTTATTACGGTTCATGGAAAAAGCCACCGATTCCGTTTAGATATATCATCATGCAATCGCTTTCTAAATTTACAAAACACGATGATTGATAGAATAAATTAATCACACGAAACGTCGCAGAAAAACAACAATTATTGATTGAAAGATATTAAATTATACATTTCGTTATATTTACTGAATTACTTTCTGTTCATATTTTGAACAATTTCATTCTAAATAGATATAATTTCATTACTATAATTGACTATAAATTATATACCAACTGTAAGTTAATATTATATTATCTGTGATACAAAATTTAATTAGTATTTATGTTGGTATATTTTTATGTCTGAGAAATCAGCAAATCTGGACACAATTTCTCAATATAAAGCCGATTCTCTGGATTTTACAGATTTTTTACTCGCCTTTGACTCAATTGACAATGATCTTCTATTTCATCAACTTAGTCATTTGACTACAGTTCCTGCGGTTATTAAATTCATTGTATCATATTTACAAAATCATTCATATTATGTATTTTTTAATAGTTTTAAATCCTACGATTCTTTTCCGTACACTGATGTTCCGCAAGGTTCTTTTCTTGGCTCACTCTTGTTTAATATTTTTATTATTGAGTTATTGGACATGCTTACCTGTCCTGATGATCTAAAAATGTACCTAAACATTAATTCCTGGAATAATGTGATCATTATACAATCGAAATGTAATTGTTAAATGGTGTAAGAGAGTTAGTTTCGTAATAAATGTCAATACATGTTGTGTGGTAAGTTATTCCTGCGCTCGTACTTCACTTAAATTAAGTTATCAGATAGATGAAATCTCTTTATCGAGATGTACCACGTCATAGATTAAGAATACTCCTTACTTTATGACCACATTCAAAGAATTAGGAATTACTTTTGACAACCAGCGCCGGTGTTGCTTAAAGGTAGATGTATTAAAGCTCTGATTTTTTTTTGGTATTTTAAATTCTTTGAGTGATATCATTAAAGCTCTGATTTTTTCGGTATTTTAAATTCTTTGAGTGATATCATTAGTTGAGATCTATTTATAGAGTCAAAGGCTTGCTTAAAGTCTATTAACAGCATTTCGATATTGATGTATTCATGAGCTTCCTCAGCTATTTGTTTAACGATATGTATTGCATCTACCATTGATTTGCCGGGAATAAATCCGCATTGGTAGTCTCCTATAACATTGCTTGTATATCTGCTGAGTCTTTTCTGGATTAAGGTCGACAGTATTTTATAAGTGTTGTTTAGTACCGTCATTCCTCTGTAATTCTAACAGGCGGATTGGTCACCCCTTTTATGTATGCGAATAATCAATCTGGGCATTGTTTCGTTCTTCCATATGTCTGTTATCAGGTTATATACTTCCTCGTGTAGTTTTTCTCCCCCGAGTTTTATCGTCTCCATATAAATGTTGTCTTCGCCTGGTGACCTTCCATTTTTACTTTGTCTAATTATGTCTTTTATATCGTCTATTCGTGGTTCGTCTACATGAGTTTATTTCGTCTATTGGATCTATTCCTTCTACTTGTTGGTGTCCGTCATTAAGTCTTTAAAGTAATCTTTCCATATTAATTTGGCCTCTTCTTCATTTTCGGCTATTTTCCCATGTCTGTTCCCATGTAATCCTATATTATTCATTTTTCTTCGTTTCTTCTGTGCGTTGATTTTTTGTAGAATTTTTTGTTTTGAGTTATGGTTTTTGTATTCCTTTTCGATTTCTTCCATCTTTTTTTGTTTGATTTTCCTTACGAGTTTCTTGCATTCGTTTCTTTTCTTATCATATTTAGTTTTATCTTCGTGTTTGTTTGTTTGTTTGTTTGCATCCATCTTTTTCTCAGTTTTGTTATTTCTTCCAATATTTTGCTGCACTTTTCGTTCCACCAGTCGTTATTGTACAGTTTTCGAATGGAATCCATATTTTGATCTGCTGACTCAAGTAGTGCTTCTTTCAACTTTTCCCATTTTTTGTTAAGGTCTGTATTTGTTGTAATTTCTTTCTCTGTTTTCTTTTCTATAGTTTTTTCGTAGGCTTCCCTTGTTTTCATATTTTGCAATATCCCATTTTTCTTGTTTTCCTGCTTCTTCCTCTTTGCCACTTTCTGTTTTATGACAGCTGTGACCATGAAATGGTCTGTATCGGCATTTGCACCTCTAAAAGACCTTACATCCAACACATTTGTTTCCCGTTCTTTTTAATGAGAATGTGATCAATTTGATTACTATACGTCCAGGTGACATCCATGTTATTTTATGTTCTTTCCTGTGTACGAATTTTGTGTTTACTATTTTCATTCCTATTGTTTTTGCTAGGTGACATAATCTGTGGCCATTGTCATTGGATATTTCGTGTATGGTGTGCTTCCATGATACCTATTCTTAAATAGTCTTCCTTCCCAATTTGTCTCCTACGATTATGATTGTATCTTGTTTGGGTATATTTTGATATATTCTTTCGATTTCCTCATATTCTTCATCTTTCTGCTTTTCGTCTGCTGGTTCCGTTGGTGCATACACGTTTATAATGGATGTATTCAAAGGTTTTGATGTCAGTCTTATATACGCTATCCTACCACTAACAGGTATAAATTCCATAATACAGTTGCTTAATTTTTTTTATTATTATGAAGGCTACTCCATTTTGCCTTGTTCTTTCTCGCCTGAATATAATATGGTGTATTCAGTATTCACTATTTGACCAGATAGTGCAGCTACGTCAATGTATCAATTCTCTAGCTATTTCCTACATTTTCCCTACTTTCAACATAGTTTTCATGTTCCATTTACAATTTTTTATTGTATTGTTTCTATTTTTCTTTTTTTCATTTATCGTTGCATTTTTTCAACATTTATAAAAACTTCAATCTTTTTTGACACTCATCTCCACATTCTATAGGGTGATCTCCAACCTATTTCCCATTCAGAACCCGTATTCCAGAAATTGATTGTACATTTCAATCTTACGCAGCTGTCAAATTCACATGTAAAATTCTTATTCAAATGGCAGATCTCGTAACGCCAAAACGTACAATCAATTTCGGGAATAAGGGCCCAGATTGTACCCACATATCTAAAACCAAATTAATACTAATTAAGGTTTTAATTAAAACACTTGGTTTGTTTCACTGTTTTTTATATTTTTACTCCATGGAGTAAAAAAAAATGAGGAAATCGAAATTAGTTCAAAAATGTTTCACCACGGGTTAAGTGAGAAGTTAATTATTAACAAATTAATACTATTTACTTATATTACATATTACAATGTCTATTGTAATCTCTGTACAATTGTTTCACAACACTGTGACTTCTTCAGGCGAAGAAATCATTGATCTAGTGATATTTAATATAAATAATTATGAACATTGAACAATTACCAGCCCCATCAAACAACTGCTATTTAATTGCTGTAGCAGAGATTGTAGTTGGTATGTAAATACACAATCTTTTCTTTATTAAATTAAATTTAAATAACTGCAATAAGAAATAAAATAAATCTTCATCATTATTATTATTATTAAACAGATGAAAAATAAAACAATTAAATAAAAGATCCTTTATTTATATCACAATATTACTTTACACTTTAAACTGCTCCACATATTCAACTTCCAAAGGATGAAGTTCCGGTGCAGCAATTATTAAGGAATGCAATGGTGGGCCTAAGTCGTGCTCAGACATTTTTTCCAGGGAACAAGCTGCAATAGCTTGATTTTCAGATCCAACACGAGCCAATCCAATGCAGAATGTATCATTGGTTAAAACTGAAAATAATTTTAAAATATGAAACATTGCTAGAAATTACATTTTGTTTTTAGATTATTGATATTACACTTACCATTATCGTTTTTCCTTTGAATGATTTGAAGCAATTGCTTGGAAGCTTCACTAACAGACATAAACCTTGGTGGCATGTATTCCCGTTTCTTCTTGACTAAGCTTTCTAAGGTTGGTTCCTTAACTTTTATGTCTAAAACAAAACGCATAAAACAAGCATTTATATTTTTTTAATACTTGAACAATATTTAGTGTTAAATTTCAATTGTTATTACATGACATCTTACTGTTTTCACACAATTTTCAACAGAATTTTAGAAAATAACACAAATGTATATTGAAAATTAGAATAATAAGTTGAAATTTCAAAAAAATGTGTTTTTATAAACTGTTTAAGATATGTATTTAAATTATTATTGCATAAATTCTTAATTGAGATTCGGTTATTAAAATAATGTTAATTAAATAGATTACTAATCATTCAATGTTTACTTAATCATTTTATTTGCTTTTAAAAATTTAACCATTTAAAAAAATACAGTAAATTGTTCAATATAAAATTAAATAATTGATTTTCCATTCTCCACTTTTTTAATATATTTGGCTGATATGTTTTGCATACTATGCATGTATTTTAAATGGTGTACAATATTATTATTATGAATTATTCAATTAAGTAAAGTTTATTTTATATTCCTATTAAAAATTACTATAAATACCTAATAAACACAATGTGTGTAACTTTCTTTTAAAATTTTCCACTATCTTATCGTAAAAACTATCTGGTTCCCAGCCGTCCATCCAGTAAGGTATCGAGACAGTCTCTCCGAAACTGTACAGCTGTAATCCACAACATCCGATTGCATTCATTATGGAAGCATTGTGCACCACTTGATATTTAAAGCCTTTTTCTTTGGCTCTTAAAATGAGGTCTGTATGAGTTGTGGCCCCAAAAGGATCCCCAACAACTAAAAATGCAATGTCTTTTTCGTCAGCACCAGACATGATATCATCTGCTCCTTGCTCGACCATCTCCCTGTCTGCTACTATTAATTCTCGGCCATAATATTCCTCCTATTAAAATTTTTAGAAATTTTAAAAGTGATATATTTTTAATATTGGATTCATATTTAACAATTCTATTTTAAATTCTCTTGAAAATGAGCTAATATAATAAAATTATACAGGGTACTTGTTAAATAAGGTTTAAGATTCCTAATAGTCAAATTCTATTGATATGAATATACAGGGTATCCAAAATTTAATGTCAAACTTTTTAAATTTTAATGTACTTTATTTTTCTTATTTTAAATTGAAACCCCTGTATATTTTTACATCATTCAATGCAGAATTAAAAAAACAAACATCTTTCTTCCTATCAACCCTGCCTATTAAAATGGTTGAAAAACAGTTTTTTGTCAATAACTTTTAATCTGCTAGGAATTAAGGGAGGTTTGTTAGGAAGAAAAATATTTGTTTTTTAATTCTGCATAGAATGATATAAAAATATACAGGGATTCCAATTTAAAATGAAAAAAATAAAACACATTCAAGTTTTAGAAGTTTGACATTAAATTTTGGACACCCTGTATAATTCATGTAAATAAAATTTGATAATTAGGATTGTTAGAACAAGTGCCCTGTATAATTTTGTTCACAAGATCCTAATATATATTTTAATAATTTTTTAAACCAATGGTGCAAACCATTTTTTTCTTATTATTATTTATTTGTTCGTATTACTAAACTGATTTCAATGAGATTTTAGGGGTATGTAGGTAATCATAAAATTCACCTAAATAATGAATAAAATGTATATCAAGCAATTTAAAAAAAAACATCATATCGTAACTCTTTTTTGGGACACCCTGTATAGTCAAATATATTTTCCTGAAGTACGATCAAGGACCCACGTAACGTTTCCAAAATTTTAAAGTCCTAACTTAATTAGTAACTACTATCAAAGTATACTGTATACTCTTCCTGTTATTATTAACTGCCAATGTTTAAATATTAATCATACCCATAAAAAAATAAATTCGACAACTTGTTATATATCTTATATTTTACATAATATAGTCTAATTTAAAATATATTTTAAAATAATTCGAATAAGCATGTGTAATAAAGTGAGGTTAGAAGGTTTATTTACCAAAGCCTGTGTTCCACATGTTAGTATTGATGTATACGCCTCCAAATAAACACGATCACATTTTTTAATTATTTCCAAGCCCTTCACTGTGATATCCTTGCAATCACCCAAACCCAGTCCAATGATATAAAACATTCTTGATTTTTTTAATGGAAAATATATCAAAACACAAGTGTGGTAAAACAATGTGCTAATTTATTGGCAGTTTCTTCTATTAAATTAAATTACAGGTTTCTATTTCAAGTAGAATTATAGGTTTCTATTTCAAATATAGTTATAGGTTTCTATTTTTAATAAAATTACAGGTTTCTATTACTAGTACATTTACAGATTTCTATTTGTAGCAAAATTACCGTTTTCTGCAATTACTTGCTTTTATTAAATTCGGTTATATTTTTACTAAAGTTACAAATTATAGTTAGAATATATATTTAAAGAAATACCGGAGTTGATAAAATCACAATATAATGGTAATGTATAAGAAACACTTGTACATCTGGTATTAAAAATAAAAAAAGTGAAGTGTTTCTTATACTTAAGTACTTAAGTCTGCAGATGGCCTTATATTATGTAACGTTCCTTTTGTTGTTTTTACATTAAATTTTTCTCGGATCATAAATTTGTTGCATTATGCAATATTTTATTGATGTGCAACAGCAGGTGTACATTATGTAATTCAATGTCCAGCGTGGGTATTTGCCCGGGAAGTAGTTGTATTAATGTGCATTTATCTAAGGTACTTACGCGACATAAGTTAAGTCACAGAGCTAAATTTGAGAATAATTTATTATTTTCAAATCATTTTTATTTAATTCATTTAAATAACTGTGACTAAGTGAATGAATACTTTTCTATTTACATTCCTCTATAGAAACTCCTTCTAGATCTTCCCATGCTTTCTTGAAGTACGTTTGTAAATAATTCATATATAAATTAATTAAAATTTTAATTCGCTTATATTATTATTATAAACATGTTGATTTAGTAAAGTACATTATGTAAATATACAAAAAATATTTGTGTCTGCAAATGACTCTCGATTTGACATAATAGCATAAGATTTTTTTTAATACATCTAGTAATCTATATTCTACATCTGACACTAATATAATTTTTACTGGGTCAATTAAATGGAATGTGGATGGGTATACAACTATTTGTGTTTAATTATTGAAAAATTTAACTTTTCAATCGAAGATTTAGTTTTATAAAATTTACAATGTATACTTTTGCTTTATTATTAAAGCTACAAAATATACATTGTAGCTTTAATAATCTTAAAGATTTGTGTTAGCACAAACATATTTTGTCTGTTGTATTAGCCATTTAACACTGTAAAAATCAAAGGTCTCGGCAAGGAAACTTACATAAGGACCACAAAATAAAACAAAACATATCCCAAAAAGAACTTTTGAACATTTATAACAAAAGAAAAACTCAATTAAACATTCGAAATGGATTAACACATTTACACAGTAAAACTTAGTCTTGGACAGTGCACCTAAATGGATCAACTTCAACAAAATTTAAAATGCTTATAAATATAAAAAATACATTCAACGTTCTTTATAGTAATATATATATATACTGATACATGCTGGGTTATAGAGAAAGGGGAGGGGCGTCGATCACGTGTGTGTATATGTTTATGTGCGCGAGGGGTACATATCCTAAACACAACTTAAAAAATCTCATAAAAATTCAGACTCAGTCCGCACTCTCTCTATAAAAAAAATGGAATCACTTGACCTTCTTCGTATCACTTTGCGCACTCTTCTCTTCTGGTTTCTGTTTTTCAGCTTCAGGTGTATCTTCATATCTATAAAATAATTATAAAAAAGTAAGTAAATAAATGTAGTCTAAAGTTAATTTTGAGTTAAATTCGCAATAGATATTATATTTATTTATTCAACAACAGAGGAGAAAATGCTTATGTGTGTGTGTATGTTTATATTATACATCCTTGTGAGTGCAGAATAGCGCTCGCGATATAGCAATGAAATTCAATAAGTACATGCAAGCAGTTTTTAGAGTCTCTGCAATATCTCTGGCAGCAGCTTTCAAGTCAAAAAATATGCTGAGAGCGTGTCGCTACAATTCCTGCTGGTTGTCTCTCTGTATATATTATTTACTCAATGATGAACGATTGTTAAACTACAGTTCAGCAATATGTTTCCAAGCTGATCGCTTTTAGCTGTGCAGGATTTACTAACATCAGTTGTCTATGAACTAACTTGCAATTCTTACTCCTGCTCTAGAGCAGGAAGAAGTGCACGTTGGGTACAATGAAACTGGCGCAAACGAAAACATTGCTGTTCGACTTGGTTCATGTAACGAACGGTTTCAGTGCAGAATGTAAAAAGGTTTGCCCCAGTTCATGTAACGAACAAACTTATATTTTCAGCTAATTCCATATAATATATTAAAAAACTTAATTTTAATCATTGTAATTATGTTATTGACAACATTAACACTTATATGAAATATGAACAAATATTTTTATTCTTTTAAAACTATTTATAACCAATAACACACATATTCTGTGTTTTTGAACCTTCAAAAGTGTTTCACCAAGTATGAAGTGAGAAGCTAATCAAATAAATACAAATTTTTTATAAGAACCAAAATTAAATTGGTATTTAAATTACTACATATCTTAATTTCTCAATAAAAATACTTTCCTTCCTTATTTCTTCTTATGTTTTTTTCTGAATATAAACTTATTTCATAAGTGTAATTTGCATCATCAGTGGTATTCATGATTAATAAATAAAAACAAATTATTTAATTACAAAAAAAAATATAGAAATTAAAATGTTTTTATTGAAATTGAGATCATTCTCCGTAACCAACTCTAGTAGTTTTAATACATATCTTACTTGAGTAACGCTGTCAGATCGCCTTTGAAGAGAGCTACGAGTATGGGCGTTCCCAGACAGGCAGGGACTAAGTAGAGCAGAGCAGGTTGGGCATGTTTGAATATGTGCATGACGAGAATGGTCGTCATGAGGCCCAAGAAGTAGGCAAGACACGTCGAATAAAAGTAAGTGCATGTCTTCCTCTTGAGGCTGTGATCAAAACGTAATAGCAAGGCGATAAAAATGCCCGGGATCACAATGTCGCCGAGACCGAGCATCGCAAAATTGTTGGCAGCCAAACCATGTGATAATAAATCTTGTGGGAAAACCACTGTAACAAAATTTTAACATTTGTAATTAAAAACAGTGTATTTTTTATTTATTGGTGCAATATTATTTTGTTAATTGTTGAATCTCATATATATCATAATTCACAATAATAAACTACATTTACTTTAGTTGTACAACTGATTTTTTTTTTTTTTAGAGACAACATTAATGATTCACTGCTAATTTGATAATCACTTCTGAATGAATGAGCAGATCTATTATAATCCTCATTCTATAATTTATTATAAATACAACTTTCCACTTTATTCCATTATTAAACCATATAACAGGGGCCTTATTCCTGAAATCGATCGCATGAAATCGGTCGTATGCCACTGTTAAATTCACATGTAAATTCCTATCTAAATTACAGATTTCATACGATCGAAACGTTCGATCAAGTTCAGGAATACGAGCCCTGATGTGTTGTTGTGAGTTACGTGAATAGATTCAAATAAGTATTCCTTTCTTCAGTTGTCTATTTTTATGCTATATGTACATTTCGTGCACTATTTGTCCATTATCAATAACTAACAAAGTATGATGTACTTATTAAACCATATATATTTTTTAATTTTTATAATTTTATTTTCATTTTAATTTAAAAATTGTTTAGATTTTATTAATTTTCATTTCATTTGACCAGTTCAATTTATATTTATTTAATCAATTCATTTTAGTAAAATAATTCAACAATGATTCGAGGATGGTTTTTTTTTCATCTTGTTAATGAATATTGAAACCGAAATTTTCAATATATCTTTTTCTATTTAAAAAAATGTATAATTATAAAAACTTAATTAAAATTAATTTTAAATTCTCTTGAAAGTGAGCTGATAACCCGAAACTAGTTGAGAATTAAAAGTTATTCAATATAATCTGTGTTTTTATTTATTTATATTTTAATAATCTTTTCATATTTATTATCACAATATGAACTACCAATGTTTAAACATTAAAAGTTTCGATTACATTAAAGTAAAAGTGTTTTATTATTGTGAATATTATTATTATTTAAAAATTAACATAAAAAAATATAACATTAAAATACTTGTAATTAATATCTATATCTAAAGTTTTGGCTCCTTTGTTTGAATAATAATAAAATTATCCTTCAAATACGATCAAAAAGAGCAATCATTTCTATGTAACATATTTCAATGATTTATATTCTTAAAATATAGTTTATATCGACTGCTAAATAAGACCAATTTTTTGCTGTTATTTCACAACACTTTACTATAACAATTTATTTCTCATACATGAAAAATATGTTATTAATTTGATTACAAGTATATAAGGAAAGATATTGCTTTTTGGAATATAAATTAATAACAATAAAAATATATATATTTTTTCTGGACAATATAAAAATAATGTTACAATACTTATAATTAGTATTAGTACTGCATGAATAAACACTCTTTTATATAAAAATTGTTTGTCTCTTTGACGAGTGAGGCTATGGAATAATTCAACCGTAAATCTGTACAATCATCTCCACTCCATTTTTTTCTGCATCATAAACATTCCATTCACAATTCATTCTAAAATCATCGAAGATTTATTTGTGATGTAAACGGTTCCATTCAACTTTGTACACTTGCTTGTATAAAAACTATTTTCATTTTATTTATAAATAGCTGAAAGGAAAAAAAACCTTTGAAAAATTACTTACATTTGATTGGAGCCTCAAAGCTTTTAGCTACAGTCACCATGACGTCTGTACCGAACACCCAGAAAATATCATACAAGAACAAACCGGAGAGCAAAATAAAACCGGTGACTACATTATTCAAATGTAATAACTCGACCGCATTTATGGCAAAAGCCAGACCGAATAAGTTGTTTGCAATCCAGTGTTTCTTGAGTAAGTACCATGCGCCAACTAATGAACAGCACAACAATGACACCACATCGTAAGTGCAGAAATCATAATTGATAATGTCCTGCGCCTTTTCTCCCCGTCCTTGCCGGAATAATATGTGGAACGGAGTGTTTGGAATTGCACTCGGCACCAAACTGCTCACCACTGGGCTAAAAATATTATGTTTATTAAAATTTCTGATAATTGAAATAAAAATATTGAGAAATAAAAATGTGAAAAAATATAAATTCAATGTAAAACCCTTTTAAAATTTTCATATTTCAAAAAAAAAGATTTTATTTAGGAATGTTACAATTATATTTCATTAAATAAGAATCTCTACCAAGGAAATTTAAGGTATAAAGTTAATAACAGGAATCATAATTATTCCAAAGTACAAAAAATCCTTAAATAAGATTTATGAATTATTTTCAAATTCTTTATATTTAATTTATTTAAATAACTGTGCCAAGTGAATAAATACTCTTTTCTATTATAATTAATAGAAATAAATTGATTTTATGTTGGTCTGTTATTTTTATAAGAAGCCTTAATAGATAAAAAAACAATTATGGAAATTCCTTTATCTTTTTGAATAATATAAGTGATAGTGATGAAGTCCACAATTCGTTTAATCTGAAATAAAAAAAAAATCATCATACCTAAGTAAATGGGTGAGGGCTAAAACCCCTAGGAAGAAAAAGTATCCAGTCAGAAGGAGGTTGATGTACTCCTTCGAAAAGAGTTTGAATACGATGTAAAGGGAGAACAGTGCACAGGAAGCCATTATGGGGAATATCGCAGCATCTTTTGTCGTCATCTTTTCCGCTTTCTATAAAAAAATTATTAATAAATTTGGTGTTGTATAATGTGAGATATTTATTATTAAAATAATAAGCAAATCAAGGAATTAAGTATTTCGATCATAATATTGCAGTAAATATTTTCCCATGAGAATTAGAGTCTAATAAGAAAATTCAGGTTATTCCGTACAGGAAATGTTAAGTTATAAATTAAATTCACATTCATCTATTACAAAAGCTGCTTAGACTGTGATGATAAAAATTAGTGTTAAACTCAACATTTCCCTTATAAAATAGCGCCAAATAACTATTACAACCACAGACTAACTGTAACAAAATTATGAATTCCATAAAGGATATCCCAATGGATAGTCTGTATGTTTGTATGTGCTGCAAATACTATGAACGAATCCAACAAGAAACTGTTAAGTGGTATAAAAGAGTTACCAAGTATTATTTTATACCAATATTGAAAACGTACTACAAATGAACGGTTTCAAGATTCAAGAATTCATATCAGAAAAATTAAAAAATGAAATTCATTGAAAGATATCCTTGCTAATTTTGATAAATAAATAAACTAAAATACATTATTGTTCTTCTCCCTTCTACTACACTTGTAGTCTATTAATTACCTTATTAAACCCTGTTATTTCATATAAAAAAATATTTGTAAAGCTATAATTAATTTAAAAAATAAACTGGTAGGTAAGTTCAAGATTGTTTAAGATGTTTATTAAATGGTAATTTTTCATGTTTGAAAACTAAAACTCATAATTTATTAACACGGTTAATACAAATATAAAACAATAAAATTATTTCAGTCCTCCAGGCGCAGATAAATAAAAAAAATTTCCGGTCTAAAATTCGTGAAACAGATAAAAAGCGTTGCAGCACTGACAAATATAGGTTATTAAGAAAATATCTCCGGGAGAGAGAGTGCCCACCTCCAAGGTGCCGGATTATTACTTCAGGCTCCTGCATGATTAATTGTTCCGACCTTAATACCATCAAATTCTAAAAATTCTTCTTAGAAAATGAAAATATTTGGTGGGGACAGAAAATAAAATAGAAACCCTAGAAAAATGAAATTGCGGGTAATCTGATACGCTGGAATTTCCGATGAATATACATGTTTAATTGAATATCGTTTGGTAATTATATAATTGATTAATAATTATACAATTGTCAAATAATAAAAATATTAACAATAAAATTGAATATTTCAATTTATAAATTTTCCTACTCTGAATTATGTCACTTAATAGAATGTATAAAGTGATACAGAAAATACAAAATAAAACAGTGCAATAAAAATGTTAATTAGTATATTCTTTTCAACCTTGAAGTTGTAAGGATAGAAAACTTAAAAAAAGACTTATGCATGTTAAGCCTGGATTTTAAATATTCTGAATATATAATTTTTTGGTGGTATTAGAAGTATGGAAAGCTAACAAAATTTTGCCACATATCATTTAATTTAAATGTGTTTGTCTTTTAAACTGTACTTTTATTGAGATAATAATTTTGTTTATAACATATCACAAAAAATGTTTTATCAACAAACAACCGGGACTTGTAATTTCCCAGTCGCTCGGTAAACCATTAATTAAATATTCGCCAAAACTACGCGTTAATCTTTGTTTACCGCAACAAACCTGCGATTATTTTATTGATAAATTTCGTGTGAAAAATTGTGACTTACGTTTTCCTTATGGTAATTCACGGATCGGTATGAACCGAAATATATGGGCAGGATCGCCATGATAACGAGGCTGCCGTAGGCGACGGCCATTCCCTCGGGGGTGCTGGGGGTCTTCGTCGTTGCGTTAGCCGCATTTTCGGTTAAATTCTCCGCGACCAACTTCGTCAAATCGTCCATGTTTTGAAATGACGGAGAAAGAACGACGCGAAGTTGGCTAGCCACGTCAACGACGTATGTAGCACAATGCTGCCAAACGTGAAAAAAATATACAATTTTAGCTTACCATACATAGATTTAGTATATATATACTACGACTATGTTACAATAGAAAAAAAAAAAAATATTTTTAAATACAATTGAATTGTATGCAGATTAAAATAATAAATAGAGATTGGCAAAGTCGATCTTTTATTATTGCTAAATTAAGTATATAATAATTTTATCAATGTTATCTATTATAAAAATATCAACAATAACTTCCCATTTATTAATAAACATAAATTTGAAATACTTTCTTCGTTTTAATATAAAATAGGATTTACGTATATACATTTACAATCAAGCCTGGGAAGGAACATTTACGAACTTTCTGTATTCGATCCGTTTTCGTTCCGATCCCGGGCGATTGTGAATCGGCTGTTAGACTGTAATTATGAGATTATAAACAACATGTACGTTAAATTTAACATTTCTTCTAAGGAAACGAAAATAACCTTTTTTATAGTGCCATCTGTGTATGCATCCTATAATTAATACAAAGCCATCTATGAATACTTCATTTTTTAATAGCGCCATCTATGAATGTAACCTGAAATTTCATGATATAGCGCCCTCTATGGGTGTAATCTAATACCAACGACATGGTGCCATCTGTGAAAATGTAACATAAACACGTTCTACGTAGTAGATCTATGAATTAAGCTAAACCATAGATATATTTTTATCTCATACTAACAAAAAAGTATGCCTCTAATGTAATTTATTGTAATTTGGAAATATTAATTGGTCGCACGTCTCGGTCGTACGCCATTTTCAAATTCCCATGTAAATTCCAATTTAAATGACAGATTTTATACGACCAAAACGTACGATCAATTTCAAGAATACGGCCCCAAAAATAATATATTTGTATAATATATTTTTAAAATGTGTGATTGCTTCCACAAACAAATTATATTAATTATTTTTTGTTAGATAAATTCATAGATGGTGCTGTTTATCATTATTGCGTTAATTTCAATTTAATCGTTGATTTCGCATAATTTAAATCCTATTAAATTTAAAAATTCTTATAAAACTTGAATTTTCAACCAAATGGATTCATTAACTCATATTCAAAACATCTAATAATTAAAATATTTTTTTTTATTGAAGTCTCCTTTCTTCTTGGAAGAAATCTCGCGTTTCTTAAGGAGGTAATTTCAACAGCTGATGGTGACAGCTGTCATTTCTTCGCAGTGCGATGGCCGAGTCCACGTAGGTTATTCTTACCAGTTCAAATAAAGTTGTGTTCAATTAAAATATACTGTGCAAAAATGGTGCTAAAACGTGCTCGTGGTTACCAAGATATAGATGGTTCCAGTAATGGGGGCACGCTCAACAGGAGTGCGCTCCCCGATCCTGACATCGATGTACCGCAGGAGATCGAGATGGCATCAGTATCAGTTGTACCTGATGGTGAGTTAATGAATGTTTTCCTAATTGCTAACAGTAGTATTAAATTAAATTTATCTTGATTTTGTAGAAAATAGTTAAATAGCTTTGACTGTGTATAAAGTTATTAATAAGGTGTTTCCTAAATAATATGTTAATAAGCTGTATACACTTATTTGCATATTATTTTAGAAACACTGTCTATTTAATAATAACTAAAATAATTGTTATTATTAGTTATTAAATTATTGAATCAAGCTTGCTTAAAATTTATAACTGGAAGAAAATGTAATTATATATTCTAATAAGTTAGTAAAAATTATTTATATCTGTAACTGTTATAAATTCCTTATGATTAAATAAATTAAAATATTTTTATTTATTTTTATAAATGACATATATTTTCAAGAATTCACTATTGTCATCAAATTATACTCAAATATTTTTTTAATTTCTTAGTTATATTTTTTTATTATGACCAATTGTAAATCTGGTTTAACATTAGGGAAATTTTAATTACCAAATTATTGATATGTTGGCAATTGACTGTCAATGTAAGGTCATAAATTATATCATTTTTTAAAAAATATGAATGAGACTGAAAGACCTCTTTTGGATCCACTCTTGTAGTAAAGTAATAACACAGTCAGTTACGATACATTTCAAGTTTTTTTTTTGACCATGTGATCGTTATCAATGTTTTACAAAGAATTATTTTTCATATATATACAAATATGAGTTGATTGAATTGATTTATTGCCATCTTCATGTAAGGCAAAACCTTCATTACACCATTAAAAACTTGAAATGTATCAAAGTTGACTGTGTTGTTACTTTACTACAAGGGTGGATCCAGGGGGGATGATTTTGTTGGCAAATTTTGTCCCTCAGAAACTTCTTCTGGATCCGCACCTGCTTTACTACAACTCCATGTAATTTATACAATAATCCTGTGTGGCTATTGTGATTAAAGAATTTATTTATATCATTATTTGTTTTTATTTTTTGTTCATATTTTACTACATTAAATTTGTATTATTATTGAAGAGGATTGATATTAGAATCTAGTTCTAATATATACTAATGACTTGTATTGAGTGTATGACCATTAAATAATATATATTTTATATATTTTCTCCCCTGTGCTTTAACTTTTTTTATATTAATATTTACTATATAAGTTGTTATACTTGTAAATAATTTTAAATAAATTATTAAAAAAATAGTAATGTTATACATCTTTGCCTACAATTTTCGATCTGATCTGGGGAATGTTTAATGACATCATAATAAATAGCTATTAAGATTCAAATTTTTAATTTTATTTATTTTGTTATTGTTACAGATACATTTACAGTTACACAAGCTGTGAACGCTTTGGGATTTGGGTGGTTTCAGGTGAAGCTGTCTTTATGGACGGGGCTCTGTTGGATGGCCGACAGTATGGAAATGACGATTTTATCGATATTATCACCAGCACTTCACTGTCATTGGCACATATCCAGGCTAGTTTAATTTTAATAACATAATAAAAAACATTAAACACTATTCACACATACATTGAACTAAATATTGGTTTCATGATTATTCATGGGCTGACTTTTTGCAGACAACTTTCTCTTTCCTAATATAAATTGACACCTATTGCTTGGTATTATAAATGGTTTTTGGAAATGTATTGAGTGAAGGACAAAGTGAAATTAATTTCAAACAATATATTAACATAGAGTATTTATAAAAAATAGAAATAATGTGAAAATTATGGTATATTTGAAATAAAATTGTGTAATTGCTACTGTTCTTAAAATGACAACAGAGTTAAAATATTTATGAAATATTCATTTTTATGGTTTCATTAATATTTTTTATTAATATCCTCAATTATTAATTTATATATTAAAAATTTTCATCCGCATATTTTTACAATCAATTCTCCCTAAGCATAGCATTATAAAGACAAACCCTAAAGTTGAAAAAATGTCATATCAAAATGCTAAATTTTTAAATTGAAAAAACCTATGTTTTTCAAAGTGCCATTACGAAAATGAGGATAGCATTAGAAAACACAAAGCTACTAACAAATGTAACAGTTAAAAATAAGTATTTTTTTATTAAGTCAAATTGATTATTTTTCAAATTGAAAGAATCAATGTTCCTAAAGTGCCATAACAAAAATAAAAAGGCATTCATTAGAAAGCACAAACCCTAAACCAATAAATGCAATAATATGAAAGTGCCGCAATCCTTTCCAATAAAAATAAATGTTTTTTAAATCGAAACAATATTTTTCAGATTATGAACAATCAGTGTTCCCAAAGTGTAATAACAAAAATAACCATAGCATGAAAAATGCAACAACTTATTTTCGCGATTACAGCTCCATCTATCACTCTGACGAAAAAGTGAGCTGAGTGTATTCTTCTCAATTTTTAACAATGAATGTGATTTTTTAATAAAAAGTAGGGGTTTCCATTTAAAAAAACTAAGTTGACCTCGATTTAGCGACAACAGCGCCATCTATGAAAAAAACAATATTATGTTATTATGGCCCCCTTCGATTCAATCATTTTTTGTTTGGGTCATTTTTTTTTTTAAAGTTTCTTGTTTCGGAGATATTTTCTGAAAACATATTAAATGGTCCACCCTGTATATATATACATAGAATGTGAAGTTAATTATTAACGTACACATTAAACTTAACATTTCTCGTACAGAATAACCCTGAATATATTTACAATTTATATTTTAAGAATTGAAATGATATAAAATTTTATATTCATTTATAGGTATCAACAAGCCTTAACGACTACAGTAGTTTTTCTTGGTATGATGTTATCTTCGACTTTTTGGGGAAATTTAAGCGATCGTTTCGGCCGTAAACATGTAATTAATGTTATTCCATTTATAATTTATATAAATTAATATTTACTCTTCATTATTTCCCCAGGCATTGACACTGTGTGCAGTTTTATTATTTTATTATGGTTTACTGAGCGCAATAGCCCCGAGTTTTATGTGGGTGTTATTATTACGGGGTCTCGTCGGATTCGCTATTGGATGTACTCCACAATCGTAAGTCTCAATAATTATTATTATATTTGTATTTCGTTGGCTCTATTTAAATAAATGAAAATACAATCATTTATAAGTGAAATGATTACTTTTTTTATTAATATTTCTAATGATTAAACATTGGTGGATCATATAGTAATAATAAATATGAATAAATTATTAAATATCTACTGATAAAACAAAATAAAAACACAGAGTAGATTGAATAAAAAATACCTTTATTGGGGATAACATAACACGGCATGTTAAAAATTTCCCATCCCTCCATGACATCACAGTAGAGTAGTGTGAAGATGTGAGGAACGAATGGGCAGGTGGGAATAAGAGAGTGAATAAATGGATGAGAGAGAATGGGATATCTTTAGTTTGGTTCTCATTGATCACATGGTCAAACATGATTGAAATATATATATATATTAATTTGTAAAAATGAATAGAAAATAGGTACTTGGTTTTTTCAAATAATTTTATGTATTTATTACGACTAGTTTTGACTAATCGATATGTCATTTCTTGAAATGGGATGATTAGAATGGAAAAAATTGTAGGAAACAATAATAATCTGTGTGTATGAACGGATGGGAATAAGAGAGTGAGTGAATGGATGGGAGAGAATGTAGTGGAAAGAATTCTAATATTCTATGAATATTATTGACTCATACAATTTCTCTCCATTCTAATCACCCCATTCTCTTTCATCCATTCATTCCTGTCTGCTCATTCTTTCTGCACCTTCACACTCTTCTTAATATCTCCACATTTCTTTCTCACACTCACTCAGTTTATACTTAATATACCTCTCTCCCATCCATATTTCCTTCATCTCTCTTTTTAACTACATCTGGCCTTTGCCAAGATAGTATTTTTCTCCTTACTATATACAAATATCTTTATTCAGACAATTACATTTTTACAAACATTGAGTATATACATTAAAATAAAATTTTGTCTGTCCTGGGCTATCAACCGGAGGTCTTTCTGCTCCCTCCTTACTATTAAATTAAATAAATATATTGTTTTATTGGTAGATTTTTTTAAATAATTTATTTATATTATTCCACTTTTTAAATTATTTTTAATTATAACTCCGAATTTTACATTCAATTTTTTTAACAAACATATATTTTATAGTGCCAATGCAACATAACTAACTAAACAAAATTTTCACAAATAAAGTTGCATTGACATTAAACGTTAATGTAACATCGATGTAAAAAATTTTATATTCATTTTGGTGTATGAAACTAAATATCAGTGGCAGCTCGTGGACTTATAAGGTGAGGCACTGAGGCGCACTTATTTTTAATAAATATTATTTATATATAAAATATTAATTTTATTAATATTAATAAATATATGGGCTGATACTTCAAGGTAGTATTTTTTAATAATATTGTCTTAAAAATCTGCCTGTTTACCTAATCTGTCTATTAATTCTTTTTATACAGAAAATAATTCTAATGCTGATAATCATTCTTGGGAAATTGCATTTCTCAAATAGGATTTTATGCTTTTCAGCAGAGCCTACTAAATATACAGGCGGGAATATTGAAGTGGGAAGTTCGAAATCTCAGAGTCTGCATGGGAGAATTCATTCGCCTACTAACCATATTGATGGAAACATTTACCTTCCAGTCATAATCATTTTTTTAAATTAATTTGGAATTTTATTTTCATCTAACTAAAGTAATTTTAATGACTATAAATCGTGATTTTTTAAAAGAAAATATAAATATTTATCATTACAACTACTTATAAAAATAATTGTTAGAATTTAACTTGCTTGCAATAAAGCAGTGCAAGAGACGAGCAAGCGCTCCAAGGCCAGTTATACATATGCATTTCTGAGTTCTCTCCACTTCGTCATTCCACTCTGTATATTTAGTGGGCTCTGGTTTCAGACATGATTTTTTTTTTCCTCAGAAACACTTGATTGCCAATGTACACCAATTATTTAATAATACGTCTTGCTTATTGCTATCATTTCACCTTGAAAACAGTGTTTCAAGCAATGATAATTGATATTTTTGTTTGTCTCAAAATTATTTTTTTTATAATAATAATAATAATCTTTATTAACAAATATATACAATATAAATAATGAAAACTACAAAATCAAATGTATAATTTACATCTGTTAATTCGACCAGTGTTATTTCCGTCTGGTTTTTCGTGTTTATGTTCTTGTTGTGAAAGATGATATATAACTGTCTATGTCAAAAGTCATTGTCAGGTATTTTTTTGTATTTTCATTTATTCGAATTTATTTTAGTGTGACGCTTTACGCAGAATTTTTACCGACAAAGCAGAGGGCTAAATGTGTTGTCTTGCTTGATGTAAGTGATTCGTGCTTTCTGTGTTAATAATTATTTGTTGATTATTTTTTAATTTTTGCAAATTCAGTGTTTTTGGGCATTGGGGGCATGTTTCGAAGTAGCCTTAGCTTTAGTCATAATGCCGACATTAGGCTGGCAATGGCTGTTAGCACTCTCAACAGGACCTCTATTGGCTTTTGCTATTGTTTGTCCAGTAAGTACAATAAACAATTAAACAATAATGATAAGAAAAAAAAAGAAATAATAAATATGAGTGAATTATTTATTTTGATACGAGTTTTAATCCTCGTTTCATTGATAGATGTTTATCCATATTTATCCGGGGCTATTCCATATGGGAAATGTAATGTTTAATGTGCACATTAAAACTTCACATTCTATATATATCTATTACAAAAGTTGCATGGATTGTTATTATAAAAAAATAATGTATATATTAAACTTAACATTTTCCATATGGAATAGCCCCATTTATTATAATATAAACTTGAGATGGGCAAAGTCGATATTTTTGTTATTTTTTGTTACTGTAAAATTAAGTTAATGACAGTTATCTTACTGTAAATTAAAGTACAGAAATAAAAACTCCTTTATTGGCATTATTTCTACCTTACTACATATAAACTACCCTTTGCCTTCTTTCACCCCAGTTTTTTCATTGTCATTACTCCTGTCCCATCTTCTCTCATTTATTCTGTCACCATTTTATGCCCTCCCACTCATTGATCAAGCCCTACCTCATATTCCTCAACAAAATGCATCCATGAATCTTTTCTATTCACATAATATCACACAATCTCTGTACTTTTTTCCTATTTTCTATCTTTTCCATGACTTACGTCTCACTCTAGCCAACGTACCTTTTCTTCAGATTACTGTCATTTAGGTACTTCAGCTCCCTCCCATGCACTTGCCATCTCTCAAACAACTCATACTCACTCCTCATTATACACTCCTGTCTTTCTTGCATTTCCACCTCCTTCCCCTTCTCATGCACCTATTTCGCCACATTCACCAAACACTCCAACCATTCATTTACTACATACTCCGAAATTCCCATTCTTTCATGCATTCTCCTTTTCTCCGCTCTTCACTTTGACACCATTGTGTTCACACACTTCTCATGCATTCATGTACCCATTCCGCCACATTCACTCCACACTCCAAACATTTATTTACTGCATACGCCGACATTCCCATTCTTTAATACATTCTCTTTTTCTCCGATCTTCATTTTGACTACATTGTACTCACACACGTCCTCCACACTTCTTTCGCTAATCTCTCCTCTAATCCGCACACCTTCATATTATATCTTCATTGCCTTATTTGACAAACTTACCCTATTTGTTTACTAAAACAGTATGTATCAAGCAGTTGACTTCTCCAACCCCCAACAATTGCACCAGGAACCACAATTGCTTCTCTCTATAAATTTATATCTGCTTGTTTAACAATTGCTCTCAATCTATATATTCATACCTGCTTGTCCCCCTCACTTCTAACCCATACAAAAATATCGGCATCTCACAAATCACTTGTAGATTATTTGCCATCCATATTCCCCATTTTTCCCTCACTGTACTCCACATCTTGCACCAATTTAGCTTGTTCCACATATTAGTACCTGTCCTCTATTTAATTATAAACACCAAATTATTGTTATTTATTAATTTTAGCTACTTAAAATTGTTCATTCAGAAATATCTGATCACTAAAATTACTCGATTTTGCCTAAAACTTATATAAATTAATATGAATGTTTAAATATTAGAAATATTAAAAAGAAACAATTTTTTAGTGGCTTCCAGAATCAGCTCGTTACCATGTCGCCAGTGGTCAAACGGAAAAAGCTTTAGAGACACTGGAGAAAATAGCTAAAGATAATGGAAAACCCATGCTTTTGGGTAGGTTAGTCGTTGATGACACCGCGCAAGTTTCTCCTCATAGGGGTAGATTTCGTGACTTGCTGGTTCCTTATTTGAGACGGACATCTTTACTCTTGTGGTTTATATGGTAAAGTTTAATTTAATTCACTTTAGTAAACAGAAATTAACAACGGATAATTCTTAGGATGTCTTGTGCTTTTTGTTATTATGGCTTAGTTTTAATGACAACGGAGCTTTTTGAAACATCAGCAATGAGTTGTTCGGAGAAATTAGAGGCTCATTCTACAATTGAGACTTGTGCTGCGGAATGTAGGCAGTTACAAACTACTGACTATATGGATTTACTATGGACAACCTTAGCAGAATTTCCAGGTATTACTTCATATTTGAATTGATAATTTTTTAAGAATATTAAAAAATGTCATCTGAAATAATTTCTTGTCTTGAATTTATGTTAATGTGAAATAAAAAAAATCTGTGCTAGTTAGCTTAAGTGTCATGATTTGTAGTGATGAATGGTGAATGAGAGAGATGTTTATTTATAATAAATAAATAAGATTTGAAAATAATTAATAAATTATTTCCACATTTAGCTCTGTGACTTTTTGACTTACGTTACGTAAGTACGTTAAACAAATGTACATTAAAACAACTACTTTCCGGGCAAATACCCACGCCGGATATTGAATTACATATTGTACACCTGCTGTTGCACATCAATAAAATATTGCATAATGCAACAAATTTTGATCCGAGAAAATTTTTATGTAAAAACAACAAAAGGAACGTTACTTAATTCAAGGCCATCTATTATCAGTTGGGAAATGGGAGTTGTGAAGAAGATTATTGGGATGTCTGATGTTTCTTAGAGAGGATCTTTCAGCTCCTTGGATATGGCAAAGAGAGGATGGTTTGATTTGAATTGATTAAAAAGCATAGCACTGTAATCTGATAAGGGCCAGAAAGTTTGAAATCGAAAAGGATACCAAGGTATTTCCATATATAGGAGGGAAAATTTATGACTGTGGAGTAATCCTGTGATATAGAATGAAGTGTTGGAATTTATTTTGATCCATCATTTGGAATACCAGGCTTGGATGGAATCAAAGGATTTTTGGGCTATCTCAAGGGAGGCAGAGAAATTAGGACAGTATTGTCAGCAAACAATACAGCCCTAATTTCTCATTAGTAGTATTAGTGAAAATATTTACCAAGTGATTAATGATAAATGGATTGAGATTATTAAAAAAAATGGTAATGTGTGGGAAAATTCTATGATGGACACCATAGAATTTTCCCTGATGCGTTCCCCAATTAATGTTACAGTTTGTAAATGTTATAAATAGTAGTTGATTATAAAAAAAAAATATGTAAATCAGAATAACAAATAAATTTGTCAATCTTAAGGAGTCATAAAATAATTCATCCCTTCTATTATTGAACTATGAGGCATCGAGAAACATTGGTCCTTCGAACTAGATTATCAGTTCTCCTTGTAGTCTTGAACCAGGGACAGCAACCTTGACAAAACATTGGTCCTTCAAACCAGATGATTTCATACAATTTCTTTAGCTCAGCATATGCTCCAACAAAATTAGTTCCATTTTCGGAATAGATATGGTTTGTTCGTTTATGATTCAGCGATCTTATTACTGACGCCATTGGAGTTCCTTGATGTGGAATATCGTGTCTTGTAAAGTAGTTTCCGTAACTTGGACTCTGCTGTGAAGATAGTTAATTCAATTAATTTTGTAATTTCTCATCTTAAACCAGTTTTCCAAAATATTTAGTAAATTCCTTATCCTTTCTTGTGAAATTTATATTCGTCATTACTTAATGAATTTCCAGTGCAGAAACAACTGTTTTGTCATAACAGTTTAATATTTTTGAAGTTTATGTTTAATAAGAAAATAATGAAATGTAATTGTAACTATTTTTCAGGTATTTTTGCTACAATATTTATAATCGAGCGTTATGGCAGGAAAAAGACAATGGCTGTACAATTTGTGGTTTTCGCAATTTGTGTTTGTTTTTTGGTTGTGTGTACACAGACGTAAGTTAACATATAAAATTTAAAAAACACAACCATCCAAATTGATCCACGCTGTACAACAGGTGGATCTATTTGGATGGTTATAACTGACAAAACCCATTTCCAAACTAGATAGAAAAAAACTGACTCAGTTTATTGATTAAAACTTTATCGCAAAATCTTTAATGGTTGCTGAGATGATGTATAACTTAATGTCATTTCTCAAAAACCGTGATATGTAGAAAAATTCTAAGTATACCATAAGATTTTGTGATGTAGTTTTTACCAATAAATATTTCTCAAAAATCGATTTTAATTTTTCTTTATTTAGTCTGGAAATAGGTTTTCTCTGTTAAAACCATCCAACTAGCACCAACCTGTACACATTTAATTATTATTTTTTTTTTTTTCAGTCGAGCATTTTTAACATTCATGCTTTTCCTGGCAAGAGGAATCATCGCTGGTGTCTTCCAAGCTGCTTACGTATACACACCTGAAGTGTACCCGACATCACTACGAGCCGTAGGTGTTGGTTCTTGCAGCGCCATGGCAAGATTCGGAGCTATGGTCACACCATATGTTGCACAAGTAAGAATAGAAAAATTAATATAACTCATTAAAACAAGAAATAAAATTATTTTTATGTAATAAATTCATCTTTATTTTAGGTCTTGTTAAAAACATCTATTACATTCGCAACATCCGTTTATGCAGTCGCAGCGATTTTAGCAGCAATAGCTTGCTTGATCCTCCCAATTGAGACTAGAGGGAAAGAACTGACGGATAACCTAAAGCAAAACACAACGAACAAACAAACAGAGCAATAAATAATATTTATTTAAAAATGAGGTGTGTGTAATCTCGACGAAAAATAACAAAAACCAATTAGAATACAACTTTCTATTTAAAAAATGAAAAATAATTGTGGGAAAATCATAACTTTGATTAAAGTGGATCAATTAATAAATGTTTGAGAACTGTTGCATAGAGTGATTATAAACCTGCAAACACTTCTTCGCTTTGTATATTTTAGTCATGAACAGAAAATAAACAATATAGTTTCATTAAAAAAATTATACAAGCTAGATCATTCATTGCTAGAAACAAATAACAAGATTGGAGCCATAGTGGGTTGTAAAGTTTGCTCCCCAAATATAAAAAACTAACAAAAAAATCTACTTCATTTTTATAATTCAATAAAAACGCAACCAATTATGAGAAATACGAGATTAAATTAAATTCCACTCTTAATAAACTCACTTAAAAAATTATGAAGTGAACACCCTTCAGTGATTGGAGGAATTTTGTTTAAGTTTTCGACGAGACCACAACACCCTACTAAAACACCGCTTTTTTTCACTAGTTAGTCAAAGACTGCAACAGTATTACATTTCTATCTCACTAATTTTTAATTTTATAAACACGAAATGTTACTTAGGTATTTAATTACGTTTTATTTCCACTTTTCTTACGTCTAGAAAAAAAAGAAGAGTTGTTCAACTGTTTTTAATACCAAAGTGTAGTCAGCGCTTCCGATTTATTTTTACCACTTTATTTTATACTTAAGTGTGAATGCGGTTGTGATTTATTTGTTAAGTACTTAATCGATGCGTTTATTTATTTATTAAGTATTTTATTTTGTTTGTTGAGAAAACAAATTGTAACTAATGGTGCATGCTTTTTTTTATAATGAAATATATTTATATTGTAAATGTTGATGCTATATTTTATAATTTTATACTAATAAATTTTTTATCATCTAATGATTGTTCTTTTTTGAAAGCAGTGGATTTGTCAACTTTGTTGTTAGATGTGTGTCAGACCAGGAACTTATTGAGTGACTTGTTAAGTAACTGAACAACACATGTACCATGATTTACTATCTTATTTAGTTGCTTTTCTTATTCTCTTCTTTTAATCAATCAACTGGATTCTTCTTTCGAAATGTCTCCTTCATTTGATTTGTGAGCTGATATAACTGTGTTTCAACCAGCATCTGTAGTTTCCACATCTCCTACCAAGTATTCTTTAATTGCAACTTCTGATTTGTAATTCCTGGGGATTTATTATTCTAGTCTATACATTTATCTAGTTTGTTCAGTTCCTAGATTTCTTCTTTCAACATTTCTCCTTCTTCATTTAATTTGGCCATTGTCTCTGCCAGTATCTGAGGTTTCCATATCTCCTACAAAGTTTTCCTTAATTGAAACTTTTGATTTTTCATCTGTAATTTCTGGTGATTTATTCTCCTCGTCTTCTAATTTTGTTTGTTTAATTATCTGTTCCTGGATTACTTCTTTTGAAATTTCTTCTTCACTTATTCTGATCACACATAACATTTTATCTCTGCCAGAATTAATAGTTTCCAGGTCTTCTTTAGTTGAAGCTTCCGAATTTTCTTCTGTAATTACTTGATCTAGATCAATGAATTGAATGAAACTTTCATTTTGTAGAACAATAACAAAGTTTAATAACAATACAATTATATATAATAAAAAACATAAAAAAAAAAGAAATATGTATATAGGTACAAGATACTCAAAAGATAGCGAAAAAACAAACTTATTGATTCTTCGCATTACTATCTTTTGCACTCACAACATTTTATCTAACTGCTTCAGAAAATATAATTATCTAGCTCACTATTCACGTTCGAAAAATAAAGTTAACTGTTGTCTCCTCCAACGCTCATTGCTTTTATTAACCACCGCAACCTCCTTCCATTTGGGACTAGTGGTGGTTAAGCACCTGACCTCTGATTGGTGCGTTGCTATGCGTCAGAGAGTTGCGCAGGCGTGTTGATGCATCTCCCACTATTCCATGGTGGCAGTTTGTGCCGGGCACCAACATGTTTATTAATACAAATATAAACATAAAATTAAATAAATATTACAACCAAGGTCAACACGATATCATCAGCTAGGGTCCAGACATCAGTCGCTCTCCACCCGTACTGAGCATTCTCACCGAAACAGAACGCCATCTGCGTTCATTTCCATTGCTTGGATTTTGCTTTTCTGTGATATAACTGCCACATCTTGTCTAAATTAGATATAGATATATCTTCAAATACGTTTTTTTTATAAATGCTCATTTTTAGATTTTCCATCTCCTACTGCTCTTTATTGTTTTGGGTTAAAATTAAATACCACAAATAAAGTATGTGTAATTTTTTTATTATTTATACTTTGTACAAGTAGTATTTACATAGGTTTTATATACATTAGCATTTTAGAGAGGCACTGAGTTACCTAACATGGAAGAATTAATAATTGTGACTAGTTGAATTAACAAACAAAAAAAAATTATTAATAGAAAAAGCGATGAATACAATGATAATAAAAATAATACTTTGTGATAAGAATTGTTTTTTTTTTTCTCAATATATATATATTTAAATGCTGTAAAAATAATACTAATAAAATAAGGACAGCGATACACAAAAAATAAAAAAAATATATATAGAAGGGAAGAAAATCATAATAATAATAATATAAGTACTTAAAAATATAGTAATAACAAAATAATAAATATTAGTTATAATTAAACCTACATTAATCGATTTGGTATTAACGTTAATCCGGGGGGTGGGATATTGAAGTGTTACAACAAGTGCACGAACTTCGCTTCCATATTAGTCTACAATTTAATCATTAATTAAACTTAAAATGAAAAAAAAAGAACTAATAACTTGCTCCTCCTAACTGTAATAACTTTGCGATTCAAACGAGTTCCTACATCGTACGTGTTTATTTTTATTTAATTTAAATAACGATTAATTAATAGTAATAAAATGTAGGAATTTTTATTTTTATTACATGCGGATAATAAGGGGATAAAAAGGGACCTTTGGGGAGGAAGTAAAACTATTGCCTAACAATTGATATCTCGTTAACACTGTTCAAAAAATATACATAATATTGAATATTAAACCACAGCCAGAAAGACTAACAATATATATTTTATATAATCATAAAATACTGTCGTTGGCCGCACGCAGGCGGCCTCTAACATACTTTTTTTTTTTCAACAACCTCCGATGAGGGTAACTTGATCAGTTCATTTCGTTTGATTACTAACTCCCTATTGTATTAATTTGATTAGTTTATTTAACTAATTTCCTATAAGTGAGTGCGGTGACTTTAAATAAATTTCATAACCTCAATTTTATTTTAAACAAATTAATTTAAGAATATATGCGTTTTAATGTGTTTTTCTTCGTGTGATTTATCGCATGTCAAATTTATATCATACACTCTTTCTAAAATAATAATTAATAAAAACATATTTGTGAATAAAACACTTCACGTTTTTTAATCACTTTATATTAATATTCGTGGTGATGCCATACGAGAAGAGTTAAGTTTAACGTGTACATTATATTTTATCATTATCATTTGTTTCTATATATGTGAATTTAATTAATAACATATATAAACTTAACATTTTCTGTATGGAATAGCCCCAAAATTTTGACTATAGACACAGTCTATAGTCAAAATTGTAGTCATAACACAAAGGGAAATACAGTGATTATAATCGAAACGTACTGAAGGTTAAAATATGATATTTAAATGAAGTAAAGTGTAGCAAAGCTTTAATAATGAATACTTTTTACTTTAAGTTATTAATGGTTACGCCTTCTACTTCATTATACAGAGAGGATTTTATTCATCGAACATAGCATTAGGATAAGTTTTAGAAAGTACTTAAAGCATTTGTTTAAGTTGATTAATTAAAATTGATTAGCGAATTTTTCTTAATTTTTAGGTTTATAATATTTATAATTACGTTTCATTGATTGCTTCAATACCTGCTTGCAATTGAATGACTTATTTTTAATTATGCATAGGGCTGTGTTTAATGCAATAAAATAATCACTCATTTTTAATTGCAACAAGAAAACTCTTTGTATAACAGATTATTTTATTTTAATGACTTCCCGTTATAAAATATAGTATTACGCAAATCAAGCTTATTAAAAGTGTTCTCTTATTGAAATTAAAAATTATGTATAATGAAGTAGAAGAATCAACCATAAAAAATTTTGAGTAAAAATTATTCTTTCAGGGAAAATGTTAAGTTTAACATGAACGAAGAATGTGAAATTATTTAATAACGTACATGTTAAACTTAACATTTCTCCTACAGAATAGCCTTGATTGTTATGAAATATAACAAAGTGAAAGAGGCTTTCACTCATAATTTACAAAAATTGAAGCTATTTAATTTTATTAGTACAACTGATTTCTTTTCTATTTGTGACTATAATTCAAACAATATTGTCAATTTGATTGGTTGAAACAAATAAAAATCACAAATGAAAAGTTCAGGTATACAAGTAAAATTAAATTATTGCATTAAAGTAGATAAAACACTTCTACTTTAATGCAATAATTTAATTTTACTTACATGTTATTTAAAAAGTCCTAAAATAAAGAAGCACTTTAACTTTATTTGCACAACTAAACTCCTTATTTGTGACTAAGGTTTCGGTTAAAATTAAACAATGGAAAATTACTGGCGATGGATCATTAAAATTCGATCATTCCATTTTTTCACACTGCAAAAGTTGTTCAATTTTAATTTAAATAACTGCAAAAGTGTGAATTGCAGTTATTGTTTAATTTTATTTTAGATAACAGCAATTCACACGTTTGCAGATATTCAAATTAAAATTGAACAATTTCTGCGGCATGCAAAAAAGGAATGATCATTCGATCATTCCTTTTTTTGAAGATCATTGCCAGTAATGTGATCATTACCAGTAATTTTTCTTTGTTTAATTTTAATGTTTTTATTTTAATTGAATACAGTTTCGGTATCATTATTAAATCGACACTGTTGATTGGTCGAAACAAACTAACTTTTTCATTTATGATAAAAGTTCAGTTATTCAAGCAAAATAACATTTATTCATGAAAGTCGAATTGTTTCATTTATAAATGTGTTTTTTAAAAAATGTAAAAATGAAAGCCTACAACAGAAAATAGTTAAAACATCTGTATTTTCATTGGAAAATCCTTTATTTATAACTTTGCATAAGTATGTTTTACTTATTTTTGCCACAACAGACCATCTGGTTGCGGTAGAGGGGCTGACTGTACCCACTCATATATAATATTATAATTATGTTTTATTTAACATCTATAGTTAAAGCTTATTTTTTAAAGACATAAACAAAATTTATTTTAAGCTGAAAATATGTAAACTGCTTTTTGTTGAGGCTTCTACTTCATTATACATTGTATTCCATAAATACAAAAAATACTAATGTATATTTAGCTTAACAAAACTGTTATTATTATTTATAAAAAATATTTTCTTATAAAAATTTAAAGCATTTAATTGTTCTATTGATAATGGTTACTTTGTAACCGATTTATAGTATTGTCTAAAAAAACTGTGAAGAAAAGTGAATACGTGTTGTATTTTCACGTAACACAACTCACTCAAGTTTCATTTAATTGTTTTCAATCAGTCCTATGAAGTAGAAGAAAAAAATAACAGATTTTTCTTCTTCTTTTCTGTTATCCCTTGTTACCCTTTAGGACATCGGGAACATATTTTTCACATATTTAAAATTATATACATTTTGAAATGTGAAAGTTTTAAAATTAAAAAAGAAGATTGTGAAAATAATTAATATATTAAAATTACTTAAACATTGGTGTTTATATTATAGTAATAAATATGAATAAATTATAAAAAATCAGCAGAATTTGAAATAAAAAATAACCCATTCTTTATTTTAAATTCTCTATTTTATTTTATCTAGCATGAAACTAATGGAGAATTTTTAAATTGCAATAAAAACATATTTTACTAAAAGTTTCAAATTTAGGAAATTTGAAAATAAAGATTTATTTTCATTATAAACTTAAGATTTATCTGATTTTAAATAGCCTTGAATGTATAATTTTCATCTACATTTCAGAGATATCGAATTTTTATGATTAATATTTCTAATATTGAAGAAGAAGAAAATGATGTAATTAAATAAAAACACTGTAAACTTTTCAATATATATACAAATATTTGTATATCTATTATTAATGATCACCTTATGATGAAAATGTTCATTTGAAACAAATAAAGATTGAGTGTTTTTATTTAATCTATTAATAAAATACATTAAATTAAATAACTTTAAATTATTAATTATTATTATTTAAAATATCAGCTAACACTGAAAAGTAGAGAGGCACATATAACAATGTTATATAAGACTAAAAAATAATTTAAAATAACTACTAGTTTCTATGTAAATTCTCTTAAGAATGGATTAATAATCTGATAATAGTAAAAAAATTAAAATTATTCAATTTAATAACTATCTTTTTTTTAATTCGTAAATTTTTAATAATTTAATCACATTTATTATTGAATTTTCAATTAATCATTAATATATTTAATTTCGACTAAAATCAGTGTAGAATCTGTAGATGCAATATAAATTTGACTAATCATCAACAATAACAACAACAAAGAGAAATTTATTTAACCACCGCAACACGACAATTAATCATCATAAAAATTGCACATATTGAGCAAAGGAAATGATTTATCTTTTTCGTTAATTTAACGGCTCATTTCGTTCAACGCTAGCAAGTCGACGATTCCCACAGTCGGTTCGACAGCTGGATCTGGGTCGGTGGCGGGGGTGCCTGCTGTTTGCCGCCGGCTACAAAAGAAACAGCAAACGTCGGAGACGGCACTGACGTACGGTAGTAGTAGTAAAGTGAGTGAAGTGGGTTGGGGTGAGAGGGATTTTTTTTTGTTACAGAATGTGAAAGTATACAACAACAACCATGCGTAGTGTCGGAAGGTAGCAACATGCAGAGTCCATTTTTATTTTTGTTTTATTTCTCTAGAGAAACATAAAGAAAAAAAAAACGTAAACAAAATAGTGAAAGGTATAAATTGCTATAACTAAATAACTACTTTTAGGTGGTGTGGTAAGGGATGAGGGGCATTTAAATAGCTACAGGGTTGTGATACAGTCCGTTTCTTTTTAATATAACCTTGATATTTCAAATTAAAAACAAATAATAGTGATGCTAGCTGTGTGTTTTCGGTTATGACAAAATTATTTAAGTATTGTGTTGTAAACCGGGTTTTTATTGTAATTATAATAACAAATTTAATAAAAATGTTCGTTACGTGAATACATATAATCAGATCATGAAGAATTCTGCAAGAACAAAAGTATGCGTTGTTTTAATCAATATCTATTATATCAGGTGACCAATTTAAATTTATCCAGTGGAATATATCAACGGTACATCTGAATGGTACAAAAAATGAACCTCTCAAAATCATGAAACTTTTGTCTGAAGATTTTTTTGTATAGTTCATATATCTTCAGATGGATAAATTATAATGGGTAATACCAGATAATTCATTTTAATTAATTGAATTAGTTATTTTGATTATTAATTATAGATTTATTATTATTGAATTATATACTTAATAAATAACGCAGAACACCATCTATTGCCTAATTTTTAAGCAAACTATATAAATAAATTTTTTATACTATCGAGAATTGTAACAATAATATTACATTACCAAATCAAATAATTAATTATATATCCCAACAAAAATATTACAATAAAAAAAATTATTGAGCATAATAATTATTAATTGTACAATTATTGTATACTATATTTTGCTTATCAGGTTCAATATGTTGTTCCAACCATGTTTTTGTGATCATTTTTATAGTGTTCAGAAAAATTGAAATTCATAATTTTTATTTGACAGTAGTTTAACATTCAGTTTATGAACAATTAATTGGAACCCAATTATGTGCCGAAACAGTGCCTACTAAAGACACAGGCCGGAATGTGGGAGTGGGGAAATTTCCAATCTCGGAGTCTGGAGACTCTGAATTCGCATGAATTCAGTCGCCCGCAGACCGTAGCGACGGAAACATCAGTCGCATGGATTCCATCAAATGACTTATTTAGAATTATACCATATTTTAAAGTTAATAAATATTTATTTTTTAATACATTGATTTAATTATTCATTTTTAAAATACATTTTTGCATAAAATAAATATTTATCATTACAACTGCATTCTGAAAATGATTGATAAATTTTAACTCACTCGCATCAGAGGCAAGTGCGAGACGAGCAGGCGCTCCAAGGCCAGGCATACATATGCATTTGGGAGTCCTCCCCACTCCGACATTCCGGCCTGTGTCTTTAGTAGGCACTGGCCGAAACATAGTATGAGTAGAGAACGAATCACAGTGCTGAAATTGAACTCTACATGAATTTACAATGATTTCGAGAAGCTGATTGCCTGATAGTCAGGGTTATATATTTTTTTCTTTACTCAGATATTTTAAATGGGGAATCATTTTGAATTTTTCCTGTTAGAGATTGAAATCCATTTCTATCAATATCACCTACTTTCTATTCATAAGAATGCTTTTTTTCAACCCCTCCAAAATGAAATGGTATTAAATAAGTATAAAAATAATTATTTAATACCATTCTACACACTTTATCAAACCTGGTAGTATTTCAACAGTAAATATAATTGGAATATGGTAGATTAATTTTCTTGCTCTTGTAATTTTTCTCTAAAATGATCGGGGAAGTAGGAAAATCTTTATTTGTGACTTTACATATTAAATCCTTATGTTTACCACTTATATCGTACACACAGTATTTAAATTAATTATGATGAAGTAAAATAAGTAGTGATTTAAGCACTGAATTAACATAGTTCTAACTTCTAAAACTGTAGCCATCCTATAATTTGTTTTATGCATTTTAAATGAAATGAATTGAAATTTTAGGTGGAAAATTTACAATTGCTCTACGAAAGGGATTAAATAAGAAAGAGAACAGATTATTTTAAGAAATAAAGAATATATACTAAAGTAATACTAACAGTAAATACCTTGCCGGGTGTTATAAACCTTTTGAAGGGCACGGAACGGCATCGGCCGTGGAAACTCTGTCACCGAATGAAAGTTGAACCTCCCTTCGAGACTGCTTATTGAAATCGTGGATGAAGATGAGGACGATAGCCTCCTACCATTACCAGCGTCCCGCATTGAGGAGTGCCTCGGCGGAGGAGGTGGAGCACTTGGTGTCTAAAAATTAACATAAAACAAACAAATAACGGAATATATATTTATACAATAAAATTAAATAATCATCACTTTCTCTATTATTTTATTTATTAACTAGATATTATATATACCGGGTGAATAATTTCATGCCGAACATGACATGGAGATCTTTTCTTATCCATATTTATTCAAATATGAAAACGACATTAAGAAAAATATTTTTACATTTAAATGAATATATATATATATATATATATATATATATAAAAAAGCGAATAGACTATATTTATCACTACAATAAGCCACATGGCTGCGGTGCTAGGGCAACAAAAAATATATATATTTACCGCTGGTGGTGGTCTTGCAGGTGCTTGTTGCGTTGCTCTATGTGGTGGGGGTGGAGGGGCAGCAGTTGGCGGAGGGGGAGGGGCGTGATTGGGAGGTTTCACCGCCTTAGTAGGTGGTGGGGGTGGTGCACTGTTAGGTATTGATGGAGGGGGTGCTGTCGGTCTTCCTGTAAATTAAAAATGATTTGTAGAATATTTTTCCACTATATTTCATATGGGAATAAAAAAAAAACTAAATTCAATACTAAATAAATGTTTACAATATTAATACAGCCATAATTACTTATAATAAAAGTAATTATAATATTGCTCACCTCACACTGAGAAGTAGAGATATGTTTCTTATATCGACCAGTTATTTTAAATATGAACCCCAAATATTTAATTCCTTCGCCCTCTCTACTTCTTTATAAATCTCATTATAATGATAAAAACTTTTAAACTTTGTTTTATTTTACATGTATTTAATCCATTTTACTCAAAATAAGCTGAATATGTCTCAGCAAAATGATTTATATCACTTATTTATAAATCTATGAAAAATTCAGTGTGTATTCGGATGTGTTAACTCTGGTATTTATTTATTTTATTAATAGCTTTACTTCTTTATTATTTAAGATTAAATGAAATACTTTTTCTTTATGTAGAAGCAAATTATTGTAAAAATGTAAAGCATTTAGCTTTAACAGAATCATTATTAAAAATAACTTTAAATGAATGCATTTCTTACCATTTATTGGTGGCCTGGGCTTCACTTGACTGAGGTTGCCCAGACTTTGTCCGAAATTTTGATTGGATAGCGCGTGCCCGATATTCCGCACAGTTCCGAATTTGTTGCCTGCAAAGTCCGGAATGCTGTTGTCTGGACTTTGGGGTGATGGTGATCTCGGGCTGCGCATGCTCTGAGTCCTGCCCACAAGCTTCCCGTTCATTAGTAATTTCTTTGGAGGAGCCGCTGGTTTACTACCTGAATTTAATATTAATACATTTAGAATGAATTAAAAATAGTTGGATTTCATTTAATTAATCATAAATTTCACGTGACACTGAGAAATAGAGAGTATAACAATGTTATATAAGACTAAATAAAATAAATAATCATAAAATGATATATGCATTAAATCAATAAATGTAGTAATTGACAAAATGTAAAAGAACAGCTGTTTTTGGGGGCTGCAGTGAGCAGTCAAGGCATTAGTTTTGGAAATTCACCTGTTGCGGAGTTAGAATCCCACCGGAGCAACAGATATTTCCAACGAAATATACTTCTCCAAGGTCCATGGATGATGTGTTTATTCTCATCATAGATAAATAACTTATGTTAAAAATTTTTTAGATAGCCTATGCCAAAAAATGTCCTCATTTCATTACACCCTAACCTCAAATATCCTATGAATCATCCTTTCTTTTAAGCAAAAAAAAACAATTATAATGATTTTAATTATATATATATATATATATATATATATATAATCTAAAATCCCCATCTACCATAATGGTGGTGTAGGGGTATTTTAATTTTATATGTTCACTAATTATTGATGAGTAACATGACTGATGGCGCCACCATCGTAATACCGAAGTAGTGCCACAATATAATTCTAGGCAATAGTCGTATTCCCGAAAATAATGCAAAATAGAGAGACTTTGTACAGCTGAACATCACAGCTCTCAATCTCAGCCATATGGCCACAAAATATAACCTATAAATGGATGTTAAATTTCAATCATTTAAAATAGTTAAAAGAATATAATTAATTATTTTCTTTCTTGTTGCTCTGCAATTAAATACAATTGTATTTTTGTATACTTACTTTGTAAGTATTTAATTGTAGAGCAACAAGAAAGAAAATAATTAAATGAATAAGTATTTTCTTTTTTATTCTTTTAACACCAATATTAATAATTACATACTTTTTATTATAACACATTATTAATTATACAGTAGTTTTAATTCAACTAACTTTCTTTATTATGAATATAAACAATTATGCTCGAACTGTTCATAAAGTGCAATTTTACGCGTTCAGCATTCCAGTGTCGATGAACCGCGTAAACGACACGCTTATCCACTCGCATATACCATTGTTTTACGCAGCACATGTAACACAATAATCTTGTCACAAGAGCGCTTCCTGCCGAAGCAAGGAGAAGAAAACAAAACAAAAAATCGGAACAAAAGATATTGTGTCATAATTTCTTTGTGTGTTACATTCCAAATAAGAGAAATAAAATAATTGTTAGAATGTTGGTGCAATTATTATTTGATAAAGTAATTGTGTGCATAATTTTTTATATAAAAAATTAATTTCGGTTCGATCTAATTGCCTCGTAACTATGATTTAGCTTGATTATAACACAGAATCTACACAGTGCGAAAGCCATGAGATGTTTTTAACATTTACACAAATAGTATGTCATAAATACACTAGCCAGTTTGTTTATTTAATATTTAATTTCTCAATCGGATATGACTAAGATGTTAATTCTTTTGTGTTAAGAAAAGTTGATCAAGAAAATCATGCTCGATATTTGTTTGTGATCAGTTAAACGATCTTTAAGAAACAATCTTGTCGGCTCAAATTGATGCCGATTGCCTCACAGCTGTGGTTCGATCTCTCCGTTTAGCTTGATAATGACACTAAACTAATAAAATATACATTTCATTGTACAAATTTAATTTTATATTAGAAATGTTCTTGTTTAAATAATTAGTTATTTATATTTAATAATACTTACACCACACAGTGGTAGAAAGGTCAATGATTAAAAAAAAATAGTAATAAATTACACATTTAAAGCTGAAACAATTGTGCCAGTTTATTTATTTAATATTTAATTTCTCAATCGGATATGACTAAGATGTTAATTCTTTTGTGTTAAGAAAAGTTGATCAAGAAAATCATGCTCGATATTTGTTTGTGATCAGTTAAACGATCTTTAAGAAACAATCTTGTCGGCTCAAATTAATGCCGATTGCCTCACAGCTGTGGTTCGATCTCTCTGTTTAGCTTGATAATGACACTAAACTAATAAAATATACATTTTATTGTACAAATTTAATTTTATATTAGAAATGTTCTTGTTTAAATAATTAGTTATTTATATTTAATAATATTTACACCACACAGTGGTAGAAAAGTCAATGATTAAAAAAAATAGTAATAAATTACACATTTAAAGCCGAAACAATTGTGCTGAAATAAATCAGAAAAAAAATTAATTGATCTTTTGAGAGATCAATCACATATTAATCGATCTTAAAAAAGGTCGATTTTGCCCATCTCTAAATATTTCCCGTTATTAAATACAAATGCGAAATGAGTTCCCAGTATAAAAATGATTTTTATTTAAATATTTTTCCTTTTAATATATTTTTACCACTTATGCTGAATTTCTTTCTTAACATATTAACGATTCTCGGTCGTCTACCTTGTAGACCCAAATTGTTGCTCGAAAGTAGGCTCTTGCACTATCTTTCTAATTATTATGATTAATAAATTTGGCATAAAAAAGTACTAAAAGAATGTCTTCACAGCATTAAAATATTGCTTCGAATAACGAAGATATAAATAGAAAGATAAAATCGCAATTTTCAATTTTTTTTAAAATTTATTTTGTTATATTTATAAACAGAGACATTTAGCTCAGTTTTCTCAATGTGATATTAATCAACAAATTGCACAAAAGGACCAAATTTAAACCCACCCTCTATTCCTATATGAAATACCTTGTATATACTTAGAATATAGTATGGTAAAACATTTAATAGAATTAAAAGATAAAACTGAAAAAGAAATCTGTGCTGCAATTAGTGAAAAATATATTCTTTGGGATTTATAATACTAATTCTTACAGTTAAATAAAAAAGGTTGGTGAATCCACTTTTTCAATTGTATATTGAAAACTTTAAGCAGAATGCAGTTATTTAAACAATAAATCTTGTGCTTATTACTTTTAAGTTAAAAAAATACATTTAGAAGGATGTTTGTGTAAATTGAATAATATCTTATGTGTGATGAATTTGATAACCAAAATAATTATATTTCAATTGAAGACATGTCACATTAAAAACTATTAGAACAGTATCGATATAATTCTTTCCCAGAGGAAAATATTCGCATAAAGAAAGCTTAGTTATTTTTTAAGTAAATTAAGTGCAATTTCATTCTCTATTATACATGAATGATTTGGAACCCAAAAGCTAATTTAAAAATTCATTTCACAAATAAAGATGTCCCTGGCATTTCCAGGTTATTTGCTTGCCTCTTCTTTTTAAGGAGATGGTGAATTAATATTGTTATAAAATAAATCCAACACTTAAAATTCATCAAACTAGCATCCCCTTAAAATGAAGAGCTAATCAAATAGATGGTGCATAGTTAAATGTTATTAAACCAATATGGTTAGTGTATTAATTAAAGAAGAATTAATTTAATTAATTCTTTAAATAATACACTAACCATATTGATTCAATAACAATTATTTAATTAAAGAATTAATTTCTTAATTAATACACTAAGCATATTGATTAATAGCAATAATTTATAAATGCTAATAGTAAAAGGCTCAGCTTCTTGAATTCAATTTTTTTGTTTCTTACCGTTTAAGACTGGTGGTTTGGGGGCCAAATTTGGCTTGCCATGGTTGATCACAGGTTTGGGGTTGTTGTTCTGGCTGATGTCGGAACCCGAATCGACTGTGTGCAAGGATACACTGCTGTTCGTTTTCCGGTGGTAGGAGTGAGGTGTTAACTGTTGAGGGCTGCTCAAATTCGGCAGGCTTGGATTCTGATGGAATCCGTTCGAACTGCCATTCTTTGCCCCGAAAGGCTGCCGACTGGACGTGTCATCCCCATTCTAAAATAATATTAATATTATACCACTTTTTATGACACATAAAATGTTACAATATTATCAGGAGTACAAATGGAAAACAGCCGTTTTCCAATAGATGGCGCCAGCAGTATATGCTGGTCAAAAATTTCAGATCAAAAACGTCACATGGTAGGTTAGGCATCTGTCAACAACTCTTCATCATTACATTTGTGAATTTTTAGCGGCATGATATTTTTTGTGTGCAAAAATGTCCAGTTTTGAATGATTTTAATAAAATTTTAATAAAATAAATTCATCTAGCTAGATGAATTAAACCATCTAGCTAGATGAATGCTGGCTGAACATTTTATTAAATGTGAATTTTGTTTTCCTTGTTTTCATAGACAGGACAAGTTCGCCTTCCTTTAGTGGGCAAAACAATAATTCTCGGTTGTCTACCTTGTAGACCCAAATCGTTGACGATGCCACTTGAAATTAGGCAAAAGGTGGCGCTTGCGTCGTCTTTAAGTTATTATGACTAAAGAATTAATAACAACATTTTCCAATAAATAAAGATGATAAAACAGTTGCTTCAATTTTTAAGTTAATTTTATGTAAACAATAATATAAATATTAATTTTCAAGAACTACGAAAAATTTAAAAACAAAATTCCAAGTTCCAGATTTCTCAATAAATTTAACAAAAATTAAGAGTTCTGGTATTTCTGAGTCCGGCATACTATTCTAACGGATTAATACAACATTTTCTAATAAAAACTGTTGATAAAACGGATTCTTCTATTTTTAATTTAATTTTGTATTTTAAAAATAAAATATTGAATACGGAAAATATTGGTCTACCGCGCAACGCGAGAGCTATACCTTACTGTTTTAATAAGGTTACCAACCTTACTTCCAATTGATCATGATTTTTCATTATCTGTACTTGTCTTTTAAACAAGACTTCTCACAAAAACTAATAATTAAAGAAAACAAATCCAAAATGTTCTAAACTTGATATAGCTGTAAATATTATTTGAAAATTTAACTTTTAGAAAATAGAAAATGAAAAAAAAAAATAAGTTGTAATGATGCATTAGAGCAGTATGCTGTCCTCAGAACTACCAGAACTCTCAGTTTTTGTTAGTTATTTATTTCAGAAACTTGGTACAGATATTTTTTATTGTTCTCGATAGTTCTGATGGATGGAATATGTTCCACTAGACAAGTTCTACTCTCAATTTTTCTAATTTTCTATTTAGAAATCTGGAACTTTTTTATTTTCTTGATTGATTTTACGTTTAGTTTATGAAAAGTTGAGTATATATTGAATACACATTTTTTTATTATTGCAAAATTTTCTGAGAAATTTGACTTTTTAAATATGAATTTTTCAACTTCAAAATTTTTTCTCGAGAATTTTTGCAGAACTCTTTTCAAAAGGTTTCAGGAACTCCTTATTGGAACTCATCAATTAAAATGTTGGGGTGCTAGGTCAAGTTAGCAATTTTCAGAAAATTCTACAGGGTGTAATTTTGCAGTACTCTTTCTGAAAACTTGATAATACTCTTAGATACCTTAAAGTGAGCCCAGAACTCTATTAAGAACTATTATAACTTTTCATAAGGGTGCCAACTAGACACACCCTCGTAAATCGCTCTTATAGTTGAAAATGTTGGTACTATTTTTAAACTGGTGCAATGGGCACGTTTGTGTGAATATTAAGCAGAAGCAAAATAGTATTAAAATAAAGCTTCTTTTTCAATATGGAAAACATTGTTGAAAAATACTATAGTATTTTTTTTAAGTTTCTTAAAGAAATGGATTTTAGATTTATTATTTTCTCAGAAAACTGCACACCATTAAACAATTGAATAAATTATAATCGTGTTTACTTATTCTAGTTGAAATTATAATTAAATACAGAAACATCACTCACATTATAACTCCTAATTGGTGCTGGCGGTGGTGGTCCCCTATTCATATTCCTACTATCATTGGCCATTTGTTTCTTCAGTTCGTTCTGAATATTGCTTATACTTTTTGGTGATGGTGATTCAGGTGCTGTCCGGCTATTACCGTTATTACTACTACTCACTGTATTGCTCGAACCACCTGCGCATTTACATCAAAAACAAACATCAGTCAGTAAATGTCAAAAAAAAAGACAGATATGGATATATATGAAACATATCATAGACTACAAATGAAGAATGTTCAATTTTTTTTTGGACTAAGTAAAGTTGAGTCCAAAAAAAAGTTCTGTACGATTTGATCTAACTAACAAACTTATGATCATAGATCTGGTCATAAGATCGGCAACAGGAAAACTTATTTGTTATTTGTTTTTTTTTGTGATTATCTAAAAATAAATTCAGTTGTTTTATTCTGTGTTATGTATTTACCTTGTAATTGTCCCTGATAATCTATCTATTTAAGGGTAGTGAGTGAGACAGATTTTATTTATTTGTTAGGTCAAATGGTACACCCGGTATCCATTTGACCTGACAAATCAAAATTACTCGAAAAAAAATGCATCATATGAAAAAATATTACGGCACCAAAAATTAACTGTTCATTCTGTTCTAAATTCAGTCCCCTGCTGCCCACTCAGTGGGTGAAGCGGGGAGGAACTTTGAAATTTCAAATTGGAACTCCATTTTTTATTCAAGAATAGGATTCTATGGACAAAAATACATAAGATCTTATTAAAACATTATTTTTATTTATTGCATATGGCGCTGTAATCGCAAAAATTAAATTTAAACTAAATAAAAGTTAGTTCAAATTATTTCAATTTGTCAGGTTAAATGGTACACCCAGTAGTATTCTAAGTGACATCATAAAATGTTACTTAGAATATTTATGTTAATTAATAAAGTCAATCGAACTGATGCAATTCAATGTTTACAATTTAACTGACATTTTTGTGATGGCAATTTTTTTTAATAATACATTTTTCCTTGAGGTAAATATCTTCCGACACAGTTTTAGGTTGTTCAAACTAATGCACTAAATTATTTGCTTCTTTGCAAGTATCTCATATAAACTGTTGGCTGAATCATTAAATGAATAATTTTAATAGAAAAACATATCAAACGAAATATGAATCGATTATTAAAAATCAACCAATAAAACACAGATTAGATTGAATAACTTTAAATTTATTTATTAGTTGATTTTTAAATAATCTATTCATATTTATTTCATACAATATGAACTACCAATGTCTAAATATTAAAACCATTAAACATATCAAAATTAATAATGAAAACTTAATAGTAGATATAATAATAAATCATTTATTGATCACCTTTTATTAAACAAATAATTACAAAATGATATATTATCTTTTCTTTTGAGTTTAAGTATCTGTTTGTGTTGTAATATTTGAAATTGGTATTAAGAAACACAAGGCTGTGATACAGGAGTTTTTAGTTTCTTTGCCAAAATACAGATTAAGTGGCGCTTCTATCACACTATTTTCAAACTTATTTACAATTATTTTATATGTTCTGCAATAAAACTGATTTAAAAAAAAAATAGAATAAAATATTAATCCAAAATTTCATAATAATGTGTTGGGAAGTGTTTTCAGGAAAATCTAATGTAATTAAAAAAAAATGAAAGGATATTTCTTTCAATTTCTTGATTAGTATACTTATTAATTTTAATATCATTCGAACGAAGTGTTCAAAAATATTAACATGTTGGAAATGATTTTTCCAGATTCAGTTCAGTGAATATTGACAGTAGCATACTATGATGCACGTGTGAATAGTACAAGAATTATTCCATTATGAAAAAATATTGAAAGGAAAGAAATTTGGAAATTATTCCAAAACTACATGCACTAGATATATGGATGCATAATAACTTTATGTTGCAAATTGTCTTGCCAATCACCCTATGAAATATTGGTCATTCCATTAGAAAACATTGAATTATGATGTTTTTAAGTAGGCACTAAAATATTGACATTTTTTAAATACCTATTTTCAAAATTGAGATGTTTTTTTTTAATTCTCTAGGAATCTATTAGTATTAATTACAGATTTTTCAAAACTATTTTAGGTTAATATTGTCAGGATACGGGGTAAACTTTTAATGGACAATATTATTATTGGTCCACCCTGTATAACTATATAAGGTACTTCACGTAATGTGTTGCAGATGCATAAGTCGAGATATATGTGTTGTATGAAAAATACATTAGATAAAAAGTTGATTGTTTTATTAGAGCTATTTAACCCACATTAACCTCTCAGGGGGAATTTAAAAAAAATTATTTATTTATTTTTATTGACGGAAAATATCCATTTTACATAATACATAGCAATACAATCATAGACTTATTATACTAAATATAATATATATATATATATATATATATATATACATACACATGTCCACAAATAAGGCAAGTTAGAAAGAACAACAAACATTTATGTGCTTAAGATCAGATACAAACATAGAATACGATTTAACAAAAAGATTGAAAGTGTAGGGATTTTATATAAAAAAAATGAACTATTTATGTATTTATATATTTATCTTTATGAACAATAAATTTTAATAGATTATAAATTTTGTTAACACTTAACTGCAAATAATTGTTAAATATTCGTGGTTTTCTTAACGACCCACAAACATTTACATTGTAACTTCATCTTAACCTCACATCTCAAATTATCAACTGTCAGGCTATTTTGTTTTTTAAATAGTTAAATCTCTTTACGAGTAATTTGGCCTTGATGAAATGGAGCCCCAGGAAAATTGTAGTCATGATTGTAATTAAATTATTTGCTCATCTATTTGATTTCAATGATATTTTCTACAGAACAAATCCTTCATTTATTTACGTCGCCATCCGTCTTTAATCGGTGAAGTGTGGGGTGCAAAAGAGGAACGAATTTAAAATTTTCAGGATACATTTTACCTTTCAAGCCAAGTTTGACGTGCATCTATTTTTCACTGTTCTTTTAATTCCATATCTGTTAAAATCATATGTTTTGTTATTTACCTACGATTTGTTTGGTTTGATTGTTTATTTCAAATTCAAGTTCGGATTAAAAGTGAAAATAAAAAATAATATAAATAGAAAAGAGTATTCATTCACTTGGTCACAGTTATTTAAATATATTAAATCAAATTGATTTGAAAATAAATAATAAATTATTTCCACGGCGTGGGTATTTGCGCGGGAAGTACTTGTTTTAATGTGCATTTGTTTAACGTACTTACGTAGCGTAAGTCAAAAGTCACAGAGCTAAATGTGGAAATAATTTATTAATTATTTTCAAATCATTTTGATTTAATATAAAAAATAATTATATGTCATTTCCATGTTTCAGAATACATATTTGGTCCAATTTTAATAAATGAAACACTTTTTTTACTTTGTATGTATAACTCGGATTTGGTCCTACATACGAACAGTGCAGTGAGTTAAATGATTACAATATACCGATACTCATGTGTCAGTGGAAGCAAGAACAAAAAAATAGCTTTTTTTACAGTATATATTTTTTAATACTTTGACTATTATCTAGATTATAGCGCCATCTGTTGTGAAACAAGAAAAATTATTCGGATAAATAGTGCACAGTTTTTAAGGTGAATGACTCCAAATCAGCAAAAAAAAAAAAAAACGAGTGGTTCTCATTTATAATTGTAAAGCTTTCTTCTCATCTCCCCGAGAGGGGAATGTGGAGGAATTAATATGATGATGAATACCTTTGTTGGAAATATCCAATTTTTATCCGAAAGTTTGTTTCATGCAACACATATATCTTGACTTATACATGCGTAACACTTTGCACGAAACACCCTATATAATAAAGCAGTGAAGTAAGGTATAAAATAATTTACGAATAACAAAAAGGAATGCAAATTATTTTATTATTCTTTTTACTAACCTAAATTTTTCCCAGTGGGCTTCAATTTCGGCATTCCCCCAGCGAAAAGCCCTCCCAGTCCATTAGGCATGTTGTTAACACCTCCCCTGAAGGAAGGACTAGCGCCTACACTACCTCCACCGGCACTGCCAACACTACTCGTTACTTTACCTTAAAAAAATTAAACAAAATTAATAATCAATTTTTATAGAATGTAAGGATTTATTTCAACTAACCAATGGCGGGAGCACTTTTATCGACAGTAACAGTCTTTTTGAGTTTCGTCCCCTTCCTGATGGACTGCAGAAGAGCACCCCGATCGTCGGAACCTCCGCTAAAGAAGGGTGCCGGAGTGGGCGGCATCATCGGGGGCGGGCCCCCTGGAGGGGGAGGCGGTGGTGGCCCCGGCATTGTTTTGGTTTACCCCTGATATCAACTGAAACAAAGAAATGTTTAAAATTATTATTGATTATTTTTACCATCTTAAGATTGTTTCACAAAACTGATTAAAACAATAATTCCCAGACCCCTGTCCAAGGGTAAGTATTGTGATCGTACAAATTTTCTAATTGCTAATTTCAACAATGAGACTAGGGAACCTCACAACGTGCATAACGTTGTGAGATCGCCTGTGTCCATTCTGCCAAGTTTTGAAAAATATGTGTGTGTGTGTGTGTTTCCGCGATAGCACATACGGCTAAATGGATTATATCCAAACTTCATATCTAAGTTTTTCATAATAGTGGAATGTTCTGAACAGCTTTTGGTTAGAATAAAAACTCATTAAGTGCAAATTTACTCTTAGTGATTTTTCATTTTTTAATTCGGATAATAAAATGTTTCAAATAAAAGTTGTAGATCTTGAAAAAAATAAATAATTTTTGTTATAAAACTTTTATTGTAGGACCTTTAGTTTTTATTTTATAAGCGGAAGAATTTCATCTACATGATAAATTCCCTTAGAAACAAACAATTACAAAGTAAATTGTATATTCTTCCAAATCCTCAGCTTTAACTGATAAATTCCCTTAGAAATAAACAGTTACTTTTATAATCTACTTTATGTTGGCCCTTGGAGGCTTTAATTATTTAAATAATTATTTTTATGTCAAATAAAACATCAAAGTGCTGTCATATTTATTACATATTTCGATAATGCCTCAAGATGAATAATATTATGGAGAAATGTTTTAAATCCATTGTAAGGTAAGAAATAACAAAATAAATTGTATATTCTTCCAAATACTCAGCTTTAACTTTAAAAGACAACTACACATTTTTTCAGTTAATGGTTTTTCCTTTCGTATTAAATTTTCAATCAAAAACCTATTTGACCAAATTCACCTGAGAAAGTACCATGATGGACACATCACCATTTTTTACTCTAGCTAATGTTTTTGTATAAAATCAGTTGATTTGTTTCACTTATATAGTTTATTATTCCCATTATGTGGATTATATTTATATTATACTGTAAATGCCATCTAACTTGAGAAATTAATATTAGTAGCATTTAAGTTTCATAATATTTAATGTAATAAACATTGAAGAAATTTTTTCAATGAGCGAAATCGATTATTTGAATAATTGGAAATCAAATTACTAGTATAAATACAATAAATTATTCACATAAATTGTTTGCCATTAATATGAAATTAATGAAATTTTACTCTTTAAATTATGAAATGTTTTGTTCATATATCTGGTTTTGAATAGTTTACATATTAATGCAAATAAAGGTTATTTATAAGATATAAAAAAACAAATGCATTTATACTATTAGTGATTAATTATTTCTTCTTGTTTTTTTTTTAGTGATATTCAAAAATAGCTATAAAAGTTTTTGTATGTTTTAATGTAAATATACTCTTTAAACATATGCAATTCATTTAAATTTGCATGATCGATAACAATGGAAATAAAACAATATGAATCTGTGACGACAGTATCAGAACATGTTGATAATTGAACTCTGCTCCTGTGTATACTTTAAACAATAAAATGCTCACATATGCTGGCTATCTTATTTAAACTATTAATGCACAATGGATTGTAAAATCAATTACCACACAAGTAAAATAAACAGTGATTTAAACACGAGGAAATGTAAATTATTATTCAAAGAATTTATCAGTACACAAATTTAAATATACATATTTTTGCAATTGCAAAAAAAAAAAACACTTTTTGTCGTTACAGTTGTTGCGATATACGTTTTGTAGTAGCTGTAGTACAGACTGGTCATCTGCTTGATTTTTTTGATCAGCTCCGTCCTCGCGATCGACTCGATCTTTTACGATCGGCTCGATCTTTCTGATCAGCTCAAGCAGCTCAATATTTCGACTGATCGATCTTTGAAATGATTGAAATGATCGATCTTGCCCATCACTAGTAATAAAATTAATATTTTGTTATTATATTATGGATAGGAATTGTTTACATTCCATTAAACAATTTCTATGATCGGATGTTTTTCCTATTTATTTTTTTAATTAATTTTTATATTTCAAAATTTCCACTCTAATACTTAAATTAATCTTTTGTTACAATATTGTTATTAGGGCTGTAAACAATCAATTAAACAATTTCCATGATCAAATGTTTACCTTTCATTACTCTTTAGAAAACCCAAAAAAAGTAATTTAAATACGGTTTAAAAATAGAGTAAAAGTAATCCGAAAAGAAAGTTTCGACAACAAATTGCTCCGAATGCATGATTAAACTGAAGACGAATTTCCCCGAAACTCACATGAAATCGAGTTCTCATCACACGAAAAACACACACGGACAAAAGCCCGATAATTCATTATAATTATTAAAAAAAATACACCTAAGCATTGTTCTTCTTCATTGATTGCACTTTCTCCGGCCTTCATTAGCAATTCACATTCGAACTCCTCAGTAAATGATCAATTAAATATGCAGGTGAAGTGAAGTTAGAAATTCCAAAATTTTACATTTGTTCCATATATCACGCATTCATGTAATTTTCATTTTCTTACTAAGAAGGTAACAATAAAGTGAATGTGAATAAAAAAAATCAAAATGGTTTTAGTTCTTACAAAGAAGATAAGAATAAAGTAAATGTAAATAAAAAAATATCAAAATGGTTTTAGTTCTCTATAAACTTAATAGACTATTATTAAAAATCTACAAATAAAATAAATAAAAACACAGATTATATCAATAACTCTACAATCTGGACTAGTTTCAGGTTTATGTTTAATTAATTTCTCACTTAACCTGTGGTGAAACATGATGAACATTTGAGGTTATAAAACATATTGTGAATACACCATACCAATAAATTTTAGTGATGTTTACAATTCAAATACTATATATTTGGTTGAAAATAAAATATGATAATAAATATTTAATTACTGAAAGTTAAAATAATTAAAAATTAATTTTATACAGCTTATAAATACTATTATAAAAATATTTTTTATTAAGATAATAAAATTATGATTTAAACTGTTTTCTAGACAAATGTAATAATGAGCAAGATAAGATTCTTTATGCAAATAAATTATCTCATCAGGATCCTCTCAAAGATAACAAGTTTGCAGTATGTGTAATTAAATTGGAACAGGTACAAAAACATCAAGGTAACGCGTAGTAATTAAAACTATAACCATTTTCTCAATGATAAAATTAAGGAGTTAATTAATTTTGGAGGTTGTTTATTATTAGACAATATTTAAATATATCAAAAAATAATTGGAATTCGTAATGAAAGAAAATATATAATATTTTAGGTATGATGATGTTACGTCTATTGGAAATATTATTTTTCGTGTTATTGTCCTCAATATACATACTAATTTGAATTTAATGATGTTCAGAATGTAAAAACCTGGTTATTATTATTATTTTTTTAACATATTTTAACATAATATTCACTGATTTATTTATAATAATATTTATATTTATTTATGAAATTTCACCATTATACAAAATTTAGTGTGGAAATTAAGTAACGGATAAATTTGGTAATTCTGTTAATTGTACAATAGAGAATATATAAAAAAAGTTTTTCATTTTATTTTAAACAAATATTGTGGCATCATTTTTTTTTTTAATGACAACTAGTAATGGGCAAAATCGATTATTTCAATAATCGAATACGAAATAATCGATTATTTTTGATAATCGAATGTAAATTCCGTCGTGTTCGTCAAAGCTATGATTCAAAATTCAAACATAAATATTATAATTACTATTTCATACAAATGTTTGAGGTATTATTTAATTAAACTTTCATTACCTTCTGTATTTTTCTAATAAATCAACTCTTCAAATAATCGATTTTGCCCATCACTGATGACAACTTATATTTTTTATTTTGATTTTTTTTTTTTTGGGAGGTGTTTTAATTGTTATCAAATCAATAATTCCTTTTGATAAATAATAATGTAAAAAAAAAATTTATACTTGGTTTAGTAATTTTGTTATATATTTTATATCTTTTATTTAATAATAATATATTTTCAACAAGTGAAAAAGTTTGCTATTGTTCAAGAAAATAAATATTACAATATGCCCCCATTCTATTTCATAATCTTCACCCCTCTGTTTTGAAGAACCTTCAAGTCGCTGAGCAATCAGCTGTGCTAACAAAATAAGACACCCCCTAAAGTGTCTACACAATCCATGGTCTTCATTATAACATAAACAGTATAACACCTATTAAACATTGTATTAGCCACCTCTCAGAAAAATTTTCATCTAACAACAAAGAAATCCCCAACTGTTAATCCTAATCCTAATATCCCTCCTAAATACAAATTTCTTAGAAATACCCTACTCCAATTAGTTTGTGATCATGACATGACATGACAAAAAGACATAAACAGAAAAAAAATTAAACATAAATCCAGGCAGAAAGACCGCAGGTTGATAGCCGTTTTACAGAAAACTGTATTATATGTATATATTTGTAATTTGTAATTAATAATTGAGAAATGATGACAGTTTTAAATTGAAGTTCCTAATGTAACTTGTAAATATTGTTTATGCTTTCTGTAATTAAAGATTGTTTCTCTCTCTCTGGGTACAATTTCGTTTCATCAAGTGTGCAGTGAACAAAGTATTTTACAATAACAGTAAAGTTACACTTAATGAGTTTTGATTGTAAATAAAAGCCTTTTAGATTTCATCAATGTTATAAAACTGTTGGATACAATTCATTCAGCCGTTTTTACTATATTGCAGAAACATACACAGAAATTTTTCAAAATTCAATGAAATTGGTGTGAAAGGACACCCCAAAACAGATACATCCATTTAAATTTTCTATTCCAAAATGTTTACAATTAAAATACTTTACCTCCCTTCCCAAGTCGTTTAAGGAAAGTATAAAATAAGGAAAACAAAAAATTTTCCTCGTTGTGAATAATCGTAGAGGATATTTATTTTTAAATTAAATGCATTTCTCTGAAATGAAAGTTTACTTTTATCTTAAGATAATTATAATAAATATCCTTTTCACTAATATTTATATTATATATATATATATATATAATCTAAAATCCCCATCTACCATAATGGTGGTGTAGGGGTTTTATATTATATAAATAATTATAAATAATCATCATCAAATTCTAAAAAAAAATGAAAATGTGATATGATTCATAACATATTTAATTATTTCTAAATACCACAATTAAATGATTTATATAAAAAAAACCCACATGTTACTCACTAAATTCTTAAAATAATCATCACGACATTTCGAAATAAAACACTTCCATAAAATATTCACCAAGATCAAGGCTTCGAATTGCAATCATCCAAATCGATGACCCTCAGGAAGTATCTGCTAATCATTAAGTAATCAAAGCCGTGTCCTATACGATTCAGGTGTTGCACACCTTTCGCGGAAAGGAAGGAGGATCACTTCCGCATACAAATCGCAACTTTCGGGATTAATCACCGCTTATGAATAGTCGATGGCCTGACTCATTTTTAATCGTGGTCAGGCCTCCAAGGAGTGACGCCTTAAGCAGCCGACGAGAAATCCGAGTATTACTCATTAGTGATTTTGTTAAATAAATTTTTCGTGTCATTCATTGCTATAAGAGATATTATTCATAAGATTGATAATTAGAAAGTTGATCTATTGTAAATTATTAAAAAAAATAAAAATTTAACGGGTGTCTCAACAAGAGTGCCGGATGTAATTTTAAAGGAAAAAAATTATTTTTTGAATTAAGCAAACACCTATATAATAGGGGAGTCCGACGTGGTCCAGGAAATCTTCCATGCAATGGTGAAAATCGTGAAATACGACAGAGAATGATGAATAAAAACCCATGTGGTTAAAAATGTTAGTGACGGAGTGTAAACCTTTATTCTAAAATAAAATAAAAAAAAAACGATTAAAAATAAAATACTACATCAAATAAATGGCAACAACGAAACCTCTGGCATAGGATTATTCCTTTGTTGAAATTTTTCATAACATTTTTCATAAAGATGGCTGTATTTCACCAAAAACGCATCATATTTTCGCGGTGTATCCGTGAATTAAATACGAACTATTTCAATTTATAAATTTATTACTTTTACCGTAGGACCCACGCTTCATTTACTATGATCAGTTGTGCACCCCCATATACAGTCTGCAAAAATCTTTGTACAAAAATGTTAAATGAATCTTTAGTTCTCGTTCCAAACATGACTTTCATGGGATCGTAAAAATATTCTTACGGATGAGCTTTACAGCCCTAACCATGAAAATGCAGCCTGGTTATGTTTTAAATTTCGAAAGTACTTGTATGTTATCCTGCTTTTCCTTTAATCTTCTTTCTCTCCTTTTGCACCCTGTGACTTACTTTAACCAATGAAATCATTTTTCCTGAAGATTAAATCCTAAGATCATCACTTCTTTTTCACACAGCGTACAAGTTCTAACATTTTCTCTTGTCTTGTGAAATTTGCAGTTTGTTTATTTTCAATAACTTGTTACATTTAAATGCCTACTGAACAGTTACTCGCAGTGGATGCATTGGTTGTTCGAGTCACACGAGATTTTCAGCACTCCAAATCTGGCAGTTTTGCTTATTTACATATTTTCTCCAAAAAAATCTGCATTAATTTGAGGATGCTCCAATCAGAGAAACCACGGCCCTGTACATGGTCCCTTGGCTTGATTTCTTGCACTAACCTTGTATGCATGCAAATGAAGATCTTTTAGCAAAATTCGTTGCATAGGGCTTCTGAAAATATTTAATTCTTGACCACGATGCCGAATGGATGTTCCTGGATTCTCGGCTACACTTTCCCTTACTGTGGCTATATTTTCGAGTGGCCGACAAGGTCGAGGGCGAACAATAGTCTTCCGATCCATCAATGTATATTTGGTCTCAAATTTTGTAATTAAATGCCTCACTGTCGATTCGCATTATTGTTACCGAAAACTTGACGTAATTCGTGAACTGTTTTCACAAAACTTTCATCATTTTTGTAATGTGTTTATACAATAATTAAACGTTGTTCTTTAAATACTTCTCCATATTCTTAAATTCGCATGGTCTGTACGTGATAACTATCAAAAAAATCACTGTACAAATCACGTTCAGGTTCAGGGCTGGGCAACACGTCTCGACCGATCATCCTGTTGGAAGTGGGGTACCACAAGGATCAGTCCTAGGACCCTTGTTGTTCACTTTATACATTGCAAAACTGCTGTTTAAACTCGGCCACAGAAAACCTTTTTCTAGATAGCTTGACGTAGAAACATTTCAAAGAAGTCCATTTTAAGTATTTTTATAGCGCACCAAATGTAAACAAAAAAATGAGTCAAGAAGCTACTTTTTTTTTCACAGATCGTCATTTTGCCCTGTTGAAATTTTTTTATAAAAATAATTTCTTAAAATATAACCAATAATGTTTAATTGAACATAGAAAACCAGAATGTACGAACTCTAATAGATTTTGATTTATTTTTTTTGCAAAAGTAGCCTTCTTTTCAGCTTAAAAAAAAAAAAGAACTTAAGAGAATGAACTGTTATTATTATTTCTAACTGAATTGAAAAATTCAAAAATATAAAAAAAATATATTTCCACATAAATGTGTATAAAAGTATGACTGATTGGATACTCAAAAGATAAGATATGGTGAGATTAATGCAATCAGCAATTTGCCCTTATTTCCAGATATGGCGAAAAAAAAATTCACATATTTCTACAACGCATCTTTTATTGAAAATCAATTACTACTTGCAATGAGTTTGCTGAAATTGCAAGTCCTGCTTGCATAATTCCAGCCAATTACAGCAAATTATTTTAAACATTTTTAATTGGTCGTAATAACTCTTTACTTTAATAAAAACTAAACAAGACTGTAACGCAATATAGGGACTATTAAAGCTGATGTTTTATCGGAATGAACTAGTTTGTTTCAACAGATGAGTGTCAGGCTGTTAAGAATCTGTATTACTTGTAATGAACGTAGATCTTTATTGTAATTAATACCAAGCGAATACATTTTTTTAGAATTATTGTTTATGCAGTTCTTTTATTTAAATAAAATTATTACACTCAGAATTTGTAAATAATACTATTTATTAATATACTGCATTAAGAGAAACAAATACCATATGATCGAGAACTTTTCTCCTCCAGAGTGCTTTGATTTTTCTTACATAGATTGATTTCTATAGATTGATTAAAACATTTGGTATTGTTTCGCTGATTTTATTTAAATCTTCCGACTAGTTTCGACTGTAAGTCGAAAAATTTGAATAATATTCAGTGAAACAATACCAAGTGTTTTAATCAAAAGTCTATAATAAAAATAATTGTCTTTTCCCCTATTTAGGACAACTATTTTTATTTAAATAATTATAGTCTCCATAACCAAGAAAAAAGAGATTAAATTCATTATTGTTATTATCAATTTCTGCAAGTCAATAAGCATAATTTTGTTTAATAAAAAAAAATTAAAACATACTAGATGAGAAAACTTGTCGATTTACAAATGAATATTTAAAAATTATCAACATTTAAATCAGAATTTAAAATTAGTACCTCTCTTAATTTAACTTAATACTTAATTATATTAAATTATATTTAAAGTAATTTAATTTAATTATAAGATATATAAAAGATTCATTTCTTACTTCACTTTTTATTTTTGACAGTTATTGAGAATAAGTACTTGGTACTCGAAATGTATATCAGTTATCAAAAATAAAAAGGTGATGCAAGAAACAAAGCTTTAATTTATCCTACATATCACTCATTATAAAACTCAGATTAATCTAATTTTACCAGTGTAGAAAAACCATTAACAAGAGGTAATTTTTTTCTATCTAAATTAGGCCTCATAAATAAAAAAAAAAATATTCTGTATATTTAGGTGAAGTATAAATATTTTAACTATAAAAAATCTTCCTGTAGGTAAAGAGCAAAAATGTGAAATCTATTTATAACCCCACTAATTTCCGACTTTGCATTGGTAAGCCCATTGAACACTCTTGGAATAACACGCTTTTTAAAAATAGACACAGCTTTGGTCAATCAGTTTATTTACGATACTCTAATGGGAGTATTATTTTTAATCGACACACACCCGCATACATTTGTATATGATTTTTTTCGTTAGCATAAAGATGCACAGCAGCTTTATATTTAACACATTAATTATAATTAGATATTTTTCTTTTTTTTTTTTAGAATTCAATATATTAGTCATGATAAGTACTGAATATATTAGCCACAATAACTACTAAAGAGGTTTTTTTTTAAAATCCTATCATTGGTCGCATTCAGTAGACTCCACTGGTGCAACTGGAGAAACTCACCGATCATTTAAATTTACCAATATTCTTCACTTAGTAACAAATAATTGTCAAATTTAACACAATTTATACTTTCAGTTGGATTTCTAAAGTTTATATAGAACAATAACTGAATTTTTACGACCTATTAGTACCACTGTTGGACTGGTGGCTTTTTTTTTTAATAAATTGAATTAATAAAACTAGAATTAATCAATTATTTGCTGACATAATTCTGGATGTAAAAAAAAAAAAACACATCGACCTAATTAAGGTTCCTGTAAACACAACATTTTCATTAATTGATAGGAAGAGGCAGTCTGGAAATATTAATAGAATGAATAATTTAATGATGAAACTTTAGTTTGCATATTAAAGTGAAAATATTCTTCACTATTTCTAGAAGTTAAACATTCATAGTTCATATTATAATAAATAATTTCTTAAATAGAAAAGAGTATTTATTCACTTGGTCACAGTTATTTAAATATATTTAATAAAAATTATTTGAAAATAATTAATAAATTATTTCCACATTTAGCTCTGTGACTTTTGACGTACGCTACGCAAGTACGTTAAACAAATGCACATTAAAACAACTACTTCCCGGGCAAATACCCACGCCGGACATTGAATTACATAATGTACACCTGCTGTTGCAATCAATAAAATATTGCATATACAAAATTATTTATTAATAATAAATAGTAATTAATAATATGTGTTACTTACTGGTGCACATCTAGTCTATAATCTATGTATACGGCTATCTTTCCAATTTTATGATATTGTACAAAATATGTTATATTATTTATAATACTTTTTTTAGCATGAAATATAATTTTATTCACAATTAAAAACATCTTTTATTACTTACTTCACATTTTTTAAATCATTAGATGTACATTTCTAGTGCTAAGCACTCATTTTCGATAACTAATTTTATTACTTAACTTTGTTGTAAATGCTAAACTGGTAACAATCACGACTATTAATAGCATTTAGCAGATTTCCACCAGTTTCTATCCACCAACCAGTCTCCTAATTGCGACCAATGTGGTAAAAGAAAAATAGTTCCAATTTTTTTAAATTAAATTAAAAAAATGCTAACTGTTTTTAGTACTACATTTAACATATTTTTATAATAACATGCTTCTTCTGCAGTTTAGTGAAGAGTTCTAGAAGAATTCTAGCATTTACAATTTTTCTATTATTTTACAAATCTACACGATTGAAATTTGAATAATTTATAAAAAAAAAATGAAAAAAAAAAAAAATGCTGGAGCTTTTTCTAAAATTCATTGTATATCATAAAACTCTATTAGACGGTATGTGTGTTTAGCTAGCAATATTAATAGTAAAACCACCATGGGATAAAAATAAAAATCTTTAACACAATTAGAGCATTCACAAGAAGAAATAATTTTCTCAAATGTTTTTACTAGATAGACATCCAATGATTAATATACAGTAGTGTTAGGCAAGATCGATAAAAAAAGATCGACTGCTCGATCCTTCAAGTGATCGAGCCACTCGATCTTTTTGATCGGCTCGACGGCTCTTTTTTAAAATATATTGCTACTGTTTTTCCAGGAAATTTTGTGAAGGTACAGTATATATTTTTACATATGGTAAAAATTACCCCAATACTGGGGAGTTATTTTCGAATACGAATTTTTTTTACAGTTTTCTGATCAACACAATCTGCTCAATTTGTTTGATCTTACTGATCAGCGCCATTTACTCGATCTGTTTGATCCACACGATCTTTCCGATTTGTTCAATTTTTGTAATCAGCTCAAGCGGATCGATACTTCAACTGATCGATCATTGATTGATCGATCTTGCCTATCACTAATATACAGTGCTCCCCAAAAGTAACGGATATATTCTATAAAATGATAAATAAAAATATTTCAGAAAAATGCTCTGACATGTTGCTTTTTATTTTTAATTTATTTTTCCTCCAAAGATGTAATTTTTAATGCATTTTTTATTTTCCCCAGACACAAGGGAAGGTATTGGTATCATAAACATTTTCTAATTGCAAATTCCAGTGGATATACACGTTTTAAGGTCCCCTGAGTCCATTCAATCGATTTTTGAAAAATGTTTATGTGTGCGTGTTTCCTCTATAGCCCAAAAACGGCCAACCCAAACATTGTATCTAAGCTTTTTATAACAGTTTTTAATAAAATAAATAATAAAATAAGATATTTTTAAAAAATATTTTATATATTATTCAATATTTACTTTAAGTTAGCAATATGCAATGCTAATACATTAAATTCACAGATATCTGAGTAAGTTAAGAAAACCACTGTGTGATTGTTTTAATAACGTGGTAATTTATATTTTTAGTCAAAATATGCATAATAACCTAAAAAAGTAACATGTTATGCACCAGAAAAGTGTCACTCATAGCTAGAGTATTTGAAATACTCTAATAATTGTCAGAATGCTTTCCAAACATGTTTGCACACTCACCTAACCTAACCTAAACTAACCTAACCTAAGTCGACAAAACGTGCAAAAGACCGTAAGTTGTACCAATCTATCCAATATTTTCATTAAAAAATCATTAATTAAATATGTATGTATTATTTATAATAGTCGATGAATAATTCTGTATTATTTTTTTATTATATTGTACAAAATACATTCGATTTAGTGGAGCGGTAGCGCCATCCATTTTTGATATAATAAATTAAAATATCTATTATTTACAAATGGATCTAAAATATATATTGATTTTTTTACAGAAACGTCAGTAAACATCACTTTCTGTATAAAATTAAAATTGTGATTTTGGCTGAGTAAATGAAAAAATCGCAACAAATTTGTTAACTTTCGTCATAAATTAGAAGATTATTTCATCATGTGTACATTTATACTCGCAATGTACTTATTTAGTCGAAAATCGGATCAATTATAACCTCAAAATTGGGACTTTAAATGCGAATTGTGACCAATCAGTAAGTTCCCTACAGATTTTGACTTCGGATTCGTTCATTTCACGCACGTTTACCCATGATTCCATTTTCAAAATTTTAAAAATCCCGTGACACCATTCGGAAACCTTTCCCTTATCATTTTGTAGAAAGGAGATTAAATTAAAAATATTATCTAATATTGTGAGAAATTTTCTGAGAAGGTGCTCCACAATGTTGGGAGAATATTTCCTCTAAATGGTCTTCCAAAAAATGTAAATAACCTTTCCTAGTAAAACGGCCATCCAATACAAAAGGACCAAACAATTGATCATTTAGAATGCCGCACCATACTAAACTAATATTGGAAATTATGTTCTTGCATGGTTTTCTTTCGATCATCGATAATTATTATGGTGATTGTTAATTCCATCTCAAGTAAATTGAGCTTCATCAGTAAATAAAATATATTCGAGAAATCTTATATTTTCATGAATTCAATAACAAAATTGTAATCTTAAGGGTCTAAAAAATGGGTCAAATTTGTTTTTTTTTTCTCAAAGTTGAGTGAATATTTTGAAAAACGGTTTTATCAGTTATATATATACAATCATCTTTATTGTGGTATTTACATATACATATATTATACAAAATATTTGATCTAAACTTATAAATGGCTATCGACCTTAGGTCTTCAGTTGTATTGGCCTTGGACAAAAATTTCAAGTTTTTATATAAAAAAAAAAAACATCCAAAATGGTGGTTCTAGTTTCAAACAGGACACATGCATGGAGCATTCCTCAGCCACCCCAGTGTCAGAAATATAAAAAGTTAACAGTTTTTTTTTTTTTTTGAGTTTTTTCAAGTTAACTGTAATTGTAGCCATTTGTTCAAAATAACAATTTTTATGCAGATTTTGTTTTCCTTCAAAGTCAGTTTTAACTTTAATAATGATCATACCAGATCAAAACATATGTCAGTCAACTGCAAATAAAATTATGGAACATGGCAAGTGTTTTAATTTACCTAATTTGAAATTTTGGTTCCATCAAGAAAGTAGCAAAACAAGTATCGAATGTATTAAAAACATAAGTGATGCGATTTTCATTTGTTACAGAGATAAAGTTTTTCTTTTTAAAAAAGTAATCAAGTTAAATTTGATACGACTTACCTACCTACCTAAAATGAAAATCGGACTTGAACATACAGCTTATTTTTGCTTCCGAGGGATGTATTTAAAAAAAGTTTTTATTTCCTCCTGAATTCAACTTGGATTATAAGCAATATAAATAAGATGCATTTTTAAAATGACGAGCATAATATGCCCAAGTCCATCAAAAAACACTCCTCCTGAATTCAACTCGGCCTTAAAATAGTAAATCCGTCTCTGTTTATGCCAGCTTACCGTATTATTAATCAAAACAGTGTTTTCGAGAGTGAAGAAGGCATAGGCACGACTGTTTATGCCAGCTTACCGTATTATTAGTAAATCCGTCTGTCACTGGCTTCGCCATCATACCATGCCATTTCTTCATTTTTATTCATGAAAATTTTGAACAATTCAAGCAAACACTAATTTGAAACTTCATGAAATATTTTCAAGTGTTACTGCTTTCATTGTTATGTCATTTTCTTTTGTAAAAAATAATTTATTATCTATAAAAAGATGTACGACTTATTAGGAGAAATTTTGAGTGGTTGAATGAAATAATCAAGAATACATTTTTAAATATATATTCTCTGCCTCCATTTTACTTCACCGCCAAATGTAATAATTCTATAAAATCTAAACCAGCGGTTCTTAAACTTTTTGAATGGCAACATATTGAAATTATTAATAAAATTTCACAGCAAAGTTTGTTTGTTTAATTTTTTACTAGTGCAGAGAATCCAATTTTACAGAGGTATAATGTAGAACAAGTACATTTGAGGCACCCTTTTGCATCCTTCAGCTGTTTGAGAACCACTGCACTAAATTTATTTTGGAATTAATACCTTCCTTAATTTTCCTACTGTTGAAAATATCTTTAGTAGAAGGCAATATAAAAATGCAGATTGTGCATCCTTGATCTCTTTATTTATCAGGAGATTTATTTTATCTATGTCTGGCAAATTCATCCTGTCGTTTGTTTTTGTTTTAACAAAAGAATTGCTAAACTTAATTGTAACAAAATAAAATCATCCTCCACTCATTATAGGCGTAATACTATACTCAGTAACTTTGGAACTGGTGTGACAGTTAAAAGAATGAATAATTTTTTTTTATATATATGTTTTGTAATTTTTATAGAGCGTCACACTTTTCTTATAAAATTTTTAATATGTAATTATAATTGTAATTTGGAAATGGAGATTCCGTTAATAAAGTAAATTGAAATTCATTTTTTAACTTCACACTTTTGCAGTTATTTAAATTACAATACAATTAAACAAGAAAAAAATATTGGCAATGATCCATAAAATTTGATCATTCCCATTTTGTAACTGCAGTTTAATATTATTATCACTTTTTAACAATAGAGTGATTATAATTAAATCATACTGTGATAACAAAATCAGCCTTATATTTATATTTTGTGTGACAAACAAAATATAACCTCACTTTTTCTTTATTAATAAAATAATTCATAAGAGCTGTTTAGTAAAACATTTTTAGTTGTTGTATTTCCGATATCTGTGTTAAGTGTAAACAAAATGCCTTGAGTCCAAAGACGTCAATAATATAACCATATCAATAACTTTAACATGGGTTAATTGTTGCTTACCAAGATGTTAATTTATCCTATCACTAAATTAACCACCCCTACACCACCATTATGGTAGATGGGGATTTTAGATTATATATATATATATATATACTAAATTAACCAGCTGTTAATTCCACTACAATAACTGTAGTTTGCCCTACCATAAAATTGACTAATTGTCAATTCCACTGCAACATGTGTGTGTCAGAAAAAGAAGCAAGGTGTGTCAAGACAAATATTCCTTTAAGGCCGTTATTCTAAAACACTTCAAATCTATGACCAATTTAAGCCATTGGCCACAGATTTGAAGTGTAGTAAAGAGAAGGAAAACTTGTTAATGTGTGACCTATACATCACTCCATACGAGCTTCTTTGACATAGTCCTCAATTTGTGCTTCCTTGTCTCCGGAATGCTATCACCAAAATGTGATCTCATCCAGAGATCAGAGTAAAGGGGAAGAATAGTTTAATATCATATTCGGTGCAAATTGTGATTCTGCCTGAGCCTCTTGATGGCTGTAGAAGACTATTCCGCTATAATAGAGAGTGGCCTGATCTTGGGTTTGCTCTTGAGAGGCATATCGTAGCTGTGAAATTTAAGAAATGTAAATAAGATGCATCTTTAAAATGACGAGCATAATATGCCCAAATCCATCAAAACACTTGATGTCACTCCATGAATATGTCAAATATATATCCTTGTAACATCATTGAAATATCTCTAGTTGACAAAGCAACAAGTTCATTTTGTTGCTTTAGCAGTAAAACAAGAAAACAATAAACACAAGATGTTTTAATGTATATGACAGTTGAATCATTAGGAGGAGCTAAATACTTTGCCACATTCAAAGACGAAAAGTCAGCTTTCTGATGTATCTAGTTTATTCGCTACTAATTAAAATTTTTCAAAGAATTTAGTACAAATTACAGAAAATAAACTCGACAATCGAATTAAACTTTTACGGAACTAATATTTTTTTGTATATAATTTTCAATGGGCCACATTGTTTACATATGTGTTGAAGGTATAGGCTGTGACCCAAAATACTCTTCATAAAAATTCTAATATCTTTAGACATTGTCTTATCGACATATTTTTTAACAAAAACTTTCACTCGGCCTCCCTATAGCATTGATTGTCCACACATTGAAAAAAGATTAAAACTATCTATAATACCAAGAAAGATAATCAGGGCTATTCCATACGGGAAATATTAAGTTTAACGTGTACGTTATTAAATAACTTCACATTCTATATATATATATAACTAATACAGAATCTGCTTAGACTGTAATGATAAAAAATAACATTCACGTTAAAGATAAAATTTCCTTCATATTTAATATTACTGACTTTTTATGATGACGATCGCCAAATTCCATAGCTCCCTGCTATTTTGAAATAGATTAAAACCAATGATTTCTAATTAAAAAAAAAATCTGAAAAAAGGTATCCTATTTGTGTGCGTAGTGATTAAAACATTGCATCAACATTAAATGTTAATTGATTATATCATTTAATGTTGATGCAACAATATTTGAGAACTATTTCAGTCGATTCACCCAGGAACGAGAACGGATTGTATCCAGAAAGTCCGTAAGGCCTCTTCCCGGGCGATTGTGAATCTATACATGTAAATCATATTATTCATCTTTACCGTTTCCGTTCAGTTCTCGTTTCTGGGAAATTGTGAATCGGACGTTTGTTTAGTTAGATTAGATGGCACCTATTCTGTTTTAGTTACATTGTAAACACTGTTTTGACAACAAATTCTCTTATCGTTTAAGGATGTATTATTTAAATTTGTGCACGATTTAATAGAAAATCATTTCAAATACAAATTTGCATAAAAAGTGATTTAAATAAATTACGAATATATCACAATATTTATTATTTTAATTTGTACGATAAATTTAATATTTGTAATAATAAATCAGGATGTTTATGAAAAACAATTGCCAATAATTTAGTTTGACAGGAACAATTCTTTTAATGATAGGTAAGAATAAAACTATATTCTGAAAAGTATAAACTCATGTATATAATCCTTTTTTATACTTAAATTACTTTATTTAACTATATTTGGTTTACGATAATATTATAAATGTAGTTAAAATTAGTTATTAATGAACAGTTTGTTTTGACACATTTAAACGGTTATTTATTTTAGACAAACCAGAGCCTACTTACGGGTGCGTGTTTCCCCCAGAGGGATTGTTTACACTAATTTACAACAGAACCAGCATGCGAATGACTCCTCCGGAGGGCATCTGTGTCATTGTCTGTGGGGTGTCTCTTCAGCTGGAGTCAGTGTCCTCCATCCTGTGACGAATTCGGTGTCACCGTTTTCACACAACATATACGCACACGCACACAGTCACGCACGGATGTGGGCTGTCTCTCGTCGTCGTTACTCACCTGCGATATCACTAGAAAAATAAATACACCGTTTTTTTTTTTCCTCTTATAATCGCAGTTTATGGGTGCGAGAAATCGGGGCGTTTTGAGGGCGAGCGTGTGGGGTTGATTTGGTCAGGCTGGCGTTTATCGTCGCCGAGGGTCGCGTGGATGCCAAGGGGGCGAGTTCCGCGGGGCTCTCGCGGACTTCTCGGGGGCACGTTTCGACACTTTCTATCCGCTTTCGTGCCGTGCGTACACTTGACTTATCAAATGGAATATGGCTGCTCGCGGCTTTCGAGCGCATGCGTTGGCCGCAGCTGGGGGGAAAATTAAATTGGTTCGTTGTATTTTTGGAACGTTTGGAAATTTACCTAACACGGTTTAAAAATACTTTTACAAGAAAATAATATGCTTAAAACGGAACACAATTGAGTTTATAATTAATTTTAAGGTAAGGGGGGCATTTTCTTGTTTTCGGCGTCAGCTGTCAAAACAAGCAATCGTGTTTTTATTAAAATTAACCTTACGTTCATTTGAACTAAAATACCCTTACAAACATATACCAGGCTTTATTTACACTACTTTAAATTTATTAAACCACAAAATCAACTCCTATAACTCGAAATTGTAAATTAAAACTAATTTAATACACAATTTTTTGTACAATATACTTTTACAAATATTTGTAATCAAAATTCTATATTTCTTCTTCTTCTGTATGATTTATAGCTATAAACTATATGCTGTTGTTAGAAATGAATAATATTCTTTCTTCTTTAAGTAACATATTCTATTTTAATAAATACACCTGAAGCAAACATTGGCTTTCGAAACAATTGTAGTTTTCTATAAAAATAAAAGCAGAAACTGTCAGCTCAAACGTTTAGGTTATTTCATATTTTAATACTTTGATATTATAATAATACATCCTTTTTTTAAGTTACAAACACAGGCAAATAAACTATGTTTGTCAGTGTTACAAATATATAATGCATTATCATTAACTGAACGAATTATAATACATGAATATATTCATTTAGTGAGATATAAAAAACAATTATTGTTTTACTTACCTTTTAAAATTATTTGAAATACATTTGAGATCGCAGCGACAATGCGGCGAAAATCAGTACACGTTTCGGGTATGCAACTATATTCACGTGTGTTTGGACATGACAACATTGGTTGACAATCAGTTTCATGATTCTGTATTTCGACTCTAATTTTTGCGATTGAGCACCAAACAATCGCAAAAATTAGAGTTTTATTTGTTTTAGTGCAGTTTTATTTAAGGGGAGGAGTAATTATATTGTGTTTCCGATGAATTAATAATTGATATTAATTATATATACAGGGTGAGTTTTTTTCGATGTTCTCTATGGGGATCTCGGAAACTATAAGAGATAGAAAAACGGTTAAATGGGACAAGAAGTGTAGTTTTATAAGATGAATAAAATGACACTTTCAAAATATTTGAAAAAGTCAAGGGTAACTAGATATTTTGAAAAAAGTAAAATGTGTCAATTTTTTGAAATCAATATATCTCTATTATTATCATAGATAGAAAAAAACTGTAAAGAACAAAGTTGTAGAAAATTTTACAGATTAATAACAAAAAATGAAAAAAAAATTTTCGCCCATATTTTGGGAGATATGACACAAAATTACCTTTTTTTAAATGGAAACAATAGTTGGCTATGACTTTATTAAAAGGGCTATTTTTTTCTCTTTAATCCGATATAACACATGTCATAGTTATTTTTAAAATAAAATAAGTTACAGTCGTTTTTAATTTTACCATACACAAAAAATAGTTAGCCATGAAAAAGACAAAAGTAAAACAATTACAATTGTTTATTCTAAACACACATTAATTCATTTCCATATTTGGTTTGTTTTGTATTTTTTTGGTGTTGTAAGTTTTTTAAAGTGATAATGAAGTTTTCCAACGAAGAAAAGCGTGATATGCTTGTTTGTTACATTCAGTGTAATAAAAACGCTGCGCATGCTGCAGAACAATATTATAATCAATATATCGATCGTCGGCAGCCATCTTTACCAACATTCAGAAGAATTTACCACAATTTGGGTGAGTACGGATCCTTTACAAAGCCGAAACTTGAAAAAAACGAAATTAATGATGTTTCGGAAATAAACGTATTAGCATTGGCGATGATAGATCCATCCACATCGACCAGACAAATTGCAACAGAAGCAAGCATATCTCAACGGACTGTAGTACGAGTTTTGAATAAACATAAATATCACCCATATAAGGTATCAATTTCACAAAATTTACATGACAGTGATACCAATAAGAGAATGGTCTTCTGTATGTGGTACAAAAACATGTGCCAAGAGGCAAAATAATACGTTCCCTACAAAAATAATTTGGACAGATGAAACGCGATTTACTAATTGTGGGATTTTTAACCGGCACAATGAACATGTTTGGAGTCAGGAGAATCCACGATCGTGGATTCTCCTGACCTTAAAATAGTTTTTTTAACTGAAAACATGCCGAATTTCAGTTAAAAAAACTTTCATTATTTTCGACCTACCTCGTTAACTTATCAAGGCCAAAACACACATTTTTTTAGAATTTGCATTTCATTTATTTTGACTAGGTTTTTTTGGTTTGTGAAACAATAAGAAAATCATTATAATCAATTAAATGAAATCATCGTAATGGTTGCGATCGAAATTATGTGGTAATTCATAATATAATCACTGAATAAACACTTGTTTATTATTAAGTTGATCAAATGTCGAATCTTAAGTCATGAATTTATGTATACATGCAATAAATAATTGTGGTAAAAAACATACTAAGTGTTTATTTATTGATTAAATGAAATGAAATAAAAAACAAATTCTAATTATATTATTAGTGATATAAATTGATTAAATCAAAAGTAATTGTATATCACAGAATTTAAAAACTAGCATTTATACAAATTTTCTATTTTAAACAATTAAAATCACCCAACTTCAATGAGATAATTCACATTATAAGGAGAAATTAATATTACACATTAACTATATTTATACAAATTAAATCAATTTTCTTGTTTTTCATGCATTTACGTATATTATTTATGGAGCCTGAACGGCGGCTTCCTGAGAACTCTTATATACACTCTCGAGAGCGATGGTTATCGTCCTGATGTCGCCTTCGATTGTTTTCGCCCAGTTTTCCACATCCCCAATTTCTTTGAGTGCACTGCTGAAAGTCTCCACCAGATTGAGCCACTGTTGGGTTTGCTTGGAGAAATTCGTGGCGCTCGAGTGTAACTGCTTCGCTTCAGCATCCAATCGTTTCTGATTCAAATATGCCTGAGCAACACTAAAAGTAAGAGATATAATATTATTACTAAATGGGTATACATAATTTTCTAAGAGTCAATAATAAAATGAGATATTAATATAAAAGACATACAATCTGGTCTAAATGCACTATAACTTAGCATTAACTTTACACACAAAACTCAAATCAAATCCCTAATGAAATACCTTTTCTCGTTTTAGAATTAACAAAATAATGACATAAATAATAAAATATATTAGGCTGAAAGACCTCTGGTCAATAGCCGTTTCCCTGAAGTACATTGTATGTATATATAAATTGTTGTTTTTAAATTTTCTGTATAAAATTATGAATGTGTTGATTACTTTTGTGAATAAAGATGTTTATATACAGGGTGTTTCAAAAGTAACGATAAATTCTATAACATCGTAAATAAACATATTTTAGAAAAATGCTCTGATACATCAATTTCGTTTCTGATTCAAATATGCCTGAGCAACACTAAAAGTAAGAGATATAATATTATTACTAAATCTTTATTATCTGAGAAAATAAAGCATTGTATATAATTTAACATTATATAATAAATAAATATTTTCATAATACATTCCCAAATAGGTCTTTCTGCCAGAGATGTAATATATTTATGTGATTTTAAAAATGTAATTGATATTGATTTATAAGAATTATTAATAACATTTTTATTAAAGGATATACAATTTTTATTATACAAAAATATAATATAGTATTAGTGATGGGCAAAAAATCTTCTGGTGCATGTGAGATTCTTGAATGTCAAGGATTTCCTGTAAAAAGCACTATGTCTATTTCATCTCATTATTTTCCTTTGGTCGTCGCTAATCTCTTTGCCAGTTTATTATGGTTGAGATAATCCCTGTTAAACATACACGTGCCTACTGTAATTAGCAGACAAAAGGAATGTACTGTTTTTGAGACTTTTATGATACGATATTGGGAGGATGTTTTTATTCTTTTTACCCGATTTCAGGAAGCTGAGAGAAAGTACACGTTTTTTCAAAAGTAATTACAGGGAAAAACTTATTTCTTCATGTTACCAGATGTGATGACCTCGCGAGAGACTTTCGTGGAGCTGTAGCAAACAAACTGATTATATTAATTTGCATACTGGTGCCGATTTTACTCATTTCAAGCTTAATAAAGAAATGAAGCAACTTTGAAGTTTCAAATTGGAACCCCATTTTATATTCAAGAATTAGATTCTAGGGATAAAAATACATAACATTTTATTGAAACATTATTTTTGCTCGTAACAAAATTTAAATTTAATTATTTTTTTTTAAATTTATCATAAGTGTAGGTAGCTGGCAAGCAAGCTTAGTACAATTATTCTGTCACATTTTGTCACTGTTATTCTCTTCTAACTTTTCATTATGAATTATGAAAAATTGAAATAATTTTTATTTATGGCGAATGCAGCTGTCTGAAAAAGTAAGATCATGTTCTTCTTTCATTAGAGTTTTCTACCGATGGAAGTGTTCAACTGAACTACTACTACTAAACCGCAACCTTAAGAGAAAAATGGGCCTCATCTGTCCATAAAATATTTGATAACAATAGGGGTTCATTGTCAGTGAAATACTATTATTGAAGCAACTATTAGATTCCATTTAATTTTTTGCTAGCTCATTTTTTTTTAAATTATACAAATATTTAAAATATGTCCCTTAGTTTATGATAACCCCATACATTAATTACAAAGGGAACAATAATTGTGATGAATCTCAGTCGAATATTTCCTGATAATTCTCATTATTAATATACATTGATGTACAAAACCATATTGAAACTTACCAAAAATAAGTTGGGATTTGTTACTATAAAATTATATATATATGACAATTTTCTTAACGTTTATTATTTCAATATTATTAGCAACTGTTATTAATAAGCACCGGACTTATTGTTATTAATTGACTTCAGTTATTTCAAATTACTTGATTTTGCCCAATACCAAAAAATATACCACAAGCCACTATTGGCACATCTAGCAACTTGTCAGATTATTACTTACCCCACATTTAAATGGTCCACTAGAGCTTGGGTTAAATTACTTGCGGCAGCACAGGCGTCTTTTCTTTTAGTTTCTGAAAATAACATGGATTAATAATTGTTAAATATGGACGATGATGCTGATACACAGTATAACGTCGGTTAATTATTATTTATAATGAAATTACTCTTTAAAACATAATAATTTATCTTTTACATCAATGTTCTTTCGCTGAGAAACAACACCCACCTTGTATTTCTTTACGCACAACTTGTTTTTGATGGTGTTCTTTTACCATTGATGACAACATTTCTAATACACTCTAACGATTAATATTTAATGAAGATGAATGAAATTTTAATACGTGATTCGAACAGTATCAAAATAATTGTATTTTTAATGTATTTTATTGTTGTATAGAACAGCTGATTTTTGTTTGGTTGTCAATCTTGGAATCAGGTTTGCTATGCTTAGAATTTACTCGAAAATTTTATACTTATACAAGTACCAACTGCTTAACGCTAAAAACATAGATATTAATTATTACTAGATGAATAACTCCCGCAAAACTTTGCCCAAAGCAAAAGTGATTCATCCGTTTCGCGCATAAACATCGACATGTCGGCGGCCATTTCTTAAGCAACGACAACATATACGGTCGAGTATATGTATATACAGAGAGGTTTTTTTAACTGTATACATATCCCCTGTGTATACATGTAAAATACCCAAGTCAAACGCATTTATGTATGTGTTTAGTTGCCTATAATACGCAACCCGAACGATCGATTATGGCAATATCGAAATGCACAATGTGGAAGAATTTTCGCGATCGTTTGAGTTACTGTCTTGCAGTTTCTGGTGGTTATTTCTAGCACTTATTCTAATTATTTATTTCAAGTTTATTATTCTTCACTTTTACTTTTCTTTCAAATTGTCTTAATAAAATCTCTTAATATTTTTTACCTGTAATTTCTCCACAATAATATGTGACGTATTTTTGTTAAACAATGGAAATTGCTTGTGACGGTAACGCATGCAGTGTTAGTTATGATTTATTTTGTTGCGTTTTTCAATAGATTAAAGAGAACGAAACATACAACCTTCCAAAGAAAATGTTTTAGTTTAATTATTTTTAGAATCATCCTAACCGAAGTATTCGGCTACTTTGGATTCATTGAAAACAGGTCTTATCCTCCTCTAGTACTGTTGGAATTGTAATACACGCTTAAAATTGACTTATTCTTCATTTGTACACATTTTCGATCAAATATTTCACACAATTTGAAGTTTAGCGTTTGACGTTGTGTATTATAGGCAAGTAAACATACACATATTAATCGGTGCAATGCGTGACTTGTTTTTTTTTGCAGGTATACTGTTGTATACTGATAAAAAAACCTCTCTGTATATACACATATGTATATATGTGTCACTCGATCTACCTTGTTCTTAAGTGGATCATTGGCGTATCCATCAAGCTCACAGATTTGATTTATATGCTTCTTTTTGGATCAAATATTATATAATAATGAACAGTTTTACAAATAAGATATGTTATTAGTTTTTTTAATATCCAGTTCTTTCGTGATTTTGAATATTTTATGTATTCTTGTTAAATTGTTTAGCATGTAGAGTATTTTCAATATTTTGTCTAGTTGTCGTTGCAGCATTCTAATGTTTTTTCCGATAGTGTTTCCCCATATAGTCGAGAGGTAAGTAATGTTGAATAGTTTTTTTATTGCTTTACATTATTGTTTTTAAAATTTTATAAGTTAGTTTGTAATCTTCTGAATCATTTGATGAACATTCTTCAGAATCTTGTCCAATTTTGTAGCTCACAAGTTTGTTGTAAATAAATTATTTAAAATCCATTTTAAATTTTGCTGGTGTGTTGTTCTGTCTTGAGGTTTAAAATGTAATAATATGTTAATTTTTTATTGCACTGTATAATTCATTCATATAAAAAATGTAAGTACATATTTATATTATTAAATCCCAGAGACTTTCTGCTAAACCGCAACCTCAAGGTGGGGTTGTGGGATGATATGAGGATATACAGTTATAAAGGGTATAAGGAGGCTTTTGGAATTTTGGGGGTAATGATGGGAGCACATCATTACAAGTTGTTTAAAGTTATTTTTATTAGAAGCACATCGTTCTGCGAAAAGCCGTTTCTATCTTTGATAGCTAGTATTTTAATGAGATTGTATAGATGACATTAATATATATATACAAATATCTTTATTCCCAAAGAATACATATTTAATTCAATATACAATACATGAAACAATTTAAAACAAATATATATTCTTAAGAGAAACGGCTATCGACCGGAGGTCTTTCGGCCTGACATTAATATTAATTATTACTTCATAAAATTATCTTTCTATCAATACAGTGAAATACTAAAATTTGAAATTAAATAAAATATATTTTGGCTTTGAAATCGAATGCCCGGAATTATATGAATAGATATAAAGAAATATTACATACAACAATTTTATTTAGGGAGATATTTTGTTGGAGTTAAACTTCTGTTTGGGATTATAAGTTGAAGAGAAAATAACAAGCACTGTTAAAGCAGAGTGCAGACTGATTTATTACTGCATTACACATGTTTTTATATAAAATAATATCAATGTATAAATAAATGCCCACTGAGCAAAACGGACATAATAATGTTGCACCAATGTTGCATTAACGTTTAATGTTGTTTTTAATGTTGATGTATTTGTGAACATTTTGTTTAGTGGGATGATTATGGATAGTCAACTTTTGTAAAGATACAAAGTACACTAAGGGAAAGTAGAGATTGAGAGCGGAGCACGAAGGATGGAATGGAATTTTACACGCGAATAATGATTATATAAGATAATTCAAAATAACATGGGTATACAATAATTTATTAAAATGGAATTAAAAAAAAATATTAACCACACAATTCTAATGTATACATTTAATCAATAAGAGCATATGTTTAAAATAAATATATTTTGTTATGTTATAAAAGAATTTTAAATTAGTATAAAATTATATTGTCATCCACATCTTCTATATCAATTTTGACCTCTGGCTCTCGGTCGATTTTGTACTGTCTGAACCATAATAAGAAAATACTTAATCCATATAACAGCATTGAACCCATATTCAACCTAAATAAAAGTAACAATTATATGTCATATCACATTTAATCTAAAAGATCCGCACAATTTTATAAATAAATTATAAAATAAATTTCAAGAAATTAGTATGTTGTAGAAAGTCTGAAAAACAAATGCATCTATATATTTTAAGAAGTTAAATTAGTTTCAAGTTAATTTGAAATATTATTTCTAAAACTTATTATAATAAGTGCGATGTTTGGAATCTTATAATGTACATTTTTACAATAATAAACCATGTTTATTTTGTATATTTTATTTATTTAGTCTTATATAACATCCTTATATGTTCCTCTCTACTTTTCAGTGTGAGGTGTTACTTTGTATAACTGAACTTTTTATTAATTTCGACAATATTAACGCGTCATTATCAAATTTTCAGTTAGTCGTCGAAACCCTGGTATAAAATAAAGTTAGCAAGCTAGTCAAATGTGATGAAATAGACAAATATATTTTACATTTCTTATTGATGCCAATAAACGTAAGAGTAATAGATTATCAAACTGTCAATTGGTCCTAGAAATTGGAGTCACTAATAAAAAAAAAAACAGTAATAAATGGAAGATAACGCAAGCACTATCTATTGCTTAGGGTATGGTAGCATTGAAGTCAGAGAGGCGAGGAATTTGAGGTAGATCGACTGGGACCTGTACAGAAGCCATCTCAGGAGTGAAACGTCCACTTCATTATTAACACTACAGATGAACTGGAAGCAGCGTCGTCCAACATCAAAAGCATATTAATAACTGCCTACGAAGCCAGCTCCCCTCCCAAAAAGAATTAAATGGCAAAAAATGGACTTGAAAAGATGAGGAATATGGCCAGAAAGGCATTCAACGATGCGAAAAAATAGGCAATTGATGGCAAATAAAGGACTTGAAAAGATGAGGAATATGGCTAGAAAGGCATTCAACCGTGCGAAAAAATAAGCAATTGAATATAATAGGGAACTGATAACTGATAAAAAGCTTCTGTGAGGAGATTGACCAGTGCGGCAGCAAGAATACAGAAGGTTAAACAATTCTTGCCAAAGACTACTCCAATAAAATCGGACTGCTGAAGAGACCACCAAAGTTCCTGAGGAAATTCTAAGTGTTCTATTACAGACGTATTTTCCGGGATCCAAGGTAAGCTATGAGATTGCGTCGAATTACATAATGTACACTTGCTGTTGCATATCAATAAAATATTGTATAATGCAACTATTTTTGATCTGAGAAAAAATCAAAGTACAAAAAACAAAAACAAAAGAGACCGTTACTTAATATAAGGTCATCTGCAGATACGTGTTTCGGTATCTATGTCTCGTCAAATATGTTAAATTAAATTAATTAAATTAAATCAACCATATTCAGTCAAATTAAATCAATTATATTAAATGAAATCAAACTAAATCGATTTAAATTAAATTAAACCGAATTAATTAATTAATTAAAGGAAACGATAAGAACGTACACTTTGAACGCGCGTTATTACAATAAGAGCACACGGCTGGTAAGGATTGCTCTGTTTAATTAATTTAGTTCAATGCGTTATGTTTAATTTGATTTAATTTAATTAGACTGAATATGGTTAATTTAATTTAATTAATTTAACATCTTTAAATTATTTAAGGCAGAGCTATACTGATGAGGGATAGATCTCGAAACACGTGTCTGCAGATGGCCCTATATTAAGAAACGATCCTTTTTGTTTGGTTTTTACATTGAATCAGATCAAAAATTGTTACATGATGCAATATTTTATGGATATGCAACAGCAGGTGTACATTATGTAATTCAATGTCCGGCGTGGGTATTTGCCCGGGAAGTAGTTGTTTTAATGTGCATTTGTTTCAAGTACTTATGTAACGTAAGTCAAAAGTCACAGAGCTAAATATGGAAATAATTTATTAATTATTTTCAAATCATTTTTATTTAATTTGTTGCACAATTTCTGTTTATTTTGATTTTATAAAATGATTTAATCCAGTAGCAATGTCTGTCTAATAAATTTAATTTCAAATTGCGACAAACCAGTTCCAGTTAAGTACAGTTTTATAAAAATGGACAGTGAGACCTTTGAGAATGAGTCCATTATGAATGTTGAAATAACTGGGAAAAAATATGGAACGGTTTGATTTAAATAAGAACAATTAATTAGTATTTTCTCATAATTTTGTTAATACTTTCTGATAATATAATTTAATTCAATATTGTATTGCGTAATTATTAAATACGAGTAGAAAAAGTATAGTATTCAACTCGTCAGAAAGGCATTATTCACTCAGATAAATTAATATTTAGTGTAATATTTTTCTTCTTGAATAATATCCAACTTTCTCACTCATTGAACAATATACTATTAAATTGATTGATTGAGTTACGTGAAGATTAAATTAATTCGACTTTCTTCACACTTTTATTTGGATTAACACTAGTGTTAATCCATTGATAATGGTCACTTTATGTCCGAAATGTAGATTTGGTAATCCAAATACAAGTGTGAAGAAAGATTATTAGTGCTTCATTCGTCGAATATACTATTATATTCTTACCAGTATGAAAATCCTAGATAACAGCTTTGCATGCTCATAATTCCCGTAATTGTGTACAAAATGCCAAGATTTTCAATCAACGTGATATTGTAATGTGCGCCCCAAACGCACAGCACAAGACACGAAAAAAACGACGCTATCCCATTATAAATGTACAATCCATAAATGTTTAAGAATGAGTGTATCGGATTTCCTCCAGTGTTCCAAATCGACAGAAAGGTTGCTATAATTCCAAAAGCGGAGGCGATTACCATGAAAATTAATGTGGTCATATAAACGCCAGCATTAATGAACGATCCTTGATTAGAAGCTAAAAAATAAAGTAATAGCAATAAGTTATTTGAAAATATAATATTACGAATTATTACATAGGATAACAATTAAGTTTATCCTATTATAACATTTGTGAAATAAACTAATTGTTATGGAGTAATAGTAGTGGCAATGGAGGTGAATTGATTTCCCCTTTTAGAGGAATGAATCTACTACATTAAATAAAATAAAAATGATTTGAAAATAATTAATAAATTATTTCCACATTTAGCTCTGTGAATTTTGACTTACGTTATGTAATACGCTAAATGTGGAAATAATCTATTAATTATTTTCAAAACCTTTTTATTTTATTTAATTTATTTAAATAACTCTGACCAAGTGAGTAAATACTCTTTTCTATTTATATGAATCTACTACTTTTATATATTCGAAAAAATAACATACCTCTTTGTGGCATCATGGGGGACCTTTGTAAGGATCTTCCAGTCCTCTGTACTTGTGGGCATTGATCGTCAAAACTAATTTTTTGTCCGTCTAAAAGTTTTTTGAGCTCCTGATTTCTCTCTTCTGCTGAATTTTTGCATAATTGAGCACACGCATTTCTGCCATAATCACATGTCACTTAAAAAAGTTAATCAAATATAATATATATATATATATATACAAACATCTTTATTCAGACATCATTACATAATCGTATATAGACATTTACATTTAAATAAGAAAATAAATATTGTGTTAGTCTGTCCGGGCTATCGACCCAAATATAATTTGATTCTTTTTAATTACTATTTTATTAAATATAGCTAATTATTACTTATGGCTTAACAACTATGTTTTTTTAATAAAACCAGCATATTTATTATTAATAACAATTTTATTCTATTCTAAACAATAACTTAACGGGATTAGAATTTTCAAATAATCAATTTTTTTTATTGCATATTTCGATACCTTATAGATAATATACGTGTGAAATTGTTTTGCTATCCCACGTCATTGGAGCCTTTCCAAAACTTTAAGCTCTAAATTTTTGTTGCCGATAATGAGATGAATGCATGAATAGTGGATTTAGTATAGCGGAAATTTGAAGGGATATTTGGATTTCGTTTTAGACAAAGTAGGTTTATCATGCTATCCCACGTCATTGAGAGCCTTTCCAAAACTTTAAGCTCTAATTTTTGGTTGCCGATGATGAGATGAATGCATGAATAGTGGATTTAGTATAGCGGAAATTTGAAGGGATATTTGGATTTCATTTTAGACAAAGTAGGTTTAACATATCTTGGTTTAAGGGATTAGTGGCATTTTTTTGTAATAAACATTAATTGACCAAAATGAAAAATATCAAATAAACTTAGTAATTATCTCGATCTACCCTTCAGTAAGAAGAATTATAATTTAATAAATTACCATAAACGCAAACACTTAGACCTAATTTTTCAACTTAACGATAGTTTAAAAGAAAACGCTAATTCATATTTTCAGCTTTGTCTGAAAACGGAAGCAACCGTTTCGTTAACTTTTTTTAAATGAAATCATGATCACAGATACAAACAGTTATGATTTTTTGTTAATGTTGATAACTATTTGCTATGTCTTAAAACAATTAAACTTGTTATTTTATTAATATATTTATTATATCTTTATTATTAATGTCTAATTTAGTTTAATTGTAATTCGTGCAATGGTGAATGCGCCGGGTATAAAAAAATGTGGGCAACTTTTCTTCAGTGTGAGAAGGATGAAGGTGAAAAGTTGGGTCAGATCGTCAAAAAATAGCGATAAAATTATTGATGAAGATGCAAAAGGAGCAGCAAAAGGGTAGAGTGATGGAAGTTTGCGAACCGAGACATAGAAAGGGTGGACGAGCAATTTGAGCAAATCAATTGTAGTAAGGTGACAATCATGAAGGATGCGGGAGGAAACCATGGAAGATATGAGGAAAGTGCAAGAGGAAAATAAGAAGAAGCCCTATCCCAGTCAATTAATGCAAATACACCTAAAATTAAAAATCATTCCTGCAAATACCAAACTATATCATGATTAATAAAGCACAAACCACACATTTACAGAGACATTATACAGACATTACAGAAATTCGGACGCAATTCAATAACCTAAGCAGAGACATAAAACAGTTAATTAAACAATATAAAACTAACACATGGCTGACAGCTTGTCAGAAAATCAACGACAGTAATGGTAAGACATATTGGACAGAGGTCAAATATAAAAGCTCGGGCAATATTATACAGAGAGTTTTATGTAACACCGAACATGCTAGAATGTACTCAATGTAAATTTTCCTATGTCCTAAGGATCGCGAACGGGTGTGAGGTCGATCTATGAAAAAGGAATCCGAAATGGTAGTTAGGAATTAGGTGGGATATATGAGATATGATTTTTTGTTTAAGGAGGAACTCATATAATTTTCCAATGACAGGAAGGAATGTGATTGGTCGTAGACTGGATACAAGGGAATGGTCTTGATTCTTTTTTGAGTATGCAGGTAATAATGCTCGTTTTTCATTCAGGTGGAAAGTAGCAGAAGTTTAGGACCTCATCAGACTAGTGTGTTCATGCACATGGAAAACACTAATCTGATGAGGATCGAAAAACCGAAATGGCCATCACTAGTTATCCATACGCTAGATGAACACTTGAAATTAGGCAAAAGGTGGCGCTTGCGTCGTCTTTAATTTATTATGACATATATAGATAGACTAACACCTACAAGTATTGTAATTATTTGTATTGTTAAAATTATCTATTTAGTCTGGTTAAACATGTGTATAAAAATCTAGTTACCCGTAAATAAATGTTATTTTATAATTGCTGCATTAAGCATTTCCTATAAGGGTAGTAATTAAATAATTATTTATTAATATGTTATTTTTAAATTATATTCAAAATTATTTATTTATTCAATTACTAAATAATTAAGGTAATTGATTTTAATTGTATTTTTTGTGTGAAAACAATACATATTATCATATATTAAAAAAAGCTAATTTTTAAAATTAACTAATCCTTAAAGTAATATTTAAAATATATTTAATATTTTCATAATAAAAAAGATATTAAACTCTGACCAAGTGAATGAATACTCTTTTCTAGATATTTAAGTGTCTATTACTACTAATGTATACACTACTTAATATTAATTGATGGTGGTCATATTAACTCAAATGATGATTTGTATTAAACCGTGGCAAAACAAGCATTCAATTAATATTATTTTCTTTAACTTTCAAGTTGAATTTTGGCTTAATGCTTAACTTTTGAATATGGATAAGTTAGGAAAAATCATCATATTTTGGTCCCAAGAATTTGAAGTTAAGACATTTCCTCGCGATAACAGGATACTCTATACATAAACCAATCAGAATAACAACAACAAAAAAACTTACATGTTAAATAACTTTCTCACTTAACACTTAATGAAACATCTTTAATTATTTTCTCATTAATCGCACGGTGAAACATGATGATTGGTTTGTTTCACAAAATAATAATTAATAATTTTGTGAAACAAACCAAGTGATTTTTATTTAAATTAATATTCTTACAGTTTATAATTTATCGATATACGTATAAATAAAGGTAAACAAATAATACTTGTTATATTTTACTTACTTGCTAAAACATAAGTTCTCTTATATACAGTATATTGAAACAACGTCCCCGAAAATAATCCATACTTTATTTTCGTTACATCCGTTGAACCGGACATTAACACTCCGTCTGACACAATCCATTGCTCAGTACCCAAAGCCGCCAATGAAAGTATCGTGGCGATTCCAGATGTAAAACAAGTTAGTAAAATGTACTGTTTTTTTATTTTCGCCATATTGGGGACACAGAGGTAGCTAAATTACATACTTTATTTATTCGATGTGTAAGCCAATGATAAAGGATTATGTGTTTGTTATCTGGTGATAAGTATTCAGGTAGATCGGTTTAAGAGATAATGAAATAGATAAACATAATCTCAGTTTAATATATAATTCTTGTTGCAATCATTCATTCTAGATGAAAAGTGTGTAGTAAGTTGATATCGTAAAATTAAACTTCAATGTCACTTAATCCGCTATAAAAGGATAGACTTATCAGTGAATATTTTTAATTAGTAGTACATATAAATATTACTAACTACTATGTTGTTGAAGTTATTTGACGCTTATGCCGTTGTGAAAAATGTTTATACAGTGTGGAAATTAAGTAGTGGATAAATTCGACAACTCCGATACGATAGAGAAAATATATAATCGATTCTAAAACAGTTTTTCGTTTTTTTTTTTCAATAGCAATTCACAGATGGAAATTCGATCAATGAAGTTTTTTGCGTTGACTCGTGTGACACTTTGTATCAAAACCAAAATTACGCGTGATTGGCTGTTATAGTATCAGGGCCATAAACAATTTTTACATTTTCAGCCACCTACCTTGTGTTTTCGTCTTTATAGAAGAAAAACTATAAATTCACTTTCATGTGCGCTCAAACAAAATTGAATCAACTGCCGGAAAAGTTTTTTTAGTACGAAATCTCATCTTTCTAACGCCATTTAGTAGAACCTGCTCGGACTTATACATCGTGAGATACAGATAACTAAAGCCATTTATAGGAAATATAATAAATTTCTTTTAACTACACCTAAAATTGTTATTATTTAAATTTCCCTGTATATATAGTAAATAAATGTGATATATACATTTATTTACTACATATCTAGTATATTTAGATGAGATTCTAAAAAATTGCAGAAAAGACTAGAACATACAATGTTGGAAACTGGAGAATGAACCCTGTGAAAATAACGGAAATGTGCTATGCTGATGATATGCTAATTACTGCAGGTACCGAAGAATACTTACAATATAATCTACAGAGGCTAAATGAAGAACTTAAAAAACATGATATGAAAAAAAAAAGACCATGATAATAGGATTAAATAATACAAAACATGAAATAGCATTAGAAGGCGAAACATTAGAGCAAGTGAGAACGTACAAATACCTAGGAGTAGTTATCAACAGTGAGGGAAACATAAATGAAGAGATCAATGGAAGAGTACTTAAAAATGGGAAACTCTTCAATAGCATAAAAAACATTTTAGGGAAAAAAGAAATACCGGAGAAGACAAAAGTGGAAGTAGTTAAGAAAGTAGTGAAGCCGATTCTCACAAATGGAAGTGAATCATGGACAACAACAGAGAGACTCGTTAGAAAATTAACAAGTACGGAAATGAAATTTTTGAAAAACATTAAAGGTAAAACCAGGATACGAAATGAAACGTACAGGAAAGAACTAAATATTGAACCAGTAGAAACGAACATAAAACAAAACCAACTAAGATGGCTTGGACACATAGGATGACAAACGACAAGTCAAGAGAATATATGAAGCCATGGAAATAGGAACAAGAAAAAGAGGAAGACGTGGCAAGAAGAAGTTAAGAAAATAGTAGAAGATAGAAACATGAATTGGATGGAGGTACCTCGGTTGGCAAAAGATAGAAGACAGTGGAAGAACATATGGAAACATTTAAACTGAATTACACTACCCTACACCGAAAGGTAGATGGGATTTGATTAAATAAGTAATATCTAGTATATACCGTTGCTTCAACGGATATTTGTTTAGTACTTACATTGCGTAAGTCATAATTCAAGAACTTAGAAAAAAATAGAAGAATCGTTCATGAAATAAAATTATTGTCTAAGCAGCTCAATAATAAGTATATTAAATATCAAAAGCACTTCACACTGAGAAGTAGAGAGGAACATATAACGATGTTATATAAGACTAAAAAAATAAAAATATCAAAAGGACAAGAATTAAATGTAAAAATAATAAGGGTGTAGATTCTCATAATGGGCTTAATATAACTAAAAATGAATTATTGCGGGAATACAAATAAAATATTACAGGGTCTTATTTAAATGAATTGAATAAAGATTTACATTGCATTCCTGTCAACACAATAAATCAGAGAGACAATATTGTATAGCGTACTTATTGAAGAAAGCGATTAACTGTTTCAATTATAAAATAATCTACTGACTGTAATAAAATAGTTAAAGAATTATCAAATCCATCATTTTTGGGAAATAATTCTACTAATAACGGAATATAAAATGTGCCTGGAATACACAAGGAATTTAAAACTGTTACTGGTACTGAAACTAATAATTATGGACTTTATGTAAATGAATATTTCCGCGAATATTTAGCTGCGAGTCCTGATGGTATTATTGGGAATAATGCCTATAAGGCGGATGCGTTTTTAGGAAATGAACGTTGCCATAGAAATAAAAAAAATCAGTCATTCTTTTGAGAAGTAAAAATACAACACAAGTTTTGAATTATAACTCGTCTCATTGATCTCCTTACACCTTAATTGAAATTAAATGCCCATATAAATAGAAAATAGTATTTATTCACTTGGTCACAGTTATTTAAATAAATTAAATAAAAATGATTTGAGTTAAATGTAGAAATAATTTATTAATCATTTTCAAATAATTATTATTTAATTTAAATGCCCATATTTTGCGAAATATCTAACATCAGTAAATGCAATAACATCCAAGCAAGTTAAGTTCACACTAATAACCAATTATAATGTAATACTATATTTTTTTATTTACACTGTCTTATAGTTTACGGAAAATAGTTTGTATTTGTTCCGACAAATGACAAACGTTATTCAACGGTGGATAACACTAGTCCTGTTGCAGTGCGCATGAGTCTCATAATATACGCAGATGATTCTACACCAATAGATGAGAGCAAGAGTCAAATATTAGTTCATGTTAGACGAAGATACTTGTGTAATAAATATTCCAACAATTCATCTAAACTATCTATTTGTCCACCATATTGCGTTGGAACTCGTGCACTCATTCCCCAGATCAATGTCTTTTTCTTGGATTCGATCGAGCGAGTTCATATTTCTATGTAAGCAGAAAACGATTTTGACAGGACGTACTGAAAAAGTGCACAGACAGATTATTATTATTACACATTAAATATGTAAACATTTTTATAAACGATACCTATTCATTTTAAATGGAATTCCATGTCATCCTTTTGCTTTGTGCCACCTGGTATAGCGATCCATTTCGGGTGTCCACTTTTTAACATGCAGTGCAACAGTGGACCGTCTGCAATGTTTGCCTATGGTACAGCTCAGCCCTACATAAAATTTCATGCATTCAATATATTCACCGTATTTTATAATAAAACTGGGAAAATTAGTTGAAATAGAACGTTTCGTAATAATTTTTTACAACCAAAACGAAAATAATTATAAAATTTTAAATTTATGCAACTAATAGTCAAATAACACAAGATCACGCATAAAAAAACCCATGTCATTATCTCTATTAATAAACTCTGTGGATACGTGCAGATTTGTTAACAAATCCCATAATCCTTCAAGGCCAATTCGTGACGAACACTCTTAAAGATGTTACTGGCCTGGCTGCGATCTCCGTAAATGATCACTATATGTCACATTCATTCTCTAATTTCAACTTTAATGTCAACAAGAAACAAACTTTTTGTACCAATTATAAATCAATAAAATGCTTACACTTTTTAAATCGTATTTATTAAGACAAACACTATCATTAACAGTCTTAAAATGTACTTTCATTAAAAAAAAATCAAATAATCGTCAACGGAATTCCGAATTCACTTGTACAAAAAGAAAATGACACAATTTAAAATCGAATCAGACTTCTTTTCATTTTTTTTATTACACAAGACAACATTGAATTTTAATGTCAAAAACATAACGAAAATCGACAATCTTAATCGAATACAAAACAAAAATGGACAATTTTAATTAAATACAAAATGAAAATTGACAATTTTAATTGAATGCAAAGCAAAAATTGACAGTTTCAATTGAATACAGAACGAAAATCGACAATTTTAATTGAACACAAAACGGAAAATTGACAATTTTAATTGAATACAAAAGAAAAATTGCCAAATTTAATCGAACATAAAATGCAAATTGACAATATAAATCGAATACAAAATGAAAATTGATAATATTAATCGAATATAAAAAAGAAAATTGACAATTTGAATTAAATACAAAACATTGATTTCACGAATTTATCAATAAAATAACCGACAATTACTGCAATATAAAACAATCACTTTTTAAACAATCACCATATGCTTTATGAAAAACAAGAAAAGAATAACCGATTTGTTCATGAACGAAAACAGTAACGTGAGATTCAACATCGATTTAAAAACCAGTAAAACTTCATATATCCTTTTCTGAGTTACCCATTTTTAATATAGTAATTTTTGATGTTTGTACTTAAATTTAAGCTTAGAACAGTGAAATCTAATGAATATTTGGAGCTGGTCGTAATAATCCAATTTAAAATGAATTAAAATATTTCTATATTAAATAGAAATGATTTGAAAATAATTAATAAATTATTTTCACATTTAGCTCTGTGACTTTTGACTTACAATGCACATTAAAACAACTATTTCCCGGGCAAATACCCACGCAACAGCAGGTGTACATTATGTACTTCAATGTCCGGCGTGGGTATTTGCCCGGGAAGTAGTTGTTTTAATGTGCATTTGTTTAACGTACTTACGTAACGTAAGTCAAAAGTCACAGAGCTAAATGAGAAAATAATTTATTAATTATTTTCAAATCATTTTTATTTAATATATTTAAATAACTGTGACCAAGTGAATGAATAACACTCTTTTCTATTTATAAAATATTTCTTCTTATCAAAGAGTATAGAATAATAATTAATATAACAATTGATTGATTTGATATAAATTTATGATTGAAATAATAATAATAAAAACTGTTTATCGATCAAATTATACAATAATAGCCGTACTAATAGTCACAGCTCAATTCTTAAATCAATGATCCATAGATTGTTTGCAATAAAATCTATAATTATGTTGACTATTTTATACATTTTGATACGATCCAAGAATTAATTCTCAATTTTAAATCAATCCATTACTATTAGTATGGGCATAAATAACAGGATTTAAAATAATACATACAAACATAAATTGAAATTGTTGATCGAATACAGCTGTTTTGATCAACTGCAATTGATTATCATGTGGGTAAACTAGTTTTAAGTTAATATATTTTTGAAATTAAGAAATTCAAAGATTTAAACTGTAACTAAAGATAATTTTATTGAGCCTACTATATTTGTGAATATAATTAAAAACAAAAAAATGGGTACACGTTATTTCTTCATTCGAACAACTATCTTCTGAATCCATTTTTTATAAACAATGGTGTCATCCGGGTTACAATAGCACGTGCTACCACTAACTTTATTTAATTTTTACTTTGCACTTAAAACGAATAGAAGAATGGAATAATTACTTTTTCATTGCGATTAAAAGCTTTACATAAATAACTCAATTAAACAATAAAAAAATATAATTGGCTGAATAAAATTAACTTAAATTTAGTTTATATTCTAATTTTGTGTTTATTAACCACTCACCTTTAATATTATGCATTTATTATTTTTATTCACCTAAACGTAGGCTTGCTTGTGTTTGTTCTCACGTTACGTTTTTTACAAATAAAAAAATCAACAATTTGTTTTTTTTTAATCACGTTAATTCATTATTAATAAATGAAACTACACAAATTGTCATATTTTTTTTTTCAATAAAATTACTTAAATAAACCCCCTCCTATACCAACAACTAACAACCGTCCTGCATTGAGCAATAAATACAAACGAGATAGAAAACAAATCAACCCAAATTAAGTGCGGTCAAATTAAGTACGACGTTTTGAACTCTGAAAAAAATTAAATCATCTACCATTAATACTTTAGGTGTCGATCACAACTTGCACAGGCAAAAGAGGAACGGCACGAAGGCGCCGAGCGCGATGAAGATGGGCAGCATCGCAGACGAGTCGTCGAGCGTGTAAGGGTCCGGCATCTTGGGCCCGCTCGGTCTCCGGTTCTTAGGCACAAATTCTTCCTCTTTCGACCACTCCGTCACGGGTTCCGGTTCCACCACAGGCGGCAGCCTCGGGACGTTCTCCAACTTGCCCTTCATTACGTAGAGCGCGTTGATTTTCGGGTTATCTTTGTAGCCCTTTATGAATTCTACTCGGATTTTGCCCCCTCTTATATCCGACTCCTCACCATTATAATATAATTTACCTAAACACACAATTATATGAAATTATTATTTTAAATTGAATAATAAAATAGTGTGGGCTGTCACACCTCTGGTCTGTATTGTAATTATTTATTAGTGTTGGGCAAAATCGAATAATATTAGTAATCGAGTATTACCAAAAGTGTCATTTTAAGTATTTAAAACGAAAAAGTGGCTTCAAATTTATGTTTATTAAAAAATGAAAAGTTATTTTTGATATTTTTATAATAAGTAACATTCATAAAATTATAATATACTTAATATAGCAATAATAAAAGATCGACTTTGCCCATCACTATTATTTTTGCAAAATTCTTTTGTATTATTTGTATAGACTGAATAAAGATGTATATAAAAATGTGAATTAAACAAATTTTAAATAAAGTGTGTTTTTTTTAATATGACAAAATTTAGCGTGTTTTCTGCGGATAGTTGAAAACTTGAAAACTTTAGCATGCTTAACTTTTTTTTTTTTTGCTGAATCTCAGAATAGGGAAAGAGAATGATAAACTCGCATCAGGATCGGATTTTTTCATAATTGGGTCCGCGTAACGTACCAATCAAGTGGGTGGAAGAAATAAAAGGCAGACGATTTTGAAAACAAAGGGAGAAATACGTGGACAGTAAGACAAGCGGCATCGAAAAAGAAAACGATTGACGAGGCGGGCGTGTGAAATAAAAACAAAAAAAGTAAATTAATTGTTAAAGCGTGTCATGCTAATGTTTTCGAAACTATAGTTACTAAATAAAAAATAGTTGTGCAAACAAAGTTAAAAGTGTTTTATTAAGTTATAATAAACCATGTACAACCAACCAAGGGTTCGTCTTCGAAGAGCATAAGAGCTTACTGGAGATATCGAATTCCTTAAATAAATTACGAAAATCGGGAATAAAATAAAAAAGTCCGTCTTTGAATAGCTGAATAGCGTAAGAGCCTACCGGAGATATCGAATTCCTTAAATAAATTACTTATATCGGGATTAAAATAAAAAAGGTATGTTTTTGAATAGTGCAAGAGCTAACCAGAGATATTAAATAAATTACGTGATTCAGGTATTGCATGTTAACGCAAATAAAGATCCTGGTCAATTGATTAAAAATTTATATAAGGTGGGAGTCTGAACCATTATAAATGCAAGTACTTCTTATTTAACTTAATATTTATGTGATAAAAAAATAATTTGAATTGTTATTTTATTGTTAAATTTATCTTTACTAAAGAACACATTAAAAGCAATAATTATAAGATAACACTTGAATAAAAAAAAATTAGTGTTCCTAAGACTGATGTAAATTTCAAAGTCCTAACTTAATTAGTAAATGAGGTATCGAAGACGGAAGCTGTGATGCAGGACCCTGTATATTATGACATTTGTCAAATTCAAATTAGTTTTAATTTTGACAATGATCGTAACAGATAAAACAAGTGTCAGGCAACTGAAACTAAAACCATGGAACAAAACGAGTGTTTTAATTTACCCAATATGAAAATTTGATTTCATAAAAAAAGTAGCAGAACAATGATCGAATATATTTTTATTTTTGTTAGTAAAACACGTTCATACATTTTTGTTTTAAATTTAAGTAATAGTAGTTCAATATTTATAAAAAAAAGCATCTCACCCTTTGATATCGTAAATGGAATGTATTCATCGTGAGCAACCCCTCGTCCAACTTTATCAAAAATATCCAACTCTGAAACAATCGTATGATCCCCGTTCAAAACAATATCGAAAACCTTCTGATTCGGCGAGTTGAAATAAACCTCACAAAACTTCAACACGAGCACGTAATCCCCGTCAGAGTTCAATGGAATGTCATATCCGAACGTATTCGTATGATACCTCTCCGTCTGGTACAAAATATTATCGTTCGAGTGCACCCTTCCTATGATCAACCTCTTTCCGTAATCCGAGGCTATGCCAAGCCTGCCGTGCAACGGGTCCCTCTCGTAGTGTATGCCCTGGGCGTCCGTGTGCGCCTCGCCGCCGCAGTTGATGGCGTAAATGATCTGACCAAGGCTGTTCACGTACGAGATGAGGCAACAGATGAGGAAATGACTGAGGAAGAGTTTGAAGGTGGTGGAGGAGGACAGGCTCCTGACCGACATTTTGACGCCTGGCTGTTGTTCCGCGAACGGGGGCTACTCTAAAGCCGGCGACTTGTTGATGTTTTCATTAATTAAAGGTTATAACATTTTTCACCGATTGACGTGTTATTGAAAATCGTTAACTGTCATAATCAGACACTTGACTATCGGCATTGCCAACCTGAAAAATTATACTCCAATAATCATAGATAATGATAAGTTGTAATAAAAATGGTTGTCCTTTCTCTTACTTACTTTTTTTATTAAACTAGTTATATTTCGGAAACTATTTGTAATAAAAAATAAATAGGAGAAGGGACAACCATTTTTATTTACATAATTAAAGTCTGCACCACAACATAAAGAAGTAATCTAATGATAATATTCATTATCTAATGATAATGAATATTGTTAATTTACTTGTCAATTATTACAGATTTTTACACATTGTATTTTATTAAAAAAAAAAGAAAAAATAATATTTAACATACGTTACATTAAAAATTACATAGTATTACAAATCGCTTATATTTAATCCGATAAATAAAAGGAAAAGATTTATTATAAATAAATGGGAATAATTTAAACTAATAAGTATTATTATTTAATCTCCATTTCACTTTTATTAATTATTTAAATATTCCATAGACGTAGAATATACTAGACGAGTAATGATGTGGTGGGGATAGGGAATGTTTGTAGTCCGATATATCGCGTCTGAAAACGTAAACATAAACACAAGTGGAACGTCGCAGCTGTTCGATTTCCCGCTTAAATTCAAATTATTTATCATTGTTTATGATGGTCGGAAGTCTTTAGCATCGTCGAATCATGAAAATATCTGTTCATTTCACGGTATTAATATCTTAATTGACCAAAAATATGCGGAATTATTATTATTTGTTATATTATTATTACATAAACAGACCTGATGGTAATTCGAAATTGTAAATAAATATAATTTTATATTTTTACATCAGGATAATAACCGTAAGACACAAATAATATCGTAAATGAATTATTTCCAATGACTTCAATAAAGGGTTCGAAGAATTCACGAAATAAAACAATGACAATATAACAATAATCACGAATCAGACAATAAACACAAGCAGAAATGAGCAACTAAAACACAGACAATTAAAATCTAGTCAAAAACACCAATACGAGCTAGTAATTCAATAAAGCACTGACGACTTTGTGTATTGGGTTAGGCGTCAAAATCAGCTGTGAAGTTACTTTGTGTTTACAAATTGTGTATTCCCCTTACGTCTTTCCCCTGTATGTTGGATCACAACAAATGGTGTGTATGCTTCCTCTAGTAATTCTAACTCTATGAAATATTCTATTTAAGTTAAATAACTACAAATGCAACTAATTTAAAATAATCATAGATGTAATACGAAAAATACTATGTCTATGAAAAATAATTATATGCAATTTAATAAACACTATAAATCCTTATCAATTATTAAGTATTTATATTCTGGGCAAATTGTTATATTTTTATTCTTGTTTATGCTTTTATTCTTTAATAATGCATAACAAATTATTTACATAATTTACAAAAACTTATACAAGAAAATACTCGTCTCTACCTCAGATCAGATGATTAAAATAAATAATAATTACTTCATCTAAAGCTAGTACAAATTATTCTTTAATTAAAATATATGTAGTATAACAAATTACCTATTATATCAAAAGTAACAAAAGAAAAAAAAACGACTTATTAAAATTAATTAAGTTTATTGTAATAATTTTGTTGAGTTAGATAACTACAATAAATGCGAATAAACATTATAAAAACTAAAATCTCTTCAGTTTAATAAACACGTTTATACAACCAATCGTCATCTATTACTTCCATAAAAATAAATATATATCTTTTGATCTCTGGGTGAAGCAAATTTATAAAAACATGTTTGAGTATATTTATAAATAATGCTGGTTTTTATATATTAATAGTTTTTGTTATTTTTAAAATTGTATTTCATTATAAAATTTAAATGTTTATTTATTAATTGTAATTAAATCAAAATGTAAATTGGGTTGCATATATTATTCACACAGTAGTATATTTTTATATATAATTAATGTATGGATGATATTTTATAAATTAATCAAACATTTTAATCATTATTTATATCTAAAATTCTTGTAAAATAATTAATCAATTACAATTTAATTGTTTATTACATGGAACATTTCGTGTATCAATATTAGTTATTCTTAACAGATGGCGCTAAAGTGCGATTCGTTTCTTTTTTCCATCTCTGTCAAGCAAGAATAATAACACTGTCAAAACCAGCTGATCGTTGTTCCAGCAACGCTAATAAATAATTTACCATGTTTTAGCGCAATTCTCACGTTTTGGTTTTATTTTTTATTTTCACTGTGTTTGCCTTTTCCTCTGTCAGTTACCAGCGCGATTGGATTTGAATAATAAATGTAAGTTTTATTGACGTCTTTATCAATTTCAGGCATTATTTTCTGGAACAAATTAATTTAATAATGTTCCATTAGTATATTAGTGATGTTGCCGATTCGTTATGTTGACACAGAGATAAGTGAGGTATTTCTCGAGTATTTTAAAATTTGAGAAATGAATTGTTAAATTAATGATTGTAATTATTAAATATTTTGAAATTGATTATTATGTTGCATTGTATCTCTTAGTTGAAATTATAATTATAATATATACCTTCATTGTTTACTTTTCCCTTATTATTTTTTGTAGTGGGAAATTTATTTATATACATTTATATTAGACTAAAATAATTAATTTTCAATATTTAAAGTTCAAAACAACGTGTTGCTGAATGACGCGTTCGCGGCCACGGGTATGCGCGGGGGGTATTTTTTACTATCAATATTGAAGAAACTAAGTACACCATCATGTTCTCCATACTTCAGAACCAACATTACGTTAATAGTTGTTGAGTAATTTATTCATAAACACAGAACATTTTTAAAAGTTAAATTCTAAAGAAAACCGACACGTTGATAAAAAATCATATCTTTGTAACCACTTGAAAAATATATTTACATTTTTTCTATTTATACTGAAACAAGTGTGCTTCAAATGCCGAAGGAACTAGTTTAATATGTTGAATTGTTAATGAATTAAAATTTATCCAATAAAAAACAAATTATATATTATAATTACATAGTATATATCATTTTTATATAAGATTTAATAGATCAATTTTTCATATTTTAAAAGTTATAAACAAATGAATGTTGAAATCGATAGATGTTTAGAGCCTAATATTTCAATAATGAAAAATGAAATAAACATTCTGTCAACGCCATACAAATGCAAAAATACTTAATAATAAAAGAAATACTCTTTTTTTTCTCTCAAAACAAATTTTTATATACAAGGTGAAGCAATACGCAAATTGATTATTTTCTCTTTTTACTTAAATGGGACACCCTATATTTTTTATGCTATTTTAATAGAAAATTAATCACTCTTAATTTTTTATATAACATATTAAATAGCTACCGTTTACCGTTTTTGATATATTTAATCTCAAATACAAATTTTGTATAGAATTTTTAATCAAAGTAGGCCGTGCCAGAACAACTAATTTATTTAGTTGTGAAAGTTACGCGAACACAAATATAAAATAATTTAGTGAAACGAATAATCAATTGTATTAATTAAAATACATCATAATTCACACATATTTTTTTACCACGGGATAAATGAGAATTTAATAAAAAAAAGTAAATAAATATTAAGCTGTAATTATTTTAATACACGATAATATTGAAAATACAACAATTTAAATAGGTATGTTCTTGGCTGTGCGCCAGGATCCTGGTACAACGAATCTTCTTATCTCAGGAATGCGTTCTCGGAGTGAGTCGTCGATCGTTTTTTTCTTCTTGATTTGCGATAATTGCGCTCTTGTATTTCGATTCAGTCGTCCGAAAACGCGCAGTGTTCACTATTCCGGTTTAATTTTTAACGTTAGAAATTATTAATAATTAAAAACGCGATTTATTTTTGTTTATGAACAAGTGGTAATTAGTGATTGGTGGAGGTGAGTTGGTTTTCGATTTACCAGGAATGGGTTGGAAGTTATTTTTTCTATTAAGGTATGTTAATATTAATAATTTATTTTTAAACATATTTTACGATTCCTATTATTATCATCAATTTATTCTCCAAAATTGCATTTATCAATAAATTACTTTCGCAATAAACAAATGCGATTATCGCAAGACTAAAGTAGGTATACATTAGTTCTAAATTCATTAATGAAGATTTGCTAGTTTGTTTTGCGATTCCTATTCTTTTAAATCGTCCACATCGCAAAAATTATATTTAACAATAAATTAATTTTGCAACAAAGAAAACATTTTTTTCGTAAATTTTTAATCATTTTCATCACTTAACCCGCGGTGAAATATTTTTGAATAATCTTTGAAATTGTCCAAAAAACTAACACTTGTTTTTTTCTTACAAAATGTTATAATAAATGGAAGATGTGCCGTCCCTTGCTCGAATACGCTTCTATCCTATTCCATAATTACTTAAATGGGACACCCTATATTTTTTAGGCTAGTTTAGTAGAAAATTGATCACTCTTCATTTTTTATATAAAACATTAAATAGCTACCATTTACCGTTTTTAAGATATTTAATCTCAAATACAAATTTGGTATAGAATTTTTAACCAAAGTAGGCCGCGCCAGGACAACTAATTTATTTAGTTGTGAAAGTTACGCTTAATATTATAATTAGTAAGTAAAGTACATTTTACGTTATATTTTGTAACACTGGTGAAGTTAAACATACTTCTTCAATAAATTAATAATAAATTAAAAATAAATACATTAATTTAATTGTTAAAAACTAACAACAACTATATTTTTTGGTTATTATTCGAAAAATATTTAAAATATTCCTAGATGCTTCTTAAATTGATTTATTTAAACAATTCATATTGACTGAAAAACCGAAAATAGATACTAACTGAAATAATAAAATATTTATATCATTATATTTTGTTAACATTTTTATGTATTTATTTCACACATTCACATTTTTTTTTTTAATTCAATAGCATTCAAACATTTTACAATTTTTTTCTTAAAAATATGTCCCAATAACCATTATAACTCGCTAAATAATCGTTGAGCAACTATTTTCTTTATATTTTGCACGCGCCTTTAAATATCGATTGTCATTTGAATATCCTTTTGGGTTAGGGAGTAAGTATGTTATTAAATACCAGAAACGATTATGAATTGCATTTGTTTTAATTATAGCCTACTTTAATTATAGGCTATTATTAAAATCCTTATATTATTAAGCAAAACTTATAATTTTGTACTTTGAATTGAAATTGTTAAAAAATGGTAACAGATAGGGGTATAGTTTATTACACAAAAATTAAAGAAGAATCAATTTTCTATCGAAATAGTGTAAAAAATATAGGGTGTTCCATTTAAGTGAAAAAAGAAAAAAATCATTTTGCGTATTGTTTCACCCTGTACACAACATTAGCTTTATGGTAACAAACGATTATTCCTTATATTATTAAGCATTTTTTCAATTAAATTGCGTTAACAGAAAGTTTACATCGTTTTTCATTTTTGAAAAATAAGGCCCCAATCTTCCATTAAACAAAAATTGATTAAGTACGAAAAATAACGTCAGTTAAGTGCCGTCCATTTTTGGCGAAACACTCTTGAAGACGTTTTGAGAAGTTCGGCATACTCCTCCGAAGCATTTCACGTGGAACTGCACGAATCTATTGGCTTATTGTCTCACTTAGGGCTTCGAGCGTACGTGGTTTGTTTATGTACACTCGTGCTTTGAGATAGCAAAAGTGGATCGTTTCAAGTGGCATCGTCACATGGAACACACTAGTTTGATGAGGTTCGAAAAACTGAAATAGCCATGACTAGTTATCTATACGCTAGCTGAACATTTCATTAAATGTGAATTTCGTTTCCTGTTCTCATAAACAGGACAAGTTCGCCTTCCTTTAGTGGACGAAACAATGATTCTCAGTCGTCTACCTTGTAGACCCAAATCGTTGACGATGCCACTTGAAATTAGGCAAAAGATGGCGCTTGCGTCGTCTTTAATTTATTATGTTAATAACGTAGTTCAATGTTTGCTGAGAACTAGTTGCTTCAATGGAAGTTTGTTTTTTAAAGTGCTTATACTATATAAGTCAAAAAGTTGCCATAACTAGAAAGGAAGTAACTAAATTTTCAATTGTGTAAATTATTTTCAAATTTCTTTTTATTTGATTTAAATATTATCTCTATAGCTATTATAACGCACGCAGAAAACAAATAAAAGAAACTAAAAAAAAAAAAACAATAAAATATATTTTTTTTGCTTTAATCAGTTTATTTTTATTTCTTTTTGAAATAATTACTCTAGTAATTTAAGTTTCAACTTTCCCGTCACGTGGAAATTTAGAGCATTTTCACTGTACCAGCCATCTATTAAACTTTATGGTGTACAACCTTAACTCTGTACCAGAAATCCGTAATACTATTAGAAACATTTTCCCGATGAATTAGTTATAAGGAGGAAGCACATACCCAAACATACCAGGTTTTGTGAGACAAGATGGTCTGAAAAATACCGAAGTATTTTCATATTTGTGAAAATTTTATACGCCATTAGTGCAAACACTTGAAAGTATGGCATGGGAAGATAACACTGCCACAAAAATGAATGCATTGGCTACACTGTGCTGCCACACGACCTGTGTCGGTGCTTACTAAAGATACAGGCCGGAATGTCGAAGTAGGGAGGACTTCCAGTCGTATGCCTGCCCTTGCAGGCACTGCTCTAATGAAAGTGGGTTAAATTGTAACAATTATTTTCAGATGCAGTTGCAATGATAACTATTTATTTTATATAAAAATATAAAAAAAATAATAACTAAAAATGAATGTATTAAAAAATGAAATTATATTAACTATAAAATATGGTATAATTCCAAATAAGGTATATAATTGAATTCGAGCAAGAGATGTTTCCTTCATGGCGGTCTACGGTCTTAAACATTCCGGCCTGAAATACTACCTGTGTTCGTCATCTTCACCTGCATTGTAAGCAAGTACTCCTCTATGTTGGAATCTGTCATAAATATTCTATAATCGAAAAATGTGGAAGTTCTTCAGTATACGAACCACATAAAAAAAATGCTGTTGCGAAAACATACCGGTAATTGCCAAATACTGCAATGATTGAAATTTCTAATTCTGACCTTCAACCGCCAAGAGAATAACAATATACCAGAAATACCGTTCAAATCCCCTTGGTACATCAGATGAAGAATATAAGATGCGAACAGTAGTCATTCCTTATCTTGACTCATTTTCACATTCTCTGGAAAGCAGATTTTCTGAAGACAATTTACCAGTTTTTACTCTGCTGTTTCGATATCCTTTTCTCATGATTATTTTTTGAATTTAAGAAATATTACAGAAGATGAAAAATGTTGCTGAATTTTATGAATTGGACCGACTTGAATTTATAATTGATTTGTGGCTTTACTTGTGGACTGAAAAGAAGCGTGGACGCCAATTGCCGAAAACCTTGGAAATAGTTTAGATGGTCAAAGAAGCAACCACATTTTTCCAACTTTGTCTATATCAATAGCTCAGCCTTGTTCAACCAGCAGTATTGATAGAACTTTCAGTTCTTTGAGGAGAGTGAAAACTTGGACAAGCTCGACTATGACAGGTTTTACGGTCTGTGCCTCAAGGAATCTGAGGTCGTAAAGAGATTTGTTGAAAATCCAACGAGATTGATGTCCTAATTTTGTTTATATAATTTGGTTTTGAAGTATTTGTTTAATATATTTTTATTTAAGATATTTGTTGGTGAGTACGTGAAGTTTCTTGATATAATGTAGTAATATTTTATTCCTTTCTTCACTTTTTTGTTTTTATCACTATATGTACATTTCAATCACAACGTGCTCTTTTTCAATAGTTTTATGTAAAATTGACAAATAAATAAATAAACATGTAAACAAAATGTAATATACAAATGTGATGTGTTATTAAAAAAAAAATAGATAAAGGTAATTTATTGAATTAAATCAATTAATTTTAATAAATTGTTATATAACGGAGTTAAGTCAAAATTTAAAAGTTGAATAGAATTTTTATACATCTGAATTGCTTCTAACATATTTAGTTTTGGAGAATTTGACATTTTTAAAATTTTTAAATTGTTTAACGAAAATGTATGTCCAAATGTTATTATGTGGTTAGCAATTGCGGATTTTTCTCTGTTGTTTATTTTTGAATAATAGATGTGTTCTTTGTATCTTGTTTTTAAATTTCTTTTTGTTTGTCCAATATATAATTTCTCACAGTTACAGCACTGTGCTGAATAAATGCCACTTTTTTCTAAATCATTAATTTTGTTAAATGTATTTCCTAATAAAAATTTTGTCTTAGTTTTAGAATAAAATGCTGGTGTTAGGTTAATTTTTTTAAAATAATTTAATTAATCTATAATTTAATTTAGGTTCATGAATAATTTTAACAATTTTTTTATTTGTATTTCTTTCATTGATTTTTTTTAATTTTGTAATATGATTAATTAAATATTTCCTTTTTTTGTTTGTTAATTAATTTTTTATTTATTGAAACATCATAATTTAGAAAATTTGCAACATCTAGAATTAATTTAAATTCCTCATTTCTATTTTGATCTGTAATTGGTAAATTCATTGTTCGAAAAATCATGCTGTTAAAAATTGAAAATTTATGTTTTATATTACAAAAAGAGCTCGAATGTATATAATTTATTTGTCAATTTTTACATAAAACTATTGAAAAAGAGCACGTTGTGCTAGAAATGTACATATAGTGATAAAAATAAAAAAAGTGAAGAAAGGAATAAAATATTACTACATTATATTTTTATTTATTTTACTTTGAATCTCTCTAGCTTCATATAGATGTAGTTACCTTGCAGCCCCCATCCCCTTAACCAGAATCCTGCGTATGCTAATTAATATAGGTAATTAAAACGTATCTTCAATTTTGTTCCATTTAATTACTTTAAATTACTGCGATTAAATGAGTAAAAAACGTTTCTATTATGATTACCAATTTATTTAATGTTACACTTAACGCTTCGTAATAAAACTGTTTTTATTGTTTAATAATGCGATGGTTTAATATCCTTTCGGAACTTCTGTTCCTGAAAAGCTCGTTTCAGCGGCGCACGCACGGCTCTGGGCGCGCTTTTCAGGAAAGTTCCAATGTTATCAGTCGCGATGCGACTCTCGTTCTGAAAGCACACATTCCTTGCTTGTTTCAGGAGCGATGTTCACGTGGGCGCTCGTCACGCTGTTCATCACGCAAACAGTTTATAACATCAATGCATTAGGTAAGTCAATTGATAGTCGCTTGTTTTATTAAATGCATGCATAAATTAATTGTATTCGGAAGAACGTAAAGGAAATTATAATGATGAAAACTGCGAAAAATAAAAATAACGCATTAATTTTCTGCTACCACTAGTTACTAATAAATGAACGAAAATAGTAAAAAAATGAGAATATATTATTTTTCTATGTAATGTAACAACAATTACAATATTATATTATTATTATTTATTTATTATTTAGCGACAATTAGATGTAAATGACAACGATTTTCACACTAATTTTATAAGCGAACCCTTAATTCCCGGCGCATTCACCAGTTTCAGTGCAAACTTTAATAAGGCCAAGTATTTTTTTGTAATGAAAAATGTTTCGAACTGATTTAATTTATTATTCACTTATCAATTTATAATATGCTTATTCATAGGCAATTTGAAATGATATAAGAAAAATATCTCAATAAAAGAAAACTTAATTATTTTTTTAATAATTAATTACTTTTAAATTTATTTGTATATAAATCGAAATACATTAAATGTAATTAATGGTTTTAATATTTAAACATTGGTAGTTCATATTGTATGAAATAAATATGAATAAATTATTAAAAATCAACCAATAAAACACAGATTAGATTGAATAACTTTAAATTCTCAACTAGTTTCGGGTTATTCAATCTAATCTGTGTTTTATTGGTTGATTTTTAATAATTTATTCATATTTATTTCATACATTAAATGTATTTTATTATATATTTAGGCAGAATAAAATTGTACAATTTTATTTTGTATAAATATATAATATAATATATAATACAGTGTTAGTTGATATGCTTTAATGATGTAAATACGCTAAATATACCAGATTATTCATGCTATACGAAAATGAGTATTGTGGCTAAAGTACTCCACTTTTGTATTTTTTTTTAAATGGAACACCCTATATATTATTATATTTTTAGATTCTATGTTAAAAATAACTATCGTTTTCATTAGAGATATTAGTACCTAAACCTGACCGTTTTTGAAATAATTGCAATTTTTTTGAAATCGAACCTAATTTTCAAATTTTAATTATATGAGAAGTATCTAGGTTATGTACGGGAAATTTCCAGTGAAGTTAAGCAATGAATCATATTTTATTTTCCAATTATTAAAATAGTAAAATATTTCAGGATTGCCCAAAAACTTAAAATAATTGAACAAAGACTTTAAGTGGCCCAAACTTGATTTTTTCAAATGGAATGCCATAGTTTTTAACTTGTCATTAAATGCACGTTTCATTTATCTATCAAAAGTTTCCTATAACTCGAAGCCCTTAGACATTTAGTTTTTGCGAAAAAAGCATAAAATCGTTTTTTTACGTCATTTGGGGTGCATTTTGATTAATATTTTAATAATTTTAGTTGGCTATGGAATTTAGAAATGTCAAATGTTTTATTTGATATGTCACTTTAGCTTACAAATTCACTCCAGACATTTTGTGCCTTTGTGAAAATATTAATCGAATAAAATGTGGACCCTCTATTCCACATCACCCAATAATCTATTTTCATTACTAATTACCATTTCTATCAGAATTATGTTAGAATTTTTGTATATTCACAATTCTATTCTTATAAAATGACAGATTTCCTAATAAATATTTTTTTTTAATTCACACCCCCTTTTTTATAAATCGGTGTAATAGTCTCTTTAAAATATCCGATTTAGAATTACTTTTTTTGCAAAAAGTATATGTATTATTTCTGTTGGTTAATAAGGTCTCTCGATAACATTGTCCAAGCATTAAAAATATATCAATGCCCATCTATTTTGAATAAATATTTTGAAAAAGTGCTACACTACCTACATTCAAATAATAATGATAAAAATTCTCACAAAAATTCAAAATAATACCATGATAGCAAAAAACAAGTTTGAAAATTGAAGTGACAGTTTAGATAAATTATTTGATATTTTGTAAATCCACAGCCAGCTAGAAATATAATACACTGAGAAAAAAAACCCAAATGATGCGATGATTATATTTTTTGCATTTTCCGCAAAAATACCTCGACTTAGAGGTTGGAGGTATAGGAAACTTTTGATAGATAATTATAATGTTCATTTATTAGAATGTTAAAAAATTTAGCATTCCATTTGAAAAAATCAAGATTGACCAACTTAAAATTCTTATTTAGTAAGTTTTTTTTGCGGCCACTCTGTACAAATTTTAAGGTTTTTGTAACCTAAATACTTCTCAAATGGTTGATGTTTGAAAATTAGGTTAACAAAATTATTTCAAAAACCGTTAGGTCTAGGTACTAATAACCTTAATAAAAACGACAGTTATTTTGAACGTAAAATCTAAAAATATAATAATATATAGGGTGTTTCATTTAGAAAATACAACTTTGATATTTTTATGGTATTTGGGACACCCTGTATAACATGGAAATAATTTTATAATGTATTATTTCTGTCAGTTAATGAAGTCTGTTGATAACATTTTCCAAGTAAATATTTTGAATAAGTACTCAATACTTACATTCAAATAATAATGATACAAATTCTTATAAAATAATAAAAATATGACAGAAAAATTTAGTACTTTAACCACAATACTCCGTTTTGTATGGCGTGATAACCCGGTATATAAACTCTTATATTCAGATAAATATATGGTTCTTTACATAACAATACATTTATGGATTAATCAGTCTGAGCTATTGACTATAGGTTTCTGCCCTGTGAATATGATTTTTTAAATTTTTATTATTATTGTAACGTGCGAAGAAAATATAGCTCCCGAATCAGCCTGCGTCGGCGGGATGGGGGAAATCAGGGAAGCGAGGACAATGGAATGGAGGTGTCAGTGTGACATAGAGAATAACAAGTTGTAGTTGTAAAATAAAAAGTTCAGTAATCGTTCAGATATATTGAGTATGATTTCTCACCTTAGCGGATTCACGAGAATTCTACATTATCATTTCAACATATTAAATTACAATGGCTGTGTATAAAATAATTTTGCTTATAACTAAACCTATTTTTCAGCATTCGTAATTTATAGTCGCTGTAGAAGGAAAATATTATTATTATTATTATTTGAACATTCCCGAAAATTCAGAATTAAATTACCTCCCCATTGCAACGCGAAATAAAAAGAGCTACAGTTAATCTCCATGTCATCCGAATAAATTAAACCTTCCGGGCCATTTTTCACGCGACGATAACTCCGACAGATTTGCGTTTTTAATGAGAACGGGGGGAAGTGTAAAGGGAAAGATACGCGAGCAACAAAAAAGTATGTATATATATGTGAGTTGCACTTGATATGCATGAGGGTGTGATTCGGAGGCGTAAAAAAATCAAAGATCGCTTTGAAATTTAAATACTGACTGCGAGCTCTTTTCACTAAAATATGTAATCGAGTCAGCGGTGCCTGCACAGCTTTTCTGGCGCTTCTCACATTTTCGTGTCATTCATTCGCTGAAATGTTATTTTAAAACAATGGTATCTGGCTGCAGCGAGGATTTCATTTGATTCAGATCGAAATTGAATCAACAAGCTTTTTTATATTGTTGTAATTGATTTCTAGATGGTGGGGATTGTTAATTATCTATAAAGTTAATCATATATTTAATTATGTTAAATATATTACGTTGTAATAACATAAATATAATAATAAAGATTTACGAAATTACGAAGTTGGATTAATTAAAAAGTATTTTTCGATTTTTTTTTTGATAAAAACTAAATATATATACAGGGTGAGTTTTTCGTGTTCTCGGAAACTATAACAGAGATAGAAACGTTTAAATGGACAAAGAAGTGCGGTTTTGTAATGCAAACAAAATTAAATTTAGAAAAATTTCAAGAAAGTCAAGGCTTATAAGATATTTTGAAAAATATTCGAAAGTATCAATTTTTTACTTTCCTTGAATCCCTATCCAAGGGAAAGTATTATGATCGTAAAAACTTTCGAATCGCCAATTTCAATGGATATGCACGTTTTGAGGTCCCCTAAGTCTATACCATCGAGTTTTAAAAAATGTCTGAACTTTCTAGCCCCCCACTCCCCTCCCCAATGCGGGCTCTAGCGCCATTATAGTTACGCCACTGCTAACACACTTATTTTTCGCATAATTCATTTTGAAATTGGTGCGTCTACGTAGAGGTGTTTATTAATATAAATAATTAAACTCTAATACACTTTATCAATTCGCTTTGTTTGTACGTCTTCGGCAAAGGCAAAAATTAACACCCCTTGTCATACAAAAAAAGTATACATTTTAAAATTGAAATAAGAACTAATTCTTTTTATAAGAATTCGAGAGATGTCGCTGTGTGTATTAAATTACAATTAAATTTATAATACATCACAAATATTATTTTACGTGATTTAGGATTTCAGTATTTTTGAGATTTGATGCAATTTTTAAGGAGTGTGATTGGAGTCGTTTAGTTAAGCAGAGTTCACATTTGAAGGATTGTGTAAGGGATTGTAAGGGTGTCGGATTTTGGTAAGCGCTCTCAAGACCGATCATTCGGAGACCTTTATGTTTTTTGTGACTTAATTATTTTTTATTTAATTTAATTTAAATAATTATGGCCAATTTAATAAATACTTTTTTTCTATATCACCTTTAGTTGTTTAATTGCTAACACAATAATTGTGACCAATTTAATAAATACTCTTTCCTATTTCACCTTTAGTTGTTTAATTGCTAATACCATGTATACAAATTGACCTGAAAAAGTGTTATAATTCGTTGGTGATTCATAGATTAATTTCTAAAAGAAAACTAAAGGATACAAATTGCATTGTTGCTTATTACTCTTTACTAGTTAACTTGAAGAAATGTAAATTTGGCAATGTTGGATCAAATGTGTGTTAAATAATAATAATTAATCAAACAAATCTTGAAAGTGTACATACATAGTTATCAGATCTATTTTAATTGAAAACATCATTCTGAAAAAAAAAACACTTGCTGAAATTTACACCAATGTTATTAAAAATTCACAAGATTGTAATTGATTGTAAATTCTATTTATTTTGTCGAAAATATTTACAGAATAACACGTACGATGAAAATTCCAATATTTTTTATATTAATGAAAAACACTTCTAATCGTTGTTTTGTATAATCATTTATTTATTTTCACTTGTGACTGCAGTTTCGGAAAATTTAGCATGTCATTATCAAATATAAACATACCGAAACAGTAGTCACAAGTGAAAATAAAGAGTTTTACAAAATACAGTTTATATGTTTTTTTTTTCATTAATGTATTTAAACATGTATATGGAAGTAGAAGCCTTCAAAATAGAAAATATTTTTTATTTAGATTACTTATACAGAATTAATCGATGAACCACTCTAGCTGAGGATGTCATACCTTTTCTGGGTACTTTGTATATTAGAATTCGGTATTAACCTAACGGTATACAGTTTAAAGAAAATATAACAAAAACAGAGTTATATTTCTTTTTTTTTGTTATATATAAGATAATACTCAGTGATAAAGATAAATTAACTGTTTAATAATATTTAAACTATAAATTTGCAAACAAAAATATAAATTAATAAATGAAATCAATAATATGCTTATATGAATTCTTTCCAGCGTTTCATATAATGTGTTATTTTATTCGTTTTCTTTCAAGACCTCTATTATTTTTCAGTGGTATTATTTCATGTTTTCTTTAGTCTCCCTCGTTTCTTTTTTCGCTCTATCTTCTACTCCCAAAGTTGCCTTGTTATGTTTAGTCTTTCATTCTATTTGCACCATTCCATTCCAGTTGCCTACGATTATTTAACGTTCCAATAAATTCTATATTTTTATAAATTCAATTCTGATTCTATTTAGTCTCTTCCTTAGTAGAAAAGAAATATTGTTATCAAATTTACCCTCATTTTCATAGGTTTTAATATTAAAGGAATGTTGCTTTCAAAAAATAGTTCTGTGGTAGTTGATATACTTGAAAAGAATGGCCATACAAATGGAATATTTAAATTAACATCGACAGGAAAAGTTTATTGTTTAGATCATTGATTTTTTTCTTTAACAAAGTAATCCCAAATAAAAACCGTATTTATTTGGGATACTTTTAATACTTTTTCAAACTCAGTTAATATTGAAAATATACCACGAAGTGAACTCCTCAAAGATTCAATAATAAATACGGTATTGTTGTTTTCGTAAAAAAAAGAAATATGCAAAAACCTTTGCACCAATTCACTACGGAAGCGTTCATATATATTAATATGAAAATTATGTTATAAATGTTATAATGTTGTTGAAATTAATGTTGTTACATATAAATGTTACATTGCTAAACCAACTTCTTTAATAAGATTACCCTCAAAATCATTTTGTTCTGTTTGAATAACCAACATTTTTATTAAAAATATTAATTTTATAAATTACAAATGTCGTTTCCTCCTGCATTTACTCAGATGGTACCATTTCTCACTCCTATCCTCCATGCTAATTCGTTATGCGGGCCTCTAAACTTTAGAGCCGGCGGAAAAGCCCCCGCTCGCGCTCACACACAAAAAAGAACTAGTTCCCTACGATCCGCGGGAAAGTTTTAAGTGGCCCCGAAAAGACTGCGTTTTTGCGACCCCCTCCTTTTCGCCGGGACCATCAATTTCTCGCAAATTTTCCATACAGCTAAAAGGGGAAAAAAGTTGACGCGTGTCGGGGATTGGACGTCGTAAATGCGCCGAAAGCAAAAAAAAAGATATATGAAAGAATGGAAAATTGCCTCGTATAATAATAAATACATTTTGTTCGGATTTAACAAAGCTGAAAGTTTAAGATGAATAATGGTGTGCTGTACGCATCATGAATTTAATTAAATTTAAAATTGTGAAAATACGTACTTTGTTTTTATACATTATTATTTATAAAGGGAAACATAATTTCATTAAGTGAATATCGATTATTTATCTTAGGTAAATTAACACACTTGTTATGTTCCATATTTTTATTTTCAGTTTCCTGACACGTGTTTCGATCTTCACAAATCATTTTCAAAGTTGAACTATTGACAATTCGAAAGTTTTTTTTTTACCTAATATTAAATTACGGTTCCATCAAGAATGTAGCGCCACAAGCATTAATTAGATTATTTATCTTGCTACTTAATATAAAAATGTGCTATAGATATACTTTTAAACAAAAAAAAAATATGAGCATGATGATATCTCAGGATATGCGATTTCTCGGCTTCCTACACGTAGTTCGATTGTTTTCGGTACAAACTCGTCGCCCTTGTTACTTATCCTGGGTGTAGGATAAGTAAAAATTTAATTTATTTATCGAAGTATTAATCTATTCATATTTTTTAAAAAGTATTAATACGTAAGTGTAACACGAAGCTCTTCACTCAAACGCTTGCAAACGGTCGAGAGCTAAGCGCGTAACTAAATTTCTTTTGAAATATGCAGATGGGATAATGGCGAGTGGGTCGGATGAAACTTTAAACGGGCTGTAAATTGAAAATGAACCTGTCTTTGCAAACGGAAGGCAATTTTAATTGAAATGATGATACACATATTTTTGGATGAATATGGGATTAATAATGTGCTTAAAAATGTAGGTTAATATTGGGATTCATATTGATATAAAAATTCTAACACTGTACTCTTCATATATTTAAAAATGTGTGTTTGTTTATGAAAATGGATATAAATTTAATATTAATGGTTTTAACAAATAACGCGAAATATTAATGTTTCTGATTTATATTAAAATATTTTTATAAATTTTTATTATATATGTATTAATTTGTTTAACAAATTACAAACAATATACAGGGTTAGGGAAAATAAAGTATCCACTTTCAAATTTAAATTATTTCATAACATAATGAGATATAAATTCAAATTAACTCTCCATGCATTCGCGATAAATGTAAATTTAGGACAGCATTCATTTTTACTTTCCCCGGACCCCTGTCCAAGGGAAAGTATTGTGATCGTGAAAATTTTCGAACCGCCAATTTCAACAAATATGCACGTTTTGAGGTCCCCTGAGTCCATTCCATCGAGTTTTGAAAAATGTCTGTGTGTTTCCGCGATAGCGCATAAACGGCTAAATGGATTAAGCCCAAACTTTATATCTAAGTTTTATATAACAGTGGAATAATCTGAAAAGCTTTTGGTTAGAATCAAAACTCATTAAGTGCAACTTTACTCTTAGCAATTTTTCATTTTTTAATTCGGATAGAAAAATGTTTCAAATAAAGGTTTTAGATCTTGGAAAATAAATAATTTCTGTTATAAAACTTTTATTGTAGTACCTCCGGTTTTCATTTTATAAGCGTTTACCTGATAAATTCCCTTAGAGATTTTAATTATTGAAATAATTATTTTAATGATAAATAAAACGTCAAAGTGTCGTCATATTCAGCACATTCGCATAGTTTGAAAAAATGAAGAAGAGTGTGTAGAAATGATTTCAACACATTGTAAGGTAAGAAATAACACACTTAATTATAATATTCTTCTAAATACTCGGTTTTAACTTTGAAATACAACAATCATTTTTTTCTATTAATCATTTTGCTTTCCTATTAAATTTTCAATCAGAAACTTATTTGACCGTATTCACCGGGGAAAGTACCATGATGGACACATCTCCATTTTTTTAATTTCTACAGGTTTTTTTTAGAAATCAGAGTTATATGTGTTATCATTTTGAAGAGGATTTTTTTTGGTCTACCAAAAAGTGTGAATGGCTACCATAAGAAATAAAAAATAATAATATTGTAACTAGAAATCTAGAGTACTTAGAATATTTCTATCGACGCCATTCGATACATGGGTTCAAAAATATACAGTTGCTATTCGGGATGTTATCCATCAAGACACGCTACATTGAAACTTAATGCTGACAAAAAATTAAGTAATGTCATTCTGGTGTGTTCAATATTTTTTTGACTGTTTTTCATAAATAAGTCTTGTAATTTCTTTAGGAAATATTACAACTAATATTTTCTCTCAAGTTTAAAAAAAATCTTAACTCTAATTTTCCGAATGGATTTTCGATGTTATTGTTTCAATAGTTAATATTAAACATTCTTAACAATAATAAACAATAGCCACGGCGTAAACTCTTTGTTATTGTTACAATAGTTAATATTAAACATTCTTAACAATAATAAACAATAGCCACGGCGTAAACTCTTTGTTATTGTTACAATAGTTAATATTAAACATTCTTAACAATAATAAACAATAGCCACGGCGTAAACTCTTTGTTATTGTTACAATAGTTAATATTAAACATTCTTAACAATAATAAACAATAGCCACGGCGTAAACTCTTTTCGAATATTTTTTTTGCATCAGCAAACAAAAATAAGAATGCTTAATATTAACTGTTCAATGAAATCGAAAATCCTTTCAGGCAAATTGGATTGCATTTTTTGAAAATTTCTAGAGAGAAAATATTAGTTGATGCAAAAATAAACAAATTTCCAAATGAGAGTACGCCGTGACTATTGTTTATTATTGTTAACAAAATTAAAGTTAAAAAAACTAAAACAAAAAAAATCGATAATCCGTTCAGGCAAGCCGAAAAAAATAATTTTGGATCCGTAATCTGATTCTTGCTAATTTAAAATTTTGTAAAGAAACAAATAAGATTTCTTTAGAGAAAGAAAGTTATAAAATATGGTGGATGCGCCGGGCCACAAAATCCGTGGCTGGAAATCCGTAGCTAACTTCTCATCGATCATCAAGGAACTTAGCATATATTAGACAAAAATATTGGCCTTTGGGAGCAAAACACAATTTAAAGAAAATAACTAAAAATTACATTACATGTTCCTGCTAATCAATTAATGGGTAATTTACCACCCGAAAGAGTAATTATGAGCAGACCATGAGTCACCAATTGGGGTATTGACTATTGTGGGCCATTTCTTATTAAAGGCCAGTGCGCAGGTAGAATGGTAAAGGTGTATGCAACATTTTTTAAATGTTTTGCAACACGTGCTGAGCACATTGAATTGGTAAGCTATTTAACATTTGACGCGTTTTTTGCTGCAATGAGACGATTCGTAGCTCGAAATGTTTTTCCAATAACGGTATTAATTTTGTCGGTGCAAATCGAGAATTAAGAAATATTTGTCAAAACTATCGAACGTATAACAAAAATCGACGTCGAAGTTGGCATTGGAAATCTAAAGTCATGTCTGAACTAAAATCACACGCACACGCGTAAAGTACTGGTTGTCATGTTGACCCCAACCAGCATTTAACGCGTGTGATCTTAGTACAGACATGACTCGAGACTTCCAACGTCAACTTCGTCGTCAATTTTTGTTAAACGCTCGATATAATTCAGCCGTACATAGGGAAAGGTTGAATAATGAATTTTCAAATGACGGAATAAAATGGCATTTTTCTGCACCATATTATCGCATATGGGTGGTGTTGCCATTTTACCTGCGTTGTCGCAACCCCAACCCTCATTTACATATTTTGTAAATTTGTAACGCGGACTGGTCGTCCGCTCAAGATATTTATGACACCAATTAAGTGTAGTGTCAAGAGGGCGAACCATAGGCTTTGTGCGTAGGTTCCTCGAAGGGCTACGAAAGACATTTCCCAAAAACAACATCTGGCGACCAGACCGCCAGTGCTCAAGACGCGGAGGTTGATAAGGGCGTTTTGGCAACACTGTAATTGTAGTGGGTGAAAATAGCGACACCCACCAATTCACATACCTTTATCACCTGACCAATTAGGCTCCGCCTACAACACCGAGGACAAGGCCAAGGACGAAGAAAACGGTCACTTCTTTTTAAGACGCGATTTAGAAAACAATCAAGCGACGACACGTTAAAATTTGTAAAATTATATAGTTTCTTTTAAATATAAATATTAAGTTTATTTTCATTTTTTATTAATGGTCCTTTGAACAACACTCAACAGGTGGTTTATGGGAAGTTTCCATTAAAACGACAAAACAGATTTGCAGGTAATGAAAAATTTTCTTTTGAAGAGTTCTACACATTGCTTGCACAAATTGAAGCGTCGTCTCTTTCCGATGAGTTAAAGCCTTACACCTGGGCATTTTATCATTGGGGCATCCCTTGATGAATTGACCTCTGAAAACGTCACAGAAGTCCGCGTAAACAGATTAAGTAGATGGCAACATGTTCAACAAAGGGTGCAACATTTTTGGAAGTGGTGGTCTTTGGAATACTTAAGACAGATGCAGAATAGATCGAAGTGGAATACGACAAACCGAAACTTGGAAGTAGGACAGCTAGTAATTACCACCTACTAGTTGGAGCACTGGCAGAATCGTTGCGTTGATAAAAATACCGCCAATGGCGGAGAAGATATTTTTTTTTTCACAATTTTCAGTTTTTTTTCACGATTACATCTATCAAAATTATCGTACATTTTTCAGATTCTCATTCGCAATTAAAATGAGCTCATTTTCTTTTATTTAATTTTATCATTTTCGAAATACCAATGGCGAGCACCGAAAAATGCATCACCCTGTATAAGTTAAATTTCTAACAATAAATATATTATTATTCCGTTTTGCAGCCCTTTTTGTACCATTACATTATTTAAATTATTTTCATTATATTATATTTTCGAAGTAATGATTTTTGTTCTAAAACCAGCAACACGACTTTCATCTTAAAACACAGACGCTCTATTTGGATTCCGCTGAAGTTTAACCGCCCTTGTAGCCTGCAGGCGTCGTCGGCTTAATTTGATGATCCCGACACCCTCGTACCAAATATCCGAATATCGATTTTCATTTTCGGCGTTCGTTCGTTTTTTTTTCTTTCTCCTTTTTTATTTCCAGCGTTCGCTACCGCCGCCAATTATCTCCGGGGAGCGTGAAACACCGGAAAACTCGCGGAAATTTCCAGCCGTCCCTAATCGACCTGAATTATTTAGAAGTCGGCCGAATGCTAAAAATCAGACGGCGAACGCGGGGAAATCGATGCCAGACGCGCTTAAGCGTCAACTCTCGTCGCCCCCAAGAATTCGCGCTCGTAAATAAGTTGACGGCTTAAGAGAGTGCTCGAATTAGGGAAACGCGGAAAAGTTTATAGAACGTGGCGAAGAGGGAAATTTCATTGATTCGTATTATTGGTATTGGTTTTATTTGAACGCTAACAATTCTGGATTAAATGGAATTCAATTACAATAAAATACATTTTTATTTAGAAAATCATAATATACATTTTTAATAAAAAAGTGTTATAGCAAACTTTCTTCATGCAAATAATATTATGATTACATCATAATAGTTGGAGTCATAATAAACTCAAACAGACAGCGATTAATAAATTGGATACTTTCTTCTCATTTATCACTCGGTAAAACATATTTGAAATGAAATTGATTTAAAAATATTAAAACACGTGGAATTGTTTTACAAATTGGCAGAGGAACTGAAAGTATCGTTCCAGTACAAAAAGGCAGTTATGTTGGGAGTAAAGACAGAGGGAAAAAACGAGCCATTCTGATAAAGTGCAAAGATTTTGAAGAAAAGAAGAATATAATGGCGAAAAAGAGTGTACTGAAAGCGATGAAAAGTACAGTATACTTGGACGACGATTTGTTGAAGGAGGAGAGAGAAATTCAAATAAAAATAAAAGCAAGGCCTAGAGAGGAAAGAATAAAAGGGAAACAGGTGCACGTATTCTATCAAAAAATGCGCTCAGGAAACGAATGGTGGGTTTGGGACAAGGATACGGGCACACTGATTAAGGAAAATGCCAAATACTTTTATATGGAAGTGCGCGGGGGCAAGGCGAGAAAAGACAAAACGATAGGGCAAAAGGGGGAATTATCACAGGGCTTAGAAGAGGATTGGAAGAAGTAGAAGAGGCAGTGGGAAGGAAGGTACATGAGGGAGTAGTAAGTAGAGTATTTTTCGAAGGACCAAGGAAATGGAGGATTATCAGTGTGTACGACCAGCAAGTAGGGAAAGAAATTAGAGATTACAATTGTGTAATTGTGGGGGGAGATTGGAATGTCAGAACAGGAAATATGCAGACAAGGAGTATAAATGAAGAAGGAAAAATAGTGAGAGTAAGAAAATCAAAGGACTCGATAGTAACAAAAGAGGGAGAGGAATGGATAGTGCGGGCAGACGAGGAGGGGCTGGAAATACTAAATGGTACGGTAGGGGATTGAGAAGGGGAGGTGACATATATCGGACCACGAGGAAATTCTGTAATCGACTATATCTTGGTTGGGGAGGAGACAAGGGATGAAGTAAAGCACTTTGCTGTTGAGGACGTGAGCGGGTCAGATCATTTCCCAGTAACGGCTAAACTTGGGGACTGGGGAAAGGAGGGGCAAGCAATAAAGAAAGCAGGATGGTGCTGGTCAAGGGTGGCAAGAATTAATTACATAAAGAGAGTCGGGGAAGTATGTTTTAAAGATACAAACTCTGTGGAACAACTGAGTGTAGGAGTAAAATGAGCAATGACGAGGAATGCAACTAATAAATGGAGAAGAGGACAAGGGTCAGAGGAGGAAATGAAGGTAGCTAGGCACCACTGTGAGGTAGTGTTAAGGATAGAAAGTAGGAATGGGTGAAAGAAGAAATTACGGCGGTAGGCGAAATAGTGAGTGAGAAACAGCTATGGGCGTACGTGAAGAAAAATAATCCAAACATAAGGGGAGAAGGTATAAGTATGACAAAGTAGGAGAGATATTTCGAAGATCTTTTAAGAGGAGGGGACGTGGATGCAGAGGCGAGCTATGATAGAAGGATTTTTGAGGGAGCAGAAGACTTTAGGGAGGAGGAGTTAGAAAGAGCCCTCAGAGGGATAAAGGAAAGGAAAGCGGCGGGGCCAGATGGAATCCAGGGGGAGGCGTGGAAATGGTGCAGTGTAGGAGAAAACGGGCAATGCTGGACATTTTAAATAGGATATGGAGGGCAATTCCCCGAGGTACAGGATGCGCATGAGATAAAGGCTCAAAATCGAAAGAAGAGTATGTGTGCGAGTGGAAGTGGGATTCAAGCATTGAAAGCAATTGTGAAGCAAAGACCAGGGAAGAGTAGCTAAGGAAGAAAAGGGATAATGTCTATTAAGTTTTTTGTTATTATGATTGGTTGAGAAAATTGTTTTATTAATTGTATGGGTTTATGTATTGGGTTTTGGATGCCAAATAAAGGTTATTTATTTTTTTATGTATTTAATTAAAAAAGTTTTGGAGCGATTCTTGATAATGGTATCGCGCCGAAACTAGTTGAATTAAATATATAAGCAAGTAAAACAAATCCACTTGTTTTAATATTTTTAAATCAATTTCATATCAAGTGTTTTAATCAGTAATGTATAGTTCAATATATTTCACCAACTGTTAAGTGAAAAAATAATTAAAGACAATAATGGCTTTACAGATAGGATACTGTAGGCTCAATTCGATCATTCGATCAATTCGATCCGTTTTCAATGCTGCAATAATTACTTGCACTATAAGTTTTTAAAAACATCTTTCGAAAAAAACTACTTTCCGGGCCTATATCCGTCAGATGTTGGATTACACAATAGATGATTGTTTTTTCATGCTAGTACTACAGCGCCATTGGTTTGAGTCGAAAATATTTAAAGTAAGGTTTATCTGTAGACAAGTATTTAATTCCTCGTCAGTACAGTTATTTAAATTAAAATTAAACAAAGTAAAAATTCTGGCGATGATCATTTAAATTCGATCATTCTATTTATTTCTATTTTATTCAGCTTTTTAAAGTTTTTGTAGTTAATTGTAGGTAATTCCCTAGATATTACCAAAAAAACAACACTGGAAATTTTTATTCCGGACACAGACTATACGAATTAACGGAAACACTCTGGCGGGCGATAAACCTCCAGTTTTCAGGTTCGATCCGTGCGGGCGCAGTTTCAAAAATCAGCGCCCGTAAATTCTGCGCTCCGACGAGTTTCCGATAAAATCGTTGCGCCGCCATCGGAAACAGATAAAACTAATAAAGTTTTTCGTAAAAAAATGGGTAATAAACGGCAATAACAATAATAACGGTAATATTTAAGTGGTACACGCGCGTTCTAATGGAGTCGATTTTGGGGGTTGATGGCGGCAGCGGGGGGACTCATTAAATTTAACGAGGGACCCCCATAGAGGGCGAGCACCATCTATTTTGCCTAACGACCTCTCCTCCACCTGTTTGCGTAATGTCTCCAAGAGCGAGGATGGCTGTGGTCGTAATTATTGAATTATTGCCGTGGAGATTTTGTTTGTTCGTTTTTTCCTAAACGCAAGTTCAACTAAAGTTCGTAAATTTGAATTTTTAATTTTTCAAAATTATATTAAACGTTTAAAAAAACGAAAAAATGTCATAATAAATATTTATTAGTTTACAGTGAAGAAAACTTTATGCATTTATCATTACTAGAGAGCGGATTTCTAGCTATTATGGTTATGCTTAATATTTATAGCATAGAGAGAATTTTTATAAATGTATACGAATCACGAAAAATGTAATAAATTGGCACTTTTTTGTGTGCTTATTTTTATGCCTATTTCAGATTATTTACTTATTTAAAGCGTTTTCTTAAAGTTTTGAGAAATATTTCATTTAAATAAAAAATACGTCTTATTTTAAATGAATAGAATATATGCTTAAACACTAAAATCTATTTTGTACCGGAATTATTAAATAAAATGTTTTTTTGTATTAATTAGAATAATTAGTTTTATTATTGTTTTTTTTTTCTCTCTGAAATACCGTTTAAAATTTTAATAATTTAAAACTGTTAAATTTCGAACATATCCGACAATAACTTCTGACTAACAGTTAGATATCATCATACTTGTTTCATGAGAAGGACATAAATACGAGAAACCAGGCTGAAAGACCACTGGTCGATAGCCAATTAACAGATATAAATTATAATTTAAAACATGTTTAAAATAACGTTGCTTTCTCACACATAAAACAGTTGTAACAATTGATTAAAAATATAATAGTGATACTCGAGAATATTTTGAATTTCACGACATTTGAGTGTTTCACTCGCATGGGACATGAAGTAAAATTTCGAGTTTAATAAAGCCAGAATTTGACTTCGCGATACGCGAAACTAGTTCAAGTTGGATATATGAGATTGGATTTTTTGCTTAAGGAGGGACTCGTACAATTTTCCAATGATGGAAGTAAGTGGTCTTGATCCTTTCTGGGTATGTAGGTAATGATATCCGTTTTCCATTCAGTCGGAAGTGATAGCAGAAGAAGATTTTTAGGATATATTGATGGGCGAGGAGTGGTAAGGCTTTTAAGATATGTCGTCGAATATTGTCCTGGGGCGGTATTTTTACCGGTGTTTAATACTATGAGGTATGTAAGGAGATCAATGAGACGAGTTATAATTCAAAACTTGTGTTATATTTTTCTTCTCAAAAGAATGACTGATTTTTTTATTTCTATGGCGACGTTCATTTCCTAAAAACGCAGCCGCCTTAGGTAGTTGTCTTCTATCAGTTCGTTAGTAGGATTATCCCTCAATTAATTGTGTTAAAAAAGTCGTTTTACCAGTCCTTTACGTGATTAAAAAAGTTGTGTTCAAATGAAACGTCTTCTGTCTGTGGGTGCGTGCTGTGAAAATATTGAGCAAATATTACTTGTTTGTCATTTTTAGTATCGTTAGTCGTTGGGTTCAGGATGTGTGTAATATTGCGCGAACTTTTGTATTTGCTAAGTTTTTTGACCTCTGTACAATATGTCTTACCCTTACTGTCATTGATTTTCTGAGAAGCTGTCAGTTTTCTACTGCTTAATTAATTGTTTTATGTCTCTGCTTAGATTATTGAATTGTGTCCGAATACCTACCTAATGTCTTTGTAGATGTGTCGTTTGTGCTTTATTAATTTCAGGATGTTGTTTGAAAGGGGGTATTTATAGGAATGTTTTATTTTTATTTTAGGTGTATTTGCATTAATTGACTGGTATAGGGTATTATTAAATTGTGACTAATGGTGTGATGGGTGGAAATAAAAATTGGAATATCTCTGTTGATTAGATTAATTTTGGAATATTTATGCCCAAGTATATAATCGGGAGGAAGAGAAAGGATAAGTTGTGTGATGTTTAGTTGAAATTGGATGGTTAGATGATCGGAGCATAGGTCGGGAAGTAATGTGACTGAATGGATTGAAGGTCTTAAGTTTTGGGTAAATAGTAGTACATCTGATGTGGGTGTTTGGGTATCATTCATTATAAAGGTGGGAGGGCTATATATGCGAATGAAGTTTGAATCGGAAAGAAAGTTAGTGAGATGTCGAGATTTTGTTTCATTTATGTTCATATCTCTAATAACATAGTCGTATAGCGAAATATAAACTAGGAATGTATGGATTAGAAATGTGGACAGGTTCAGGTTGCGTGGAGACATTCAATTGAATGGTTGTTTATTTTAGGGGAATTGCTTTTCTGAGTTTAAGGGATGGATGAGCAGCAACTATAGACCCACCTCGATATCTCCGGCTCTGCATGGTGGATAAAACTTGTAGGGATTGCCAATTCTGGAAGGAAAAGGGTATAATTGATTTGGTTTCAACAAGAATATTTATGAGGATTGGATTGTTCGATATAGAGGGCAGGGGTTTCATTGGATATGGAATTTATGATGGTGTAAAGGAAACCTATATTAGCCATGATGAACTATTGCTTGGAATATTTTACTCCTTGGATGAGGACTGTTAATGGGATGCTATCGGGATTGTCCAGGTTAAACACAAATATAAATTGACGACACAAGGACCATTTTTTGCCTAATTTCATGTTGCATCGTCAACGATGCGTCGTCTTATTTATTATGATTAATATCAGGTATTTAACCGCAACACAAAATCCGTTCAACCGCATTCACCAAGGTATTGCACATGGAACATACTACTCTGATAAGGTTCGAAAAACCAAAATGACCATCACTAGATATCTATACGCTAGATGAATGCTGGTTAAACATTTTATTAAATTAATCATTTTATTATTTAAAATTGTACTCAAATGGAATAACTTCAGAAAATATAACTTTCCAGGACAAAAAAACAATTTGATTTTATCGTGTATTCTAATGTTTGTAAAAATATATATATGTTTACAAACGTTATTGTTTCTATAAAGATATTTGCATATATAACTCAATAAAACCACTACAAAACAAACAAAAATACCTTTAATTCTGACCACCCTCGAAATTCGCAGCTGATATTCCCGCATAACAATTTCACACCTCTCGATAACAATGTTGATTACACCACGAACGGTGCATCCCCGGTGGTTTTTCGGGGGTTGACGTGAGCTGCAAATCGATGGATATATTGCCACGGGGCGCTCCTTTGTGTATGACCTGACTAAATAAATAACGGGTGTACTTCCCACACACCCTACTCAAATTGAAACGAAATATCCGAGGCGTTGCGAGGACGAAAAGGAAAGAAGAACGGGCGCCTCGCGTGCTCCGGATAATCCGGGCGCGATGAAGCTATCAAGACTAAATCGTTTATGGCGTCAAATATAATTCGGAGCTTGTGAATTAGATGGGGGTTGCTCAGACCTTATCGAGCCCATTTCGGATAAATTGGAAAGACGCTTTTTTTTGTTCGTGTCTATTTTATGAAGGGCTTCGCAATTTTGTGCCAGAAATATTTGTAAAATTTAATAATGTAATTTATTTTTTTATTAAATAAATGTTAATCTAAATAAATAAAGAGAAGACTGAGAAAATAATTGATACAAAAGTATTATAAAAAATATATATTGAAACATGTGGAACAGTAGAAAAAGAAGTAAATAATTATTATTAAAATTATATATATATATATAACATCTTTATTTCTGTAGACAATTTTATATACAATAAATTAACAATATAATTCTTATAATATGTTATACGTTGTCCTTAGAAAACGACTATCGACCATCGGTCTTTCTGCCTATTAAAATTATTTTCTCATACTTCTTTTATTTAAATTAAATAAAAAGAATTTGAAAATAATTAATTAATTATTCCTTCTTTAAATACTATGTCACTTTGACTTACGTTATGTAAGGAAATGAACACTTACATCATGACACCTAGTGTTGTATTGCATTAACATATTTTATATCACTCTATGCTAATTGGAAAAATAGGTATAGAAAAAAGAAGAAAGGGACAAGTTAAACGCGACGAAAAATCGTATGAAGAAGTAATAATAACATAGCCAGAAAATATAAAGAAGAAATAAATAAAGCTATAAACGAACAAAAATAAACAACAGTTCAAAGTATAGACGAAGAGTGGGAATCACTAAAGTTAATACTAGCAGAGGCAGCAAAGTAAGTATAAAAACAAACTGCATGGTGGACAATACAAATAAAAGAGCAAATAAAAATGGTAGAAATAACTGAGCGCAAAAACACAAAATAGCTATGAAGATTATAAGAAAGAAAGAATAAAAACAAAGAAAATAATACAGACCGAAAAGCAGAGAACATAAAAAGAGTTCAGAAACAAGAAGGAAAAGAGTGCAAAACAAAACCAGAAGATGTTCTACGAGACATTAAAGAATATAAGAAAAGACAAAAAATGTAAATATATTACGATTAATGATGAAACGGGAAAATTTTTAGTATATATTGATAGGCGAGGAGCGGTAAGGCTTTTAAGATATGTCGTTGAATATTATCATCTCCTGGAGCGATATTTTTGCCGGTGTTTAATACTTTGAGGTAGTTGTCTTCTGTCAATTCATCGGTCGGATTAATTAAGTTATTTCTGTTAAAAATAGTCGTTATACCAGTCGTTTACAAGGTTTACATGGTAATGAATGCAGGAGAAGCAATGAAAAGGTAGAGGACATTCTTCGAAGAATTATTAAAAGAAGACTATGAGCCAAGAAAAAGATCAAACATTAATAGAAGACACATAATTAATCCAAGACGACATAACAGAAGAAGAAGTTAAAGAGGCAATAAAATCACTAAAAAAGGGAAAAGCACCAGGGATAGATAAAATAACTGATATAATGATTAAATATCTGTCTTAAATTGTATTACAGATTTTTTGTTTGTTTTGCATTACATAGTATGAACATTGTCTAGGTATTTTTATAGGAGCGCCTTGTTTATTATTAAAAAAGGCGAAAAAGTGCCTCCTAAAAGAATCTCTATTTCTCGGATCGTCCCTTGTATAACGTCCACGTAGCGCCCTCGCATCCATCGCGCCGCGGATTAGATGAAGACATAAATCATAAATCGTGCTCGTAAATCTCACGAACAACCGTGCGGCATCCGTTCGACGGAGCATAACAGAATCTGTAATTGCACTTGTTCATCCTTGTCTACTCTCTTTTCCGTCACATTCCATTACAACTCCGAAAATCTGCAAGAAGAAAAACAACCACGTGAAACAATTTATTTCGATCGATGCAGTCAAAAATGCTAACGCTAATTGTTCGCGAAAAGTGTGACAATGGTGGGGATTAAATTTACATTTCACTTCTTCGTATATAGCTTCTCAAATCAATGCGTCTTGAGATCCAAGGTTGGTTTATTATTAATGTTATTATCGTTGTAGTATTGAATAATATGTACAGCTTAGTGTATATTATATAAAAGAAATTATATACATGCTGTTCAAAATTAAGTGCGCACCATTGCTAACTTTGTTATTAGTTGAGCTAGAGAGTCGGTTAAATTAGTAAAATAGTAGAAAATTTTCCGGGGATTACTACCGCCATTACAAAACAAACATTTTTTTAAAATGGAACTCTATATACAGGGTGTCCCGTTAATGTTGGGAAATGGCTTAACCTCAAGTTCCTTGCACCAAAATATGATGATTTAACCAAACTTATTTATATACAAAAGTTAACCATTAAGCCAGAAATCATCTTCAAACTTAAACAAAATATTATTTGTTTTATTAATAACAATTTAATGCTTCATTTGATTTTTATAAAATTTACAATGGTACTAAATCACCCCGACACGCTGACCCCCACGTTCGTGACAATATTTTCATTGAGAGCATATTTTTTTTATATAAACTATACAATTTCAATACAATCCAACAATAGGAAATCTATATTCTTTTAATTTCTCGATGAGACGATCGGTGTATACACAAGGTGTACAGAAAATGAGTGAAAACCTTCAGGTAACTCAATTCATTAATTAATTTTTAATAGAAAATCCAAATAAAAAAATGCTGTATGGTTCTTCATTGAGGCTCACGAGGTCTTCGAAATTTTAAATATGTGACTATAAATTAGTATTTTTTTTAAATATTTTGTAAAAAATCAATAGCATTAACAATCTAATAGACACGTGTATAATTCCATTGATGTAAATGATTAATAAGTCGGATATTTTTACAATTTTATAACTTCATCAGAAGCATTCTTTTAATGAAAATAGATCTGGCAACGACGCACGCTCGTTTGTAAAAGAAAAGGTGTATGCAACACCTCCAGCGGATGATGTAGCAGTTATAAACAGGATAAATGCACACTTGTTTGATCCAGCGTTGCCAAATATATAGTTCTTTTAAGTGGCCCGTGAGGCTTAAGGAAGGACCGTGTAACTTATTTTCGTTAATATTTTTATCTAAAAATTAGTCAAAGAGTCACGCTACCTAAAGCTTTTCACTCATTTTCTGTACACCTTGTATATATGCTTTGGATTATAGACAAAATATAACGAAGTATAAGGAATATTAGATTATATTTTTATCTTCAGTTTCCGTTAATTCCGCTATTGTTTAATGGAATAACCCCACGTGCATCAAGCTCTGAGAAACTTCCTCAACAAGCACGATCACTCATTCGCACACAGACCAACTACACTTCAGCATGAAAGTACAAGGGAACCGCAATATAATAGTTGTGTTATTGTTCAAACAATTCGCGGTAATTGTAGCCAATTAAAATTAGACGAGGCGAACATCAGTCAGCACTTCTGAAAACTGTCTGGGAATGAAAGAGGGGGGTGAAATAAATAAAAAAAAACGCACGGAAAGCCCTCGTCAGCGATAATTGTCAGAAACGACGACAGAAATGCTCGCTCTACACACAATTAGACACCCCCTACCGCTGTTTTCCGCCGAGCGTGGGGGTTTGTTCGTGAAAAGTCCGAGGGATATTTCAATTTCAGCGGTGATAATTGGATTACATCCGCATGTGCGGTTTTCATCTTTTACTAAAATAGTTTAAGAGATTTATATGCTTTAGAAAGAAAAAAAATATATGAGAACGTTATTACATTTGAAATGCTGATTTATTATTACAGAAGTAACTAAGCTGTAATGGAATTATGATGTATGGTAACTACAAAAATGGCAAAGCATACATGGCCTTTATAGACTTAGAAAAGGCATTTGATAAAGTGAACAGAAATAAAGTATGGGAAATTCTAAGCCAGAGGGATGTAGGGATGTACCAAATAAGTTAATAAATGCTATTAAAAGTCTATACAGCACGAACATAAACTATGTAGCTACAAGGAATAGAACATCAAATACATTCCAAGTAGGAGGAGGACTGAGACAAGGATGTGTTTTTTTAAATTTATATGCATTGAATATTTTTTATTCTTAGTTAACACGCATCTCTTAAAAACGTATTTTTTGTACTGTTTTAAGGTTTTCTTCGAAAAACTTTTTTTAAATACCGAAGAAAAGGATTCAGAACTATCGAAGTTCTTTTCAATTGCAATATTTCATTCTAGATCCGATCTGCCGGAATCTATCAATTTTTTCGATGCACCTTAATGTGTATATGCACATCCATTTGAAAAACAACAAAAAAATACATGTTCAGTTCTTTTTTTAAAAATTAAGCCATTTAACATTAGTTAAATCGAATAACGTCAGAAATAGCGATAAACACTAAGAAATAATACGGTTGTAATTAAAAGTCGTGTTTGGAAGAAGATAATGCTGTCCAGTGTGTTTATGTTTATGTTAAATTAAAATAAATTATTTTCACATTTAACGTTAACGTAAATCACAGAGCTAAATGTGAAAATAATTTATTAATTATTTTCAAATCATTTTTATTTAATATATTTAAATAACTGTGACCAAGTGAATAAAAATTCTTTTCTATTTATAATTTGTTGATCTTTCAAGCTGTAAGGAGATATATGGAAAATTAATTCCTTTCCGTTGATTTTGAAGCACTTCCTATTAGACAATACTTTCGCTATGATCCTATTCATACAAGTATTTTCTGGACGTGATACTTATAATTTTTTTGGAAATTTAAAGCATAACAAATGATTTGCGCGTTTATAATCTATATTTATGTTTGCATCATCTGACAAATCTCGGAAAGCGCAAATTTAAGTACCAAAGCGAGGTTCAAATTTTGCGTATTTTCAGAATCACTTATTATATTATTAATAAAAAGTGTATATTAAAATATGTAACTCAAATATTTTTAATTTATTGAATTGTAGTCAATATTTTGCTGTGCAATCGTAAAATTAATAATTTCGATGTTACATAAAATAATTTTCAAAAAAAAAATTAAATAAATACCAATTTGTTTATTACTATAATATATTTTTTTATAATTTTTAATCACAGTGAAATATTAATTTCTATTTTGTTACATAAAAATATGTTTTATATTTGTAAATTTGATTAACTAATTGGAATTCCTCGACACCTAATGTTTACCCGCATTGGGTTTCGAGGAATTCCAAGAGGATAAGATTAAGAAAGAAAAAAAGAAAAATTGGAATTCATTACATTTATATATTTCATTTTTGATCCTTTGTTATAAAGTCTCACATAAATTAAGGAACGTGTATGACAGTTGTAAACGCTTTCATATTTTGGTCTTCCATGATGAAGTGCGACTATTGATATCTTGAAAGCTTTGAAGAAAAAAACATTGATTTTTTAAGATATAGGTTAACATCATTCCATTTTGGATATTAATTTATAAATAAATAATTCTATTAAGTTGATGTCTTTTCCCAGTAACATTATATACTTTTGTTATTGTGGAATGTGTCGCGAATTAAATCAAAATGTAAGAGAGAGAAAGAGAGAGAGAGAGGAGACAAAAGGAGTTTGAAAACTGGATCGAGGAAAAGCATGTGGTAGATTTGATAGAAACCTAGGATTGGAAAAATGTGCAATAGAAAAGCAATAAAGATAAAATAAAAAATAAAATGCTGTGTGGTTTATCAGCTAAATTGTAAAGACTGCCCTGAAAAATATATACGTCAAACCGGAAGACCATTTCAAGAAAGGATTAAAGACAACTACAAAGCCTGTACAAAAAAAAGGATTAAGTATTTAGGGGAGGGAAGGCAGCAAGCACGCCGCGCGCATTTAGGCTATAACCTCTGGCCCATTGTAGTGCCTCCCATCCAAGTGGCTAGACTCAATCAGCCTGCCTGGCTATTTACTCAGCATCTGATCGTGGGTTTACGTGTGTTCTTCACGATTACGGTTCTTCTCCCTGCTCGTGGAATACATTATGCTTGACAGTGCTGAGCATTCGTGAAGTATATTATATATTTCTGCGTTGCATCCTCTGCATAGGTCGTCTCCTTCAGTGCCCATTTTTAGAAGGTGCTTCCAAAAGCCGTAGTGATCGGTGATATATCCGGTTAAGTTTCTTGTATGTTGTCTAGAGTACCTGAGGAGTTGTTTAGTCTCCTTAGGGTTTGGGGAGATATTTTTTTGTCTGAAAACATGTTGTTAGTTTCCTTCATTTTTCTTTTTGTTCCTTGGAGGTAAATGATTTTATTAATCTATTTAGGGCTCTAGGTGCCAACTCTATTTTTGAAGCTTCCTTTGCCAAGCCATCGGCAATGGCGTTGTCTGTGTTACCTGCGCTGTGGCTTTTGGTTTAAGGTTAGCAAATTTCCTTCCGCAGCCCCGTTTAATCACTTAATTCATGAAATCGACGGGGTGCACAAATTCTGGGCATTTCAGCAAGGTTTTTCAATATACTTAAGAGCTCAGAAATGATCAGAATAGAACAGGTGAACACCTGTGTATTATAGATGGGGTTACTTTGCTTAATGCTGTGAGTGCTGCTTTGCTATCTATCATGATAACAGTGTGTTGTCCCGTTATATTACCTTCCAGAATGATATGATGATTATTATCATCACGATCACGTATATTTCTGTTTGCGTTATCGTGGCGTGTCTGTCCAGGGATATTGAACATGTTAAGTTCGGTACCCTGGAGAAAAAGGATACTTTGATATGCAAATCACCTACTAGAAGAAGGTCACCATTTCAATGAAAATTATAAAGTGCTTCATATCTGCGACAAAGGAAAAAACTAAACATGCTTGAAAGTCCAAAAAAGTTTTTGATAAATTCTAAATTAACAAAAAATGTTCAACCGGGAATTTATTTGAAGATTGAACTTCACTCTTCTCAAAATTAAAAACTACGCCTTCATCCTCATTGTGCAAAATGTATATATTGTACTTACTCTGTAAATAATATTATTTCTTACTTCTTCGCTGCTATGTAACGAAATAAGTGTTGCTAAAAATAAAATATACTGAGAATCAAAAAAAGGTATTAGTTAAATTTAAAATATTTCTAGTTTCACACATCATTATCAATGCCCAAGAATTATACAGAATCAAAATTAAAGAAATTTTCACCATCAAATCTATTATGAAACAAAATTTTGTAAACTTTTCACCAATTGGTCCAAATTCCTTGGTGGATATGGCAATCGCTGAAGTGTTGTTCCAATGCTATTCCATACAAGTTCTATTGGAGATAAATCAAGGAATCTTGCAGGCCAATTTAAAACCTCTACACCAGATTTATATACAGAGAGTTTTATGTAACACCGAACATGCTAGAATGTATTCAATGTAAATTTTCCTATGTTCGATTTGTTCAGGAACGCATCAAAGCATTGCGTGCGATGTGATTGGCTACTATATCTAAAAATAATATAGTCAACCCAAACTGTACCCTTCCACATCAAAAATGACTTACACTTGTCAGTTATCGCAAGCAAGTGATATTTACTGTTCTGGCGCTAAAAGCAGATGTAGGCAAAGAGTTGGACATCTTTACGCATCAATAATGTATAGAAAGGAGAAGATTTTTATGGCATGCATTGCGGTTAAGTAAAATATCCATAATTATACATGCTGCACTTGATATAATAGTTGACAAATACAATTTTTGTTTTTGACGGAAATAGTGTAAATTGGGTTGACTATATTACTATTAGAAATCGTAGCCAATCACATCGCACCCAATGCTTTGATGCGTTCCAGTACAAATCGAACATAGGAAAATTTACATTGAGTACATTCTAGCATGTTCGGTGTTACATAAAACTCTCTGTATAAAGTCCTTGGTTTAACGAGCCGTATACGGCCTGGCATTGTCTTGCTGAAAATGGCGTTTGGGATAGTCTCGATTTATGGTATTGCAACAGATTGTAGAACTTCAGCTATGTACCGTTATGCTGTTAGACTACCCATAATGAACACCAGTAGAAATCTACTTGCAATACATATAGCGCCCCATACCATGATGCTAGGGGTATTGGCTGTGTGATGTTCTAATGCAAATTCTACATTTTGCCTTTCACCGCGAAATCAACTGATACGTTTACGTCCATCATCGGCTCCTAAGCAGGATCTAGACTCATCATTAAAGCAAATGAAGTTCTACTCTACTTCCCAGTTGAATCTGGCTTTTTATCATTTCAAGCGACGAGCTTTGTGCAGAGCTTTGTGCAGCGGAGTCATCGGTAGTACCCAAAACAGACGGCCCATGGCAAGAACTCTTCGATTAACTGTTTGTCTAGAAACCACACGTCCTTTTGCTGGATCAAAGGCATCTCGAACTTGCCGCAAAGTATCGTGACGATTACTTATCGCAAGCAGTCTTAGGTACCGTTTTTGATCACTCTGTATAATCCTAGACCTACCAGGACGTCTCTGTCGCTGATAGTCATTTTCTTCAGACCACCTTCTCCTTACTCTCATTTCAGCTGAGGGTGTAATTTCGAGTATTTATATTCGCCTCTTTCAATCAACAATGCAACCTTTTTGAAAAATCACTTAATTCATGAAATCGACAGGGTGCACAAATTCTGGGCATTTCAGCAAGGTTTTTCAATATACTGAAGAGCTCAGAAATGATCAGAATAGAACAGGTGACTGGTTATTCACATTATGAAATTTGCTTTATTTTTCAGATAAGTTTAAAAATTGTAAACAAAAAATGAGATAAAGCAGCAAAAATGTTATCGCATTTTTTCTTAATTAAACCACATATAAGGGGTTACTTTTGAACTCCAGTATTTACACACATATTTTTATTAAGACTATGCAAATAATACAAAACAATATAACCTAAACAATTACAATACATGTAGGTATTGCTTTGTCTGGGTTATCTTTCTGCCCTGTTATGAATTAATGACAAAGTCAAAGAAAATAATCTATGCTAGTTAGCTGAACTATCCTTGATTCGCAGAAGTGAATTGGTGAATGGTGATGGAAGGATGTTTTTATTTAGGAAGGATAATAGGGTTACTGGGAATACAAGGAATGAAGAATATAGGTTACAGGATTATTGGTAATTGTTTTGTTTAAGGCTAATACACTGTGGGATATGAGTGGGAAGAGGAAATATTTTATTAGACAAATAAAAAGGAAATAAAATGCTTTATTCCTTCTAACAATACACAAAATGTAATACTAAATAATTGCATGAAGTCTGGTATGCTATGTCTTGGAATTCAACATAAACATATACCAATAGCTTTTCCCTCCCCCAGAAGATATGTGTTTATATATAATCTGGATCAACGACGGCGGCGAACTTCCCCGCATACATCTGGGCCGGAAGGGCGGCGCGGCGCGCACGCGGTCGAATAAATATGTAAAGTGGAGTTTAATTACAGTTTCTGTTTGTGCAAGTCGTCTTGTATCGCACACGTACAACCCCTTTTAAATCCACTCTCCAACAATTCTTAACACACTCCCTGAGTGTGTGTGTGTGTGTGTGTGCGAGAGACGCGGTGGATTTAATTTGCGCGGATCGCGAAATTAACTCGTGAAATATTCACGCCGACGGGACGTTTAATTATTCGCATTGTACACGGATTTCAATTCTTAAATGTTATCGCATTATTAACGGGGCCGATGGAGTGTTTTAAGTGCGGAGCGCGATTTAGTTGGGGTGGGGGAAGGGATCCAACCCTTCGAACCGGAAAGTCTGCAGCGCTCCACTGCGGCTGGGAGGGCCTAGAAGTTATGGCTACGTGAAGAATTAGTTGTTATTCCTTGATTAATGACTGCCGCTGCAGCGTCAAATGTTATTATGGAAAAATGCAAATGTGCTCTTTATAATTTTCTGCACGAGTTCTTTAGGACTTTGATAAAGATGCTACTTTGAAAAAATGTATCATTTATAAAACATGATAATTAACCCTTTAAAATGTATAGCTTCACTACGGTTCAAATATTTCGTAATTAATTCATGTTAGTTAATTACTATACGTGAATCTATTTTATTTAAATTAAATTAAAATGATTTGAAAATCATTAATAAATTATTCTCATATTTAGCTCCGTGACTTTTGACTTACGTAAATACGTTAAAAAAATGCACATTAAAATAACTACTTCCCGGGCAAATACCCACGCCGGACATTGAATTACATAATGTACACCTGCTGATGCATATCAATAAAATATTGCGTAATGCAACAAATTTTGATCAGAGAAAAATTTAATGCAAAAACAAACAAAAGGAACGTTACTTAATCTTAGACAATCTGCAGACACGTGTTTCGGGATCTATCCCTCGTCAGTACAGCTATGCCTTGCATAATTTAAAGATGATAAAATAAATCAATTAAATTAATTCAACGATACTCAGTGAAATTAAATTAATTATATTAAATCAAATTAATCTAAATCGATTTAAATTAAACCAAATTAATTCAACTTAAATCAAAAGCGAATAAAAATTAATCGATATGAGCTAAATGTGAGAATAATTTATTAATTATTTTCGAATAATTTTTTATTTAAATAACTGTGACCAAGTGAATGAATGCTCTTTTCTAAAAAAAACCTTTATTGGCATAGACTTAACAAAACAACAACAAAAATAACCAAATACAAACATAACATATTTTTCTTCCTCAAAAATAATAATAATAATAATAACCAAATACAAATCTAACTTATATTTCTTCTTCTCTTCTTCTTCTTTCTTTTCTATTTCTATTTTATTTAGCATCATTACATCTCAAAAAAAGAGGAAATAATTTATTATTTTCAAATTCTTTTTATTCAATTCATTATACCTCGACTACAAAAATTTTGAAACGTTGCCTAACAGATAATTTTAATTTCGTAAAAAATATCTGAATTATTAGCTAGTTGTGGAGAATGTTCTTTTAATAAAAATACTTTCCATCCTCCTAGTGTTTTCTTAGGAAATATATAAGTAGTAATATAAAATAATCAGGACCAGAACGACAAGATTGAGTATGTAAGAGGATTTTGAAACATCTTATATACAGGGCGAATCACTGAAGTGCCCGTCTTCGATATCTCCCTTGTCGTTAGAAATTCAGCATTAACGTATTAAGAAAACTTGCTTTACTACTGAAGGCGCATTATGTAAAATTATTTTCATATATACAGGGTGTTCCATTATCCTTGAATTCATATCAACTATATTATTTCAAATGGAACACCCTATATAATATTTTTTATTCGATTCCCCTTTTACTTATCTTTACATCAATATAATATAGTTACTAGTTTTGACTAGCCGTTACTGCAGAAAAATATATTTTCTAAAAATGTTGACAATTGCAGTGGTATATATATATATATATATATATATATATATATAACATTGCTCTTTTGTGCTATGAGATGGAGAAATTATTTTTGTTATACATACTAAGGTAATACTATTCTATTCAATAATAACTTTGAAATATTTTGATACAAGGTGCTTAAAATAATTATAAATATGTGACATTTCAAACGGACGTAATTTATTTTTTTTTAAATAGCATCCTATACTTTTTTTATTTTTTTTCTTAAATTATCATAAAAAGATACAAATATTTTATTAAGCATACTATATGCATTTCTTCTGGACTTCTCGAAATATTTCACATTGTATAGTATTTATATTACATTTTATCAATGAATTGAATAGTTGAACATGAAAAGCAATAGAAATGGCAGTAGTAAATTAATTTATGAATAATTTACAGAATTTAGCAAGTTTAAGTTTGATGACAATATTTTTGCTATTCATAAGGAGAATTTAAAAATAGAAAATTATTATTAACGTAATTGATTATATATATACAAGTATACCTGCAAAATACGCGAGTCAACACATTGATGTATGTGTTTAGTTGCCTATAACACGCATATATATATATATCAAATAAATCAATCGTGTTAGACTTCAAATTATGTTCAATGCATTTGACCCCCGTTTTTTGCATGTTTACACTTTCCCTAATGTATACTCATAAAAAAACCTCTGTGTATAACGTCTTTATTCGTATAAATTTACAAAATTAAATATTATTTACAATATATATGTTAATAATTTCACGAAATGACTATCGACCAGAGGTCTTTCCGCCTGTCTTTGTCCACTACTCGCTAACGTTATTGTTGAAGTCCGTATTATTTGATGAAATGAAGTGATGTATTGTAATGGTAGGAATTTTAAATTTTGAGGTGATATTGGGGTTGCGAGTTATGCAAAGGTAATTATTTGTGTTATTTAAGGATTTTTGGAAAACTTTATGGAAAGGTGTTGGAGACAGTCAGTGATGGGTTCGATGTTTGTTTGTTGATATAGGAGTGTGTTAGGAGGATTGTGGAGGGGATTATTACGGTGCAGGATTTTTGTGTGTACTCTAAAGACCGATCGTTCGGCAACTTCCATACTATGCAAAACAGAGGGGCGGATATTACAATTAATAATATTAATACTAATATAAACTGTATGTATAACTTTAAATTAATGGAAAATTACCTTTTTAGATTTTTTATTTAATAGAAATTATTAGTGATGGGCAAAGTCGATCTTTTATTATTGCTAAATTAAGTATATTATAATCTTATGGATGTTACTTAATATAAAAATATCAAAAATAACTTCGTATTTATTAATAAACATAAATTTGAAGTCACTTTTTCGATTACTAATATTATTCGATTTTGCCCAACACTAGAAATTATTGAAAATTTAAATTTAACATATTTAGAAAAAAAAACTTACACATTCAATTGCATTAATTCAGACTCCGATACTCATTATAAACTTAAATTAGCAGCATTTAATTCAATGATTTATCGAGCCATTTTTTTATCTAATTAGAAAATCAAAAATTAATTTAGTATAAAATATCGCCTACAAATTAAAATTTCAATCGAAAATAATTAATTGATTAATTTTATTCACGAAAATCTTATATGTGCATTATTTAATTTTGCGGACAGCATACATTTACGCATACGCATTTGTGTGTTTAATATGGTTATTAAACCACGCTAAATCGCGTTTTGATTGGTTCATAGATCGCGATTTATGATGACGTCAAATAATTATACCGCAATCTGTCATAATTTATCTGTTTAATTACAGTAAAATCGACACGTGTTGTTTTCACACATTTTCTCACAGAGTGAGAAAGCTAAGTGGAGAAGTGAAAATAAAGTGACCGCGTTTTCCGAGTCTGTGCTGCTGGAATTTCTTCGGAATTGTTGAAAAATATAAATCGTCGACACTTTGGCGTACATATCCTATTCTAAAAAGTACTTTTAATGTTAAAATCGGAAAATATGGAAAACTGCAGGCCCTGTTAAAACGAAAATCGGAGGGTTTTGAAGCTAAAAAAGCAAGTGTTTTTACACCAGAAGAAATTGAGAAGTTTATAAACAAAGCACCAATTGAGCTGTATTTTTCTACAAAAGCAAGATGACATATGCTAAAGAAATTCCATGTTAATTTTTTAAACAATTGTTATTTTTAAAGGTTGCACTTTTAATGGAAGTTATGAGTGCCTGTCGCTCCGGGGAACTCTACAATATGAAATTGAGTGATATTTAAGACGTAAGGAAAGCATATATTATAAAATTCCAAACACAAAAACAAAAATCACTAGACCATTCACAATAATTGACAATTTTTATAATATTATTTAATATTAATAACAGAAATTATATATATTGAAAATCTTTATTTCTGAGTATTATATAATTTTATAATACATATACATACAATCATTTACACATTGTTAGACCTCAGAAAATGGCTATCGACCGTCGGTCTTTCTGCCCAGAAATTATATTATACAAGATTTCGTGATTTTACTATGCAGAAGAGGAAAATGTATAAATCAGAGAGTGGGAATTAAAAGTTTCAAAATTTTAAAAATTCCCGAATGTCGAAACATATTCTGGACTTCAGAAGACCGTCAGCCACTAGTTTTGTAGTTCCTAGGGGAGACTTCCAATCATTGAAACGGCATGAAGTTCCAGAAGTATGACACTTTTTATTCATCACCAATTACAACATGAGTTTTATCACCTTCAATGTACGCCCTTGGCGATCCCTAAACCGCTTAACGACTTCAGTCCGGTTATTTAATAGCCACACCTCGTAGTACAAATCTTCTGTCTTTTTTTTGTCAGAAGCTCACTTTTGTGGTGGTACATTATAATATTTAAAAATTAAATGTGGAGAAAAAGATAATGAAAGAGGTTCATAAAAAATGTTATGTATCCCTTTGAGTTTTTATAATCTACTTTCAAGAGTAAATTAAAAAAAACTTACTGGAATTCTCTTAGCTTTTTCCTCCGGATTTTGTTTACTTTTTGTATATTTAATTCTAATTAAGAAAATCGTATGCCCAACGGCAACAGCGGTCTCATGTCTGATTCTGGTTGGAGGAAATTCCGTCGGCGGTTTTAATTTAGCGGTCCACCTAATTTCCACAGGGTGCAATTTCCGCGGAAAGAGCCTTTCTCGCTCTTTTTTTTTTTTGGTTTCCAACCGCCCGCCTAACAAATCAATCGGGGGTGGTTATCCTCGAGGATTAACTGGCGGAGCGTTTCGCGTGCGTCCCCCGAAAGATAAAGATAAATCGCGCGGATTATTAAACTGCCTGATGAATTTACAATCGTCTGGCGGGCTTCGCAGTAATTGGTTTCGCGAAATGCGGATTAGCCCATCAGATGTATTATCTACTTTTAAAAAATATATATTGGGTTATTCGGAAAGTAATTTCTTTTATATATATACATATATATATATATATATATATATATATATATTATATATAAATGAACTATGATTTTCTAATCCATCTTTTTGTATATTAAAGGCCTCTATTTCGTTATGTATGTTTTAAGTAGATAATCTGGGCTATTGTAAAGTATCTAATCTGTTAATTATCTCCTCCTTTTTGTATATATGTCTGCATGTTTGTACTTTTAAGTCATTTCATGTTTGATAATGACAAATTAATTGTCGAAACTGCAATCACATTTACAAATAAACGTGTTATACAAACAAAGTTTAATGTGTTTTTTTTATCTACTTAAAACATGTACAACGAAGTAGAGGCCTCTAAAATTTAACATATTTTAAACGTCAGCGTAACAGAAATGGCTAAAATGTACTTATAATTAATGAACAAAAGGTATACGCTTCAGAAGAAACTCCTCCACGTGATTTATGCCAGAGTCAATAATAATAGTGATATAACATTTTCAAATTTTAGAACTAAAATTATTGGAATCAGGACCAACATTTTCACCACACGTCAATTATAATAATTATAGACACTTTAACAGTAGAGACAGAGTTAGCACTTAATGGAATTAGTAATTGTGATTAAAAAAAAAAATGAAAATTTCCAAAATAATTAAAAAATAGCCAATTAGCCGAGAAAGGTAATTCTGTGGTTATATGCCAAAATCTGAATAAAAAAATAATTAAATATTTTGAATTAATTTCTCACTTAACCCATGGTGAAACATATTTAATTAATCGACTTTGATCAAAGTCTATTAAAATAATAATTAAAATGTATTTATTACTATTCCATTAATTATTCGAAAATAATAGCACGATATTTTTTTATTCATTCTCGTACAATTTCCGTATATACAATAAACATACAATAGAATTAGTTTATTCTATTTTGTATTAGTTTATACAAGGATAAATCACCAACAATCTCTGAACGGTCTGAAATTATTAAACAATTAATCCTGAGAAGAGCAAAAACCATCCGGGCAATTCCCGAATTTATGAGGTGGAAAATCACATCTGCGCTTTCCATAACGGCAACATTTCTTGCGCCCTTTCCCGAAAACCGCGCACTTTATTTTATTCGCATATTTCGCGCCGGTGGAATTATCCGCAAGGCCCGATTCGCTTTTTATATGCCCTTTATAGGAGCCCTAAATCGATCCCAGAGCGCCCACCGCCAATGGAAAAAATACACACGAGGGATAATGCGACCCCTATCACCATAAAACATAAGGATAGACCATTTGACATTTATGGTCGATGCAAGCGCGAAAACGGTTATAGGTTATGTACGAAAAAAATATAAGTTATCACGGATTTATTTTATTATTTCATTTCATATGAATATCTGAAACACATGAAAAATTATAATAGAAGATAAATATAAAGTGTTTCAATTCCAAGACTAATTCATGCGATCTCATTTTTTAAAACCGCTGGAATAAACTTATAATAGACTGCAAACGGTCCCTATTTATGTAATTGTTAACAATATAGTTTTAAAATTGTTAAAATGGATGACATTGATAAACTGTGTTAAGGCCTTATATATATATGTGAGTTTTGTAGTGCTAATAAATGCATTATATTTACAGGGAATTGAATGTGTTGTTTATTTAAATTTGAAACTAAGGACTTTCTACACTGTTCATATGAAGAGCATTGCAAAATAATATGGTTCATATCACCATATTCACCACATTGGCAAAGGGGGAGAGTTCGCTAAATTAATTCAGAATGATTTAATTGAAATTAAAACACTTGGTTTGTTTCACTTATTCATATTTTCTCCAACTAGTTTCGACCATTGGTCATCTTCAGGGAGAAATGTACAAAAAATTTTAACAACTAAATATATATACAAATTCATGCTATCATAAAATCAAGTAATAAGTGCAGACGTTATAGGAGAGTTCCAAATCTCATCCATATTATTTACAATTGGTTTACCCCGCTTTAGCGCCTTCCTAATTTCCTTTATTAACCGAGTATAAAACTTTACAATCTGTTGTGTTAAAAATGTGATTATTCTCGATACAGTGTTGTGCGAATCCGGTTGAACATTTGTTATTAATTATTGATTTTTTGTGTTCTTCTAGGCGTGTTCTAAAATTTCTTCCAGTCTGTCCTATGTATATGCTATCACAATCGTCGCACTTAATTTCATAAACACCGCACTTATCAAGTGCGGGTTGGTCATTATGACATTAAGATTAAATTTCTGAAAATGTTGTGTGATTTTTTCAGATAGATTGTTAACAAAATCCAACCAATGCCAGATTGATTTTTTTGGTTTTTCATTCACAATAAAAATATTTTTTGAATTGATTTATTTTTTTATTTTTATTAATAATGGTTATAATGAGCAATTAATTGATAACCTTGTAAAAAAGAAAAAAATAAAACAATTCAAAAAAATATTTTTAATATTATGAAAGTTAACCTTAATTTTAATATAAAATCTGAAAAAAATATAAAATATGGGGTATTCCATTAGAAAAAATATAACTATGATACTCCATGCTTTTGTGGGGCACCCTGTATATTTGAAACTAATTTTTAAATATGGTCTTAATAGACCTACACACGCCTGCGAAAGCCGAAAGCCTATTTTGAAAAAAAAAAAACTAATAAAGTTACTCGGCACGCACGCTGAGACACCCTATATATATATATATATATATATATATTACATTTCTGTTTTCGGACTGGCATTCGTCTCCTATAATCTAAAGGTTTTGCGTTACTTTCTACTAAAACGGCTTCTATCGCCCCAATAGAAATTCTAAGTGCTTTAATTTGGATTTTATCTATTGGGGACAATAAGGAGTTGCTTGCTTATCCATATATTATACTGCCATAATCGATTATTGATCTAATATATTATTCATTATAAAATGTTATATTAGCATAGTTTTGGGGTCCACCCCCTAGTGCGTTTTTTTAACCACCTTCAACAAATTTAGACCTCTTTCTGTTTGTTTTCTTTTAAGTATTTTATATGTAGTCTAAAGGTTAGTTTAGAATCAAAGAGCAGGCCTAAAAATTTATAGTATTTGTTGACTTTGATTTCGATACCATTTACCTCCATGGAAGTAATATTTGCATCACGGTATCTAGAAAAAATGACTATTGCCGATTTTTCTAAAGTCGTGCCAAAACCGTTGTTGTGCGTCGAGGACATAAATTGTTTAATCTCCAATATATCACTATTGGAGACCCTAAAGTGTAAACATGTGTCGTCTACATATTGGATGATGTTACAAGATACCGCTTTGAGCAGATCAGTGGTGTATAGGCTAAAAAGACTCGGTGATAGAACGGATCCTATGGATGTAGTTCTTGGTCCCAGAATCTCTCATATAAATCGACGATACATCTTGCGGCATCATTTGGGATGCCAAATGTTTGTAATTTTGTTATGTGTGCTGGAAATCTTCCGTGATTAATTTTTAATCTTGCAATTGTTGTAGCCTCTGATGTGTTAAAATCTTCAGCAAAAATATATGTAGATTTAGGTGGTAGGTAGGGATGGATTAGGAAGTAATGTGATGTATGCCGCTTTATTCTCTCTTTCCACTCTTGTTTTCATTATACTCTTCATCTCGATATTGAGCTATGACATCTTCTGCTATACATACATTTTGATCTGTAGTATTATCATTAGCAGCTTTTTAGCCAAATCATCCATACCTTCATTGCCTTTTATACCCATGAGCTTTCACCTTAATTGTATATAAATACAATTGATATATATATATATATATATACAGAGAGCTTTTTTTATCAGTATACATTTTCCCTATGTATACCTGCAAAATACGCGAGTCAAATGCATTAATGTATGTATGTTTAGTTGCCTATAAAACGCAAGTGAACACACATATGCCAAAAATTCAACTAAACATACACACATTAATCGGATCAATGCGTTTGACACGCGTTTTTTGCAGGTATACGCTTCCCCTAATGTATACTGATAAAATAACCTCTCTGTATATATATATATACAATTGATGTCTGATTTAATTAGTTTTAAAAATAGTTTCATAATTGTGAAGGTGGTATAACTTTTAAATTTATTTAGGAAAACAATTCAGGAAATTGAAGGATTGAAAGGGAGTCGCTTAAAATTATAATATTTTTTCTTCTCTGATATTGCCCATTATATATGTGTGAAGCTGGCAATGAATCCAGCAGTGAACCCGGCGCATCCACATTGAGACTTTTTTTCAACAATATTTATTTAAAGGAAAACAATATTTGTTTAACCGTTTATATATAAAGACAATTAAATACAACAGAATCAAATTTATTATTATTAAATATTCATTCTACCTACAGTAGAAAATAGCGATTTTTTTATAAACAATATTTCCCACTTTTTTCAAATTTTCTTCTAAGAATGGTTTAAATAATGCTTTTAGAAGCAATATAAATAATTAAAAATACGTGCCCGTTTATGTTTTTTTTATGAACAAATCCATTGCTGAGTCGTATCTCGAACGTCACTGTGCAGGCGAAACAATTGCAGCAGAGAGACTCTAAATTTTTTGAAAAAAATGTTTTATTTACAAATAAGATTTATTCATAAATTTCATTTGTCAGTATATTAGTACGTATTTTTTTTCAATGGTGTATAGAAATAACGAATTTTAATTTCAATAAGAAACTACGACATGCCCACACATTTTATCTGGATGTGATTGCTTTGTCCTAAAAAATATCTCTGCATGGCAATTATTTTTGATTTCACAATCTCTATAAAAAAGTCATAAAACGTAAGATCTCATTTTGGCACCATTACTCCAATAAATTATCTTTATTTTTAAATAGAAAAACAGTAGACAGTTTAGGTTTAGTATAATCCCGCCCTATAAATCCTGGTGATCAGGATTTCCGTTGTTGAACAATATTCTTAAATTAAGGGAAGTTTCCAAGCAAAATTTTCCTAAACAATTTTTTTACCTTGGTGGCTTTGTTAATGTTATATTTGGCTTCTGGTTTCAGAGAACCTATTGTTGAAAAGTAAATGCATTCACAATCTGTAAATATTGGGCTGGAGACGTCATTAAACAATTTTTTTGAAAATGTGGCTGGTCAAGCAGTTAATGTTACTGTGATATGATAAACGAGTTCATAAATTGCATGAAATTGATATAAAAATTATTCAAAAACATAGAATTAATATTCAATTAATTAATAAATTATAGGCATAGTGAAAATATGCACCTATTAAATGCAATTTCTCAAAAATCACACGAGAAGTATAAATGTGCATTCATAAAAGTTATCTGCATTCCAACCTAATTTTGTTTCGTAGAAAAATTTGCGTACACTTACAATACTAGTTATGTAATAAACCATTTTAAAATAGTTTAAATTATATGATTGGAAAGATAAAACACGATGTCATCTTTTGCCTAATTTATAAGTGGCATCGTTAACTATTTGGATCTACGATTGAGAATCATTGTTTCGTCCCCTAAAGGAAGGCGAACTTGTAATTTCTATGAGACCAGGAAAGACCGAAATAGCCATCACCTTTTATCCAAACTCTAGACGAATGATGATTGAATATTTTATTAAATAGTTTATTGTCAATGGTAAAATTTAGTTTTATAATTAGTTGGAAACCGAATAAATAAAAATTACTAATTGTTGTTTATATTGATCAAAGATTAATTTAAGAGTTTTGCGCTCGGCATAAATTGCATGAAATTGATATAAATGACTTGTGGTTTCAACAGGTTGGTGCGACCATGAAACAATTCAATTATCGCACAAGAGATTTTTTGATCATGTACTCATTCGATTAGGCGATAGAATTAGCTTTCCAACCCATGTGATTTAACACTATTTTTTCCATGGAATTATTTGATGATTGAGGTGTACGTTGTGGCTCCACAGTAAAAAAAGAATGGCGATGCCGAAACATTTCTAGAAAATAAAAAATACTCAAAACTGATATTGAGAAATCTGTATATTTGTTAAATGTTGAGGCTTTTACTTCGTTATACATTGTAATTCAATTTTAATAAATGATTGTATAACTCCGATTGTTTAATTGTTGACTATAGTGTCTATATTATCATTATCAAATCAAAACTTTTGTTTTGATAATGACACGTTAAGGTTGTCGAAACTATAGTTAACAATAAAACAATCCGAGTTATACAAACAAAGTATAAAAAGTGTTTCATTTATTAAAATCTGTATATTTATTATACTATTGAAAATACTTAATGTAATGGACTACAAACTTACTTCTTTACTTATATTTATTATACTATTGAAAATACTTAATGTAATGAACTACAAACATACTTCTTTAAAGTAATATATGTTATTGCATTACTAAACATTTCCATAAATGAAACTTATTTCATTACGTTCCGTGGAAGTGTTTAAGTTGTTATGTAAATTGTTTTCAGCGTTTAGAGAAAGGGATGTTGCTGCAATTGTTTTCTTTTTCACTTCTTTGTAAATGTTTGGGGGAAGGAAAGGGTTCTTAATAAGTTTTCGAATATGCACATTCTGCTAATTTGGCTCATCTCTGCAATTGCAGAAGTTATAATGTATAATCATCTTAGATACGGTGTAATTTTAATTTAGATAAGATCAGATTAGTTACAATAAGTATTATTACTATGGTTCAAATTAACTTAAATTAAAAGTCGTTAGATAAAATTCAATTATTATTACAAATTAACTAGGGAATGTATAATGATCGTAACAATATAATTAAAAAAATTAAATAACGCAAAAATCTAAATCATATATGTAAATAAATAATTATTACGATTTAAGTTGCAAGTTATTAGTAATTTTTATTTATTCTTTTACTGTTAATGCAATGAATTAAGTTAAAGACTTTTATACAATCAATATAATTTAACACGTTTTAACGCACAGCGCAAAACCCTTAAATTAATCATTAGTCAACATAAACAACAATTAGTAATTTTTATTTATTCGGTTTCTAACTAATTATAAAACTAAATTTTAACATTGACAATTCAAACTATTTATTAAATTCAATCATCTTTCGTCTAGAGTTTGGATAAAAGGTGATGGCTATTTCGGTCTTTCCTGGTCTCATAGATCAGGAGTGGACGAAAGAATGATTCTTGATCGTAGATCCAAATAGTTAACGATGCCACTTATAAATTAGACAAAAGATGACATCGTGTTTTATCTTTCCAATCATATAATTTAAACTGTTTTGAAATGGTATATTACATAACTAGTATTGTAAGTGTACGCAAATTTTTCTACGAAACCAAATTAGATTGAAATTGCAGATAATTTTTTATGAATGCACATTTATACTTCTTGTGTGATTTTTGAGAAATTGCATTTTATTCCGTATTTTTGCTTCATTTATAATGTTTATAGAGTTAGGGTATATATTTTCACTATGCCTATAATTTATTAATTAATTGAATTTTAATTCTATATTTCTGAATACGCGAACCAGCGGCGACCGAACTAACCTCACTTTCTCATTTCTATGACTAACTTATAACTATCCAATGATAAAATAGTTTTGATAAACAGAAAAAATAAACATTTATTTGACGCTTTCTATCTTGAAAAACCTAGAAGTTGGCTAACGTAAATCGTTTTATTCTCTAAAACCTATTTTAATAAGTAGTTTTTTATTTAAAAAATGCAAAGGTATGTTTTAATACGATGTTGAAAAGTAATGCTGCCTGCTAATTAATTTAAGTTAATCTCTATGTAATATTCAAAAGGACAATGCAGTCTATGAAATAATTAATAATAATAATGATAAGGTTTATTGTCCAACTGCATATCATTCCCAATTACAAGAAAATTATGTAAGTCATATATAGATTATTGACAATTTTTATAAAGAATAGACAATTACAATAGTACGAGACTTAACCTAATAAAGATACAAATTTAACTTATAATTAGATAAATTAATAATACGCTCTTAAGGATGATAAAGGATCTGCAAAAATATCACACGCTGAAGGTATTTGATGAAAATATCACATGTTATACTAATAGGTGATTTTAAGCCATACCATGTTCGATTGGAAGCAACATAAAATGAGGTTTTGTTTCGACTATTAAAAGTTGGAAATCGTATATTAACTAATTTTAAAATATCTGGACAATCAATCCTGCCAGAAGTACTTTGTACAAGAAAGACATGCCATAATTCCTTTTCCGTTTTTCAAGAGAGTCCATATTGAATATTTACAGTAACAACTCTTGGCTGAAACCTCTAACGGCATACGTTTTAATAACTTTAAATTATAAATATTTAAGAAATTTTCGCTGGACATTTTCTATTAGAGTAATTTGTTGTTGAGTTAGAGGGTGCCAGACAAAAGAGGCGTATTCCAGCTTTGACCTAACAAAGGCATTAAACAAAGATTTTAGCGCTGTGATATTTTCAATATCCAAAGAGTTTCTTGCTATAAAACCTAAGACCTTGGATGTCCTGTTGATAGTTTCTTGAGCATGTATATTAAATGTAAAAGTATCTTCAAACCAAATCCCTAGGTCTTTAAATACACTAACTTGGTCTAAGAAATTATTACATATGATTGAATTTAATACTATTATTCTTTCTAGTGAATGACATTAAATCAATTTAGAAATCATTGTTTAGTGTTATGTTATTTTAAATTAAAATATAAGCCGTCATTTAATTAAATCAAGTTAAATAAATTAAATACAAAGATATGAGTGGTTGTGAGTTGTGTGAAGATTTGAATGATTAATATAGAAAAATACTTGTAAAAACTTTTCTTCAAAAATATTTATTTTTACTAAATACGTATTTCGACTACGATGTTCAATAGTTTACAATACATCGTAGTCGAAATGCGTATTTAGTAAAAATAAATATTTGTTCTCCGAATCCGAAAAACGGCAAATCTAAGGATTAATAAAGCCATCGAGGTGAAAATGAATTTTATTGTTAAGGATATTTTTTCCATCCATATTTTAAAAAAAAAATCAACAAAGGAAAGCCTGGCAATCTGTCTTATAGTGCGGTATTGTACTAATCTTAAACAGTCTACTATCATGCTGTCTTTATTTTTCTATTGGGGACATTTCATTAAATGGCAATAAAATAAAATCTTGAATATACCCTTTATAACCAAGAAGCGAGATTTTCAACAGAAAAGTACTTACAGTATGTAAATCAGTGGTTATAATAGGTAAAGGAAAAATAATTAATTAAATATTTATTAATAAAAACTCTGATTCACTTTGTTTGAACAACTCTAATTTTATTTATGTGTTTGAAAACTCAGAGTTTGAGATGACAAGTTGAAATTATTGAAACCGTAAACTAAAATAAAATTGAAGTTATCAAACAATGTGAATAAGTGTTTTTATTAAAACTTAAAACAATGTATAACGAAGTATAAGCCTCTATTATCAATAATTTAATTAAATATGTAATTTGTATGAATTAATTATTTTAAAATTTCTCTTTATTTTATTTCATTTAATGAGATTTATGTTAAAATAAAAAAGAGTATTCATTCACTTGGTCACAGTTATTTATATATTTAAATAAAAATTATTTATTAGAGATTTATGTTTATGAAATCAATTAAAAACTAGTCGCAATAATTTAATATAATACAATGGGATAAATAAAATTGTATAATATTAGAAAGGCACAATATCGAATCTTCCAAATAATTCTGGCTTTCCCTTTATTTTTATCACCTTCAATAAGTGTGTGTGTGTGTGTTTGTACGCCCTTTTAAATAATAAATGGCGTCGTTAATGGTTAACGTGTGGACTTAACGATTTATAAAGCCGTAGGTGGCCACCGGGGCGATGTTTTATCACACAATTACGGGAGGGCGTCGGGACGCTCTGCATTTGAATAATTGAAGAGTAGCGTCGTGATATTGCCCAGTCGGATCGCCGCTTGCGATATTTTTTGCAAGTTCGCAGACCGCCGTTTGTACTGGAAATAATATATGAAGAAAAAAAAACAGAGTACGATGAAAATCACTGCTGGTGAAAGCATTCCCCGCTTTTGTGAATAAATTATTCTGAGGAAAAATTAAAAAAAAATAGATGAAAGATGTGGAAGAGAATATTGGGTTTGTTAAAACAAGAATTAGATTTTTGTATTAATTATGAGAATAAAAACCTCAATTCGTATGCGCAAATTCAACTGTTTGCGATTACCAGCACTTGCAAAGTTTGACGTAACTGACATTTGTGCACTTAAGGAATTTATTTTCATTTTTTTTTACAATTAGAAACAATTTACGCTGTGGCCTTGATGCAATTTTCAAGGCCACAGCGTTGATACGACAGCATTGATACGACAAATAAGACCACGACTCTTAGGGTAGATAGTAATAGCATAGAGTAACTAGTATACTAGTATTTCATCCTCTTTGACCAAACTGTGAAAACGACGGAAACACACGAACGTTAAATGTGCAGGCCAAGCGGGTGTTTCTTCGCTGGATGTCTATGTGTGTTTATCTGTTTAAGATAAGATACATAAACGACACGTTTTCTTTGATTATATTTTACGGATGAGACTTGAATGAATATTATTGATTTCTATTAATGTTTTACATCGCGTCTGGGGTGCAGCCGATTTTTTATTGTAACTAACAACCCCAACAACAAAAGCCGCTGCAATTATTATGTCACCCCAATAATATATGATTTCATAAGTTGTTTTGTTATAAAATGGCATAATGGTAAAAAAGTACGTGTTATAAAATATTTAAATTACTTGTAGCCGCCTATTATCACCCACTGTAAGCAACTTTGGTGTCCAGATGTTAAAAAATACCTATCCGGCCGAATGAGAGATTTTCCACAAGTAATTGTTAAACAAAGCAAAACATTGTATGTTCAGTGAAGTTTGAAATTATTATTTTTCAAAGTGTTTAAATATGGATTTCCCTTTTAATGAATTTAAAAGCCTTCTCTATGATTTAAATCCTTCCTTTACTATCTGAATGCAAAATTGAAAATTCATCCGGATTAAAATCGTGATTGAGTTCAATGCAATGTTTGGCAAAACCTGTCGATTATTTATTATTCAGAATTGATTTTTTATGTTCATTTAATCGTATTTCAAAACTTCTTCCGGTTTGACCCATATACATTGCATCGCACTCACCACACTGGATTTGATAAATCCCCCACTTTTAAACGTATTTATAGGTAGTTTTTATTTAAAAATAATCTACCTAAATTAAGTGGGTTATTCATTATAATATTTATTTCTTTCCCTTTGAAACATTTTTATTTTATTTTTTGTGAAAGATTATTTGCATATGTTTTTTTTTTTTTTTTTCATTATATTTGGTTCATTATACAGAGAGGTTTTTTTATCAGTATACATTAGGCAAACTGTATACCTATAAAAAAAAAAAAACAAGTCAAACGCATTGAACTGATTAATGTGTGTATGTTTAGTTGCCTATAACACATAATTAAATGTCAAACGCTAAATTTCAAATTGTGTGAAGTATTTGATCGAAAATGTATACAAATTGTAGATCTTTTGTAATGTTTTTAGTATGTCACACTTTTTTTGTAAATGTTTAATATGTAATTATAAACGTAATTTGGAAATGGAGATTCCGTTAATAAAGTGAAATTGAAATTGAAATGAAGAAAAAGTCGAATTTCAAGCGTGTATTACAATTCCAACAGTACTCAATGAATCCAAAGTGGCCTCGGTTAGGATGATTCTAAAATTAATTAAATTAAAACATTTTCTTTGGAAGGTTGTATGTTTCGTTCTCTTCGTTCTATTAAAATACGCAATAAAATAAATCATGACTAACACTGCATGCTTTACCGTCACAAGCAATTTCCTTTTTTCCAAAAATACGTCACTTATTATTATGGAGAAATTACAGGTAACAAATATTAAGAGATTTTATTAAGACAATTTGAAATAAAAGTAACAGTGAAGAACAATACACTTGAAATAAATAATTAGAATAAGTGCTAGAAATGACCACCAGAAACTGCAAGACAGTAACTCAAACGATCGCGAAAATTCTTCCACATTGTGCATTTCGATATTGTTATAAACAGAAATAGAAAATTGTTTAATTGTTTTTGAATTATCCTAGTTGAAGGTATCGATCGTTCGGGTTGCGTATTACAGGCAACTAAACACACACATCAATGTGTTTGACTTGGGTATTTTACATGTATACATAGGGGATATGTATACTGTTAAAAAATCCTCTCTGTATATATATTTAATTACGTATTTTTGTTTTTTTAGTTTTTATTAAATTATCTATTAATTTACTATAATATCCATTGTTAACCGCAATTTCTTTTATTGTTTTCAATTCTTTTTCATAATTTGCATTATTCATTGTCACCACTACGTATAATACATTTTTTTTTATTTTACACGTATTCGTTTTAATTTCCGTTTCTAATTCATCTACTTATCTACTGTCTTTCTTACATACATCCATTTACTCACTTGTTTACAATCCTCACTCAGATACAACAATATATGTTAGATCGTTAATTGTTATAAAATACACACATACCATATATTTCACTTATCCATATATTCCATTTTTTTTTTCCAAATCCACATCTCGACATTATTCTCTTCTCCTTGTCTGACAAATTTCATCTGCCCCCTTCCTATAATTTAATAGTCTTCTATAGACATGCCATCTTTCATACATCGGACTGTATCCACTCTTTCCAATGCAAATATTTCTCAACAGACTTTATTTTCATTCACCCCGATATATTCACTATTCTCTGATCACTCATTTGTCATAGCTGTAATTTAGTGGCATACCTGCAAATGTTCCCTTTAATTTTCTTTTCTTTTTCAATGATAATTTCAATAAAGATAGTAATTTCATGAAGAAAACCCATTTCGTTATAACAGAATCTTCTATTTTGTCGTGTGATTTTGGGAGGTTCACAATTTAATTTATATTTAAATAAGACATTTTTTAGTAAAACAAAAAAGTATTAATTTCTTCAACAAAATTCAGTCTATTATATATGTTTGAATTCTTATTTTTTTTAATTACCGAAGATTAACCGACGTTTGTTCGTATGGTCAAATATTGTACAAACTCCCCATCTTAAATAACTGTGTAATTAAGAATGTAATATTTGGTCTAGAAGTGATTTGTGGTACATAAAATTTTACTGTTGACACTAATTTTAAGCATGTAAAATATTATGAACTATTTTATACATGAATGAGCTACTAGCAAGTTTGCATGGGGGTGATAAAAGTAGTAGTATATTAAAAATAAGGAATTATAATCTTTATCACGGTAGATATTAGTTAATTTAAGGTATAGAAATTCAATAATAGAATAACGGAATTTATTCACTTGGTCACAGTTATTTATAGTCTATCATTAGACATTTATTATAGTTCTTATGTAACATAATTCAAATTGTCACAGTAGCTAAAGAGGAAATAATTTATTAATTATTTTCAAATTATTTTTATTTAATTTATAGAAAATCAATAATAAGTTTTGTATACGTTTCAGTAATATTGTTAGCTTGATTAGTTTAGCTTCTAACTATTTTTTTTTAATTACAACAATATTTATTTGAATCCTTAAATTCCTAATTACCGCGCCCACCGCACTGGAAAAACTTTTCCATGATTTACATCAAACTGCATTAAAACTACTCCCGAAAAACTTCTCGCAAAACGGATATTTAAAAAGATAAATCGCCCCGGCCTCATTTTCGATCATCGCTTCCAACTTTTGCCACTTTTTAAAATCACCCCGCGCACAATCCCAATCCGGGCTCTTTCTCATTTCTTATTACGCCGGGAGATTAAGAGGGCAGCGCGTGCCAATTTCCTCATTTTTCTCTACTATCTTTTTTTTTTGCAGGGGGTAGCGAAGTCGTCTTCGTTATCTTGAGTCAGAGGAACGACTACCACGTCCGGTTGGCGACGGAGAGAAGGGACGATATCTGGCGGCAGGCGGAAGCTCTGGGGAAGGTAAGTGGGTTTCTTTCACCCTCGCAGACAGCCCTTGCGAAGGGTAACTGAATTTATTTACCTAAGCGTAAAAGTCAAAGCGATGTATGTTTCCTTTTTCGTTTGTGCTCCTCGGGACGGGCGAAATAAAATCAATTACATTTTTCCGACGTGTGAAATTTACAACTCGGTTAACTTGCAGATATTGAAGTGTCAATATTTGTGATGTGGAATGTATTGGAATTTTAGTTATTATTTCAGTAAAATAAATGATAAGTTTTATATACAAGATGGCCAGAAAAAGTGAGACAATCTTCAGGTAGAGTGGTTCATTGGTTAATTTCTAGTTTAAGTAAAAAAAATAATTATTCTTTATAACGCCACTATATATATATATATATATATATATATATAGTGGTGTACGCTTATATATACATACATATATATATATATATATATATATCCAGAAAGAATCTGATCTAAGCCACAGCTTGATTCCTCTCTTTACGGGCTTTAGCAGGATATATTGCTTCAAAGACGAACGCCCCTTGAATTTAGTCATGGATTCGTCTATGCTTTGAACTACTATTCTGACGGTACCCTAGTACAACTTGTAGTTCCCTATTATTTGTTTGTTTATGTATTGCATTTTTTTAATTTCTACACTGAGCAAGGTATAAATATCTTCATTTTTTTTTCAGCTTGCTTTACGGTTGCATTTCTGATTCTTCATCAGAAGGTTCATATGAATCATAACTGTCATCAGAGTCACAAAATACATTTTCTGCCGCATCTTGTTGGTCTTTTTCTGTGAGCAGCCTTTTCCCATCCATTTTTGAAAATAATTCTATACAGGGTGTCCGTTTTTTTTTTCGTAGAAATGCACGGGGGTTTCGGTTATTTGAAGAGTTAAAAAGTTGATTAAATTAGGGTAAATATGTGAAATTTAGAGCCCAACAAAAATTCTAAAACAAATTTGAAATATATTTTTATTTGCGAAATATTGCAAAAAACTCATTTTTTTCAAATTTCGTTTCTATTTTTTTATTCAAAAACTATTAGATCTTACATTATACATGCATTTTTTAATCAGGAATTTAGTAGTGTACTTATATTTAAAATAACTTTAATATTTGTCTTGGAACGATAGCCAACTTATGTTGTTCTTATGGAAGCCATATTGTATTTTCATATTTTTGTAAATAACTTTTTTTGATTTAACGGTATATCACATTTATAATTTATTTTGCTTTTCATATGAAACATTGCAACTTTTTGTTTTTTTGTAGAGTTCATTTTAAACAATAATTATATTGACACATTATTCGGTTATTGATGTGTCAATAAGATATAATCATTATACATAATACATGCAATAAAGCTAAAAATGTCATTTTTATTTTTGAACCAAGATAAACAAGATATAATCGAAGTTTATTATTTTTCAAACAAAATGTACATATTTCATTGGAGGTCTACCTACAGCGTTACCTAGAAAAAGTTCACAATGGTTATTTGTTGATAAATTGTTTAAAGTTTTTTTTTAATTATTTAATTAACGAGGTAAAAGTATTTGATTAAAACACCATACTAACAAAAGTAACTCGATTCATTCACCCACCCCCTTTCCGCATCCAACACTTTTCAAACTTACAAAACTATTCAAAACCCTTCACTTTCTTAAATGTTTCCGACCTTTTCAGCCCGCAACCCGCATTGTTTATTCAGCCGTCAATCAGCCTCCTCCTCCGCCACCCCTCGAAGTCTAATTAATTCATTACTTCATCAACCCTCGGTAGGGATTTTTTCCAGCACTCGCTGGCCCCATTAATCTTCCATTATCGCGAAATAAAAAATAAAGCGGCCCCACACAATGAAAAGGGGCCGTGATGGGGAATTACTCGGGATCGAACGTAATTTATCGCAGGCAGGCAGTTATCATTTTAACTTTTCTGGGGCGCGTGCGATTTTGATAAATTTGATAAATTCCGTGTTGTCGAGCAGGATCGGCCCCGAGTCCATTTGTCACACGCGGATTTCCCGCACGTCGGCGGATGGACGATTACGCCGCTGATACCCAAGTTGGCGCAGCTGCACGGGAGTAATGGGAGTTATGTGCTGTTCATGGGGGATACCACCAGGCTGGAGCTGGAGGGGTTGCTGGACGTTCTCGAACGGCATCATCAAGTAGGACATTTTTTTATTAATTCAACTGCCGATGATTAAGTAAGATTTTTTTTATATTTTCAGAATAAGGAGGAGTTCGTTGGCCATGGCTTGAGTGATAGAGAACCGTCGATTATTCACCATTTTGCTTTCTACAACGATCCTTCAAGTTTCAAATATCCCAATGTTGCTTCAGGATTTGCCATTAGTTTAAATCTATTGAAAAAGTTAGTATATTATTTCAACAATTCAATTCATTTTGCGTTAGTTAAAGTCTGCCTTACAAAAAAATGACTTAAATTAAATGATTCAATTGAACTTAGAAGGGGAAATATTAAATGGAGCAATCATTTCATATGACTTAAAATATGTTTTCTAAACAATTTGTCAAAAATTGATGAAAATTTATGATTCAATTGCACTCAGGCGGGGAAACGTTTTTACATTACTTCTACATGGATTCTAAAACGTATACTGCCATATATTCAAGATTATAGCAAGGTTCCGTAAAGTATTACCACATTGTAATTCTAGGCAGTAGTCGTACTCCCAAAAATAATGCAAAATAGAGATTCCACGCAGCTGAACGAGGACGAGCAGTCATATGTTCACTCAAATATAACCTCTAAACAGATATTAAGTTTTAATCAGAGTTTTCTTTCAGATGTATTAAGAATTTGCTAATTTAATTATTTAGTATTTGTTTAGAATTCGTGATTTAGTTATTTAGAAATTTCAAATGTTGGAAATACGTTTTAATTTGGGATTACTTTTTTGTGTGTTTGCGTCTTCTTACAAGAAATGTCACCAGTTGAATGTCGACCGCGTTAGCAACAACAAACATTTTACCCTCAATACAGTTCACTACGTTCATTTTCGTCATTTGACCACACAGGAGAGGAGAGGACTTGCAATCGGTAAGTGTTCCTTTACCAAAATCTGCTGCCACATTTCTCGTTGTCACCGTCTTTTCGTTTCGCTACAAGATATTTTAATGGAAAATTTAGAGATACATTATTTTCAATACAATTTCGCTTATATAGACAATTTTTTTCAAGAAAATTCTCTAGGACATCTTATAATCGTGACGTAATTAATAGACTTCTCTTAACTTCTGACCCAGTTTTAACCGGAATGAGACAAAGTTCAAAGAAATAGGTCCAATCTTTTACAAAGGAAGCAATGGAAATGCTACTAACTACTGAACCCCAGACCAGTGAAGCCCGAGACACGGAAGATTCAAACTCTGAATATGAAAGCAACCCTGACTTTTCATCTGATGAAGGAAACGTATCTTCCTAATTATTTTGTTTTTCAAAATACCTTTTTCAAATTCATAAACATACATTCGCTTTGCCACACCAACTTCGGCATTCAACGGCAAATGCTTAATTGTGCAATTCAATACCCGGTGGGGATACATAAAAATTTAAAATGATAAGTATAATATACCCATATAAATATTCCCATTTTGATACTATATAATTTAGATAATAACATTGCACTATGATTTTTGGATCTTCTAAATAAAGTACACAAATCATCTGGATAAAACACTTGGTTGGTTATATTCTTTAAAATAAAAAAACTAATTGTGTTTTCTTTTATTCACATAATTATATTTATTTGTTTTTGGAAATTTTGTATTGTATTTTTTTAACGAATTATTATTATTACATATAGCAATGAAAATTATTAGTAAAGTAATACGATTTAATAATTTTTTTAGTATTTATGATATAAAATCAAAGTTTATTAAATTCAGATATGCGAGGTTCGCTAATTTTTCAAAATATCAAAGGTGCCGACACTAAGTAAGACTACTGCTTAGAATTATATTGTGGTAAAACTCTAACTGTAAATACAAAATTAGAATCCTATTTATCTATAAGAGAATGATTCTAATAAATGATTCGATCTTGTGCACTCATGAATATATAGCCTTATAATTGGAATTGATGGCTCTAGATCTTGAAACCTTGGCTCGCTTGTAAAAGGTAATATAGTATATATATGGCAGATTATTTTTAACAAAGTAATAATAATAAATGAATACAATAAATAACTAACATAAAAATAAATTCTTCAGCCAATTGCCTATCTACTGTTGGTCTTTCCGCCAGGTAATATAGTATTATTCCTTGTGAGGTCAGTTTCAATTAATTACATAGCCAATATAAACTTCATAAATTAATGAAATATAATAAGTCTTAAATTGTTAATTATAAGCTGTTCTAATTGTTTAATTTTATGTATTTTATATAAAATCGTGGTTGATTTTCCTGATTTAAGGCTAAATGAAAGATTACGAAAATTCAGCTTTAAAACCGACTTTAATATTGACGTCTCTCATGAACTTGCCCTCTTCATTTGGGACGACGGAAAAGGTACACAACTTGTCCATGACGATAGATTTTGTATAGAAAAAGACGGCAATTGCATCACGTATCCTGAAAAATTCGAAGCATGTGTAAGTGATTATAGAAACATAATTATGTATGCATAGTTTTAGTCACTATGAATGAAATATGTAGTAAGTATAGATATTTATAAAAATCTTATATATTTTTAAATGACAATGTTTAAAATTATTAACAAGTGCAATCAGAGATTTTTAAATGAGGTTCTTCGCTTTCTTCGTTAAACATAGTGTAACAACACTGTCCGTATTAAAAGGTATAAATGAAACAAACACTTGTAAGTAATGTATAACAGTTATAGTGATTGAAGCAATTACAAAATAAATCTAAATGTTATACAAAACTTTGAGGCGTTCATTTCTTGATACATTTTTAATATTAGTATATATCGAGCGTATAACAAAAATCGACGAAGTTGACGTTGGAAGTCTTGAGTCATGTCTGTACTAAGATCACACACGTAAAATGATGGTTGCGGTTAAATTAGGGGTTATTATATACTGACTTGTCAACATGACGACCAGTACTTTACGCGTGCGCGTGTGATTTTAGTTCAGACATGAGTTTAGATTTCCAATGCCAACTTCGTCGTCGATTTTTGTTATACACTCGATAGTTTATCACTTATCAAATTATCATAATTGATTTCCATCAAGTATCAGCACTCAACCATAGAATATATAAAGACACGTGTTTAACCCTTTACCGCGTGAATTCTTCTTCTTTTTTTTTGCAGAAAATAGTTACATAAACTTGAAACCTATTTTGACGTAAAATTAGTTTTAAAAATTTGTCAAAATGACTAATTAATACAAATAAATCGGTTTGTGCCGCATGCAACTACAAAATGATTATACAACTTACGAGTAACAATTCACTCACTATTTATTCAGAAATACAATTCATTCAGTATGAAACCGCAAATAGTAGTTTCTACCTTTATTAAGACACAAAGAAATTTGACATTTTGTCGTTTTTCCTACGCAACCCGGGTATTTGCATCTTTGTTGATCTGTCTCCTGTCAGTATGGAAATGATCAAGACCATTTTGAATATCTTCTTGGGGAATTTCTTTTGTTCTTGTTTTTTTCTTCTAATGTCATATATCTGCTGAAAACTTTCACGTGACGGCCTTCCGATTTTGTTCTGTCTGGCTGATTTTCCAGCTGTGCAAAGAGCATCTTCTATTACCAGTTTTGTATCCAAAGGAGGCATATTCAATTTCTTAGCTCTATTGCCTAATAACCAACAATCAATCAAGTCAAATTAATAAAATTTTAAAAAATGCACCAATAATATTTCTTAGACATAATTTTTATGCTGCTTATGATCTACGCCTCTCAAATAATTATTATAGATTAAGACACTATTGAGTCAAGGTAGCAATTTATTTATATTTTCCTTTTTAATTTTTTTTTCTTTCCTTTTGGTTGACATCGTAGTAACGTTTTTATCATCAGGATACTATACTAGCATCCACATTATCTATATTGGTTATTTTCTCTACCATACGACCTCTGTCTCTTTTCTTCATTACTGCCTCCATCGGCATAGCCGCACCTGGAACACGATTTAGTCTTACTGTTCCCAATGGCAGAATATCCACATTGTTCAAATATATCATGAGTGGAATATAAGAAAATCAATTATGAAAAAATAACGTGTAATGTTGATATTTTGGTATTGTATCCTATAATTTTACAACCACATTACTACACATATTAAGATTAAGCACCAAATCTCCTGTAAGTACAGTATTCTTTTGAGATTCTGCATAAAAATCGAAATCATAGATGAATCCAGATATAGCGCTAAGAAAAAAATCCTGAAGCCCCATATGGCTTTTTTTGGTTATACTGCTTATCTGGCTTGGGGTCTTTGTTGTTATTATTTGTTCGTCATTAGCTAAAAATTCTTCCTTGGTGACTTGTACTAATCTTTCTCTTATATGTTTGAGAACCGGTCTAATTTTGAATAATTTGTCATGTCCATACTGACCCTTTTCTAGTATGTGTAAAAAAAAAACGTTTTATTTCTTTAAAACTCTTACCGCTCATCACGTCATTGCTGAATGATGATCAATATTGACATTCCAATAAATAAATAGCAATTCCTATGAATTGTTCAATTTCGCGTCTTTCTATGTTGACTGATTTGTTTAGACGTCGTTGCACTGAGTATAAGTTTGTTTGTTTGTTCTGTAATATGATCTATGAGACTGAGAGAAGAGAGATTTAAAGAATTGGACTAGGGTTTCTAATTTTGAAGGGGGTTAAATTATCGCAACCAGTAAATTGAATTTCATTTGCAGCTTTTTCAGATTCCCATCTACCTAGTTATGATTATTTCTTTTTCCTCGAAGTTCTGCTTCAATTTTATATCATCTGAAGAATCGGTTGCAAGAAACATAAGTTCCTCGCCATAGTTTTGCAAGCCAGGTTCCTCGATGTTACTATCTGGTGGCAATTTTATTGCCTCATTTATGTCATTCTCGTCAGAGAAATCGGATTATTCACTGGGAATATCTGGAATGCGGACATCACCCATTTTACCATAAAATATTTTTTTATCCAAATCTGCAAACAATATACAGAGTATAAAAAGAACAGACGTTTTTGAAATGGCTAGTAATCTACCCCTATTAGTGCGAGAGAGGTGGGGAGTATGCCGTTTGACTAACATTTGTTACCAGTTGACATTTGTTACCGTGGACGGCTGAACACCGTGTTTTCGCGTAATATAGTTTTGTCCGAAATAATGACTCTATTACGGTTGTACAGCGTGAGTTACGTCGCCACTCCAACATTCTTCGAAATCGAGCTGAAACACCATCCTTTGTTGGGTTGAAGTACTTCGCACACGTGGTGTACTGATGAACAAAAGACCACCAGGAGCTCCACGAACGGTTCGAACCCATGAAAATATGGAACGCGTTCGACAAGCCCTTCTTTGCAGTCGGAACCGGATATTGTTTGGCAATGTGATCGTTTGGTAAGGCGTATTTTGCATTTGAAACTCCACTTTAACCCCTATAAATTGGCGATGGCGTAACAGTTACAGCCTGGAGATTATCTACAACGAATGAACTTCGCCCGTGAGATGGAAACACTTATCGAGCATAATTTTGTTCATGATAAAGCTAACTTTCATCTTAATGGAACGGTTAACTAGCAGAATTGCCGTTATTGGAGTACTGAAAATGCGCGACAGTTACACGAATGACCGCTGCACACCCCAAGTGACAGTTTGGTGCGCTATATCGCAAACTTGCATCATCGGTCCTTACTTCTTCGAAGACGGTAATGGCATACTGTTGCCATGAACTCGGAGCGCTATGTCGAAATGATAACCAACTTCTTTTCAACTAAATTAAAATGATGACGTATTTCAGTCCGACGTGTGTGGTTGTAAGTGGATAGGGCGACCGCCCACACAGCCAGAGCAACGTTGAACGTTATTCGCCCTCTCTTCCGTGGTCGCCTTATGCCAAAATTGGTGATGTTGGCCTCCTCCGTCCCCAGATTTATTCATTTCCGATTTTTTCCTATGGGAACACCTCAAGGCTTGTGTATATGACCACAAGCCCCGAACTCTAGACAAGTTGAAGGAGGCAGTTCGCGCGGAAGCCGCCCAAGTTGAGAAAGCGATGTTGGAGAGAGTCTACGCTAACTTCCGAGAACGCCTCCAGCAACGCATCGTCAAAAACAATCACCATATGACTGATGTGATTTTCTACACTTATTTGTCACAAATTCTATTTCATTGCGAACTCGAATCCGTAAAATGTAGTTTTGAGTAAAAATTGATGATTTTATGATTTTTTAATAACAGTCCGTCCTTTGTGCCGGACCCTTTAAATAATGTCGTAGATGAGTCCGTTGCTGCATGAATCATCAGGTAATTGTTATATATTACAGTTACCTGAATATATATATATATATATATAATCGATGTCCCCTTTTACCAATTGGTGTCGGGGAGTTACCTGAATAGATACCTAATAATACCACTAGCCAATGGAATTAAAATAATAAATACACCTTTCAAACTGTGACATATCAGCAAGAAATTCGGCACTTGACAGCGTGGAATCATGCTACTACCAGAAAAATGGCAATGCGTCTTTCTTTTTTCATATAAAAAAGAAACGAAATTACACAACAGCCCATACATACGTAAAAACACGAAATGAAACAAAAAAACATTTCATTTCACTTAAAATAAAGCACATAATGATTTTCAACTTTTTTTTGTGTATTTCACGACAATTGTTTCGCAACGTTGTTGCTTCTTCAGGTGAAGAACTTCATTTCTTAATATTGTCATATGTTTTTACTTCTCAATGTGTTGCTTTTTATTATTATTTTTCTATGTTTAATGTTTATGATTAAATAATATTTCGATCATTATTTTTACACTTTTTGGTATATTTATTCAGTTGAATGTGTAAAAATTTGACAATTTCCAGGGAATTCCAGTACCGAAAAGTTCCATATATTTTGCGGTAAAGACATGCTCCAAGTTTCACAGTGACAGAATTCCTGTGGTGAAGAAAACCTGGGGCCAGCACGCGGAGATTATCAAATATTTTAGTGACATAGAAGGTAACCATATTTTGTTAATTTTTATTAATTACTCACGAGTTGTTTTAATACGTCGGATTTCGCATCATCTTCGAAAACCTTTTCTCTTCCACGGCTATGCCGATCTTCGACGTGAAAAACACCGTTCATGAAGCGTTGAAGCCACTCACGGCACGTTCTTTCACTAATAACGACCTCATCATAAACATTTAAGAGCATTCGATTAGATTCACTCGCAGATTTCTTCATATTTAAGCAAACCTCCTGCAATTGACGAGAATTTGGCTCGTAAACGAATATCTTCAATCGAGAATAACTTGATGATACTGACACAAATTGACTACATTTTTCTATTAGGTTGTATTCAAATATATTTAACTTTTTTGCATGACGTCTATAATATATTTATTTTGTCTGCTTCTTAGCCATAAAGCCATCTATAGGAAAACGGCGGAAGCAAAGTTGTACAACTAATATACTTTACAATTTTTATACACACCGTCCACTGGGATATGTTTCATGGAATCCGGGACTTTTTCATAAATGCATAATAGGTGACACCACTATATCCAGTCATAAATTAAATTATATTTATTTATAATGGATTGCCTAATAACAAATTTGACATACGAAAATTATGCATCTAATTCTGCAGATATATGTTCTTCTTACTCAATTATCACATATCTTTTTTTTTTTTAATTTTTAAAATTTACAAACATCATTTATGTAAGAATTTATTTTTTTCTAACTTTAAATTGATGCATTTAATGTGAATACTTTTAATTATGTGCGAAGTATATGAACACCGTATTTGTTTATTTAGAAACACTTTTTTGCTATCTCGATGACAAAAAATATGTTCCTTGTGTAAACTTGTAAAATTTAATCAGCTTATGATTTATTTATATCATATATAAATGATATTTTATATAATCTTTATTAATTCAATTATTTCATATATAAAAGAGCTGTCTGAGTCTATATCTTGATTTGCATGAATTTCCCTAAATGCATTTATATATTTATAATGCAACTAAATCAAGATATTGATTAAAAGCGACACCTACACTTTCTAAATGGAAATTCCTTTAGACTGTTGCACCGTCTGGCGTAGATATCTATTTCTGCTATACAGTTTTTTACACGCAGTGGTCTTTATAGTTTATCTGAGCTTTCATTTTATTAATTTGATATACCATGATGATGATGCGACCGTTACTACTTAGTAATTTAATTATAATCACTGAATAAAACAGTATTTTTTTACCACAAGTTATTTTTTTGTATATATATTACACAATAGAAAATTTCACGACTTAAAATCCTCTATTTATTTCACGACTTAAGTTTCGACGTTTGACGGTCATTATCAAGGGTTTTTGTAATTTGTTTCACTTGATAATGACCGTCAAACGTCGAAACTTAAGTCGTGAAATAGAGGATTTTAATCTAATAAAAAAAAAACAATATGGTGCCGATAAGAAATAAGAAAGTTGATGATGGTCCAGAAGAAACGAAACATGCTATTAGTAAAATTAGTAAGCCATCGATTAGATCATAAGAGAAAGTGCTATAAGAATGTCTTCTTTGTATTGAAATATTGCTTCAAATAACGAAGAGATAAATAAAAGAAAATCGCATTTTTCAGTTTTTTCATTTTTCTTGACGACGAAGAAACTTAGCCCAGTTTTCTCAACGGGATATTAATCAGCATGAAATTCTGAAAAACTCGAATTAACTAATAATGTTTGTAATTAGTAGAACATAAAATATATAATTCAGTTAAATTGATTATCTGTATTTAGATGATAGAGTGCCTACAATAAATCTAGGAGTTCCTAATACAGAACAAGGCCACTGCGAAAAAACCTTTTCAATAATCCGCCACGTGTGGGAGGAGATCTCCCATTCCAGGAACGTGAAATGGATCGTAATCGCGGACGATGATACGATTTTAAGGTACAGTAAAACTCGAGCTAATCTAATTGTCGAACTTCTTCCGCCCTAATGAAAACTTTTGCAGCGTGTCCGGTTTGGGACGATTGCTCAGTTGCTACAAGGATTCAGACCCTCTCGCCCTGGGCGAGCGTTACGGGTACGGGGCGTTGAGCCCTAAAGGCTACAACTACATAACAGGCGGGGGCGGGATGGTGATCAGCCGGCCCTTGCTCTCCCTCTTGGCGGACAACTGCCGCTGCCCAACCGCTTCCACCCCCGACGATATGTATTTGGGATTCTGCTTGAAGGAGCTGGGCATCGACGTGACCCACTCGCCACTCTTCCATCAGGTCAGTGTTTATTTTGTGTCGTCGGGTTGTGTTGACTGAGGACCGTGGAACGGGGATTATCGTCTCTTTCCGGCGATGCAGCTTGAATGATTAATTGGCTGTCTGTTTTTGTTTCCGGGCAAAAGGCGCGTCCCGACGACTACGCCGCTGGCTATTTGACGTCGCACAAAGCTGTGTCTTTCCACAAACACTGGATGCTCGATCCCGTCAAAGTTTACAAGAAGTGGTTCGCCGAAATGGACGGAAAAGCTGATATGGCCAAGCATATTGAATTGTGAATTTTTATATTTTTATATCTGTATTTTTATTACATTGAGACTGTGAAAACGAAAAAAAAGTTACGCTTTATAACATGTAGTTTATGGATTAATAAAAGTTTTATTTAATTTAATTTTATCTATATTTTAAATAAGATTAATATACATTGCGCATATGTACTTCTTTTTATGGTAACGTATTGCACTACATTGCCATTGGTCTTATTAGAACCATATTTAGAAAATAGAAAATTAATTTCAAATATACAGGGTGTCCCATAAAAGCATGGCGTATCATAGTTATATTTTTTCTTATGGAATACCCCATTTTTTTTTTCAGACTCTACATCAAAGATAAAGTTAACTGTCATGATATGTTATTATGCCTTAACTTAATAATTTTTTAAATATTTAAAAAAATTGACGTTTAAAAAAAATCATAACTTTTAAGTGGGTGAATGAAAATAAATTAAATTGATAATCAAAAACCCTTCTAAACTGTATTTTGTATAACACTTTATTTTTACTTGTGACTGCAGTTTCGGCAAATTGAGCTTGCCATTATCAAACCTGAAGTGATTTACAATTTCGGTAATACAGGAATATATACAGGACATTTAATGGGGGGATACGTAACAGGTAATAGGATGATAATTATAATACGTCGGTAAAAATAGGTGAATACATCAGATCAACCTGGTCGTTAATTTTGGATTAGCGGCTGCTTTGTGGATTTCCAAAGCTTCTAATAAATCCAACTTGCGACCCTTCTCGCCATAGTGAATAATGTCAAGTACATCCTTTTCAAAATTATGTCGTTGATGAAAAACATAATGATGAATTAAATAAAATGAAACAAAGATGATTCCATTTGCAGTTATTTAAATTACAATGAAATTAAACAAGGAAAATTGCTGGCAATGATCAATAAAATTCGATCAATCCCTTTTTCCAACTGCAAAAAAAAAAACTTACACTGTAAGTACGCGCTGGTTGGAGACCAGAGCCGCCATTCTCTGGTCTCCAACCGGCGCGTACTTCATCCCAAAGTTGGCCCATTTTTAAAGCATCAGGTCCAGAAACTCTCCTTAATGGTGGTAATTATTTATATAGTCAGAATTAATTTTTATATTGTTACGAACTTGGGTTTAATCAGACTCGGAAATAAGTAAAACAATGCCTATTTATTTATTTACAGTACACATTCATTAACATCACACTATTTATTTATAACGAAATATTGAGCACTCGGACGTTCGTTATAGACTGACTGCCTGGAGCGCCACTAGCGCGCGCTTATATAGCGTGCTTGTTTCTCGAACTTTCCAGAACTTTCGATGACGCCGCGTGATCTTTCCAGTTTCTTTTTTCACTTTCGTTACAATATATACAAGTATTTTCTTTTTAGATGATGATTATTTGAGGACGCAGAATCCGCAATAATATATTGACTCAGTATTATTCACAAGTTATAAATTAAGCAAATAAAATAATTTTAGAATTATTTATTATTTACATTTAATTTTAGAATAAAACATTTTTTTTTCTACAACTCAAAATTATCTAAATTTCCAAATGTTTGGTAATAATTTATTTTTGCCTGCTCCCTTTTAGCTTTTGCCAACAATAATTGTGCTTCTGCCAATTTATTGATGGCATCTGCTAAAGCAAAAGTAGCTTTTGCCTGCGTTGAATCCTCTCCATTGACTTTTGAAGTTTCAACATATGAATCACATGCTGATTTTAGTAATGAATGTGTTGAATATTCGTCACTCTCTGGGATGACCTTATTCTGTAACAAAAATTACATGTTCTTAATAGTTGAGGCTTCTACTTCGTTATACATGTTAATTTAATTTAAAGGATATTTAAACAAATAAATAACTTTGTTTGTATATACAGAGTGTTATACAAGCAAAGTTATTTATTTGTTTAAATATCCTTTAAATTAAAATCACATGTGTTAATATTTATTCTTTTTTTAGTTTAATATGATAACAAGGCGGAAAGACCTCTGGTCGATTGCCGTTTTCTGAACATGAAATCAAACACCTTTATAGATTAAAGTATGTGTATTGTAGATATACCTAATATTTGGAAATAAAGATTATTTATATGTATACAAACATCTTTATTCAGAACAATATGTACAATTGTGTTAGTAGTCTGTCATGGGCTATCGACCATAGATCTTTCTGCCCTGTATGAATTTATGGTGATTTGCAAATTAAAATTATGCTAGCTAGCTGAACTGTCATGTATGCATGAGTTAATGAATCGGTGGATAGTGACCGAAGGGTTGTTATGTTTTGGGGGAATATTAGGGTTGCGAGGAATACAATATTTTGTAAGAAGGGATACATTGTGAGGGTTTTGAGCAAATGTTGTGGAGAGGGTTAGTATACGCTGGGATATGGGAGTTACTTGGGTGAATTCGTAAAGGAGTTCGTTAGAGGGATTATGGAGTGGGTTATTGGGATGTCGGGTTCTTAGGAAGGATCGTTCAGTTACTTGGAGATGGTGATTATTTATATATATAATAATATTTCTACTACTTAATCATTGATATTTTATATTATAATAAAAAAATATGAATAAACTTGAAATTAGTCTTTTTTTAGTTCAATTGGTACATTTTAAATAATTCAATTTTAATAAATGAAAAACTTTTACTTTGTTTGTATAGCTCGGATTTTTTTAAACAATTATTTAACTGTATTATGAATAGATTCCCTTACATATTTCGGTGAATTTACTGTTGTATTAATGCTACACTCCCCAATTTGTTTTCTTTCAGTTTCAAATCCATCGAAATTGCTTCTTTTGGTATAATCATGCTCCTCCGTGGAATTGATATTTGATATCTGAAAAATATAAAAATTTAAATAGTGTTATTATAAAAATTATAATCATATCATTTTCATATTTTTGGAGTTATATTAAACAAAAGACTTACAAAATTACTTTTCACTGGGAATTTTAAATAAATTTTATGAGTTTGGATGACAGTTTAATTAAATACTTCAGTAGTAATATTTTTCATGCATCGTTTTAGTATCAAAATGCGCATGCGTTCTAAGTAAAAGTAAGAGATTGTGAGCGATGGAAAATGATAGCATACGGAACCTAGTAATCTAGATAAATTAGTACGGAACGCCTGCGTGCTGAATATTTTGCCAGACGATATTTCAATAACCGTCCAACCCCAACAGTCGCGGCATTATACACAACATTATATGTTTAAATTTACTGAGAGACTGGTTTATATAAATTTAGAGAAATATATTTTAAAAATAATTGTACTACACTTGCATAAACTTCTTACAGTTTAACAAAGATTTTAATAAACTGAGTTTAGATCTCTTTCCGTTACCACTATTTTTTTAAAATAAATAGAAAAAATAGAGGTTGTATTTGTTAAGTATTGGCAATAATATCCTAATCTAAATCTGCACTTAAAAAAATGAATAAAATAAGAAAAATATATATATATATATATATAAAAAAATAAATAAACTATTTAATTAAGTGTTCAAAATGCCCACCACCTACTTCTAAATATAACTCTCCTCAATGCAAGACTTTTTGAATGCAGACACGTTTCAAAACATAACGATTTAACTTGAGGCATTCAATGCGAATCTCATATTTTTGGATATTTTCTTATTTTATTCATTTTTTGTTTGTTAGCTAAGCATATAGTTGTGATGAATATTCGGGTGCAGGAAAGTGCCTCCTATCCAAATTGAACAGAAAATAGATATGGTGCTACCTTGACAATAGTCATCTAATTGTCAATTTGACACCGTTAAATAGAGAATTTCCTGCTTTTTACAAATATATATAATTTGTTATAGTTTACTGTCAAAATAAAAAAATTATAAGGGGGTTTACTCAAGGCATTCAAAGAACACGTTTACCATGTGAAAAATAAATAAAAAAAATCTGCCTTAGCACACTACAATTTACAAACAGGCTATCTTTTTTACAATCAATAACATTAAACTTAAAAAAACACCTCGACATGTTAGAAGCAATAGAAATGCATGAACACAGGTCCAAGCTTTTGAACTCAGATTTAAACCCATTGTCAAAAATATTATCACAAACAGGTACCGAAAACCGTCAAGCCAGAAATCATCTTCAAAATTAAACAAAATGTTATTTGTTTTATTGTGTAATGCTTCATTCGATTTTTATAAAATTTACCATGGTTTAATATAATACTAGTATAATACATCATTTGTGTTAATATGACCACCATCAATCAATATTAAGTATAGAGTAAAGTAGTACCACTACATAAATATTTAAATGTATTTTTATTCGGATACACAATTGAATTTAAAAAAAATATTTCGTGAAAGATTAGTTAATTTTAAACAGTATTTGTCTTTTTATAATTTTCGATAAATTTTACAGTATTCGCATAAAATAATCAAATCAATTACATTAAATATTTGATAAAAAAGACCTAGACACCTTGTATATAAGAGCAGGACTGTTAGAAGCTATAGCAAATGAGTGGCTGGAGAATGGAGTGAATGTAGCGACGTTCATGAAGGAAAAAATATAGAGGAGCAAGAAAGACAAGTATGCATTCAGGGACAAGGAACGCTTTATGAATAACATTTTATACAATAGAAAATGTTAAAAAACTATAAACGACTAAAACATTGTTTTTTTTACCCCAATTTTTTTTTTGTAATTATTCAAACAAAGAAGTCGTACTTTTAAAACAGATATGAATGTAAAAGATTTGAATACTCACTATTGGCGTTTCTTGTTTAATGTCTGTCACCATAAAATGTTCCACTTCAGGAAATTGCTCTTCTGAAACTAAAGTAATTAATGTAATTACTACAGAATATAACTTTTGAAGACATGCATGAAACTGTAAAAATCATTCAGATTTTTCAACTAAAAAAATCCCACATATGAATAATAGTGGATTATTACAGTGGAATTTAGTTTCAAATAAGGGGTCCTTTATTTTCTATAAATGCTAAAATATATAAATTATATTTAATCAACTTACCAAATGTATCCGGTTGTAGTGGATCTCCCAAATTTACTTCGGAAATAAGATTTAATAGTCTTTCTTCCAAATCTGTGAGTGATTTGATTGTTGCTGATCTGTCGGTAGAGTACTGATAGGCGGCAATATTTCGGCTTTTTCTCTTCGTGTTCACTTTCCATTCAATAAAAACCTGTGGAATATAATTAAATGAAATATGAACAAAAATGAAGGTGTTCGGGGTTCTTGTAGAAAAATGCCTGTCATCTGAATATTCACTTGGAGCTGTTAACAAAAATTACAAATACATCATTGTGCCTTATTACTACTTGTATCTGTCTTGTTATTTAAAATAAATTCAATGGAGGAACTATTCGGAACTATTCTGTAAGACAAATGTTAACGTGTACGTTAAATTTTATCATTACAGTCTACGCAGCTTTTATAATAGATACATATTCATAGAATGTGAAATTATAAAATATCGTTCAAATTAAACATAAAATTTACCGTCCGGAATATTCCCGATTATCACTATTTTGTTGTGATACCAGGAAGTATTTTAATTACGTACTTTCCAGCACGGTTTAGAACTGATGGCGTTTTTCTTATTTATGCTTGTGTGCGTTTGTGGAATTAAATACTGGAGTTTTTACGAACACTAACTTTATTCAACTCTACTCGTTGGTTGCTAATCAGAGACTAACTCCTTACTACATGTATATGTCATTAATTTATTATTGCAGGTGGTTACATGTAGTGTAGACCAGTGGTTACACTAGGGTGGTCTCTTACAATATGCTCTACAGTTTGTTTATGTTATAGTAAACTAGAGGGTGAGTTAAGAATGTGTGCACTTGTAACAATACAATGTGGATATGAATATATAAACAAAACTAAAACAAATGCATAATTGTAAAAAAGCAAATCTCCGATAAAATAACTTTTAGAAAAGTTCTTTTGGAAACCACGAACATAATTGACGCAATCAATTGAGAATCAAAAAATCATCGAGAATCGATACCACTGACGAGTATCAACTTCTTATACTAGACCTAACATGGGTCTAACCAATAAAAATACATTATTTCGCAAAATTCTAATTTATTCATTTATATACTAGAAATGGACGAAACGGCTCGTTTCATAGAGTTGGTTTACAAAATCCAGCTCACTTAGAAGACTCAGTGAACCAGCTCAAAAGAGTTACATAGATCAGTTGTAAGCGAGTGAGCCCTCGAAAGTTCTGACTCTATGATGATTCACCAACTCATAGAGTGAAACGTGATTCATGATTGTGAATATACAATGATTGTAATCATTTAATTAATTAAGTTTAATTTGATATAATATATTCACGGAAAAATATTTAAATACGAATGTGCGCTCCCATAAAAAACATATAAAACATTTTTGTTTCTACTTGGAATATGGAACACAAGGTGATAAGCTGTTGTCAGTGATAACGCCGCGAACATTACTGCGGAAATTCGATGGCAGTATATACCATGCTTTACACTCAGCGTAAATTTCGTATCAAGTATAAATGAAAATACAAATATTAAGGACATTATTGATAAAGTTAAGTGTATTGTGGAAAAATGTAAACAAAGTAGTACTGCGCTTGCTAAATTAAAAATTACTCAATAAAACATGGGTTTGCCGGATTTAAAATTAAAGCAAGATGGAATTCCAGTTATGATATGTTGTTTCGGGTATTAGAAATTAAAGAAGCAATTAAATTAAATAAAATGAAACAAAGATGATTCACACATTTGCAGTTATTTAAATTACAATGAAATTAAACAAGGAAAATTTCTGACAATGAATTAAATTCGATCAATCCCTTTCTCCAACTGCAAAAAAAGTACTTACACTGTAACTTTTACAAACATGAAGATGGTACGTAAAAATTAATTAATAATTGTTTAACAACTAAGGGCTTACAGGGCAGAGCTGTACTGATGAGGAATGAAATCCCGAAACACGTGTCTATAGATGGCCTTGTAACTATTATTTGTTGTTTCCTTTCTTTAAATAATTTCGACTCAAACCGTTGCAATTCGCAGTAGTGCTTCTATGCAACAACAAATATCTATTGTCGTTGATTAATGAGGCACTTAATTTTTGAAAATCCATGGTTACTTGAATTAATAAAATATTTATGATTTTCAACACTTTTTAATTTAATTTCACTACAATTGTTTCGCTACCCTGTAGCTTCTTCAGGTGAAGAAAGTTAACTTGAAGTGTTGAAAATCTATTGTGTAATCCAATGTCCGGCGGCGTAAATGCTCGGGAAGTAGTTGTTTCAATAGATGTTTGTAAAACTTACAGTGTAAGTATTTTTGTTCAGTTGGAGAAAGGGATTGATCGAATTTCATTGATCATTGACAGAAATTTTCCTTGTTTAATTTCATTGTAAAGAAGCAATTATTTCAACATTAGCTCTAATGAACCATTCTATAAATATTTCATTTCATGAATGGAATACTATTAGCAGAACTTTTATTTGGTAAAGGTTACAAGGTATCAGATAACGCGATGACCTGTCTAGACACCACTTGTACGTGTTGTTCACTTTGTTTATTTGTAAAGTATTCCACGCACATAATGATACATTCTTAACATTTTGTCCACTTTTACTTCTGTTTTTAGTTTTATAATCAGCCTTGTGCCCATATTTTTGACATTTTTGGCATTTAAATGTGAAAATGTCTTTACTGGATTTCCGATTTTTATCGTAATTCCATAGCATTCTCTAAATCATGGTGGTTGGTTTTGGTGTTTTGACGCCCATCATATTCTTCGATTATTTTGATTCATAACGCGTCTGGTTTCGGTAATTCATCTCTGGACTCGATCGCACACCTGAAGTTTACGTAACTATACAGCAACATGATAGCTAATAGGTCAGAATTTATCTCAACTTCCACATCCTAACTAATCCACCGCGTGGAAAAACCTGTTCAAATGCTCATGTACATTTGATCCCTCTTCCATATGTTGCAAAGTCAACTATTTCGACAATGTTGCCTTTCTGACAGGTCCCTTTGACTGATATATTTTTTGTAATTCAATCAAATGTCACGAGAAGTCTCGCCGCCCTTTACATGTATTAAATCTGTAGGACTTATACATTGAATTATATCTGACTTTGTTATTAGAAATCCAGTTAATTTTATCCTCCTTCTTTTCGGTAGGTTTGTTGGTTTTGGAAGGTAGTAAAACAATAGTACATTTTATATTTCTGGCACCATATATATACCGATCTACAATAAATTCTCGCAACATAGCTTTTATGTGTTGGAGAGTATTACTTACACAAACAATATGAGGAAGCGGGATAGATAATAAGCAACAAATTGATTCCATGGTTACTTGTAATACTTTCAACTATTAATTGCGAATGACAGATATCTTGACATTTCGATTAATTGTTTAAGAAATTGATTTACTGCAAATAAATTTACAAATAATTATTGCAAGATTTCAACAGCACATTCGAAACTAGCATGAGTAAAATTCACATATTATATAATAACTGGTTTTTGAACCAACAAACAATACAAATGAATACATGGATAAGTTAATTTACAATAAATGTTCAAATACAGATCCTTGCACCGCTAAACAGTGCCCTAATCTGTCATAAAAGTTCCTTCTCACGTTATGAAGCATTAGAGGTGTAATGGTTGCAAATACATTGATAATCCTTTGGCGAAGCTGTTCTAAATTTGCAGGTCTTACATGATTATACACATTCTGCTTCACGTATGGCCAAACGAAAAAGTAAATTACAGCTAAATCGCTGCCCACCTGATATCACCTCTTCTGCGAATTAAACGATTCGGAAAAGTAGTGTTTAGAAATTCACGCACATTAAGCATATCGTGTGCAGGACAACCATCCTGCTGATACCATATTTGGTTAAATTCTACTCCTGGAAGTTGCCTCATTGCTGGAATTATTTGATCACGGAGAAGATTCAAAAATACTTAACTCCATTCAAATTACCCTCAATGAAGAAGGGTCCAACAATATGATTTCCGATGACACCAGCCCATACATTCAATTTTTGTGGGTATTGAGTTCGGAAATCCATTCGGTGATGTGGATTTTCCCTACTCCAAAACCTAATAACGTTAGGATTGTGGCTTCCTAACAGTGGAAAGGTTGATTCATCCGTAAAACAAATATTTTTCAAAAAATTAGGAATTTCATTTTCACAGAACACCATTCTTTCAATCTTATCTTTAGGAAATATCTGATGACCTGTTGAAATTTTGTAAGATTTGTATCCATTTTCGTTTCCCTGTTAGAATCCACTTCTGTAGCAATCCGAAGGCTGGATTTTGACGAATCATCTTCTGCAACAGCGCAAATCATTACGTCCCGTCTTTCCTGGTCTTCTGTAGCGTTTTGTTCTCTTCTATGGCATTTCTTGTTGACCACACATCCAGTCTGTTCAAAACCACGAACAATTCTTGAAATTGTTGAAACTTGTGGAATTGGACGGTTCTCAAAATTTGCCACAAATAAATGAACGGTATCCCTCATCGAATTGCCATCGTATACCCATTTAATAATTTGTATTCTCTCTTCCAGAGTATAATACATCGCGGCACTTGACAATTCCAAATTTGAAGCAAAATTTGATAAACAGGATAATATTTATTTTCGAATACGTAGTCATGGTAACAACAACTATTACGATTCATCTGCTATATATTTTATCTTTCTCTCACTTCAGAAAATCCTATTGTACTGTATTAACCTATGGATTTTGCTATCATACGCAATGATTTGTTTCCCGCTGTAGCGAATATTTCCTTTCAACTTAATTTTCCTTGTGATATGTTCTATGATGATATTAAATTACATTGGAGATAATGCGTCTCCTTGCCTAACTCCTCTTGTAGTACTAAACTCACTTGTTGTTCCGAAACTTGTTTTGACTGTACCCGTTGAGTCACACATTGTCATTTTCACCAGTCGAACTAATTTAGCAGAAATGGCGATTTCCATTAATGCGTTAATGATCATGCTTCTATTTATTGAACCAAAGGCTTGTCTATAATCTATAAATAGCATTACCATAATCATGATGTATTCACATCCCTTTTAAATTATTCTTTTTATAATGTGAATTGCTTCTATGGTAGATGTTCCTTTTCAGAAGCTACATTGATATTCTCCGATGATATTGAATTTGCTCATTATTCTATGTATGTATTAAGGTGGATAAAATTTTATGAACTGTAAGATATTTGCTGGTGAGTACGTGAAGTTTCTTGATATAATGTAGTAATATTTTATTCCTTTCTTCACTTTTTTTTATTTTTATCACTATATATACATTTCAAGCACAGGGTGCTCTTTTTCAATAGTTTTATTTTTTTTATTTATTTATTTATCAATTTTTCATAAAACTATATGAAAAATAGCACGTTGTGCTTGAAATGTACATATAGTGATAAAAATGAAAAAAAAAAAATAAGAAAGGAATAAAATATTACTACATTATATTTATGAACTGCACTTAATAAGATTATCCTACGGTAGTTTGATACTGATGGTTTTTTCCCTTTTTTTAATATTGTTATAATTTTTGCTTTTCTCTATTTATTAGGCATTTTTTCATATTTCCATATCTCTTATTTTAAGTAATATACATTTTTATGTACTATATTTTATATGTAATAAATTCCCGGCATAATTATACATTATACAGGGTCCTGCATCACAGCTCCCGTCTTCCATAGCTCAGTTATTAATTAAGTTAGGACTTTCAAATTTTGGAAACTTTACTTGGGTCCTAGCACGTTCTTCAGGAAAATATTTTTAGTTATACAGGATGTTCCACAAAAGAGAGTTACGACATGATGAAATATTTTTTTTTAAATTCCTTGATATACTATTTATTCATTATTTAGATGCCTTTTATTATTACCTAGATAACCCTAACATTTTATTGAAATTGGTTCAGTTATACCAATCAAAAAAAAAATAAATAAAAAGTAGAGAAAATGATTTTGCGCTAATGGTTTAAAAAAATAATAAAAAATAAATTAGGATCTTGTGAATAAAATTATACAGGATACTTGTTAAATAAGGTCATAATAGTCAAATTTTATTTTTATGAATTATACAGAGTGTCCAAAATTTAGTGTCAAACTTTTCAAATTTGAATGTGTTTTATTTTTCTTATTTTAAATTGGAACCGCTATATATTTTTATAGCATTCCATACAGAATTAAAAAATAAACATTTTTCTTCCTTACAACCCTACCTAAATTCCTAAGAGATTAAAAGTTATTGGAAAAAAACATTTTTTCGAACTTTTCAATAGGCATTTTGATGAATAAAAATCGAAGGTTGCTTTGAAAAAACATTCTATTGACAGATATGTCATCTGACTACAATTATTACAACGACAGTTTTAAAGATTTCATAGATCTTTGTCAAAATCAGACATTATAAAAGTATTGAGTATTGTATGCTGCATTACACATATTTTATTATGGAGATGTTACAATTGCAAAACTCGGCAAGAAATTAAAAGATGGGATATGGCCGCTCGAGAACAGCTGATTTATTTAAATAAATCAACGGTTGCGCGAAAAATTCACGAAATTTTTAGATGTCACCACATGCCGATGTCCGCAATAACTGCGCGGGTGCGCATCTATATAATTTTTCAATCAACAGTTAAACTCAACATTTAGCCCCGATATTTAACCAAAAGTTACCTTTATCGTATTTTAATTATTGAATTAAATTATGCGCTTTACAAATAGTTTTCTATGCTCCACAGTGCTGGTTTTTTAAATGTTATTACTCATAATTAGTGCATAATATATTAATCTAGAAAATATTCAACTAAAACTTTCTAGCGCCCACTGAACAAAATGTTCACAAATAATATTGTATCAACATTAAAAACAACATTAAACGTTAATGTAACATTGGTGCAACATTATTATATCCGTTTTGCTCAGTGAGCGGTTAAGTAACTAAAATAAAAGACTTACTTTTTTCCATTGAGTAGCCGTTTTAATAGACCCAAACATGGAATTATTCATTTTCACAGCGAACGCCTCCCATAACTGATCAACCTTCTGTGCCTCTAAACGATTGGTCTTGCCGAACACCAAAATCCTATTTTGTTCTATATAATTCAAAAGATGCTCATATTGTTGGCGGGTAGTTTTTTTCAGCCTCTTTGCCATCGTGTACCTATTCACTTAAAAGGTTGAATTTAAACTAACAAAACGAGCAAATATTTTTTCGTCGCACCTCAATTGTGGCCATTGAGGTGATGAACAACTGTGTGTTTTTCCGATAATCCTGAACAGGCATTTGTTTCTTTCTTAAATTTCCCTATAATCCAGCACAGGCCTGCTTTATTCAAAGAATAATGTTGTTGACAGAATTTAACTGCATTTTTAATGAGAACTCTGCGGGGGTTGTAAAATCAGGGACTTGAACCGTAATAACCGTTTTAGGTAGTAAAATTTGGATACCTAGAAAAATATCAAATCGCTTTTTCAATGACGCGATTTGCGAAATGAACCGTAATGACCGTTTTATGTAGTAAATTTAGGTATCTAGAAAAAGCTCAAATCCCTTTATTAATGACGCAATTTTTCAAAATGTACTTATCAAAACAACTAAAAAGTGGATCGAAACATTTCGGCCTTATTCCCTTTCGAAAACATTAAATTTAAAGGTTGACATTTATGTTAAAATAGCGGTCGACGATATGCGACGAAACATGTTAAAGAAGAAAAAGAATATAGTTTTAATGTCCGTAGAAAGAGAGAGTTTATTAAGTCCAATTAGAAAAATCAGGGCGACAAAATTCGACTCGTCGAAAAGCTGTTGAATTATAACCTAGCAAAATGTGCGTGTGCAAACTGTACAATTGACGAAAACCAAAGTGCAACTAAAGCCTAAGCCGGTCGAATTTTCTTGCGTATTGAAAAACAGACTGGAAGCGTCTGTAAAATGCAAATCACGTGTATCTAAGTATATATTTGTTATATGTTCATTAGGCGGTCATAAAAAGCACAAAATTGCTTTGGTTTTCTCCTATATAAATATTTACAAACGATAACGTTTATAAATATTTAGAAACGTTAACGCTTGTAAATATTTATATAATTTTATTAAGTTATAATAATGTCACATTATTTGTAAACTTCGCAATTCACATCAATAGTATTTTTCTAGATACCTATATTTTTTACCTCCAACGGTAGTCACCCTGTTTTTTTAATCCCCAGTGCTCTCATTAAAAAAAAAACGCAGTAAAAGATACGTCTTTGAAGAATATCCGGATTATGGGAAAATTGAAAAAGCCACACACGTTCCTCAATTTTATACACATTCTATGGATACATGAAGGAGTGATGTATAAAAATTACCTTATTTGATAGTTTAAATTCAATTTTATAAGAGAACAAGTGTGAAAAAACAACAATATTTAAACCACAAAACTCAATTTCAACCATCACTAAAAAAACTTTATAACTTGAAAATAACCTCAAAAAGAGATAAAACGTTATGATAACTTGTACATTTTTGGTGCCTGTTATTTCAATTTTAACAACGGCTGAAATGGTGTCGAAAGTTAATTGAGATAACGGTCTAGGGCGATACGGAAAACCAAAACGCCATATAACGTAACCTTGAAGATTCACGCGCTGTCAAACATAACGTTTTCGATATGGAATATGTCCAATGTATGTGACACGACACGGAATTATCCAGAAACGTCACCACACACGTTATCGTCGACCGCTATCGTAACATATCTGTCACAAACCAACTATCTCTTTTCTATGTCACAAACTACTACCTTTATTAAATTAAAATTTGTGTATTGTAACGGCCATCAGCTTTGCAGCGAACGGCGCGAGAAGGCCACATAAAATTATATCCATAGAGAAGAGATTAGTTGAAATATTTCCCACAATCACGGAGGCGGCAGCACAGTACAGCACCAAGTTTACCGTAAAGGGTTTTGTGGGGGAGTAATTTTCAGCTGCCTCATAATATTGCATTGTGTTTGCCATCTTAACAATACTTTAATTATTGTTCTGACACATTATTAGAACAAAACGTTTATTTTTCGCACAGAAAATTATCGATGAAGCCCAAATTTATTTATAAAATAATTGACGTTATATAGACAACCCAACATGCAAAGGTAGATTCATAAATACATTATTTTTGGCACAAATACGGAGACGGCAACACTGCACAGCTAAATGTTCATAGTTGTTAAGGATGGAATGCGGGAGTAATTTTTAGCTGCCTCATAAAATTGCATTACGTTAGTCATCTTAATAAAACCTTAATCACTGTTCTGATACATAGAGTAAAATATTTATTTCTCCCCACAAAAAAGTATCGATTAATCCTAAATTTATTTATAAAATATTCCATAGACGTAGTATATGGAATATTTAATAATTAATAATTTTATATACTAAAACCACAGTATACATATACATATACTGTGCTAAAACCATAGAGATAAATATAAACTATGAAATATTTGACTTTATATAGACAACCTAACATACAGAAATATTCGACTTTATATAGACAACCTAACATACAAAAACTAGCTTCATCATACACATTATTGTTGGCTAACCTGAATTCAAAAGAGAATTATGAAACAACTTCATTCTCCTGTTGTCTCTGCCAGATTTGTGATTAATCTGGAATTTGTAAAAATGAAAAACATGGATACAGGTACGTTCATACACTCAGTGAAAGTCCCACGTTTGTATAAATGCGCGGCCAGCGTTTTGAAAAAGTCCGGTGAGTTTGGGGTCAGCATCAAAAATTCTCTCTACGAGCAAAAACACAAGGTGAGTCGCGTTGTTTACATAACCTCATACAATCACGTGTTTTATTTCTTGAAATAGCATGTATTCATAATTAATATTATTTAACTGTATAATGTATTTTATCATTTTATTATGAAACATTTTAATTCATAAGTAATATTTTCAAATTCATGATATCAAACATTTTCAGATTTATATTTTGAATAACTTTCTCATTTAATACTAAATGAAATGTGATGAATTATTTATTTATACGTTATAACGCTCATTTGTCCCAGTAAAATATTGCATGCTGGAATGAAATTTTTTCTCTGGTATATTTTATTATTACTATTAAAAAAAACGGGGAAAGGTTTCTGAATGGTGTCACGGGATTTTTAAAATTTTGAAAACGGAATCTTGGGTAAACGTGCGTGAAATGAACGTATCCGAAGTCAAAATTTGTAGGAAACTTACCATTTGGTCACAATTCGCATTTAAAGTCCCAATTTTGAGGTTATAATTGATCCGATTTTCGACTAAATAAGCACATTGCGAGTATAAATCGTACATATGATGAAATAATCTTTTAATTTATGACGAAAGTTAACAAAGTTGTTGCGATTTTTCATTTACTCAGCCAAAATCACGGTTTTGATTTTATACAGAAAGTGACGTTTATGTAAAAAAAATCAATATATATTTTAGATCCATTTGTACATAATAGATATTTTAATTTACGATATCAAACATAGATGGCGTCACCGCTCCACTAAACTGAATGTATTTTGTACAATATAATAAAAAAATAATACAGAATTATTCATAGACTATTATAAATAATACATACATATTTAATTAATGATTTTTTAATGAAAATATTGGATAGATTGGTACAACTTATGATCTTTTGCACGTTTTGTCAGAATATTTTCCAAACATGTTTGCACACTCACCTAACCTAAACTAACCGAAACTAACCTAACATAACCTAAACTAACCTAACCTAAACTAACCCAAACTAACCTAACTGAAGTCGACAAAACGTGCAAAAGATCGTAAGTTGTACCAATCTATCCAATATTTTCATTAAAAAATCATTAATTAAATATGTATGTATTATTGCATTTTCTGATTTGTTTGATAACAAATAGTATGCTTTTGAAACACGGACTCCGGGGCATCTCGCATATTGCCCTTAATCTACTACATCCACGTCGCAATCGAGCGCTGGAAACTGGTGGGGGTATTCTCTGGTTTGTCCCGGGCTCAGTGTGAAATAGGCTACGTTGCGCGAATGTTGTTTTTTCTGTCGTCGCAAATGCAATTATGAATTCTGTTATTAACATACTCCAACTGACAAAAGATAATACACTGAATCACGCACTCCCCAGACCTTTTTTCGACAACATAAGTTACAATTCTTATTCATTAGATCAGTGGTTCTGAAATATTTTTCTAGGATTGAAATTATTAATATAGCAACTCTAGTTGGCAAAGAAAATTTATAAAGTAAGTTTATTCAAAATGCTTATTCTTATTAATGTAATACTTGATGTTACTTAATGAAACTCCATTGTAACTGATTATACATCAGCTGCCTGATGATGATACTGTGTGTCAAAACAATCGTAGCAATGTTTTCTACAATAAATCTGTTGAACAAAATACAAAAACCTGTGTTTTACTTGTATAATCGTTTATTCTTATTGTATTTTCAATGGTCATTCTAAATATTAATACAAATATTTTTTACATAGTAAAAAAAAGGGGAGTGCACAAAATCCCATTCCATAGATAAAAAACTGTAATAAATATTGAATGTGAAAAATATTATGGCACTCTTATGATGTACTTATGTCACCAAAAGTGGTGTGGCATTCGTTTGAGAACCATTATGTCACCATCATGATTGAACAATTTATTAAACCTTAAACTAGACAAGTTAAAGTTTTTCAACGTAATGTGTGTCACTTTTTTTTATTTGTAGTTTTTTTTAATGATTTTGTCATATTAAATATTTTAACCATAGCTGAAAGACCAATGGTCGATAGCCATTTAGGAAGAATACTATATAAAATGTATTGTATTACACTTAATGTAAATATTACAATAAAGATTATTGTAATATTTATAATCAATGTTTAAATTTTAGAAATATTAATCATGCTAAATATTATGGTTAGAATATTTTAAATATAAATATGTAATATTAATACATATTTTTATTTTTCAGAACCTAAAAGGCATTTATGCTTTAGCCATTCAAGCTCTGGAACATAAAGATGATTTGAACATCCTCATAGAAACATCTCAATTGCTTGTCAATGAGCCGAAATTTGATCCATGGCTGGCCCGCATCCTCATAACCGAATTGATTTGGGGCAAGAAACGCCTGGGAAGTGAATGCAAACCAATACAAAAGATCCTTTCCTACGAGCACATCTTCAAAAAAAACTTACCTGACTCCAGCACAGATGACCACAAAATAGGTAATTCTAACATTTGCAATTATTATTATTCCAGATATGGATGGCCCTCTGATCCCTGAACACACCAGGCAAGCGTCGAAGGCCATGCTCCTGTTGTTGTTCTACAGTTTTCTGATGTTCACGACGCCGTTTGTTTCGTTTTTTGGAGTGAAATATGCGGCTGAGGAATGGTTTCATTTCACCGGGTATCAGAATACTGTTTGCGGAGTGATTGCGGCTGTCGTAACTGTTAATCTCATTATTTGTATTTACGCATATCAAGCGTATCATGATCAAGAATATGATGATCAAGGGAATAAAATTGATACTTTGAATAAGAAAAAAGAGAACTAATACATTCCATTTTATAAAGCATTTTTTATAACCAAAAAATAATTGTAGTAACTAAAATTGTGTACTGATGTAATTCTTTGTGCACAAGAAAATGCACATGATTCATGAAATTCTTTTAATATTGTAGTATTATTAAGTGTATTTATTTTCTGTATGTATAATAAATTATATACATTTTTACAAGAGTACTTTCTTTTTGTTTGTAGTGAAAAAAATGGCACGTTTTGTGCGTGTCAATTCCCTAAAAATATCCTTGAATGATGTCGTTAAGCTTTTCCGGGATGAGGGCTGGATATTGCAAAAGGGTAACACTAGTGATTATAAGAGATTCCTCAAGATGGTGGAACATTTGCAGGAAAATGAATTCATGGTGGACATTCATGTCGATAACCTCTTAATTTTCCCACTTGGAGAGGCTTTGTATAAGAATCCTTTATATTTGGATGGAAAATTGCTCTTACAAGATAAGGTAAGTGTTATGATTTTTTATAAATATTATATATACAGAAATTTTTATTCAGGACTAATATCTACAATAATACATACCAATTCTGTCAATTTTTGTATTGATTAATCTGTTTCCATTAATTTATGTTTTGTAAAATTTAGGATTATTGGCTTTAATGAACTTGTAGATGGTACTAGAGGAGAATTTTACTTTTGGTGAAATATTAGGATTACAGGGAATGCTGAGGTTTTTAATTATTTGGGATATGTGGGTATTAGAGGAAAACTTTAGTGAAAGATGCTCAAGGTAGTCTTTAACATTTGGGGTGTATGTTTTTTTGGTAAAGTAGAGTGAGGGATTGAATAAGGGGTAATTGGGATGTCGGATTTTAGTAAGTACTCTAAATGCTGACTGCTCCGCAACTTCTAAGTTACGCAAAACCCAGGGGCGGGGATTACAATGCAGTGACATATTGTTTTGTAAATATAAGCGGCTGTTTTTATTGAAATACCTTGTTGCCTAGTTTAAATTATGTTTGTTATTTGAAGATAATATTTAATCAAAATGAATTATTGTAAGTGATTAATTACAATATACAGGGTGTCCCGTTAATGTTGGGAAATGGTTTAACCTCAGGTTCCTGGGACCAAAATATGATAATTTAACTGAACTTATCTATATGCAAAAGTTAACCTAACTTAAACAAAATAATATTTAATTTTTTGATAATAATTGAATGCTTTATTCGATTTGAATGAAATTTACTATTTATGTTCACTAATATATGATAAACCATAGACGTAGAATATACTATACTAGAGTAATGATGTGGTGGGGATTGGGAATGTTTGTAGTCCGATATATCGCGTCTGCAAACATAACATAAACACAAGCTGTTCGATTTCCCTCTTAAATTCAAATCTAGGAAAATGCCAAACAATTATTTATCGTTGTTTATGATGATCGGAATTGTTTAGCATCATCAAAATATCTGTCATTTCACGGTATTAATATCTTAATTAACCAAAAGATATGCAGACTTCTTATTACTTGTTATGTTATTATTATACAGAGTGTCTCAGCGTGCGCGCCAAGTAGCTTTACGGCTAAATGGTTTATTTTTTCAAAATCGGCTTTTGCAGGCCTATGTAGGTCTATTAGGACCACATTTTAAAATTAGTATCAAACATGCAGGGTGTTCCATAAAAGCATGGCGTCTCATAGTTATATTTTTTCTAATGGAATGACCTATATTTTATATTTTTTTCAGATTCTACATCAAAAATAAAGTTAATTTTCATAATATGTTCATATGCCTAAACCTAATAACTTTTGAAATATTTAAATATTTTTGGAAAAATTGACGTTTCGAAAATAAAATCATAACTTTCAAATGGGTGAATGAAAACAAATGAAATTTTGTGTCAGTATATCTAACTAATGGGTAAATATTTTAGGCTATTTAAAGGAATTTAAAATCTTAAAATGTTTTGATAATTTAACGTAACTCCAGAAACTTATTCAAGGTCAAATTTTATGCTTATTTTAAATGGCACACCCTACATCTAATAATATGTAACAAGTAGATATTGAAAAATTGTCCTGAGCATGTCATTAAAGAGGAATTAAAAATGTCGAAATTGGATGAAATAATAGAACCATTCTTAATTTTTCTTCATAATGAAAGTTACTCATTTCAAAGTGACTCATAGATAACATAGCAAAAACGAAAAATATCAAGTATTTAGGATACATGTGTTAAAGTAGAATTTTATTGTCTTATCTTTTGCAATAAATAAAATAAAAAAGTACATTCTTTTCGTTTTTTAATTATTAATATGTAATCCATAATTTAGTTATTTGTTCAAGAAATGTGAATATTATATTATAATAATTATTTATTATTGATTTTTAAATATTATTTTTATATTCTACTTTATTTAAATAATAATTATGGAATTATTTCAAATTGTCGCCAAAAGTATTTGGTGATTTTTCTGATGGCTTTTTATAGTGTAAATCGGACTTTGGCACTTACTCCTCCTAGTTATTAAACAAAGTATAGTATTTCTAGCTCTATGAAATGAGGTTAATTTTCTATGGTGTAAACATGCACAATAGTTACAAATACCACCGCAAGAAGCAGCACTAGTACCGCATATTATCCTCGCCCCGCAAGTGGGTACACCCCACACCCAATGGTCCAGCCTTATTTTATATGTCAAAAAAAAAATAGATATATTTTGCTAATGTAATGTTGTTTGACATCTAAATAAAAAAAAAAAAAATTTTTACATTTCATTTATAATACATTAAAAGAAGAGTATTTTCCAAATAAATCTGACATTATTTTATTTAATGTAACAAAAAATATGTATATGAAAATATAGTGACTTTATTTATTTCCACGTATTAAAAAAGACTCAGACGTTAACGAATTCTTAAACAATTTAAACAACTTATACCCTAGCATTAATTTCACATACGAATGGGAATCGAATAAACAGACGTTTTTTATTTTTTTGGTTATTGTTATAACCAAAAAAATAAAAAACGAAATTCATGTCCGTCGATCTTTCTGCCTGTCTCTGTCTAGTTCTTGTCGTTTTATTCAACTGTCATAATTGCTAACGTCATTGACTAAGTTCTCCAAATTTGATTTTATGAATTGATGAATTGTTAGTGAACAGTGGGCATATTTTAATCTTTATATTATATATATTAATCAAAACTACAAAAAATATATGTATATTTTTTTCAGGCTAGTTGTTTCCCAGCCCAGCTTTTAAATCCTACAGAAGGCAGCACTATCCTCGATATGTGTGCTGCTCCTGGAATGAAAACAACCCAGTTAGCTGCGCTTATCAACAACAAAGGGAAAATTTTTGCCATTGAAAAGGACTCGAAACGTTGCGAAGTATTACGTACAATGGTCGCTAAAGCTGGTGCTACATGTGTAGAAGTCTTGAACAAAGATGCCCTGGCGATAGACGAGGAAGAACTTCTCAATGCTGAATATATTTTGGTCGATCCATCATGTTCTGGATCAGGTAAATAAATTGACTTGAAGTTAATCATATAAATATACAAAAAAAAATGTGATACTTGTTATTATAATAATTTATTACTAAAAAAATACTATTTATTTAAATAGTATAAAATGAGACTGTTGAAAAAAAATGAGGGTGGTATGTATTCCTCGCAGTTGTTTCAACAACCATAATGGTCTCATTTTCAAAGGTCTCACTGTCCATTTTCACTGGTTTGACATTTGAAATTAAATTTATTGACAGACACTGGATAATAATTTTCTGTTTATATAATTTAATTGTTACATAAGGGTAACATTTTCCTTCTAACAACCAACAAATTAAAAGTACAAATTATAGATAATATGTAAAATTAATTTTGACAGGTCATATTGAAAAATATTTGGCTAGATCCTAGTTTTTGTCTTATACTTCAACGTAAAGTTGGCCGCTCAAACTTGACGCTTTGAGCCAGAACGTACAGCACGTATAATACGAAGTACAACTACGAGCTGCCAAGCCAATTTCAGACTTAATCATGATTAAGTACCCGCGGTGCAAGTGGTCATAAGTGCAAACCCTAGGAAACCAACAAAAATCAACTCCTATGACTATCAGTCATTATAAGAACACCCCTTAATACAATTACAATAGAATAAGGAGGTGTAGAACAGAAACTAGGATTTTATCAAATATTTAAATATAATTTAAAATAAGGAATAATTAAATTTCATTGGTTCATGTTTGGTGATATTAAGCTAAATTTGATATCATATCAAATTTTTTGTAATAAATAATTAATGTTTATTTAAATTATTTTCCCCACAGGTATACAAGATAGAATTGACTATGACTCCAATACTGCTGACTTGAAAGTGCGTTTGCAAAAACTCTCCATCTTCCAAAGAAAACTCCTCAACTTCGCGCTGTGGAAGTTCCCGAAAGCCAAACGTGTCGTCTACTCAACATGCTCGATCTACTCAAAGGAAAACGAAGACATTGTTTCAGATGTAATCTCAACAAACCGTAATTACAAATTGGTCCCAATCAAAGAAGCACTTAAAGCGCCTTGGAATAATTTTGCCTCGAATGAACAGGGCAGCATTGGTAGTCATTGCCTTTACGCAAAGCCGAAGGATGATATGACAAATGGTTTCTTCACTGCTGTTTTCGAGAGGTTGGAAGAAGGCGAGAAGAACGAGTTTTTCAAGGATGGGAAGAGGTTTACTAACGAGGGAAATGGAAGAAAGAGGAGGCTAGAGGAAGAGGGTGGTGAAAACTATGGAAAAAAGAAGAAAGGTGATAATAAAAATTTGAATAATCAGAGTGGATGTGAAAACACTGTTAAAATTAATAACAAGAAAAATGCAAATAAAAAAAGTACATTGAAATCTAAAAATACAGGGAACAGGAAATTTGTAAACAGTGAGAATGAGAATTTGCAAGAAACAGAAATTGAACCTAAAAATGTAGAAGGAAATATGGGAGGACAAAAGAAAAAGGGAAAGACAAGTGCAATTCAATCGAAGCTTCAAAGGGGAAATTCTAAAAATACAGATGTTATAAAAAAGAAGGGTAAGAAAAATGCATCAGGACTTAAAAAAACGAATTCCGAGAAACCAACTGTTATGAAAAAGAAGAAGGAGAAAAATAATTCGATATGAATCGTGTGAAAGAAGTAAGAATAAAAAAATATGAATTCACTCAAAAAATGTTAATAGTGAAAAGAAAAAAAACGCAGTATCAAAAACTAAAATAGCCATTTGTGTTGACAAAGTGTAAAATATGAAATGTTTATAACTGTTCTTACTGATTTAAGAATAAATTTTACTTAATTGACATGTATTATTTTTTAAATAAATTAATTGTCATGAGGTTGTTTTTAGTAAAAAAAAACGAAATGTAGTTATTTTATTTTGATTTGTATTCCCATTACAGTCTTAAATCTAACTTAAAATGAAAGTTTATTCCATTTTAGGTTTTACAGTAACATACAGTAATTAGAGTAGTAAATAACTATTTTACCAACTACTGAGTGATTAATCTCAACTCTCCTGGGTGGTGAAATAAAATTTAGTTGGGGTGACTGTACGATTGCCTAGCCAGAGCCTAATAAATATACTGGTTGGAATATTGGAGTGAGGAGTTCGAAATCTCGGAGTTTACACAGGAAAATTCAAATTAATTTTTTTATAGAAGATTTCATTCACCTACAAACCATCATGACGAAATCACTTCTAATTCTAAAAAAGGGATTACTGATTGTATATAATATATACTCTAAATAAAATAATTTTAATTTATCATTGTAACCATATGTAAAAATAATTGCTACAATTTAATTAGCTTGCAGTACGTGAGTCGAGCAGGCGCTTGAAGGCCAAGTGGCATAAGTACACTTAATTTTGGAATTGTTTCTATTTTGTAATTGAGGGATGTAAGCTCTAAAAATCATACTGTTGAAGGCAGCTAATTTGTGTTTAAATGGATAATATGAACCAGAATCTATATAATTAAATGTGTGTGTTGATTTACGATAAATGTTGAATTCGAGATCTATATTATTTCTGGTGATTAAAAGGTCTAGAAATGGTAGCTGTTTATTCGATTCCCATTCGTATGTGAAATTAATGCTAGGGTATAAGTTGTTTAAATTGTTTAAGAATTCGTTAACATTTGAGTCTTTTTTAATACGTGGAAATAAATAGTCATGTAAAACTTTGAACGTCCATAGTGTACTCTTAGTTATATGTGTTTTAATTAGAGTTAATTATAAACAATTTGTTCAATTAGCCCACGAATACGAATTGTACATATAAATTGAGCAAATATTAATTAGTATTATAAAAACGTGAATATGCACCTTAACCTATAATTCGGCATTAAATTTATTATATATTTTTTGTTCTTATTCTCATTGCAACGAGAGTTTTATATACACATAAACACAGTTTTTTTTTCTTCCTTAATCCTTTGTATTGATTTATAGTGTATTTTTTTACCTTTACGTTGCCTTCTTTTGTTTGTTTGAAATTGTTAGTCACAACTATTTTTATTTTATTATTTCTTTTTTTTTCAAAAATGAAGAAAGAATTCATTTTTGAAAAAAAAAAAGAAATGTTCATGTAATACAGCCACTAATGATCATATGTTAATTAATTGTTCCGTATGCAAAAAATAAATCAAATGTATATGCGTTGACATATCGAAATCAGAAGCTAGAAAAATAAATGCTAAAAATGGTTTATCTTGGAATTGCGAACAATATAAACAACTTGGCAATGATATTAATGCCTTAAAAGCTGCTATTATTGCTCTCCAGGATGATATAAACCAGCTCAAAGCCTGTTCTCAACCTGCCCATCAGCCTTCTACTGATATGGAAAAAATCATCGAAAATCGAATATAGTAATCTATGGATTAATTGAGCCGAAATCCGACAACAAAACTCATCTTTCGGAGTTAGACGCTCCTATGTTGAACGAATTATTACCAATTTTGAATGTAGCAGCACCTAATAGCCGTCGAATTAGACTAGGTAGATTTGACAACACTCGTGTTAATCAAAGCTGTCCCATTAAATTACGCCTGAGTAGTGAACATGGCATGTTTACAGCTTTGATAAGTGCAGGTAAATTAAAGCAAATTGATAAATTCACTAAAGTACGCATTTCACGAGATCAAACTCCGATGCAGACTGACTGTTATCTTCGAGTAAAAATTGAATTAACGAGAAGGAAAGAAGAAGGGGAGAATGACTTGAGAATCAAGTTCATTCAAGGAATTCCTACAATTGTCAGTAATCTGAAAAATTAATACAACCCAACAATAATCACAACAATATAAATATATATTATCAGATCACTGGAGAATTTCGCACTAAAACTCATTCTCTATATGAAGCTACACATAATACTATTTATGACTGTATAACACTTACGGAAACTTGGTTATGCGAATCTATTTTGAACACTGAATTGTTTGCTGATGGTTACAATGTTGTTAGATGCGACATGAGACACTCAATAGTATGGTAGGTGATGTATTACTAGCATTTTATAATAATTTTGTAGTTGATACTATGGATTGCTCGCACATAACCGATGCTATTCCTCTCATTGATATTGTTGCTTGTAGAGTTAAAATTTGCTTTAAAACGATAATATTTGTTGTTGTTTACATTCCACCCGATGTATCATTAAACGTATTTGTTTTATTTTTAGAATCCCTCGAAGTATTATTACTGGGTCAGCAAGTGATATTTTTTGGTAATTTCACAGTATTATAATAAAGATATTCCTCCTGTCTCTAAATTATGTTCTCTGCATAATTTTAGTAGCTACCTAAATTTGCACCAATATAACAATATTTTAAACTTCGATGAACGTTTATTGGATTTGATTTTTTCAAATGTGGAAACCGTTTTTAGAATAGAACAAAATGCTGTTCCGTCGCTACCTGGGGATTTACACCATCCTCTATTATTAATTCAACTAAATTTGTTCACGCGTAATAATGATGTTGTATTTCCCTGTAATGTTAACAAGAGTCATAGTTTCCAAAAAGCCAATTATTTATTATTATATGATTTAATTTTTCAAGCCGATTGGTCATTCTTGGAGGGTTGTGATGATGTTGACAATGCAGTAGACAATTTTTATTCAAAACTATATTCAATTTTAAATATTACAGACAAATAAATTGTCCAGAATGACAGGTCGAAACTAGTTGGAGAAAATATAAATAAGTGAAACAAACCAAGTGTTTTAATTTCAATTAAATCATCCTGAATTAATTCAAAAATGTTTCACCACGGTGAGAAATTAATTAAACATAAAATAAATTGTCTTTTCCTTATTGGTATACGCCAGAAATAAAGCGTTTAATCAAATTAAAAGAATTATATAGACGCAAGTCGAAAATTAACAATTCCTCATTTTATTATTTAGAATTTATTCGTTTACGTAGGCTTATTAAAATAAAAATTGATACAGCTTATAAAAATTATTTACTTGGAACTGAGAATAAAATACTAGATGATACCAAAGCCTTTTCTCGAATTCCTGATCGTATTCATGATGATAAGGTTGATTATATATAGCCCAAAGATATTTTGAATGCATTTGCCAAAAAAAAATGTTAATGTATTTTCACAAAATCAAGCTAATGATAATGTTACAACATATATACATTCCAATTTTACCACAATATCTGCTTTGCCATTTAAAGAATCAGAGATATTGAAGAGCTTAGGTAAAATAAAAAACAAACTCACTAGTGGTGATGATCAAATACCCAGTTTTCTTATTCGTGACTCGATTTGTATTTGTTCGGCCCTTAACTACAATTATAAATCTTGCAATTAAAACGAGTACGTTTCCAAAAATTTGGAAGTATATAAAGATTTGTCCAGTATTTAAAAAAGGTGACAATCACGAGCTACGTAATTATGGGCCGATTTCGATACTATCTAATTTTTTTTTAAGTTTTTGAACAGATCCTATATAAAGATATGTATTTACAAATAAAATCGCTACTTTCTTCACAACAGCATGGATTTATTTCAGGACGTTCTACAGTATCGAATTTGGCTGTAATTACACAATACATAAGTGAAGTATAATCGTGGCCAGGCGGATGTAATATATACTGACTTTAATCGGGCTTTTGATACTGTGAATCACAAGTTACTACTTGCAAAACTGAGAACATTCGGATTTTCTGATTCGTATGTCAATCTTTTTAAATCATATCTTCAATTATGTTTATTATAACGGATATAAATCTGATATATTCATCTCAACATCTGGGGTTCCCCAAGGGTCAAATCTAGGACCTCTGTTATTTATTATTCATAAATGATCTAATTTTTTCATTAACATGCCCTGTATTAGCTTATGCCGATGATTTGAAATATATTATAATATTACAAAATAATTTGTTTAAAATAAGTAGCTGATGTTGTGACAATGATTTAAATTTGAATATCAATAAATGTTACGTAGTTTCTTACTGTCGTCAATTATGCCATATTACAAATGACTATATTATTAATGGAAAAACTTTAATGCGCAAAAGTGAAATCACTGATTTAGGAGTAATATTTGATAGCAAATCGACTTTTGCAAACTATATGTTAAATCTCGATGGCCGGTTGGCTAAATAAATGTGCTATGTAGGTTGTTATTTGTATTTTATTTACGTATCGAAGCAATTACAAGATGAGTACAAAACTGCTGTCTTGCTCGATGACTTGTACAGACTTTGCCATCCGCTCCTCCGCTATCTGCTTATGAAGAGGGTGGTGAAATCCCACCCCCCCCAATCCCAAGCAGTGGGTGGAGTTTTACCACTATATAAATAATATATCTTGTTCGGCATCCAAGATGTTAGGTTTCGTATTGCGTTCTTGAAAGTACTTCAGTAATATAAATGTTATGAAGTTACTGTATTTCGCTTTAGTACGTAGTAGACTTGAATATACTTGTGCTATATGGTACCCAATATATACTAGTAACATTTTAATATTAGAACGTATCCAAAAAATATTTTTAAAATATTTGTCGTTTAAGTTAGACGGAAAATATCCTAAAAGGTACTGGTTATAATCAATTTCTTTCTCGATATGACTTCGAGTCATTGTCATATCGCAGAGAAATGTATTGTGCCATGTTTATGTTTAAATTGTTAAATAACAGGATATTCCTAGAGTAGCATCCCGTGATGTCAATACATTTTATTTACCTGTTCCTAAAACAAATATCACCTATTTTTCACATGAGCAGAAACGCTAACAACTTGTTTGATGATATATTTTTTTCTAATAAGTTCAGAAGATAATTCTTACTTTCTTAATATCAATGTCGGTTGTAATATCAATATTGTTTAAGTTTGCGTTATCATACACAAATATTTTGTTTTGTATTTTTTTATATTTTATTTTAATGTATTTTTTGTATATTTATTTATATATTATGTAATTTGTACTTCTTTAAATTAAATTGTACTGTAATTGGTTATTCTGTTGGGCAATAAAGGATATTATTATTAATATTATTATTAATAACGGCAAAAACGACATCGACATATCTGTACCAGATTCTAGGAAAATTGTTTAGTTTCTCTTTTGTTAGATTTTCGAAGTGGTTCTTGAATATGTTTGCTAAGAATTCGAAAATAATTAAGTATTCCCTCTTTAGTTACTGCGACATAAGTACTTAAAATAAATTGAGCATCATTTGCTGTTCCATAACAATATCATATTGTATAATGAAACAATTTTTTAATTCGAAATATTTAATGCAACAAAAAACAAAATAAAATTTTAAAAATATGTAAAATAAGGTCGTCTGTAGACACGCGTTTCATAATTTTCATTCCTCAGCAGTACAGCTCTGCCTTATATAATTACAAAGTTGTTAAATTAAATCAATTAATCGGAAGGACGTATATTTCATATTTTTTTACATTAAATATTTTCGAATTAAAAAAATATTGTATTATACAGTATGTTATTGTTATGCAGCAGCAAATGTCCATTTATGAATATTTGTTTTAAGTACTTATGTAACATAAGTCAAAATGTCATAGTAGCTAAAGAGGGAATAATGAATTAATTATTTTCGAATTATTTTTATTTAATAGGACATTTTTAGTAGACATTTTCATAGTGCCAAAATTTAGCGCTGAGCGCCGATATAAATCACTTTTATTAAGCATATATGTTAAATAAAGCTTTATTTATAAGATTAAACAATAAAAAATGCTACATACGTCTGATTTTTGTTTAAACATAATTTTTTTGATTATCCTTGGCGAATTATGGATACTTCGGAGGCATTTCTAGATTGATTAAATATATCAATTATTTTCATAAAAACTTGTTATTAATTCCAGAAGTTCAATGAGATAATTTGCTTTTTAAGCAGGAATGGTACTATAGATTCATGAAAATTAAACACATATTTTTCCTGCGTTCATACAGTAACAATATTATAACGGTGGTAAAATAATTCATTGAAAAATACTGAAGATATCGAACATCTTCTACTGAAAGTTATAAATGGAAAACAGTATTTATTCCACTTGGTCACAATTATTTAAATATATTAAATAAAAAATGATTTGAAAATAATTAATAAATTATTCTCCATTCAGAAGCGAATAATAAAGCAGTGGATGAAATGAATCTTAGGATCAATCTTTGCATCAGGCAAAACGGCACACAATTTGAACAATTTAAATAATTATAATTATCTACTAGTGTTTTTTACTTATCTCTTTAAAGTTCCATTAATACATTTTTTTTGTATATTTAAAAATATTAAGTTGTCACTATTTCAAAAAAAAAAAAAATTGTTTTCTATCTAATAATGTTAACTTTAATTATTCTTCCAATGGTTTTTCAAAGCATTCGCGATTTAATCAAATATTTATTTTCATTTTTAAGTTTCTACATGTTTTTTGGAAACCAGAGGTTATGCATGTTACCATTTTGAAAAGCTATTTTTTGGTTTAACTAAAAGTGTGAAAATCCAATATGGCTGCCATAAGAAATAAAAAAAGTTGAATATCGTAACTTAACATCTAGAGTACCTAGAATATTTCTGTCAGAGCGTTCGAAAATATACACTTGCCAAGTTTAATGAAAATATCACCAATGGCGGGGAAGATATTTTTTTTCTAAAATCACAAATTTCAGTTTTTTTTGCAATAAACCAGGAACCAATCAAAATATTTTTTTTAGTTTCTCAATCGTCATTAAAATGAGTTAATTTTCTCTAATTTAAGCGACCTCGTGTATCTTATCGTTTCCGAGAAACCAATGGCGAGCATAGAAAAATTCACCACTCTGTATACGAGAAACTCAATAATAAAATTACTTCTGCAGTATTAATTAATGTTAAAAAATAACTGTTAAATACTCAACGAAAATAAAGTTATAGGAATATGAGTAATTCGTCGCGTGTTAAAGCAGCTATTTCTCAATATTTCTGTATTGGGACATTCGTTTGATTCGTGACCCTAACAATTAGCGGAAAAGTCAAGAAATGAGGCCAGACGTGAGAAAATAAGAAGCCAGACACGTGTGCCGAATTTTTACACGCCAGACGATCTCCGAGAAGAAAAACGAATAAAGCGTGACGCTCGTTTAGATTCTCCTTTAGATATTTAAAATTCCGGTTTTTCACTTTCAGCAAAAAACAAAAATAATGACCGAATGGAATGGGTAATTTCACTATATTCGTTTTCTATAATTTAATGTAAAACAAACAATGAAGTTACCTTCCAGACTGATGTATGATACGAGTTTTGATTTATTTATATTGATTTTATATTCGATTATCTTTGTAATTTTATCGGAATTTCAGACGACGGGTCTGCCTGTTTATTTGATCGATACTTTACGAGATGTCGATCACTACAGCCATCTACCGGAAAAAATAATGGACTTCTTTTTTCTCAACCTAGATAGATAGATAGATATTGATTGGGCGGCTCTTTAGCATTTACGACCCCGACCTTTTCAGATCTACTATGGATCACATATATCTCAGATGACTAGCTCTAGCTTCACCTCCTTGATTAGCCCTACCAATCTTGACAGTAAGCCTTGTGTGTACCTTTCTGGGCTACCTTTCTGTAGGTATCTAATCCTTGATAAGCGTCACACTGGCACAGTATGTCAACCTAATAAACACCATTCAGTTTTCTTTGATTTGCACCTGGCAGTATTTTTACTATTGAGCAACTAATGCGTATTTTAATCTTTTTTTACTAAATACAAACAGAAACCAAGGAAAGATAATCTTCACGCCAAAGAGTAGATCGATTCGACTTACACTCATGCAAAACCATATTATTTTGACTCAATACTTATATTTTATATAATTAAGCGTATTTATGACTTGGTCCTTTATAGCTATAGTGAAGCCTTCTGATTCTGGGATAAAATTTAATATATTATCATGTTATTTAAATATAGTACTCAAACATTAAACTTAATAATGATACGCTTATGCCGACGAGCAAAATGACAGAGATCACTAGACAAAAGACGGAGAATAAGACATTCTATTCTCCTCATTGTGAGTTTTCCCGCAATTTCAACCAACCGCTGAATGACGTGCACTATCCGTTCCTGCATGTAATCTTTAAAAAATAAACTATAGACGTAATTGAAATGTATAAAAATATTTTATGGAACGATTTTAGTCCCTTAAATAGCCTGCTTTTAAATTTCTTACTGCCATACACATCACTGCAATTAAAATTGTGAACCCACCTAACGTTTTCCCTTAATCCTGTTTAGGTATAATCCATTGTAGGTACAATTAAACCACAAAGCAGTTGTTAGAATTAGTTGATATTGATTATGAATGCTTTGCATATGAAATATATATATATCTAACCATTAGAAAATAAAGTGTGAAGAAAGGGAACATCAGTGTTAATTAATTTAGCTAACCACAGAAATCCATAATTTACTAAATTAATACGAAAATTTTTTTCGTCAAAATATTAATTATTAAACTTAGTGTGTTTATTAAGAATGCTGAAAAATGGCACCATTTGCCCCGAAAAAGAATTAAAAATTAAATTAAATTCGTGTCATAAACAGCTTGTGAGTTAGCAAGCTTTTGCTGTCACATAGTACGTCGGCCTTACAATCATGATAAAAACAAGTGAAACCCTTATTTTTTTCTGTAACAATATTCATAACTCACATGCACGATACACACTCGCAATGATGATTCATTTATGCAAATTTTATTTTTATTACATTTCACTTCCATTTCAAATAATGAAAGCGCGCATTCTTTTCCGCTAAGAAATTACATTTTTTTCTTTCTGTAACTCCAGATAAAGGAAAAATCCTCGTTACAAATAAATTGTTTGTTTGATTTTTTCTTTATAGCATTTACGGGATTTATAGCAGACCTACTTTTAGTTTCTTTTTAATTTGTTATTGCTAAAAATATAATGTTTTTTTTCTTTATAAGAGTATTAGTAGAGTTATTAAGAAAATCAATAGATTTATGGCCGTGTGGACGTGTTTGTATAATTCATTGCGAAATCGATGCCGCCTTCATAAATTTCCCTCATCATACACACATACAATTCAACGCCCCACTTTTATTAATTCCAGCACACTCTTATTAAAAAAAATACGCTGTTTTTTTTCTTATTTGCGGAATTTTACAACACTATCATAAACGGAGTGATTTGCGCGTTCTAAATATTTAGGCTATACTTTATTGAGAATTTGTTCAAAGAATGAAGTAAGTAATCTTGTAAAAAACAGCTGAATTAGTCACTGAACAAACTGTTTAAAAATAACATTGCATTAACATTAAAAACAACATTAAAAATTCATTTAGGGTTGATGTAATATTGTTATCTTCATTTTACTCAGTGAGTATCGCACCACTATTTTATAATGAAATTGAATGTTTATTTAAAACTAAATTAATAGCGATAAGCTTTTTACATTTTAATTTAAAAATTTATAAAATTACAGAAAATCAGTCAGTTTTAAGAAAACCCATTCTTACTATCTGAGAGAAAATATTTAAAATCATAAACTTTTTAATTGATATTAAAAATACATATCTCTTTTAACTTATTCGACGAATAAAGCACTAATAACCTTTCTTCACACTTTTATTTGGATTACCAAATGTACATTTCGGACACAAAGTGACCAATATCAATGGATTAACACTAAATACAAAACATATATTTTAAACTATATATACGCCGGCGGATTATAAAACAACAGCGGTGGGGTTGGAAAACGGGAAAAAAAAATTAAGAAATGAGCCAAGTAAAAGGGAGGATTAGGGAAAACATAAATTATGGTGATGCAATTAAATATAACAAAGTATTATTCAGTGGAATCAAAATTCAATAATTTATTTTCAGGTATTTTCTTCATTTCAATGGCTTCTAGCATATTTAATCGGTAATTTGATGATTGTTCTAATGCTTTGATATTCTTTATTGTGATTTTATGACCGGTTTCTAGTAAGTGGTTAGCCACTGCGGATTTATCGTAATTAAGGTGTTTGGCGTGTGCTAAATGTTCTTTAAATCGGGTATTAAGATTGAGCTGTGTTTGACCAATATAGAGTTTATCACAATTATAACAATCTATTGAATAAATACCAGATTGGTCAAGTTCATCCGGTTAAATTTCGTAAACACTATATATATATTTTATTTACTTCTAATTTGAGTTATATTATGCATTTTTGAAATGAGGGTTTTATGGTGTTTTTTTTAAGTGAGTTTAAAAAAAAACTGTGTTTTTTTTGGGTCGGGGAAAATTGACACAACCCTGAGTAATAGCTTTGGCAACGTTGACCTTCGGTATTGAGCATCGTTTAACTAATTGGTGAACAGCCTTCCGATTCTATAATCCTTTCAAATTTACCATTCAGTTGGCATAAACCACCATAGTAAACCTAGTCGAGATGGTGAAAGTTGACAAGTCCACAAATAATTGGTCGGAAGTTCAACTAGTAAAATGATAAAAAAACAGTTTTCTTTGGTGGTGAAATTTGATAAATACCATAAAGAACATAAATTAAATTTCAAAACTATATAAAACGGTATTCAAAATCCAATTTAGATTTCAAAATGTTTTCAAATAGAATGGAAATAAAGATTTATTCACTTGGACACAGCTATTTAAAATTTTAAAAAAAAGAAGAAGAAAATAGATATTAATATCTAGATAATTTCGAATTTAAAAAGTATAAAAATATGAACCATTTTTAATGTAACAACAATAAATAATTAATAATTTTGACTTCAAAACAATAAAAAATATACGTCCATTTATGTTTGGTTGGTTATACATTTATTTCCAATTTTAAAGTTCCAATAAAAAGACTGAAACTGGCGTTAACAACAGATTCCAACAATAAATTCAAAATATATATATATATATATATTAAATTATCTAATATTATGCATGTTTCTAACAAAAGAGTTAAACACTACCTAACTGATGATAAATAATCGAATTGTGGATTTTTTTTGTTTTATTGTATTGTGATTTCAGTTTTTGTTACATTTTATATTGTTAGTGTATATCGTATTTAGAGCTTTTTTAGTACAGGTTCTAACTAACGGCATTCTAACTTATATAGAATAAAATTTCACCAAATTGATTACGAATTCAATCACACTTTGTGTAAAGCAACGATATTTGGTACAATATATTGTCTCGTGATTTTGATTTATTTAATTCATCACTATTAAATTTTCGTAATAAATGTAATCGTTTTCTGATTACCGTTTCCTAATTTTAAAATTTTAGTATTAAATTAAATAAAAAGAATTTGAAAATAATTAGTTAATAAATTATTTCCTCGTTAGCTACAGTGATATTTAGACTTATGTCACATAAGGACCCCAAACATATGTTCAATAATGGACATTTACTGTTGCATAACAATAACATATTGTATAATGCAACAATTTTTGAATCGAAAATATGTAATGTGTCTGCAGATAGCCTTATATTTATTTATTTATTTTTTGTTTGTTTTTTGCATTAAATATTTTCGATTCAAATATTGTTACCACAGTATAATAAGAACCGATTGAGTTCATTATTAACATTTTTTTCTATTTAATATTTTCACCTCCGGGTTTTTAATTTTTTCCCATTATAACGCATAACGCTGCATTACTTCAATTAATTCTTCATCCATAATACGAGTGTCAATGCCCCTAACTACCCAACTACCCCTAATCTACGTAGCATAAATTGCTGTATGAAGCCCCATATATATATATATATATATATATATATATATATATATATAGAGAGAGAGAGCTTTTTTATCAGTAAACTTTTTCCTACGAGAAAATCGACTTTTTCTTCATTTGTATACATTTTTAAGGAAATATTTCACACAATTTTACAGGGAAATGTTTACTGTTAAAAAAGCTCTCTGTATATATATATATAATCTTCAGGTAAAGTGGTTCATTGATTAATTTCAACTAGAAAATTTAATTAAAAAATATTGTACGGCTCTTCATTAACACTCTATGATTTAAATTGTTTTGATTTATTATTATTTGTATTATCCGTCTTTTCAGAGTTAAGGAATTGCGATAATAAACCGGACAGAATTAAAAAAAATGACTATTCTTAGGTTCCATCCATTGTGGAAATATCCACTTATAATTTATTGTAAAAATACACTACTATTATTTATTAAATTAAAATAAACCACAAGATTAAGCCCAATAGAACGGTTTGGACGTAAAAAACACTCTCGCGAGAACAATGATTCACTCGATCGAAAACAAATCGTGAATGAGTAAAAGTTGAAACTATTATATTTTATTTCGATGAGCATCTCTGGAAATTTAATGCGCATCTCTCTAAAAATTTACAACTGAGCCATAAATGTACCACATTTATAATAAAATTCAATTTCTATTATTGTTATAAAACTGGTTAGAGTGAAAAGGCTATATTATAAATTAATTTATAATTGACCCAGCTGAAATATGACTATAACTAAGTTTTCACTCAGAATTTTATACCATAATACTACATATTGCTTTTTTATTGGTTACATATTTCTATTAAAACATGTCACTGTATAAGCAAGGGTGCGATTTGTTTGCATGTCAAAATGGTGGTAAACTCGGCAACAATTGGCCGGGACGTCAATATTGACAAAACATCGGGATTGTCCGTAATTGGATGGCCTCGGACGCTCTTTTTATCGTCCCGGAAGTTCGGAGCAAATAAAACGAGAGATGGGGTGGCGTCGCGACGCGGTTGGGGAGGGGCGCACCCCGCACCCCTGAACACAAAATACCGAGGAGGGGATGCACGCTATAAACTGTGTGGCGTCTTTCCGGTGTCCCCGTCCGGCGGACAGCCAATAAAAAAGTGACTAGCCATTCATAACAAAAGATACAATCTGTGTGCAATGGATATAACGGTTGGGATGAAAAGTTCGTAGGCTGACATAGAATTTGATTTTATTATTCAATATAGTTGTCTAGGTCGAGGGCGATGTAAAGATTATAGCGGTTATACAAATTTTCTGTACCATTTTTATAGTAGCCTCAAAATAAGCTTCATTTTCGGCGATCACCTCTTCATCGGCGCTAAATTTCTTTCCATTCTCTTGAGGTCCGAGATCAAGAAAAAGTAGCTGGGAGCCAGATTTTAAGAATATGATGAATGCGGAAGCAATTCAAATCCCAATTCATGTAATATGACCATCGTTTTCTTTGATTTGTGACTTGATGAAACAGCACTTTCTTCTTCTTCAAATGGGGCTGGTTTTCGCGATTTCGTTCTTAAAATGCTCCAATAACGCTATTTAATAGTCGCATCCCAAAATACTAATGTCATAACCTTACCAGCCGACTATTGCTTCTTGCCACGCTTTGGAGTCGGTTCATCATATGCAGTCCACTCGACTGATTATCGTTTGGACTCTGGTGTGAAATGATGGAGCCATGTTTTACCCATTGTCACAAAATTCGGGTTTATTACGATAGAACAGCTCGAAACATTGCTCAGAATCATCAATTCATTGTTGTCTATCTCGATCAAATTCACTTTGCGGTCATCGAAATGTTTTGTGTGGACTTTTTTTATGTTTTCGTCGGTAACAGCATCTTTGGTGCGTCCACTTCGTCTCCGGTGCTCATTTTGCCTCTTTTAAACTTAGCAAACCACTCCTTAAGGATTGATTTTCCTGGTGCAGAGTCCGAATAATATTTATCAAGCCAAGCCTTGGCTTCAACAATATTTTTGTTGTTGTCAAAAGCAATGCTTTATTAACACAGGAAGTTCCTTCTTATCCATATTTTTCAAAGTATCAAAAGTTGCTTAACTCGTATCTGTTGAAGCTTAAGGTTAACCAAAAATAATCCTTATGATTTTTGGTTAACCTTAAGCTTCAACAGATATGAGTTAAGCAACTTTTGATACTTTGAAAAATATGGATAAGAAGGAATTTCGTGTGTTAATAAAGCATTGCTTTTATACTGGTATCGCCATATACGAGTCAGTCCACGAATTGTTAGGATAAAAGAAATTTTGGAATATGGTCTGATAGATATCTCAGAAACAAAATAATTTCGTATATTTTACTTTTTAAACGGTATGATATTTTGTTATGATATTAGCAAGAGAAATTTAATCTGTACCAAAATAAAAAAATGTCATAGATGGAATTTTTAAATTTATTTATTTAATTTATTATGAACAAAACCAAGAATTTATTCAAGAACAGGTAAACTTTACTTAGTTGTCCATAACCATCTATGCTCTTCGATTAAACCGGCTTAATGTAAAATATACTAATAATATACAATCTACGTGTGACGTGACAAATTAAAACATTTTTATTTAAATAACAAAATACGTTGACTTTATTAAAAATACACAATCCATATTTGTTCCTGTCCCGATTATGCACAAAAACAACCGCTAATTGTTCTTTTTAATCCCGCGATTTCAAAACGAGATTTACGAATAATTACCGGAATATTTCACCATTTACAAGTATACCCGTTTCGTTTCTTTTCCTGAAAGTAAAACAAAACGCAAGAAAACGGGGGCTATACCTATCCCAAGTAGTTTCCACGTAACGCGCAGTTTTCCCAGCGGACACGCAAGGGGTGAGTTAACAGGGCGAAAAAGGCGGTCACCGTCACTTTATGTGGAAATAATGAAGACTAATTGAGACAATTACGTCCTACTTATAAAAAAACAACTCGGATGAATCTTGGCGATTATTGGCGTGACTGTGACCCATTATGATCGCGAAAAGTTTCGCCAGCGATTTGTAATGGATAGAGATTAATTTCAGGGAAGGTATGAGACATTTTGTTTTTTCGGGGAAATTTTCAGGGGACCTGCAGGGTGAGTAATGTTAATAGCTGTATGTTTTGTAATATTATTTGAAGTCAATTCTGAGTGAAATGGAATAAATAAGAAATTCGAGACTAATGTTTTAAAGGAAATGTATGAAAAAGAATTTCATGCTGTCGTGTGAGTAGTGATTAAAAAGTGTGTTAAACCTAACCTACACCTTTTAGTGGTAAAATGTCATCGCTTTGTTCATGCTAATCATGAGTGATAATGATAACGAACAATTGTTATTGTTACTACTTTTGAGGCGAAGATATAAAAAAACCAAAATTCGGCTACGTCTATCCGTACGGATAGAAAAAGGGAGAGTTCAGAAAATTACTAATAGAAATGAGATTGCACGATACGGAATGGTTCTTCACATATACAAGGATGACCACCAACTTTGATTGAAGATTTACTACATATAGTTTCTCCAAAATTAATTAAACATAGTATAAGAAAACATTTGAGCCCGAGCCAACGATTGGCAATTACATTAAGGTGGTATAAATTTAAATTAAATCCAAAATATATTTATTTTGCTATTTGTTTAGATATTTGTCTACTGGAGGCTCAACATTTTCCATAGCCAACAGTTATCACATAGGTAGATCAACAGTATGCGCTGTTGTAAATGAAGTGTTACAAGTTGTATGGGATGTTTTGTCGCTGAAAGTTTTAATCCCTCCAAATGAAGAGAAATTTAAAGAAATTGAAGATGAGTTTGAAAGGAAATGGAATATGCTTCTATGTGTGGGCAGTATTAATGGAAAGCACGTTAAAATCTCGGCCCCTGCGAACTCCGGAACATTATTCTATAATTATAAAAAATATTTCAGCATTATTTTATTGGGCATTTGTGATGCCAATTATAATTTTATGTATGTTGATATAGGAGCATATGGGTCAGTTAGTGATGGAGGTGTATTTTGCTCTTCAGTCTTTGGTCAAAGTTTATTGAATGACAAACTTCCACTACCTCCACCAACTCACTTAACTAACAGCAACACAAAAATGCAATACTAATTTGTAGGAGATGCTGCCTTTCCTCTAAAGAAAAATATAATGCGTCCTTATGCAGGTCGCAATTTGTGCATTATCAAGGCTGTTTTTAATTACAGATTATCTCGTGCAAGACTCATTTGGGCTGAATTCAGTCTTGGAAATGGCATCTTGCAATGTTTTACCAAGTGGTAATGAGGAAAACGTAAACAATTTTACCTGTTTCAATTCTGGAATCTATAATAATAGTCTCTGTTTGTAGAATCCCGTAGTATCCTGCTCACGAATCAATCATGATTTAGAACAAATTATAGCAGCTCCCCTGCTTTATTGAATATCACTGACGATATTATCAATGTAACTGACAGAGGTTTACTCTCTCGCTTAATCCTCATTGATTACAGTAAAGCATTCGACATTATTAATCACGATGTATTGCTAAAAAAACGGAAGTACATTGGCCTAGAGTCAAATGCATTAAGGTTGCGGTTTAGTAGAAAGAGATAGCTATATATTAAACTGGATATAATCGTTCGAAAAAAAGAGCCAATCTTTTGGATTTAATAATATGAATATGTATTTACATTTTTCATCTACCAAGTATAAAGTATCAGTCTAAATAAAAAAATAAATCGTTAATTTTCGTGTATTACGTCAACTTACTAGTTCAAGTTAGAAAATAAAATTGTAAGTTTTAATGAAATCAATACGTCATGTCTGGTAAGTTATTTGAATGCAGAATTTAGTGAAATCCTTTAAATTTTCATTGAACAAGTTTTTATTAGCAAAAATATAATTTGAAATTTGCCATAAATTTGATCAATTTTCATTACTTTTCATAATTATTGTTTTTCACACAATCTAAACATTAAAATAATTTTTAATTCATCTGATGAAATTCCTGCTTATTTTAAGATTACTTTAATGTATAATGCAATATTGTTCATTGATCACAACAGCAATCTAACTCGAATTAGTGATTGCCAATATTTATATAGCTATCTCTTTCGTCTAAACCGCACCCTTAAGGCTGATGACTTATATGAAAATAGCTCAAATTATGGTTGTTGTTGAGGGGTTGTGAGCTGCGTTATCCCTTTTCTTGAAGCGCTTGAAATACGAACACGACCGCTTCAGATCCGATCAGCAGTTGGGTGAGTGCATATTTTAACTCGCCGTGTCCTTTCTCAATCCATATCCGGTATTAATCCCTTATTTTATTTGCCTTTTCCCTCTTTTGTTTCCCATATATCCTGCCTCTTTTGTTGGGGTTTCTCTTTTCCTTTTTTGGAGAGAGTCAGAACTCTCTTGTATGTTGTTGCTTGGCTATTAGGTCAATAGGCGTAGTGCCTGCAGCGACTTGTATGACCTTAATCGGGACTATAAACCCTTGCAATTCTGAGGGCTACTCTTCTTTCGAACCCCTACATTTGTTTTCTGTACTTGGGCGTTTGTAGCCAGTGGGATGGGATATTGGGCATAATTTGGTTGAAGGCGTTGACAGCTTTCTCTGCCTTTGGTACCGTCTCCTTGATGTGTCCTCTCGTTTGGGATTAATATGTCTGTATCTCTGGCGGTGCGGTGCATCTTCTCGTCTGTCAAGCTGGCGGTTCTGTGCTAGCTGGTATGATTATGTCTTCTTGATCCGGTCCTGGAGACTGTTTTTTCTTCCGTGGCGTCAATGGAAGCTATAACAACGTACCCTTCGAGGGGCTGGTATTAATTTTTATCCAGAAAGCTGTGGTGAGCTTTCCGAGTTGGCTGGCTGTGGTGAGCTTGCCGGGTTTTGGCTGACTTTGGTGAGTCTGCCGGAAGAGTCTGTGATGAGACTGTTTGGAAGATTTTCTTAAGTTGCGTTGCGTAATTTTCCGGCTCGATTCTTTGTTTTGCACCGTTTTCCCATAAACCATCTCTGTTGTTGTTACCTTGATTTTCTCTTTCTAGGCTGATCATATTTCAGGCAAAACGAATTGTAGTGCGTCGATCCATTATTCTTCCTTGTGGCACATCAGTGCAGCTATTAACTGCCTATGGAATCTTTTCACCAGCCCATTTGCTTGGGGGTGGTAAGCCGTTGTCCTTATTCGTTTGAAGCCCAAGAGTTCTTCCAGTCGTTTGAATAGTTGGGACTCGAACTGGCGTTCTTAGTCCATTGTTACCCTGAGAGGAGAACCATATCTTTACAATTCAACTCCCTCTATACAAATATCTTTATTAAGACAATATGATAACAAAAATTTACAAAATTTATAATAACAATATGTACAGATGTGTCAGTAGTCTGTCATGGGCTATCGACCATAGGTCTTTCTGCCCCAATATTAATATTTTCATTCTTTTCAAGGCTTCCTTTTCCTGAAATTAACATAATTCTTTAAAATTATCAAGTAAATCCAATCGTAAATGTATATTTTCGAAATTTTATAAAATTGACTGAAAATCTGAAAATTAGGGGTCCGTCGGTAGTGTTTCCTTTGTCCGATTACACTTAAGTTTTTTTAGCATTTCGAACCATTCATTTACAAAATTAAATTCTGAAATCGATGAAATCCTTATATGAATCAGCTCTCAACCAGAGGAATTTGAACCTATATGTTTTAATTATGTTAATTAAATAAATGAATTAACAACATAAACATTTTTTAATTGCATTGAGGAATTTAAGAATGATAAAGCCTCTCAATTTGAAACTGCATATCATTACTGGAAACATGTTTTATACAATATGGGAGGGAAATGTATTTGGTATATAATGAAATTAATTTAATAAATAGAGTAATTTTACAGACTTAATTATTATTATAATATTACATATATGTAATGATATTGCGAAATGGTTATTGATCAGCGGCCTTTAAAAGCCATGGAAAATATATTTGAGACATAGTGAAATTAATTTTATGAATAGCATAATACAATTGTATTATATATTATTACATACGAATATTCCAAATTTAACATTTTTTTAATTAACTTGTTAAACTCAAAAAATAAACAAATAAAAAAACGTCACTACTATATAAAACAACTTGATATAACAAAAATATCCCGTCTCATTTTCTAATTCTCAATCCATTCATTTTTTAATAATTCCATCCCAAGGTTAAATTGTGGTATTTGTTACTTTCAGGAAGAAAAAAAAAAATGAAACTGGGCCAATTTCATAATCCATAATTCAAACAGATCGATACGGATCTAAACGGTCTCGTGCTGTTTTGAAGGACCAAGGGCGAAAAGCTTAACCGTAAATTTTCACACATGCCGAAAGAAAGAACGAAAAAAAAAAACATTGACACATCGACGTTTACGTTTGATAAGGATCTGGCACACTAACACCCGAAAAAAAAAGGAAATATTACTTACATGGCCTTGAGTAAGGGTTGTTATCACGGGAAATCAAATTGATAATTTGGGTAAACCACCTTAGTTTGAGTGTTGTTAATAAAGCCGAATGATGTATAGCAATGTATGGTTAGTGATCATAAATTATTAATGTTATTATTTTTAATATAATATGGGAATTTTATTATAATACATTTTATGCAATTACGATGTATACCTTGAATTTTTATAAATTGTCATAGATCGATCTTCCGTCAACGAAGAGATGGCGTATATATTAGCCCTAAATGCGGCAATTTTTAAGTTTAACGTGTACGTTATTTTTCATTATAACAGTCTACGCAGCTTTTGTAATAGATATATATATACATAGAATGTGAAGTTAGTTATTAACGTACACGTTAAACTTAACATTTATCGTACTGAATAGCCCGTATATTCCTTTCTTTACTTTAATCCATCGGGACTATACCGTATTTGAAATGTTAAATTTAACGTGTACGTTATTCTTCATCATCAAAATCTAAGGGCGTTTTGTAATTAATATATATTTAGATTTATAAAATATAATCAATTTATATTTAGATTTTGAAGTTATATATATAAATATACATGCACGTTAAATTTAACGTTTATTGTACGGAATAATTCCGATTATCAGAATGTACGTGGGATACGTACCAAATTATACAATAATCATGATTACGACGTATTTTTTACAGAACTTGGCTTTATTCTAATATATTGAACAATTAATTAGGTAAAAAAATTATTCTATAAATAGAAAAGAGTATTCATTCACTTGGTCACAGTTATTTAAATATATTAAATAAAAATGATTTGAAAATAATTAATAAATTATTTCCACATTTAGCTGTGTGACTATTGACTTATCTTACGTAACATTAGTCGTTAAACAAATGCATATTAAAACAACTACTTCCCGGGCAAATACCCACGCCGGACATTGAATTACATAATGTACACCTGCTGTTGCATATCAATAAAATATTGCATAATGCAACAAATCCGGGAAAAATTTAATGCAAAAACAAACAAAAGGAACGTTACTTAATATAAGGCCATCTGAAGGCACGTGTTTCGGGATCTATCCCTCGTCAGTACAGCTATGCCTTAAATAATTTAAAGATGTTAAAATAAAGAAAATTAAATTAATTCAAATACAATCAGCAAAATTAAATCAATTATATTAAATCAAATTAAACTAAATCAATTTAAATTAAATTAAACCAAATTAATTCAACTTAAATCAAAACTGAATAAAATTAAACGAAACGAATTCTCTAATTTTTTCTTGTTATTATTAATTTAGATATTATTGTTTTCTATAAATAACTGCGACAAAATTAATAAACGTTTTTCTATTAATTCTATATACGCTTATTATTTATTTAAGATATTTGAGTTTACTTGAAGTATTAATTTAAACTTGTAAAATAAATTCACTTTGATAACTTTTATTGTATAACACTTTTTTTTATTTTGTGTTTATGTTTGACTATGTTGCCTTAGTTTCGGCAACATAGTCAAACATAAACACAGTCACATAAAATAAAAAAAGTGTTATACAAACAAAGTTAAAACAGTGTTTTATAGTTAATTATTTTTTTTATTAATCCGCGTCTAAATGTATTAAAAAAATATGTAAATCGGAGAACGCGCAGCCCTTAGAGCACTTACCGAAATTAGACACCCTAGCAGCCAGTTTTATTATCATTCCAATGAATTACTCTACCATACATGCAAAATTCCCACAAGAAAATACAGACTGGAATACTTATCTTTAAAATTCGACACTAATCCCCACATTGCCCCTATCATGTAACGCCTTTGTATCCCTCGCAAATTCATCAATTCATATCATTAAATTTGCAGACATAGACAAAGACGTTAACAATCATGACCTTTAGATAACACGACAAGAACTGGACAAGGACAGTCAGAAAGACAGATGGTTGATAGCCGTTTTTTAAGAACAACTTATGATATAATATATAAGAATTATATTATTAATTTATTGTTTATGAAATTGTCTGCAGAAATAAATATATTATATATATATTTTCTATTTAGGTACTGCAACGTCTTGACTTACGTTAAGTAAATACTTTAAAAAGAACAAATATCTGTTAAAACAACTATTTTTCGGTTATTTAGATGTATTCAATGGATGATTGTTCTTAAAATACTTACGTATCATAAATCAAAATGTTGCAGTAGCTAAAAAAAAGTAATTAATTAATTATACAATTGAGTAAATTAATTATCCTTATTTGACCTGAACTCAATAAATGTTATTTTTCTATTATTATAAATATTTAAAATTTAGAGAAAAATATTTTAAAATGAAAGTATGGTACATTCTTTTAGTTTCATCTCCAATGTCATTAATTTAATCAATATTATTATAGTATTAAACACTGGAAAATATCGTATTATAGTATTCTACTAAATTAATTTCAGCTGATAATATTTCGCGTGAATGTTGAATGAATGTTTGCTCTTTTCTAGGTTTTACTTAACGTTCAAGAGTGGAGGGAGGGGTGGCTTGGCTATATATAACACCCGACATTTTCCACCCTCGCTGAATTCAACCCTAACGATTCCTGCCTAATAAATTCACGAATTAATTAGATGAATGCTAATTCTTACGTTTTGGATTACACAAAATGAAATATTACTTAAGGGATAAAATCGATTTTTTATGCTACGCTAATATTCAGATATATTCATTCATTTCATGACAATAAGTATGATTGATTAATCAAAAAATATTAATAAAAATAATTTAATTCGTTAGAATAAGCTCAGAATTAGTTTGATATATTTTAAGAAAAGATCTATTCAGTTTATTTTAATATGGCAAAATTTATGTTTTTTTTTTGTTTCTAACAGTTGTATGCCTGTTTCAACAGGATGGGTTTTATCAACGATTTTTTGAGAGGTTGGCAATCGATTGTCAACATGGCATAAATTGTAACTTATTAAACAAATTTATAACTTTCTCAAAATTTAAACACACGAATAGAATAGATTGTGAAGAATTTTGTAAACACAAATCAATTGTCATTTAATCAGTGATTATAAGAAAAAATGAGTTTAATTAAATAAAAATGATTTCAAAATAATTAACGAATTATTTCCACATTTTCTATTTATATGAGTTAATTGAACAGATACGTTTCTATAACATTTTCTTTCACATAACCAACAAATTAAAAGTTAGTTTTAATAACAAGACACCATGAGAACAATCCTGATCTAACTTAAAATACTCAAATTTTATTTTTCACACTACATGATTTAACCACCTGGTAGAAATATACACTAAATTTAGATGTTTATGGCTATTTAACATATCATTAATAAAAAAATAATATAAGAGGAATTGGTTGAATGTACTTCCTTTATTTTATATTTCTTAAAAATATTCTAAATGGTCTGAAATAATTATTAAAATAAATAGAAAAGAGTATTATTCATTCACTTGGTCACAGTTATTTAAATATATTAAATAAAAATGATTTGAAAATAATTAATATATTATTTTCACATTTAGCTCTGTGACTTTTGACTTACGTTACGTAAGTACATTAAACAAATGCACATTAAAACAACTACTTCCCGGGCAAATTTATTAATTATTTTCAAATCATTTTTATTTAATATAATTATTAAAATGCCTATATCTATCTTCTCATATTAATTTCTACACTCAAAACTTTTTTTCGCATTTTATAAGAAATAACTACACTAGAATAGCGTTTTATTATGTGAATAATATATTATTTTATATAAATATATTTTTTTAATTGAACCACAATCAATTAATTGCTATAACTTTGACTACATTTTCCTATAATGGACGAGCTTTCCAAAGTTCCGCATGCTCTGACGCCGGTCATTCTTTTTCAACGGCAATGGCCTAAATTTTTCTATCTAGATTTGTGAATCAAATAAAGTTTTCTTTATTCTCAGGAGGAGGACCCGTTTGGAAAACGGCTACCGGCTGCTACTGGATTATAAGAATATAAATACGTGAATAATATAAAACGTAGACATTTGAAACGCTCTCAGCTATATATAAAAAAATGGTATCCCCTTAGATTTCAGATAATAATTAATAGTATATAAATAAATATTATTTTCTATTGTTATTAATTGTCACTGAGTTTTTATTCAAATCTGAGTCGAGGGTGTTTTTTTTTTAAACGATGAAACTTCCGCATCCGCATCCGAACTCGATCATATACACCTGTCATAGTCGGGACGGTACGCTTAATTAACATCTTTAAAATTACAAGAGGCAGAGCTGTACTGACGAGCAATAGATCTCGAAACAGGTGTCTGCAGATGTTCTTATATTATGTAACGTTTTTTTGCATTAAATATTCTTTAATAAAAAAATGTTGCTTTATGAAATATGTTATTGATATGCAACAGCAACTGTTCATTATATAATTATATGTCTAGCAGGGTACATACCCGAGAAGTAGTTGTTTTAAGGTAATTTTTTTAGTACTTACGTTACGTAAGTCAAAAGATCACAGTAGCTAATAAGGAAATAATTCATTAATTATTTTAATTATTAAAAGTAAAAACGTAGGATTTCAATAAATATCTGTTCTTATTATTATTGAAACGTCCTTTCAAAAATCCTAATGAACTCAGGGAATCCCAACTCGGATATTTCCTTTGAAATTTCAAATTCCGTTTTTTTACGAACACTTTTTTTTTTCTTTGACACGGGTCAGAAGGAAATAATAATAATTTAATTTTTATTTAATATTAATTTTTTATATAATTACAACCCTTTAATCGATAAATATCGTTTATTCAAATTCTGATGATTTTCCATAGTATTAAAAGTCAATAAAATTAATAACAGATGTCTGAAATCTAGGTTTATTATATTGCCCAATAAGGAAAGAAAAACGTGTCTAGAATGTAGGATTGTGAGTCAAGAATTGTTTGTATTGTTGTGTAACGACTGAAAAAAAAACCGTCGCCGGTAAATAATAATTTCAGTGAAACAAAGCGAAAGTGTTAGCGAGCCCAGTCATCATAATTTGTACCAGCCGGTAATAAATGGGGTTGTAATAAAACTTATTAGGAGGGGTAATGAATTTATGCGCGAAAAATTGGGGTTTGTGTACAATGATTAAACCTTGATTTCAAATTTATAAAAACAAGAACTTTAAGCTATTTGGTGGTTGGATATACGGATGCTCCGTAAATAAACACCGTAGATTCTATTTCAGTTATAATTAATTAATACTTGTGAACATTCTCATTTGAAAAAAAGTTTGTATCTCTACTTTAACATTGAGATCTCAAATACTATAAACAAAGAAATTAGTCTTAATTGTCGAGAATATTTAAATAAAAGAATGATGTTGGTGAATAAAATTCCATTCGTGTACTAAAATATGACTTAATTTTGCCAGCCGACTTTTGAGTTATTTTGTCGCTTTAGATGAATTCACTAGCTACTATCCATTCAGCTGATAATCTTTTTTTTATTCAGGCGTGTAGTGGTGGTTTCATTATCATACATAGAGCATTTACTTGTACGAAAGTTTTGAAATTATTATTTAGTACTTTTATATTAAGTAAAATATCATATTGTATATTAATATGGTCTCCAATGTATATCAAGTATATTGGCATGCTTGAAAATAATCAGAAGAAATTTCTCAGGTATCTTTTCTTTGTAAAATATGGCCTTTATAGATTTGATATACCATATAATAAATTACTCTCCGAATTTGAATTAATCTCTATCCATAATCTAATTATCTTTATAAATATTTGTTTTCTTTATAAATTATTTCATAACTTGATTGATGATATTAACTTTTTGAATCGGTTTAAATTGCATGTGCCTCGAATTACTTCTAGATTCTGCAGAACGTTTGTTTATGATACACCTACTAACAATTATTATTAAAATTCTCCAGTTTTGCGTTTGTCGCGATTCTATAATCAATACGCATATAACATTGACATTTTTTCTGCATCATTTACAATATTTAAATATAATCTTAGTGAATGTATTCAAATTACATCTTAAGTTAATTATCAATGTATTCTTATGTTATGTTATATTATAGTTTCTTTGTATTGTATCAATGTAATGTATTACTGATTTAGCCCTGTAATTGGACTTTCGAGTCTGTTGGGTTGTAAATAAATAAATAAATAAATACCGAAGCAGGAAATCCTCTATATATATATATATACATATATATTATTTAAATAAAACTCTTGGTTTGTTTCACTATTTATATTTTATCTCTCCGACTAGTTTCGACCATTGGTCATCTTCAGAGAGGAATATACAGAGATTTTTAAATTTCTCATGTACATTATCGTGAGAGTTGCTGAACTGGCACTTACTATATTATTAATTAAGTTCTCACTTAACCTAATGTACATGAGAAATTTAAAAATCTCTGTACATTCCTCCCTGAAGATGACCAACGGTCGAAACTAGTCGGAGAGATAAAATATAAATAGTGAAACAAACCAAGAGTTTTATTTAAATAATATATATATATATATATATCGATTTAAATATGTTTCACCACGGGTTAAGTGAGAACTTAATTAATAATATAGGAAATCCTCTTTCATTTCGCTTGAATAGCTCCAAACAGCGGTCTGTATCCTCGCCGTGTTGTTTCTGGTCCCGTGTGAGCAAACGTTACTCAGGTTTTTATTTGCTTTCGAAGTGGGCAACTTGTCCAAGCATAAATTTCATGTAAAATTGTAAAGACTACCTTCTGATATCATGCAGGTGTCAGCTATCTCACGCAACTTCATTTTACGGTCTTTTGAAATTATGTTGTGGACAAAATTGGCAGTTGTTTCGTAAAACATAAATAACTGGCACTAACCTTCAAACAGTACATTTTAAAAAGTGGTGTACTTTGGTTACAATACTCCGCTTCGTATAGCGTGAATTACCCGGTACACAGGGTGGCTGGTAAATAACTTGTAATTGATTGAAAAGGTGAATACATTATATATTGCAGAATAAAGTTGAAGAGAACAATATTGGTCAGTCTACAGCATCGGTCTTCAAGTGTTTGTTAATTATATTTGCTAAGTGGTAGAAAATCTTCGATTCAACTTTAGAATATTACATCTCCAGCAGAGAAGCTCGAAAAACCATGTTGTCTGGCAATTGATTATCAACTAAGGAAGTCAATAAGTCTTACAAGATAATTGTAATGTTAAAATAAACTTCATATATAAAATCAAATAATGATGTTTGTAATTAATTTATACACAAATGAATATGGATTTTCAACAACTGAATGGATAAAGAATAAGAATCAATTAAGAATATAAATTTATTAACTTTTTTTAACATGGTAAAATTTAAAGCACAAATAATTTTGCGATTTGTGATATATTTTTAAATCGAAGTAAATTGCGCAATTCTTAAATTTTAATTTTTTCTTTAATTTTTAAATGTTTTTGAATGTAATATTATTTTAACAAATCGTTGTCGATTAACAAAAAAAAAAGAAAAAAGAAACACTTTTGTGCATTTGTCGGGCGGCTGAGATGCGTGGTAAAATTTAAAGCACAAATAATATTGTAATTTGTGATATCATAATTTGAAATCCAAGTAAATTGCGCAATTCTTGAATTTTATCTTTTTTAATGTAAAATTATTTTAACAGATCTCTGTCGATTGCCGAAAAACAATTTTTGTGCATTTGGCCGGCGGCTGCGGTGCGTGCCGGAGCCGGGAGGAAAAAAGAGGGCGAGCCACGCCATTGGTCAATGACTCTCTGTTCGAGGGTGGCGGTCGCCGGGGGGCGGTTGTCCCGGTTTTCGTCCCAGCGTCGGCGGAGTATTGACTCCTGCGAATGGGACGCAACAAGTTCAGTTTCGCGCCGCTCGGCTGGCAACACTGAAATATATATATAATAAAAATTGAGCGGTGGCCCCCTTCAAACGCACCATTACCGCAGTGCCGGGTGCGTCCACCAAAATTACCAAATTAATTTTTCTCGACTTTTTTTCTTTGAGAGGAAAACAAGTCGGAGGCAGATTGGGATTGATTAAAATAAAGTGCCGGTTCAGAAAAGTGCATGCGAGACTCGGAAAATCAGCGCGGTCGTTAAACCGGATAATGACCTTATAGGAAGAAGAGGAAAGTCAGTGACACCGCGAGGATTCTGCTAAATAATGGTAAGAATATTTTTTTATATTTAAAAATAATTAATTCTTTATTGCAATTATACAGCATTGTATTGCAATAACTAACGCTAAATTTTAATAATAATAATCTTTATTAACGTAACATATTCTGTATATATATGTTAGTTATTGCAATACGACACTGTATAATTGCAAAATACAATATACAATCTCATACAATATATGAGATGTAACATTTTTTTGTTAATTTTACTTGGTGAAAAACAAACAAATAAATAATTAAATAAATTAAATAAAATAAAAGTAAACATGTTAGAAAATTGTATAATTTACATTTGTTAAATTATTACTTTTTTTATATAAAAAATGGAAATTAATAATAAAATACAACAGGCTGCAAGACCACTAGTAAATAGCCAAACCAGTGGTCTTGAAGCCTGTTGTATTTTATTATTATTTATTTCGTTTTTTTTTTAATATAAAAAAGGATTAAATTAATATTTCAGATGTTTTTCTCATTTTTGACTTCGTAAAATATGTCTAATATTTCAATTAATGAAAAAATCTATTGGTTTTGTTTTTACTTAAAAAAATTAAGTAATTTTTGAATCAATTTAAATAATTTAATATTAAATAGTAACATGGAACAATTCAAAATTCTGTCAACTAATTAGAATCATTACTATGTTTTATAATTAAATAAAAAACAAAGGTTTTTTAGTTTCATAGTTTTTATTTTAGAAACACTGCTTAATTATAAATTATAAAACTAATATAATATAATATAATATAATATAATATAATATAATATAATATAATATAATATAATATAATATAATATAATATAATATAATATAATATAATATAATATAATATAATATAATATAATATAATATAATATAATATAATACACATATTAAAACTGTTTTAAATTTATAAACATACAATTCTTCGTCTGTTAATCGTCTATCGACCGACGATCTTTCTGCCCGATTTCGGAAATATATGTTTCATGTTCAAAATGTGAAAATTTAAATATAAATATGCAGTTTCATCAAGTAAGAGTTTCAATCATTAAATCATGCTTTAAATTAACTTTAATTATAGTGGAATAAAATATAATAATAATTATTCCAATTGAATTAATTAAAATTCATTAAATTTTATACCAACTTTGAAATTAAATAAATTATTTAAAGGGTTTTTATTTTTCACACCAAGTTTTATTAAAATTATATTAAACATAATAATACATTTGTATTATTATTTGTACTATATATTGCTATATGATAACATTTTTTTAATAATAATACATTTGTTTACGGAATCACCTTTTTACAAAACATATGCTACAAAAAAAATATAACGAATATATATATATATATATATATATAATATTCTAACTTATATATAAATATAAAATAAAATAATAATAATAATAATAATTATAAAATATTAATAGTTCATTTTTTTAATCTTTGAAGCTTAGTTATTATTAATGTAAATAAAGAAACCTATTTTTTATGTATCATTAAAAATATTATGTAATTATTAAGTATTGTTTATAAACGTGCATATATTAAGATTCTTAATTATAAATATCATGGTGGAAATTTGTATATAAGAAGATCTGTTGCCCTCTGTAAGATTACACCGCTATCCTCAATTCCAATAATCTGTGATTTATTTATAATTTTTATTTATATTCCATAATCCTAATAAAAAATCTCTCACTTTAAAAGCATTGACTAAAATCACACCCCCCCTTAACCTATTTCACAACCCTTTCAAGACCCTCTTGTATGAACTACCCCAGATCCATCTTTTTCAACACCGTCTTATATATCCTTTCAATTACAATCTCCTAAAAACTTTATGTATCCCTCTTAATCCAAACACCACATCCATACCGAAAAATCCATCCACATCATTATTTCATCGCTTCATGACAAAGTGATAGACAATTAAATCACATTTCGTATTTCTAAACACAAGACATAGATAGATATTTCCGAAATCGGGCAGAAAGTTCGTTCGTCGACAGACGATTAATAGGCAAAGAATTGTATGTTTCTAATTTTTATACAAAAAATGTTTTGATATATGTATTATATTGTGTATCTGTTAATAAATATTTCTGAATATATATAAACATATATATATATGCATATACCGAGTGTTAACCTGGCCATAGGGAAATACTGTTATAGAATTTTAATAATTAATTATAAAACATTTTCGTTAAATGTTTACGTGCAAAACAGCTATCGTGCTGGAACCAAAACTCCTAGTTTTCGTATGCAGTTTCCTCAACTGCCGACGTCATTTATTAAAACTTCTAAATATATCTCGGAGTTTAAATTCCCTTTTATCTAAAATGGTCCAATAATTTTATTATTAAGAATGCCAGCCCAAATATTAATTTTGTGAGGGTAATGTGTTCTTGTACTTACAGAAAATCGTGGATTATCTTGAGACCAGTATCGAGAGTTTTGCGCGTTTGGCTCATTATTTAGGGTGAAGGTGCATTCATCAGTAAAGCAAATTGATCTGTCTGTTCTGATTTGCTCTGTTCTGAATTTCCTCGCAAAAAAATGTTCTACTGTCTTTGTCAGAGTCCAAGTTTTCTTGGTGGCATTGATATTTGTAGGAATGATATCGATTTTAATGCAATATTTTTCAAACAGCTCTAATGTACCTTTACATATAATAATAATAATCATTATTTATTCATTATTTTGTCGTAATTTGTGATTGGTAATTTGCCTTTTTTTTATACATATGTTTTGTAATCTTTTTAGAGCGTCACACTGTTCTTATAAAATTTTTAATATGTAATTATAATTGTAATTTGGAAATGGAGATTCCGTTAATAAAGTAAATTGAAAATTATTATATATAATAGTAATCATTATTATTATTATATATTTATATGTTCATATTGTATATAATTTTAATGCCTTAATTACTATTAGATTTTTGATTATCTCATCGCACAGATAACATTGGGAACAGCAAATAGTTCATTAGCTCTAACTTAAATATTTTGTACATTTATATTTTATCATCATTAAATACCATTAAAGTCTATATCATTATTGTAAAGTAAATATTTTTAACTAGATCTTCCAAAGTTGGCTCCCATGTTATGCGTGCTCCTAATTAGATTTTAATGTAATGTTATCTGCAGAAGGAGTGGGGATGAGACCAGCAACACTTCTTTAGGCGGAAGCAGCAAGCAATCGAATGGTCACCTTTATATTTTCTTAATTATTCATTGCGTTAAATAAATATCATACTCAAAGCTTATATAATGAAATTATTAAAGTGAAGTATAAAGTTTCTGATAATCGGACCTACGTTGACCCAAAAGCGATTTCATCAGCGAATCCAAGAAATCAAATTATAAAAAGAACCTAGTAACGAGCGACACGTCACGATATAGGTGAAGTCGTTAGAATAGCGTCACCAATTTGACGTTACGTCGTAGGGTAACGTTACACAGCGGTTAATCTTACATCACACGTTTTCCCAATTGTTCTTGTACTTCTTCTTGGATCCTCCGTTATCATACCCAAAATAATATTTGATTCTCTTTTATTACCTCCTTTAGACTTTGAAGCAATACTGTCCGTTATTTTTAATTTTTTTACACAATTATCTGTGGTAAATTTGGATGGTAGTTGTCTATTATTTAAATTTAAAGCAACTGTCAATGTAATGTCAACATGACTACACAAAAATATGCCATGTCAATGTATTATATTCAATTATAATTCTCTATAATGCTATTTCCCCATGGCCAGGTTTGGTGGATAATACTCGGTATAGTGGAAATTATTAGTTAAAACGATCACCATGAAAAACTTTTTGTAAACTTTGGTGACTAAGTTTTTTCTTGAAGCTTGAAGCATCACGTTTAAAGAGAAAATAATATTATTTTTTATGATCGAGTACTTAGAATGTTTTTAGCGTAGAAAGTTTGAAAAATTCTGGTTTTCGGCAATAATTTACAAATCATTCATATTTTAATATAATTAGCTGCGATAGAAATATCACAAGTAACTGGACATTGCAATAACATATAATCAATCTTCGAGACGATAAAGAGGCCGACTATAGTTCAATATATATTATTTTTGTCGCATGTGTAAATTACAAAATCATATCGTTCTACTCATATCCAGAGTATAATTATTATATACTGCATCGACCGGAGGTCTTTCTGCCCTGTCATGAATTTATGGTGATTTGCAAACAAGAACTTTGCTAGCTAGCTGAACTGTCATGTAAATGAGTGATGAATTGATGAATTATAACAGAAGGGGAATTAATTCATTTCTTTAATTTAGATTATTTATCTAAATTCATTTTAAATAATCTAACGAATCATACTACTTGAAAATCACACTTTTTCTAGCCACCTGGTGTAAAGATTTAGTAACTGCTATATTCAGATTAAAATATCTTCTGCTCACAAGTAACGTTCCCATTGAACGTTCTCGCACACACGCGCATTTAAATATTTATTAAAACCATTCTGGGCATTTACGACAGCATAATAACTGCAATTAGTATCCAATTTCGGGCGTTTTCGTACGACGCGCAATATTTTTTTTGTTTTTGTTAGAAACGTGTTACTTTTAATCTGGGCATGCAATAACGCCATGAATTATTCAGCAGCAATGAAAAATGCAATTCCGAAACGTCGTGCAAATACCTCCCCAAGCCCGTTATTACTTTTTCACTCCCACATAACAATATAAATATTATGTCAACGTGAAAATATTTCATTTACGTATTTTTTCTAATGAACGTTTTGTGAATTGTTACAAGGTTAATATTTTCAGGGAAAAAAAATCATAGAAGGCGCTTTCATTTTAGATTTTTTTTCCATTTAAATTATGTTGTGTATTGTGTAATTAACTCATAGTATTTAAAGACAATCGATGAAGACTTTTCCATTTCAGGACCAGGCATTCTTAGCACCTAGTTTTTCGCGTGCTTTCATTAATTTCATTATTAATATTATTACTTAACGCTGTAGCATTATAATTATGCATCATAATCTTTTATCTCAACCTTAATTCTTATACACCATTTTAGTTTCTAGATTAAATCGAATTTCTTTTAATGCATTTTTACCTGGGCGCCCACCCACCTTTTCTTAAGATTTTCTCTTGTAACCCTTGGGTAGTGAAATAAGGGATAAGAAAATTCTACATAAGGAATTTTATTAAATTCTTGGGTGGTAACCTATGTTGCTTCACAGTCCAATCTATTATATAAGGTATTTTTCATAGATTTTAAGTTAGTTTTAGTTTTTAAGTCGAATGATTGTCAGGTACTATTAGGCTACTCGCTTCATTATATACTCCGGCAGTTAGATACATACGTTTAATTGTGAAAAATAATAATTAATTAATGTGAAAATAATTTATTAATTATTTTCAAATCATTTTTATTTAATATATTTAAATAACTGTGACCAAGTGAATGAATAATACTCTTTTCTATTTTTGTCGTCAACTACTTTACGAAAAGTAAAGTTGGTGTTAGGTGACATTACCGGGATCCCAGTTCCACAATAATTAATTGCAAAATGGAAATTCCGTGAATAAATAAATAATGTAGGAAAGGATTACAATAATTCATTTAAGGGTCCATCAACTTGGCCCTCCACTTTCGATTTTTAAATTGTCTTTGTTGCGCCGGATTGCGCCAAGCTAGCGCCAGCAAGCGCCACAAATGTTAAAGCTAGCGCTTATAGGGATGGACAATTATAAGGGTTGCAAATGTGGACGGCTAAGTTGATGCTAGCCTTTCTTCAAGATTCAAGATTCTAGTTCCTTAGAGCTAGCGCCAGCAATCGCCACCCTAACAATCCATAAAATGTGCGAATTATTTTTTATCCGAAAGTCCCCATTTTAAATGTATTAAGTTATTTTTTTTATTAAAAATGTAGCTAGAATATCACGTCCGTTAAATAAACAAATATTTTATTACTATTACATAATTTTAATAAAATGATGAATCCATAAAACTGGCATTACAAAAATAATAACGTTATTATCTAATAATTTTTCAAACCCTAAAACTCCGAAATCAAATTTTCTGACAGATTTCGATTCTCCACTAATAACTAAATAAATGTACATACACATAGAGCTAACGCCAGAAACACAGTGGCGTAACAAATTATTCAATTTTATACCCCTGAAAAAACAATCCCTTATTACTTTCCCAAATCATCTCTGAAATCAAATTTTCTTACAGATATCGATTCTCCACTAATATCTAAATAAATGTACAGACGCGCAGAGCTAGCCCCAGAAATACAGTGGCGTAACAAATTATTCAATTTTATACCCCTGAAAAAACAATCCCTTAAAACTTTCCCAAAACAACTCCGAAATCAAATTTTCTGACAGTTTTCGATTCTCCACTAATAACTAAATCAATGTACACACGCACAGAGCTAGCGCAGAAAGACAGAGGCGTAACAAATTATTCAATTTTATACCCCCGAAAAAACAATCCCTTAAAACTTTCCCAAATCAACTCCGAAATCAAATTTTCTAACAGAAAATTCTCTTAGAAATCTTTAAAATGGAACGTTATCCCCAAAACCACAGCGTGATTAATGCGGAAACATATTATGCTACTTTTTATCTGTGCTGCCTCCTTTTATTAAAAAAGTATAATTGCGAATTATGCAAAGTAATTAAAAATTCGAGAAACGATTATTTTATTTCACTGGAAATCAATTCCAATAATTATATGAAATTACAAGAGTTAATTTTATTGAAAAGACAAATTGACTGCAAAGAAAAATGCAATAATTGTCATAATAATTTTAAAATAGTTAAGGATATAAATGATCATTTATTTATAGAGCCCATCAACGTGGAAAGAAAAAAATTTAAATATAAATCTTAGACTAGAAAATATTTTTTCAGAAATTCTAGTTTATGAAAAAGTATTTATTTTTAGGGGGGTAATCGGTTATATTCCAGGTCATTTTGTTGCGACATACAGGTTTATGGGAGGAATATAATAACTTATATTCCAGAAAATTGCATTGCCCTTTAATAAACAAAAAAAAAATTAATCTATTATTCCACATAAGATATGAATTAAAAAAGAATGTCACGAGACTATGGACATTATTTAATATGGTCAGAACTTATTTCTTTTTATTAAAATCTTGAAAATCAAAACATAAATTAATACGAAATGCTTATCGGTAATCATACATAATAGAATTTTTGTGTCAGAGCATGTCAATATATTATTAACTTTAACTTTATTTTACGGAATTCTCCATTATAATTGATTACATTATACAATAATTTACATATTTGTATATAATCAGGTAAGTATTCCTAAACTATTAATAATTAATAAGTAAGATAAGTGCATTCCCAAACGGTTCAAAGAATTGATTCAGTGTTGCTTATGACTTCACAAACTAACATCTACGGGTATATAATTACATAATGGAAACAATAACTTACCTAAATGGATTATATTCCCTAATTCGAATTTAATTTAATTTCAAACCCTCTGTTTTATACTTTAAGATTTTTATCGCATCAATGCCGATCCCAACAACGTAATATACTGAATGGCAACTCTTGAAAAGTATTCAGTCTCATGATATATTTTTTAAATGTATTACTAAAAATGTAATCATTTCTGTAAATATTAAAATATTAGAAAAAGAGTTAAGATTAAGTTAAATAGTGCCTTTTAATTTTCGCAATAAAATCACATCAAGAATCCAAATTAATAATAAAAAAACTTTAAAAGTAAGAATATTAGTATTGACATCCAATAATTTCATTTAAAAAGACAACTAATCAATTAATTGGCAATCCATAATCTTTTAAGGTACGATTTCTCTAGCCCACCCTGTACACAAAGTTCCCTTTAATATGAGACGATTTACTTACAATAGAATTTATTTAGGTTTCAACATTTTATTGATTAAATGAAGAAAGTGTATGTTATGTGATCTCTTTTGAATATTATTTTGGATTTGGGGTAATTGCACGCTTGTTTTTCTTGGCTTTATTAATATTTTAGCGATAATGGTTATTTCAATATGTTTGTATACAACTTGATTGCTAACGTTACTGTCTAAATTATCTAAATTAATTTAAATAAAATGATGAATTGTTAGTGAAGGATAGATACATTTAGGATTGATGTTAGGATTACGAGGTATACATAGGTGTTTTATAATAGGAGCTATGTGAGGTTTGGTGGCGAATTTTAAGGAAAGAATTTCAAGTTCTTGTTAACAAGTTATACAAATAAAATAGTTAAAGCCGCAGCATTAGTAAAAGACCTGGTATTACGAGCAATAAACCCAAGGGATCTATAAGCTGCACAAATGATTGAGTTATAGTGATAGTGAGAACGAAGGCGATACAGAGGTCTTTATAAACTTAAGCCTCTCTAATGGCACGATGCTCGTGTGCCAATATTAGAAAATAGTTTAAGATCATCTGTGAACATTAAATGATTACAACCTAGTATAAGACTTAAGTCGTCAACAAAAAGAAGAAACAACAATGGACCCAGATTGCATCCTTGGGGCACACCCGAGTGAGCAACACATGTTAATTAATGAAACTGGATAAAGCAATCAAAGAAAAACCATCAGAATTGTCAAATCGGAAAGGTGTTTTGTTCCACCCTGATAATGCAAGGCCTCACGCATTTTTGGCAACTCGTGGAAAACTATTGGAGTTTGGCTGGGAAGTGATGCCACATCCCCCATACAGCCCTGATCTGGCACCATCTAATTACCATTTATTTCGAAGTTTGCAGAATTATTTGAATGGTAAAACTTTCACAAATGACGATGACCTTCAATCGCACCTGGTTCAGTTTTTTGCTGATAAGGTGCAGTAATTTTATGAACGCGGAATCATGCAGCTGAAAGAAAAATGGCAGAAAGTCATTGAGAGAAATGGAAAATATATAATTGATTAAAAACTATTCTTTGTTAAAAAGTCTTTTATTTTATACTACAAAACCGAAAGTACTTAGTTGCCAGCCCAATAAGTGTAATTAATAATAAAGACATTTTAAATTATTATTTTTTGTTAAGTCGCAAATATAACATAGAGAAACTCACGAGCATGCACACTACCTTATAATTTACAAATCTAAGTGATAAAATATACATTCTAGAGTTTTAAATAATAATAATTCATTGCATAATAATATGCACACTACCTTATAATTTACAAATCTAAGTGATAAAATATACATTCTAGAGTTTTAAATAATTCATTATACAAACCTAAACATTTTTGAATAACATCACGAACAATTATTGGATTTACACCCATGTTAATAAAATAATCAGCGTTAATTTTACCAGATTTTTTAACTACTCTGAAATTAAATGCAACGCATATATTGTCACTTGGCGTAGTAGGATTGGAAGTCATTATGCTGCACTTATCATTAATGATGTGGTTAATCATTGAAATGATGCATTCGTAATTTTGTAAATCATTCAAACAAGAGCTTTCTTTTTTTATTTTATTACACGCGTCAAGCGTCTTATTAATATAAGCATTTTGAAAAACAAATTTCTTCAGAGTTGTCTTATTAAAGTCCCCACTTTCCTCCAATAGGTTTTCCTTAATTAGAAGGCATCTGTTGTAGCAATGTTTATCACCAATTCCAATTTTAGAAATGCATTCTTTTATATGTGATAAAGTTGTTTTCGGAATAGAATGAAATTTAGCCACACATTCTAAGAAGTGCATGTCGTAAATGCAAGGATCATTTTTCGGTATGATTGACTTACAGAAATCTGAAATGAAATCCAATTCATTTTTCGTAAGATTTTTTATAGTTATTAATTGGCTATGCGTTATATTTCTTTTATTTATAAAACCTTGTTGAATATTGGTGCAATGTTTGAAACAAATTTTTGAGGAGTCATTCTTTTTCCATTTTTTAAAGGGTAATATTTTAGTTTGCTTACTGCATTCCGCAATTGCCATCGCATCTTTTTTAGAATGCATAATTAAATAGTTGACGCAACTCCTCATAGAAATATCCCTACTACATGTATTCTCTCCCTCCCCAATAATTTCTTCACATCTACTCAATATTTCCTTCAATTTATTTTGTTTTATCTGACGCACGGTTCTCTTCGGATTGATTTTACCATTTTTCAATAAAAACTTATTTTTAATTAAAACGCAGCGATCGTAACAACTTCGATCCGTTGTATATAAATGTTCGCATTGCTTAAAAACCTGCCAGTGACTTGATCTCCTGCCATTCATGCAATCACCGATCCTCTGGGATTTCTCACAAATATCTGTAATGTTGTTAGCAATTTCCAAACAAAACTTAAATTTCCTATCGTTTGCTTCTAGAAAATTCCCGGAGGAATCCAATAAACCATCCTCCTCGTAAATGCATCTCATGAAACATTCCTCCCTCTCATAAAGTTGGAGCTTCGTAACGCATTTCGTTATACTTGTATCTTCGACAAGTATTTGATATTTCATCTATGAAGTGAAATAATAATAAAGATTAGAAAGGGATCGGATTTTTTTTAATTCCACTCACCATTGACAGATGCATTAATAGCAGAGATGTCACGGACAGTATTGGAATCATTTTGTTTGGACTGTACAATACATATGCAACATTGCTTTTATAAGGATCGATTTTTATGCAATAATATGCTATACTTTTTATTTCCGCGTAAACATTTTATAATAGTAAACGCTAATGATTGTCATTAAATATTTCATAAAATAAATTATTATTGAGAAGTTAGTAACAAAGACTGATATTTTTATACGTTTCATTAATTCATCACGGCTCGTTGAAACCGTTTAATCACGCAATAATATCAGTTATAGATTCTGCATAGTTATCCATACGCTAGATGAATGGTGACTGATCGTTTCATTAAATTCATTCAACTGCCTATTAAATAATAATATAAATCTTGCGTTTATTTCAGAAACTTGGCTCAAATCAAGTTTGTATATAAAATTTAAAAATTTTAATATAGTTAGAAGTGATAGGCAGGACGGTAAAGGAGGTTGTGCTCTAATGATACGAGATAATATACCATTTAATTTAATTCAAATAAGCAATATCCCAAAAAATATAAATTGTACAGCCATGTCAATTAATTTATCCTCAAAAAATTGATTTATTTAATTTCAGTTTAAATAGAACCTCAAATAAGTTTAACATATACAGAATGGTTTAAATTTTTAAATAACCTTCCACAACCATTCATATTAGGTGGTGATTTTAATCATCATCATAACATTTGTGGGTGTAGTTATAATGATCGCAAGGGATATAATTTGTTAAAATGTATAGAAGACCTCGATATAGTGGTATTAAATGACGGAAATGAGACTTTAGTTAGATATCCAAATAAAAACCCTTCAGCTCCTGACATCTCATTGGTATCAAAGTGCATAGCCAATACATTAACATGGAAAGTCCTGGACGACCCTAAGGGTTCAAATCATTATTCAATTGTTATATCTTCAAATTCAAGTAATATAGAAACAATTAATTTTATTCAGCATAAAAAATGGAAAATTCATGATGCCGACTGGGACAAGTACGCATCGAAAATTGAAGATATTCTGACTAAATGTCAAAGTATCTCATATGTATATTTTGTGGATGCTATTAATCAATCTGCCTCTATTTCCATTCCCACATATAACAATTTTAATAAAACAAAACTAATATCCCCGGTTTGGTGGAATACAGAATGCAAAAATCAATTAGATAAAAGAAAAATATTATTTAAATGTATAAAGTATCTGACAACTATATAAACTATAGTAAAGCCGATGCAGCCTTTAAATATATTGTTAAAAAATCGAAACAAGAAAATTGGAAATCATTTTATAACGATCTAAATTCCTCTCCTCCAATATCGGAAATATGGAAAAAAATTAAATGCTCAAACAACTCTAAAATAATAAAAAACAAACACCCAATAGATATTAAGGATGAATGGGTTAAAGAATTCCATAACAAAATTGCTCCTAATTTTGTTGTTGGTGATTTAATGCATAATCAACATGCTAATTTTAACGAACATAACGATTTATTAACATCACAATTTACAATGGAAGAATTGAAAGCAGCTATAAAAAATAATGGTAACTCTGCACCTGGTATAGATAACATCCATTATCCAATGATTTCAAATTTACCTAATATAGCTAAAAAGATGTTGTTGAATGTATATTATCTCCTTATCCAGTTGTCTACTGAAAACTTTCGAACGAATCATTAAAGGGCGTTTAGAATGGTGGTTTGAATATCAAAACTTATTTCCAAAATATCAATTCGGATTTCGGAAAGGAAAATCAACAATAGACAATCTTATTGAAATAATATCTGATAAATATGCTGCCTTTTCTGAAAAACAATCCACTTGCAACTTTTATAGATGTATCGGGTGCAATTGAAATAGATGAAGAAAAATTTGCCGTTGACTGTGTAGGTTCTGTCAAAATAGACGTTGAAAAAGTTGTAGGCGAAGTAGAAGAAAAAGTTGATACATTTTTAACGGTGTCTGTATTTTTTCCTGATACATTAACTTAATAATAAACTGAGTCATCAATATTACCTTCTGTAACTTCAGAAGATTTCCATCTTCCATGTCGTTTCAATTTTTGCAAATCAATACCTGAATCTACGAGTAGAGTAGCGGATGATCTTCGGAAACAATGCCTCGTGTATAATTGAAGATCTGATAAGTTTAAAGCTATTTTTGAAGGTATTGCAATTGCAAAACATCATTTTAATTGTTTCAGTTTTGTCTGTAAAATAAACAGCGAAGCGGGAAAAAAATCCCTACGTACTATGTTATATTATTGTAAAGAGGAATCGAATACAAAAAAAATATAAAGGGTGAGTCACCGAAGTGCCCGTCTTCGAAATCTCCCTTGTCGTTAAAAAATCCGCATTAAGTTATCAATAAAACTTGCTTGACTTCTGAAGACGGACAATATAAAATTATTTTCATATATACAGGGTGATCCATTTTCACGGAATTGATTTTAATTTTGTTGGTTTAAATGGACCACCCAATATATTATATTTTTTATTCGATTCCTCTTTAAATTCTCATAAAAAAGAGGAACATTTTTTATATATTTTATACTGTTTTTAAGACATTTAAGAATTAATTAAATGGCTGGCCATGGAAACAGACAAATAACAGTAAAAAAAACAAACAATAATGTTTTATATTATTGTGACAATTAAAATTTTGCATGATTTTGGTTCATTTATAAGATCAACCATTATTTCCTACTCAATTTCAATTTCAATTTACTTTATTAACGGAATCTCCATTTCCAAATTACAATTATAATTACATATTAAAAATTTTATAAGAAAAGTGTGACGCTCTAAAAAGATTAGAAAACATATGTATAAAAAAAAGGCAAATTACGACAAAATACAAAATAAAAATAATACGCACATAAATATTTATTTATCAATCCCAAACAGTTCATTGTGAAAACAAAATGCAACCGGCTTATTCCTATCTTCAAGTGATGATAAATTAATGTAGATAAAAAAATTTATGTAATATGAATGAGATGGGAAATATCCATGCGGCGTAAATGGGCTGTGAAAACTGCAAATGAAGAAGTGAAGAGCATAAAGTTAGAATTGGTAGACAAATCGTTCGCTTACCTCAAATGTAGATTTTCCATAACTCTAATTTAAATAGAAAATAGTATTTATTTGGAATTGGTTTTCAATTTCCTTTATTTTTGAAGCTTGATTACTGTCATTTATATTGTTTTTTATGTCCAACTATTCTATTCATTGTTAAAATGTCATATAAATACTATAAAGCGCCTTCAGTAGTCAAACAAATTTTATTAATAAGTTAATGCTGAATTTCTAACAAAAGGGGGATATCGAAGACGGGTACTTTAGTGACTCACCCTGTGTTCCATTTAAAATAATAAAGTTGATATTATTTCCTGGAAAATAGGATATCCTGAATATATATGAAAAATATTTTTTTGTACCACTCACATATGGATATCGGTTAAATCATATAATCCAATAGCCTTTGTATATTTGTAATTTCCAATTTGGGGGGCAAATCACACTATACATACAACGGCCAGCCCAATCTCCAGAATTGGGCTTTTCGAACCAGCGACCTCTGGCTTACTAGCCTGACACTTAACCTGCGCGGTCCACCGAGGCGAACAAAACAATTTTTATTATGCGTTTTCCGTAGTTAGGCAAGTTTTGTTAATAAATTAATACTGAATTTCTAACGACAAGGGTAATATTGAAGAGGGGCACTTCGATGACTCACCCTATATATGTATAATAATAATAATAAATGGAGTAAAATGGAGTATATGAATAAAATTAAACAATATTAATTCTCATGCATAAACAATTTCTCACTCACATCAACTACTAATTCGCAAACATGAAAAATGCAAATTCCCCAAAGCGATAAAACTTTTAAATTTACGGTACGACTATATTTCCGCGACGTCTAAGGTTACCCCAAGGATTTTTCTTTTTTATTTCCGTCGTCGTCATTTTCTTTTATATTCCGCAGGAAACGCGAAGCTTTGAGTAATCAACGGTTCGAAATCATAATTACGGGATTTTTACGGGTGCAAATGGGCACGTAAAAATCCTATCTGGGATAATCATCGGGCCCGCGCAAAGCTGTTACATAATAAGTGAAGTAAAAAGGTTAATGTTTGCTTTTATGTTGGAGGAATGTGATAAGAGGGGAAAAAATAAATTGCGTAATTTATTTAATCTGATTGGGAAATACGCTTTTGGTTTAAACGATGAAAATGAAATAACTTTAATAATATTCTTAAAAAAAACGTATTATTATTAAGAAGCTTGTTAATTTTTATGAAGCGTATAGAATAATTTATAAAGAACTATAAAGACTCATTTAGCAATTTTAAGTAACAGATATTGTAATACTAACCTGGCGCATTCACCTATATTAAAAATGTTTTACGCGCTGAACGAACGATCTACAAATAACTTTGAATCAACATTAAACAATATTAAATGTTAAATAATTGTGTATTTCTGAGTAATGTGTAGTTTAAAAACTTGAATAATAACTGTACATTTATGTTTCTTACTTCGTTGTGAAGTTACATTTGTGTTCAATTATTAAAATTAAACATTAAAATAATAATGATCTAACGTTATTACATCCACATTTCTCAGTGAGTACATGCAGTGCATTCACAATGAAATAAATAAATTCAATAAAAACTGTAAGGAGACAAAATTCTGAAAAACCGAGCGGTGGGATTTTTAAAAACGTTTTTATTTTATTTTTAATAATTTGTTACACGATGATGATTTAACTGAAGTAAATTTATTTAAAATCCTTTTAATTTTATAATTTACATAATAATAACTTAATTTAAAAGAAATTGTTTCTAATTTAATAATAAGTTAACCCGAAATAATACATTTCTAATCTCTAATTGTAATGTCTAATAATAATTATAATGTCGCGTTCGAGCCTGAACAGCTATTTATATGTGAAAGAAATGCAATTATTCATTTATTAATAATGCAATAATATGCAAATAATATTATAATAGTGTTATTCATAAGTGATAACATAACATGCTCCGACAGGTCGATTAGTAGCGTCCCAAAAGCAAATATCGATAAATCAATTAGTTTTTTTTTTAATCCTAATACCTTTAGCCTATAGAAACATTACACAAGATGCAACGATATTTACTTCTTATTTATAAGAGTATTCACATAGTCAAACTTATTTAAAATAATTTAAATAAAAAAATAAATAATTGAATTATGGACTCAAAATTTGAAAAGCATATTTAAACTGAATATTTTAATACTTGAATTAATTGATACATTTCTTTCAGTATTTTAATATAAAGGTCAATTTTTAAGTTTATTTATAAATGTATTTAAAATAAAATAAAATGAAAAGTTTCTTGAATTAAATACATTTAAGTAATTATTTAGTCGAATGTCAATCGATTATTTGTTTGGATATCGATTCGATTATTTTATCACATATATTGATTAAAATAGATTATTTTTTAAGAAGACCTTTTGGTTAGTATTAAAAAGATAAAAGATTTTCGATTATTGAAATCATTTTAATGTTGATAATTCCATTACAAAAATCATCAGTGTTGCCAATCTCTATTCAGAATACATCATCTTGAATCATAGATAAAATTTACTCATATTTTTAAAAATTATGAAATATGATGACTAAAACTAAGAACATAATCATGTTTACATATTTATCTTCCCTTTACTCTTTGCCTAATAAATTAAATGTCAACAAACATATACTCTAGCCATACTACCTCTATGTTACACGCTCTCTGAAATATGCGTGTTTTTAAGGTCTGACATACGTTTTAATAAAAATCGAAATTTTAATTTTTCACGCTACTTCCTTGAATTTCTCTTCAAGTTTTGATCTTATTAAGTAGATATAAGATTAATTTATCTTAATTATAAAGTTTATTTCTTAAATATGTATAATAATGGCGTAGTTTATCTCTAAAGTTTTAGGTGATCAATAAGGGTCATTTAATGTTTAATTAATTTCTCACTTAACCCGTGGCGAAACATCTTTAAATTTAAATAAGTGAAACAAACCAAGTGTTGTAATTTCAATTAAATCATCCGGGTCATTTAAATTTTTGAAACGCCATACTTTTAAAATTACCGCGTTATGTGACGTCAGCACTATCGGACCACATTACAGGCCGAAATAAGATAAAAATGTAGTAGAAATTCGAAAAATAATCCCAGTGCCATATAAATTAACACTATTAACTAATTACACAACATATTAAAATTACAGTTTAAATAATCGTTAAAGTTTCTAAAATGTATTTTCTACTTTTTTTTACTTTTTGCCTAATTAATTATTTTCATTAAATGTGAATTTATATTTAAATGATTTCAATTCAAGTATTCTAAGTATTTCATAGCTGAAAATGAAAAAATGTTGCATTATACAATAGTTGTAATGTCTGGAGGAGTATAGGCCCAAGAAGTAATTGTTTTAATGTATATTTGTTTTAAAGTACTTACGTAACGGAGGTAAAAAAGTCGCAGTAGCAAAAGGAAAAATAATTAAGTAACAATTAATTATTGTCATTTTTTTTTTAAATTAATTTATTTTAAATAACTGTGACCAAGTGAATAAATAATCTTATAAATAAGTAAATTTCGTTGTACCTTGTGTAATGTTTCTATAAGCTAAAAAAATATCAGGATTAACTAAAAATTTAAAAAAAAAACGAATTGATTAAAATTTGTATCTATATTTGCTTGTAGGACGTCCTGTTTTTTTTTTAATTTTTGTAGTGCAAAAGATGCGCAGTTAAAAAGACTAATCGAATACTTATAAAGTAAGTATACAAAAATAGATATTTGTATTTTTGTATACTTACTTTGTTAGTAAGTATACAAATATACAGCTCCACAATAGATCTGCAAAGGTCGCGGTGGTACAGGCCAAGAGGCCACCCAAACTTTATCTTTATCTTTTACTTTATACAAATATACAAGTGTACAAAAGTATATATTTGTATTTTGGTATACTTACTTTGTATGTATTTAATTGCAGAGCGACTAGAAAGAAAACAATTAAATAATTAATTCCTTTCTTTTTTATTCTTTCAAATTTTTCCTTTCCTATTAAATTTTCAATCAGAAACTTATTTCACCGAATTCACCGGGGAAAGTACCATGATGGACACATTATCATTATTTTATTAAAATATCTGTCAGTAATTTCTTAAAGGACGTGCATAAGATATGAGTATTATTAATAATAATCACAAAATACAAGAACAATATTTTTCCTTTGATTTTATAAATTACCATTGTTCAAAATATCTCCAAAACAAATGGAAATTGGACGTGGACATATGAGCTTATTTTGACTTTTAGCTAATGGACATAAATAAATTTTTATTTACAAAACAATAAAATATAAATAATTACAATACATGTAGACCAGAAGATCCGAAGACTTTCTGTCTGTCATGGATTTACGAAAAAAAAACTATGCTAGCTAGCTGAAGTGCCTTGATGATTTTTTGTGCAAATCGTAAGGGCACTTCAGCCCTAAATTGATGAATGGTGATGGGAAATTAGAAATATTAGTCATAATAATATTTAATTAGTAGATCAAAGTTTCTGCAATTTATGTTAGTTAATATTCTTTAAATGCCTAATCTAAGCCATAATTACTTAATATACATATTTAACACAAATGAATAAAAAATAAAAGCGCGTTATGCCTTTAAAACGCTTTCAAAACTAATGTTTAATTTTTTTATTATTTATTTTAATTATTACACACTTTTGTAGCACACAATAAATACACATGTAATTGTAAATTATTCTAATTTATTCATAGGCAAACGAAACAAACATTTAATCACGTAATTAATAACACTAAAGAATTCTCGTCAAAAAAAAAACTGGTACAACAGAGACCGTTCATTCTTACGTGTATTAATTAAAACGAACAAATAGTGAACAAATGTAACCCCAATTTTCAGATATGCCTCGCATTATTTTAGCGTCCTTCGCAAAAAACATTTATAGTTAACGAGTACATAAACTGAATAAAAAAATCAAGATATCATCGTATGTGGGTTAATTGTCAGAGAATAAATGTGTATTCCGCTAAAAAATCAACGTTAAGTAAAATGAACGGGGGTTGTTTAAAATACAAATTAGTATTTCAATTATTTCGGATACGTCATGTTGATTTATGTATTTTTTTATCAACTATTCGTTTTAATTTTGTTATTTTAGTAATAATAAGTAGTGATAATGGACGACATTAGCGATCAAAACCTTTTTGACACAGCAACTGACAAGGACAGACGCCTACAAAATCAGGCGGAAAGACCAACGGTCGATAGCCAATTGGCAGAAGAATTTATTTTTATGTTAGTTATTTATTGTATTTATTTATTATTATTACTTGTTAAAAATAATCTGCCAATAAAGATTTATATATATATATAAGTAGTGATGGGCAAAATCGATCTTTTATTACTGCGAAATTAAGTATGTTATAATTTTATGAATATTACTTATTATAAAAATATCAAGAATAACTTCCAATTTATTAATAAATTTAAATTTAAAATCACTTTTTCGTTTTAAATACTTAAAATGATACATTTAACAATACTCGATTACTAATATTATTCAATTTTTCCCAACACTAATAATAAACCCTTAGCGACTGTCGCCGTTAAACTTAAAATAATACAATACATATACAATATAATTTAATGAACATTGCATTAGAATGTAATAAATATTACAAATAAATATGAATAAATTATTAAAAATCAACCAATAAACAGATTAGATTGAATAACTTTAAATTCTCGACTAGTTTCGGGTTATTAGGCCATTTTCAAGAGAATTTAAAATTTGTTTTATTACAATTTCTATGGATATTTACATTAATGGATATATTGATTTTTTCATTTTTATTTTAATTTAATTGTGGGGCAGGCAAAATAATTTATTTACACAATAAAGACACTAATTCATCACTTCTAAATGAACAAGTAGATCTATTATATTCTTCACTTTATGATGTATTATAAATACTACTTTTCACTTTATTCTATTATTAAACCATATATTAAATCTTTATATTTCTATTAATTTTAACAATCCAACTTATTTATAAATATCTAATTTTGTTTAATTTTAGCAAAATAATTACATAATGATCTGAATTTTTTTCACCTTGTGAGCAAATGCTGGGACCGAAATTATTTTGCCTGCCCCACAATTAAATTAAAATAAAAATTAAAAAATCAATATATCCATTAATGTAAATATCAATAGAAATTTTAATAAAACAAATTTTAAATTCTCTTGAAAATGGGCTAATAACCCGAAACTAGTCGTGTTTTATTGGTTGATTTCTAATAATTTATTCATATTTATTTCATACAATATGAACTACTAATGTCTAAATATTAAAACCATTAATTAAATATTACAAAATTTATACATTAAAATTAAGAATTGGCGGTCAATATTTTGAAAAAGTAAACAAGATAAAATGCCTGGGAATAACGACAACAAGTGAAAACGAGAGAACAATAGAGATAAAAGAAAAAATAATGACCGCCAACAGAGTGTTTAATGCAACAACAAAATATTAAAATCCAAAATTCTGAGCAAAAACACAAAACTAAAAATACACAAAACGATAATAAGACCTACAATGATGTATGGAGCTGAAACAATGGCAATGAATAAAAAACAAGAGGAAGACTTGAGAATATTGGAGCGAAAAATATTAAGGGCAATATTAGGACCAATAAAACTGTCGCAAACCGAACATATAAGAAGAAATAATCAAGAACTAAAAATGGAAATAGGAAGAGACATTGTGAGCAAAATTAAAGAGCAAACAATAAAATGGCTGGGACACAAATGGAGAGCAGGGCCGGGGTCAACCATATACTCAATCCTAGAATGGAGGCCAGGATTGAAACGAAGAAGAGGGAGACACGAAAATAAATGGCTACAAGAAGTTACACAGGACACGAAAATCATCGGCGTACGAAATTGGCAAGAAAGAATTAAGAATAGAAAAACTTGGAAAGACTCAAGCACGCGAATATAGACAGAGAAAATGGGGATTGATCAGCCTCAAGAAGTTTGATTCAGAAAGCTGTGTGAAATGTTCATAAGGTATCATAAAAAAATCAATTTTTGGTTTGGTTTTCTCTGATTTGAAGTTTATAAATTGTTATATGATTGTATTAAATTGCAGTAATGTTTTTATTATTTTGTGATTAATTTAAGAGTAATAAAAAATATTTAAAAGATAGATTTTTCTCATTTATAATAATATGAATAAATGTGAAAAATAAAATTACACTTTGCTTGTATCACCGTTACTATACAAGCAAAATGTAATTATACTTTTCAAATTTATTCGAGTAATTAATCATGTATCACGAAGTAATGGCTTTCATAAGCAATAAGACCATTTATAATAATTTTATGCAAGTACAAAATAATAGTATCATGTTAATTAGAAAAAAATAATTCATTACATTAATTTAAAATTTCACATCCATTAGAAAACATAATCGTAATTTTATTTAAAGATTAACACTTGAAGGTAACATGACAGGTCGTAATAAATTGTGTAATTAATATGGGCTTTTTAGATATAACAATAAATCTAAATTCCTGACGATGGAGGAAGCCGTAATATGTTTATACAATATGTAGGCTGTTGTGTTGCGATAAATCAGAGCTAAGGTCACGAAACTGCTGAAAAAGAATCAATATATTTCACAAGCATGTAAACGAGAGAAAAAAAGAAACAAAAAAACAGAAAAGGCATGGGCTATGTTACACAATAGTATAAATTTCAGCCTTGGCAATGTAATTACTTAATTACAAAAAAAGTATGTAAGAGGGTGTTCCAGAAGAAAGGATGCATTTTTATTTGGAGGAATTTTGTTATTTGACGTTTAGCAGTTTTGGTTATTTCATGTATGTTATCTACTATTCTTCCCATTAAGAGCTAGATATCGTTTGGGTTAACAATGAGGAGCTGCCGTCACTGTGAACGGCGACCGTTATAGAAACATGCTTCCTTATTGTTTTTTTTTTTACAGCTGATGCAAATGACGATATTAAGTATTAAGAAGATGGTATGATATATTGAAACGTTAATGCTATTCACGCAAAATGTTAGGGATTAAATTGAAAACCCCACTAGAAGTCTAGAAATTACAAGAAACAAATAATAAGACCAGAAATACAATAGAGGTAATTGAGTTAAGCTGAATCATACAAAAGAAACTGTATACCTATATAATAATTTTATTAGGTAGTATAAAACATTTTAACTAATTAATTAAATTGATATTCCTTTCAAATTATGTTTATTAGATATAATGAACTCGACACCCAATACGGGTAAAAGAGGATAAGATTAAGAAAGAAAGAAATAATGAAATTGAAGAAACTTCAGTCTACACCAATGAGATATAATTTAAATTGATTAAATATAAGTTTAGAGAGAGTTCTGTTAGCAATTTTTTATTTGCAAAAAAATGTAAAATGAGGGATAATTTTTGTGAAAAAAAATTATCCCTCATATTTTACATTTTTCTTAAGTAAATTAAATAAAGAATGAAGAATAGTTGATTTATTATGAACAAATTTTCCATAACTATTTATCAATCCAATAAAATATCTTAATTGTATAACCGTCGTCGGTCTGGGAACTTTTAAAATGGCTTCAATTTTGTCATTTGCTACATGCAAACCTTCCTTATCAATAATGTATCCCAAGTAATTTACTGAAAAAAAAATGCATTTTGCCATTTGAATTTTTTAACCAGCTGATTGTAATCTTTTTAATACTTCATAAAACCTACTCAAATGCTACTGACGGTCCTTACAGGTAATTAAAATATAATCCAAGAAACATATAACACCCTCTAAACCTTCAAATATCCATCATTTTTGAAATTTACTGGTGGTGCAAGATATACCAAATGGCATTTTTCAAACATATTCACATATTCCTTACTTTTTTTCATCTAAACAGCATTGCTGTTAGGCTTGTGAAAGATAAATCTTGGAAAAGTTTACCCCACCCTGCAATTTGGTGAAAAGTTCTTCAATGCGGGGCAGTGGATAATTATCCGCTTTTAATACTGTATTTGAAGTTACTTTGAAATCACCGCAAATACGCACAGTACTATCAGGTTTCAAAACAGGAACAATAAGAGTTTCCCCAGTTTGAAAATTCAACCGGTTTAATAATTTAAATATTTAAATAAAAATAGTTGTCCTTTCTCCACTTATTTTTTATTAAACTAAATATATTTCGGAAACTTCCCATTTACGATAGTAAGTAGGAAAAAGGACAACTATTTTTATTTAAATAATTAACGTCTTCACAACCAACAACCAAAATAAAGAAGATCGGTTTAATAATTCCTAAATTTTTCAATATTTCTAATTCTTTCTCGACTGCCTCTTTGAGAGCAAATGGCAGTGGTCGAGGACGAACAAAATTAGTTCATTTATTAATTCAAGTGAAATGATACCTTTGTTAAAAGTGCCAAGTCCTCGTGTAAACAATTAATGGAAAATGGTTTTTACCTTATCTCTTTCTGATAAAGAATGTGCATAATTTAAATTTTCAATACCGAATTTATACTTATATAAAAAATCTCTTCCTAATAATGGTATTTGTGCACCATCTTTAATAATATAAATATTAATGGAAAATGATTTATTGTTATAGAAAAAAAATAATGTACAGATACCCACTGGTACAATATTTGCACCCTTATAAAAATACAACATTTTATCTGGTAAATTTAATTTTAATTTATAAAATTATTTGTTTTTTTTTTTCGTAGATTCCAAATATACAGAGAGGTTTCTTTAATAGTATACATTTCTCTATAAAATTCTTTTGTTTAAGTTTTATCTGAAAAGGCTGTAACACTTGAGCCCGTATCAATTGCCAAGATAATGAATTATTTTCAATTAAAACTTCAAGTCTTATAGGATTCAGTTACGGATTTCATTGAAAACATGGTTAAATTTGACATATTTTCTTCTAAATGTTGTATTTTATTATGTGCAAATGTATTATTATTATTTACCTTAGCACAAACAGAAGCAATGTGCCCTCTTCTTGTGTATTTATGGCATACGCGGTTTCGGAAATAACACTTTTCCAGTGCATGATTTTTACGATCACACACTGCACAACACACTTTTTAAATTTTCCGATGTCATGTGGCTTCCTTGGTGATTGTTGATTGGCCCTGTCCTCATAACGTCACGATGCTGCTTCTCCATTTGTCGCTGATGTGTCACATAGTATACTCCTGGTTCCTGTGTAATTTCTTGAAGCTCTCTATGGGATTTGTTTACAACTGTGCACGCATCCACAGAGTTTATTAATAGAGATAATGACATGTTTTTTTTATGCGTGATCTTGTGTTATTTGACTAGAAGTTGCATAAATTTAAAATTATATAATTATTTTCGTTTTTGTTGTAAAAAATTATTACGAAACATTCTATTTCAACTAATTTTCCCAGTTTTATTATAAAATTCGGTGAATATATTGAATGCATGACATTTTTATTGCTTTTAAAACAACACCATTAATAATCGAGCGCGCTCGGCTTGTTTATTTATTTTAGAAAAGTATCCAATTTCGGAGACACACTCGGCGCCGCGCCGATTCATACAAAATAAATACTGGATACATAAATGTGAACTTTTTAAATCGGAACCACATTTTCTAAACCATTTTAGTTCGCGCCTCAATTGTTGTCATTTTTTTAAATAACATTATATTTTTAGTTTGAGACTTCAATAGATTTATACAAAATTATTAATGGTTTAGTGCATTGTAATGAGTTGGTTGAAAGACTGAACTTTAATATACCACGTGGTCCGCAGTCTCGACATAAGCCATTATTTCGTTTGGCCTTTCATCCGAACCGGTACGGGATATTTAGCCCCCTGGACCGTATGATGCGATATGCCAATGAACTTGACAATAACTACAATTTTGTGTTATTCCATCCTCGATTCACTCATTTCAAGTGCCGCCTGCACCGCATCAACTTATCTAATTTGTCCGATATCGTTTAGGTATTTTAATATTTTAATGTGTTAATATATTTTATTGTCTATCTTATGTTTTACAATGTTACATTTTAATCTGTCGGTATCTATGTGTAGTGCTTATTTTATCTTTGTGAATTGCTTATTTTAATTGCATGTTTAACATTTATCTGTGATACATTGCTTTTGCATCTACTTTGCTGTGATAACATCTGTGATACATTGTGAAACATATTTTATACATATTTTCTATTATTATTAATATTTTGTTTGATTGATATATATATATTTATATGTTTATTTATTCAATATTTATTTATTTTCTATTTTGTAATGTACCCCTGAGATTACCTGACCACTCTTAATTTTGAATTGTAAAATCACTTGGGATAAAGATGTTCAAAGTTTATGTTGAATAGTTGACTTATTTGTGTATTATTACTTATGATGATTTATGTAAATGTTTACAGTTTTTGTAGAAAGGAGATTTCCGTAAATAAATGAATTAAGAATTAATTTATTTTATTAGAAAATATATAATTTTAATAGAAAAAAAAAAAAGATTTATTCACGTGGTTTACAGTTAATTAAATAAATTAAATAAAAATAATTTGAAAATAATATTCAAACATATTTAATGCAAAGAACAAAAAATAATATAAGGCTATCTGTAGGCAAGTGCTTCAGGATTTTATCCTTCCCATATATTACGTATTTTGTTATTCTTCTTTCATTAAATATTTTGAAAACAAAAATTGTTGTATTATACAATATGTTATTGTTATTCAACAACTAGTGTCCATTAATGTAAATTTGTTTTAAAGTACTTACGTAAAGTAAGTCAAAATGTCACAGTAGTTAAAGAGAGAATAATTTATTTTAATTATTTTCAAATTATTTTTATTTCATCAATAGTTTCAATAAGTTTAACATTGGTAGTTCATATTATAATAATAAATATGAATAGGTTATTAAAAATCTATCAATAAAATAAATAAAACACAGATTAAGGTTGCGGTTTAGTGGAAAGAGATAGCTATATAGTAAAATGGAAATAATATAGCTACTCTTTTGGATTTCATAATATGAATGTGTATTTACATTTTTTATCTACAAAGTATAAAGTATCAGTCTAAATAAAAAATATAATCGTTAATTTTCGTGTATTACGTCAATTTACTAGTTTAAGTTAGAAAAGAAAATTGTAAGATATAATGAAATTAATAGGTCATGTCTGCTAAGTTATTTGAATGCAGAATTTAGTGAAATACTTTAAATTTTCATTGCACAAGTTTTTATTAGCAAAAATTTAATTTAAAATTTGCTATAAATTTGATCAATTGTCATTGTTTTTCATAATTATTTTTCACAGAAACTAAACATTAAAATAATTTTTAATTTATCTGATGAAATTCCTGCTTATTTTAAGATTATTTTAATGTATAATACAATATTGTTCATTGATCACAACAACAATCTAACTCAAATTAGTGATTGCCCATATTTGTATAGCTATCTCTTTCTTCTACACCGCACCTTTAAACTTTAAATTCTCGGTATATCAGTCCATTATCAAGAGAATTAAAAATGTAGTTTATTTAAATTTCAATGGAATTATACATTATAATTTTTAGAGAATTAAATATAAATAAAAAATATATTAAAGTTAATCATGGGCCCAAATGATAGCGTAAGAAAATCAATTTCCTATCATATTCTAAGATTAAAAAAATCTAAAAGTCAAAATTTCCACAATTAAACATGTTCAGAATACAAAAATTACAGCAAATTTTTAAATTTTGATTTAACTCCTTTAAACAATAATTTACTAACATTTAAATTCTAATAATTTATCAGATTTTATAATTTTGTTAAAGTTTAAACCCACACATAGAGGCCGGAAGATATACACAGTTTAAAATAAATAAATGAAGAAAATATATAAAATATTACTAATTAATTTGAATATAAATTTTACTTTAATATGCTATATATATATATATATATATATATATATATATATTCTATATATATATAAATATATATATGATAGAATAAATGGAAGTTTCTTTTATTTTTGTTTAATTTCATTAATATTGTATATTATAATGTTTAAACTTAAAACATTATAATATACAATATAAAATTAATTATAATGTAATGTCTCTAACTGATGCAGTCATCCAAAATCATTTTGCACATTTTCAGTCTATTGACTCTTTGCGCTGCTTTAGGATTACCCCTATTTCTTTTTTTTACGGCATTTATTTGCTCTCCCCATAGTTGTAAAAACTAACCAAAACACTTTCTCAAAACGCAAACACTTCTCTAAATCAGAAATAAAACTGAAACCTTCGCAAAATGTGGTATTTCATAGCGGGTGCGTTCCTCCCCTCGTCGAGTGCTGGGCCATGTGTTATATATCAAAAATAAAATCAACATGTTTGGGCAGAATTTGTTTGCCGTTACTTTTAGGACCATCACGATTTGGCTCCTAAAGCCTCCAGCCGCTCACCCTAAGGAGCCACTTACCCATATCGAATTACATAATGACAAAAAAGAAAATTTATGAATGAAGGATGATGCTGTGTTCGACTACCTGTAATACCATTACATTTTACGCATTTTGAAATATTAAACAAAAGAAAGTAAAAAATAATTAAATCATTGTGAAGTTAACATCATAAAGTTAGCAACAAAATTTCCGACGATATCCGAACGATACAATTTATCCGTTCGTGTAAGTTTTAACCTCGTGTAATTTTGGAACTGAGAGATTGTAAATTAATGTATAGGCTTCTTCGGATAGTGGATTTAACAAAAGCGCACGTTTTTTTCTCGCATCCGTTATCTCATTTGCGATTAGAAAATTATATAATTGTCTCTTGTAAACCGCCCAATCGGAACTTTGAGGGTCGAACATTTTCAATTGTCCCACGAGCACACAATTTCCGGCACTTGCCATTTTTTTGTTTTGCTTTTACGCGAATTTAATTTATTCGTTCACAATTTTATTTTATTAACAATATCCTCGTCGTCAATTATGGGGTGTTTTAATTGCTTAAATAATAAAGATAAATTGAAATAACTTTTATTGCTAATGTCACTCGTTCGGAGAGCGAATTCCCTGCCAGATCTGCACAGACAAAACAATTCAGGTACATAAAAAATGTTCATTTATTCATAATATAAATATATTACAGTAAAAAAGACATGCATTATGCGGCGCTTATCTTTTTCTAAACAAGAGTTAAGGAGTAAAACTGACCCTAATGAAAAGCTTTTGATAACTCCTGCCCTTAACGAAATCTGCTACTTATATAACTGTCAAAATTAAAAATTACGCTGTGTAGAGTGTGCTCAATAAACGATCGCATATTTACATCCATTAATTGTTGCGTTCTTAATATTATATAATAATTAATATATTATATAAAAATTATATACATTTTTTTATTCAGACTATACAGATAATATAAATTAATTCAGGATGATTTAATTAATATTGAAACACTTGGTTTGTTTCACTTATTCACTTATTTAATATAAATAAGTGAAACAAACCAAGTGTTTTAATTCTAATTAAATCATCCCGAATTAATTCAAAAATGTTTCACGACTGGTTAAGTGAGAAATTAATTAAACATACAGATAATATAAAACTATATAACATAAATAATTACAATACATGATGCTTGGTCTCTCCTGACTATCGACTAGAGGTTATTCTGTCGTAAAAATTAATATTAACCAAATTTAAAGGAATTTTATTAAAAATGTGTATGAATATTAATTTTATGATATTATTATTATTTTTTTCATTTTTGTAAGAAACCGATTTTAATTTAGAGTAATTTCGTTTTCTAAGTAATATGGATTAGTAGAGGAGAATTATGATTAAGTGAAGGGATGAGTCAGCTAGAAAGTGGTTGTGTTGTGAGGGCGTGTTGTGTGCTGTTTTATGTAGTGAATTAATGAATAATTTTAAAGTAATTTCGTTGTGTTTCAGGCGTCCGTGGCTCCCTCGCGTTCTAGCAGTCGCATGCAACAGTATGAAGAGGCCGGTAACGAAGAGGACGCGCGCACCAACGCCGGTGCCGCCGCCGACGCCGTTGTGAACGGCGTCGACGAGGCCATCATTCACCACCACCACCACCAGCCAGCGCCCCGTAACGACAAAACGATGAACTCGATGCTCAGTGCAGCGGCGACGGCCGGCGACAACGCCGCCCACAACAAGAGCACAGAGACCGAAGACGAGGAGGAGGAGGACGAGGAGGAGGATTACGAAGAGGCGACGCGCGCCACGCTCGCCCCGAACGGCGGCGGCGGCTACTGGCGCCAGGGGGCGGCCAGCAGGCCGACGAGTCCCGGCGCCGCCACCATGGTAGACAACGCCAGCGAGGCGTCTTCCATGATGCCGCCGCCCCCGCGCTCCAAGAGCCGCGTCGAGCTCACCACCAGCCGGTACAGCAACCTCTCCTACTGGAGGGCCAGGCGCGTGCTCTTCTACAAGAACGGCGACCCCTTCTTCCCAGGAATCGAGTTCCGGTTCAAACCCGGAAGGGACATCGGTTCTCTGGAAACCCTCCTCGACAAGTTGTCCCTCCGCATGGACCTACCACGTGGCGCACGCTACATCTTCTCAATGGATGGCGACAGGAAGTTCCGCCTCGACGAACTCGAAGACGGCGCTTCCTACGTGGTTTCTTCTTACAAAACATTCAAGGTAAGTCAACAAAACACCACACTCGACTTAATTTAAGGTTAGAAACGAATGGCACACTGTTCCACTTCTTCAAACGGATGACCTTGAAATCTATTATTCTAAAATTTTCAAACAAAAAAGTGACCTTGAAATTCTAAACACTTTAATTCTTCAACAAAAATCTGATTAAAAGATTTATTTTCAAAAAAAAACATAGTAAGTGTTTATTCAGAGATTATAATTACTTTTACTCATTTAAAGTAATTATAATCTCTGAATAAACAGTTACTATGTTTTTTTTTACCACAATTATTGTTATCAAAAACATAATAAGTATTTATTCAATAATTTTATTATGAATTTCCATGTAGTTATGGTATCATGATAATCGTGCATTTTTTTTTCTCATGCGAAAACAAACATATCCGCTTCCCAACATTTCAATTTCAATGAATCCGGCAAGTATATTCCTTCACAGATTCAAGTTGGAGATAAATTTCAATTTCATTTCTTTTTAAATCTATCGTTATTCAGATACACCCACATTTCTATTTATAGTATAAATTAATAACATTGAAAACTATAAAATATGTCAGTATTTTCAATTATTAAAAAAAAAATCCGCTTTTTATTTCTTTAAAACTAGTTGTACGTTTTAAATACGAATTACTGCTTTTATTTTTTAGATAAATTTATCCAATTTGAAAGTAAAGAATCAAATAAGAAAACTTCACGAATTTACTTCCAAATTGATATAATCACTTTTCTCACTTTCTCGAAGCTTTCAGTTGAAGATTCTTATTCCATTTTGATATTATTTTTAATGCAATTTGAAATGTATGTAATTAATTTTATAATTAAAATTTTCGAACAAATGCATGACCTTGAAATGATTGAAATTTTAAAATTGGTATGATCATTTTTCTCACAATCTTGAATCTTTCAGTTAATAAATATTATTCCATTTTGATATTATTTTCAATGAAATTTGAAACGTATACAATTAATTTTGTAATTAAAATGTATAATTTGAAACGTATACAATTAATTTTGTAATTAAAATGTATAAACAAATGAATGATCTTGAAATGAGGGAATTTACTTCCAAATATACCTTTGATATAATAACTTTTCTCACTTTCTCGAAGCTTTCAGTTGATGATTCTTATTCCATTTTGATATAATTTGTAATGCAATTTGAAATGTATGTAATTAATTTTATAATAAACATTTTCGAACAAATGCATGAGCTTGAAATGATTGAAATTACATTTGGTATGATCATTTTTCTCACAATCTCGAATCTTTCAGTTAATAAATATTATTCCATTTTGATATTATTTTCAATGAAATTTGAAACGTATACAATTAATTTTGTAATTAAAATGTATAATTTGAAACGTATACAATTAATTTTGTAATTAAAATGTATAAACTAATGAATGACCTTGAAATGAGGGAATTTACTTCCAAATATACCTTTGATATAATCACTTTTCTCACTTTCTCGAAGCTTTAAGTTAATGATACTTATTCCATTTTGATATTATTTTTAAAGTAATTTGAAATGTATGTAATTAATTTTATAATTAAAATTTTCAAATAAATGCATGACCTTGAAATGATTGAAATTACATTTGGTATGATCATTTTTCTCACAATCTCGAATCTTTCAGTTAATAAATGTTATTCCATTTTAATATTATTTTCAATGAAATTTGAAACGTATGCAATTAATTTTGTAATTAAAATCTATAAACAAATGAATGACCTTGAAATGAGGGAAATTACCACATAATTCTTTATGTTGGTTGTTGGTTGTGGAGACTTTAATAGTTTAAATAAAAATAGTTGTCCTTTCTCCTACTTATTTTTTTATTAAACCATATATATTTCAGAAACTATGTAAAGTGAGGTTTAAATAAATAATAGGTTGTTATAGTATTTACAATGCAATAGTGATTATATTAAAATATTTAAAAATTATGTTGTCTATAAACGAATATAAATACAATTATAAATAATGTGCTAAAATTTATGAATTAGTAAGATCTAACAGGCGGTTATTTAAGCAACTAGTATCAAAAAAATTAAAAAAAAATATCAATGTGTTTTTTCATTTCAATAGATAAGTAGGAGAAAGGACAACTATTTTTATTTAAATAATTAAAGTCTCCACAACCAACAAAAAGAAGATTAGTATATATGGCTTCCTGGTCGACAGAATATAACAGATTCTTTAAATATTTATCAAAAATTAAACTCATTGGAATTGTTATATATTTTCTCTAAGAATGTATAAGGAAACAAGTATTCCCGAAATTTACTAAAAGTAGGAAGTAGGTAGGAAGATTTAATAATAATAAAGACAAATTAATAAAAGAATTTAAATTTAAAATTATGAGAAGTGAATTTTTTATCTTAATATTTATCTATTTAGTTCAATTTTTATGGCATAATTTATTTGTTTAATGTCACTGAGATTACCGTTTTTGATATTTCAATTATTTTTTTCATCGCTAGAGTGACCACTTGGGTTAATTTTTATTTTGCAATTTCCACTCCTGATATTAAAATATGTTATATATATAAAATTGTATTATTCTGTTTATATGTGATTTACAGTAATGATATTTATCTAAACATTTTGAATATTGTTATTATTCTGTATAAAGGTGATTTACCGTAAATAAATGAATTGAATTGAATATAATTTGTAATTGGTATAATATTAATAATTTAGATCTACATATAGATAAATGCAAGGTAATGACATTTAGTAGGAAAAAGAAACGAATTGAATATTCATATTCAATTCGTTTCTTTTAATAATATAGCTCTTGCAAGGTTAAATAGAATTAAAGATTTAGGAATACTCTGTGATGGCTCTCTGTGTTTTTTACTGATCACGTATCTTGCGTTTGCAACAAAGCAATGCGATCATTGGGTTTCATTATGCGATCTGCTAAATATTTTCAATTTTCAATTTACTTTATTAACGGAATCTCCATTTCCAAATTACAATTATAATTACATATTAAAAATTTTTATAAGAAAAGTGTGACGCTCTAAAAAGATTATAAAACATATGTATAAAAAATATCAGAACTTTACTAATTTCGTACAATTCATTTGTGCGTTCCCACCTTGAGTATGAGTTATTAGTCTGGTTCCCAATTTACGAAATACACATAAATAAAGTTGAACAAATTAAAAATAAATTTGTTAGGTTTTTGTCTTGCAAATTTAATACAGTAGTAAATCTTAAATCAACAACACAATTTCCGTTCAGTCGCCTTCATCAAGGCATTGCACATGGCACACACTAGTCTGATGAGGTTCGAAATTAGTGGTCGTCATTAAATTGCAGGAGTATGCTTTTTTACAAACTTATACACGGTAATATCACTTCTCCTGCTTTGTTATCTTTGTTAAATTTTAATTTATATTCGCATAACATTCCCATCTTTGTTTCGATCAAATTTCCATCACAGTAATTATGGTTTCAATTCTCCCTTTGAAATAATTATGAAAAATATTAATAAATTAAATTTACCTAGAGAGTTTGACTTATTTAATGTTTCTTTAGCCTCATTGAAGATACCCATTACTTCGCAATATGTTTAATTATTTCAATCTGGACATAATTGGTTTCAACAATGATTTTTCCTGTAATTCAGCTAAATTTAATTCTCACGAATCATTATTAATTTATTAATATCTGTAATGAAATATCTTCTACTAAACAATTTACTTTTTCCTTGTTATATACTTGTATGTTTAATTTGTAATAATTGAGTATAAAAAGAGGATTCCGTTAATAAATTATCTATCTATAAAATAAAAACTGAAGCTCCTAGAACATAAAGAATTATAAAAAAAATATTATCTACAACTATTATTTGAAACATTTTTCTATCCGAATTAAAAAATGAATAATCGCCAAGAGAAAAGTTGATTCTAACCAAAAGCTTTTCAAATTATTTCTTTCTTATAAAAAGCTTACATATAACGTTCGGTTTTAATCCATTAAAATAATTGTTCAATAATTAAGTATTTTCAAATTCTTTTTATTTAATTTATTTTGAATAACAATGGTCAAGTGAATAAATACTTTTTGCTATTATTAACATACTAAATTATTGTTTTAAAATTTAGAAATGTGCTAATAGTAAGGGATTGGTCCAGAATTGAGTATAAATTCTCGGATCGCGTCAAAATGTATAAAATAGTCAACATAATCCTTATGAGAATGGCCAAATGCGAAATGTTTAAAGAGATACACTCTCTACAAGCGCTGGAAATAATGAAAAAAAAAAGAAACCACAATTTATGGGGTGTTGATGTTATAATTTATGACCCCATAGGTTAGAATTGCAAGTAGTTTCCCTTTTTTGCCCCTTCTTAGAGCGTCGTTTTATTTCAGAAAATTGATTAAATACATGTTAATTATTCTACTGAATATTAAGTTTCTATTAAAATTGATTAAATGATAAGATGGTTCAATTTTCAATGTCATGTGTATGTAAAAAGGTACGCATAGATTTTATATAAGAAAGTATTATTCTAGATTAAAAAAAAACATTTATTTTTCAATGATGTCTGTAAGTCAGTTATTATTAAAAATTGAAAAATATAATTAACTCTTTCTCAAAGCAACATTTTATTCTGACTTTGAATATATTATTACATTTTACTTATCACTTTTTAGTTTTTGAGTTATATAATAGATATTAACTAATAACGTCATTTTCGACTATGGTTGTAATTTGAAAAGTCGAAGTTAGAGGTTATAACTCAAAAATTATAAATAGTAAATAAAATGTGATGATATATTCGAAGACAGCATACAATGTTGCTTTGGGAAATAGTGATATTTTTTCTTTGTCATTGTTTTTATCTTTAAAAAATTGCCTAGAGTCGATTTTTAGATATCTCTTAAAATTAAAAAGTTTATATATATTATATATGTGGCACCACCAAAATTCACAACCCTGTAAATTGATAGTTTCAAACAGCAGTTCTGCAAATATTTTCAAGATATTAATTTTTGAAATTGGAATTTAATATTGTTACTATGATGTATGTGGAATGTACGTGTGTGTTTTATCATAGTTCAAATTCTACACAATTGAATATGTTAGAAGCAATTAAGATGTATACATTTTCTAGTAAACTTTTAAATTTCGATTTTCCTTAAACAACAATTTATTGAAATTAATTGATTTGTTTTGAATTAAATTCTCACTTATCCCGTGGTGAAAAATTTTTTATGTAATAATTATAAAGTATTTTAATTAATACACTTGGTTGTTCGTTTCACTAGAATTTTATATTAGTGTTCCGACTAGTTTCGACCAGTGGTCGTTTTCAAAGAACTAATGAAATGACAAGTACAAACAAGTTTATATAAAATTGAGAAGATTGACAATGACAATGTCAGGTTACAAGGCCAATCGCGATGGAGGAGTACAAACATGTCGATATAAAATTGAAAAGATTGACAATAACAATGTCAGGTCACAAGGCCAATCGCGATGGAGGAGTACAAACATGTCGATATAAAATTGAAAAGATTGACAATAACAATGTCAGGTCACAAGGACAGTCGCGATGGGAGAGGTCCAAATTTCTTCGATATTGTTAAGAAGTGTTTTTCCTATGTTAGTAGCTCTATTTATTTCTAGGCCTTCTCTTAAATTTAAATCTTCACCCTTGTTATCTGTATACAATATTTTAATTTAAAAAAAAATCATTTTTTCGATAATAATAAAATTAGAATATTGTATACTGGTAATAAGTCTTTTTTACAGTGCGTTTTGTGGTGAGCCTTGTATTTACTCAATTTTTTTGGTATAATACATCAATAAAAAAGGTATATATCGATTAATTAACTGATAGAGAAAATAAATTCTCATTATTTGTTGTAATTTTGTTTCTTTATAGTAACTGGATTTTATTTGTGTTTTTTGTGATAATGGATTATAACTTTTTTTTGTTAAAAAATATTTTCGCCATAAAATTACAATAAAATTTTATCGAAACATTTTGCGTAAGAAAATCAAAAATAAATAGCGAGCTTTTCGAGATATGATTGTTTAGTTTTCGTCATATTGAATGTATGCCTGAGCTAGCAATAAGTCTGTAACTACATAACCATTGTTGTCAGCACAATTTTGGTAGTTAATATTTGTTTTAATGATCGTTCAAATATATTATAAAAGAAAATCAGAACTAATGGTTGGATTCACTGAGTTATGATTTTTTAATTTTTTGCTAAATTTAAAAGATGGTCGAGCTCGCAATAAGTCCGATAACAAATTTACTTTTATATGTGACATATTTCTGAATGTTTATATTTGTTGTTTATTGACTAATTAAGTAAAATATTAAAGAAAAACAAAAATAAATTGTGGACTTTGGAAAATATGGATATTGTAAAATTTAAATTTTGATTTTTTTTTTTTAAATATCATTAAAGTTGTTAGAGAATATATATATATATATATATATATATATATATATATTGACGCAACTTATCGCATTTTGTGGGCAATATTGGTTGTAAACAGTGAATGTGCAAACTCTTTTAATTCAATGTGTAATTATTGTTGAAATAATTATTTTAATAATAACTAGTTTTGGTGGAGGCGCCGGTTTATTGCTGGAGTTATTGCCAGCTTCACACACATATAATTTAAAACATGTATTTATTCACAAAAATGTTGTTTTTAATCATAAATAAGAATAAATTATTAAAAAGTTACTAATAAAACAAATAAAATCGCAAAGTCGGTCAGTGTCTATACCGCTTATATTTTCAGACTCCCTGAGTGCCATCCAAAATCCGTAACTGGATTTCCTCTTCCATTGACAAAAAAAACACACAAAAGGAATCTAGAACGTTGAGAATATAAGGTTATATAATTTAATTTGTGCTGTTTTTTTTTTTTTGGGGGGGGGGAGGGGGTCTTATCTCTTAACAATAATAATATATATACTACCAATGTCTAAATATAAATCATATTAAAATGCTTCCTTTTATTTTTAATCACGGATCATTAGTTTTGAGAATTCTATATTAAAGGTTTATTTAGTAAAAATAGTTTTAATTTCTGTTTTGCGTATTATTTTCGTTCATAAACATCATCTGTGGTCCTGTGGTAAAATCATTTTGTCTAGGTCTCCTAACTAGTGGTAAGTTGGGAGACCTAGAGGAAACGATTTTACCCGCTAATTCTACTGAAATGCAAATTATTAAATTAATAACAATGCAATTTATTACTTTCTGGAATAACATCCCAAACTATATAATTAACAAACTCCTTAAATTCAAAAATAATTACAACCGCCCCCATTTTCACAAGAAATCCAAACTAATTAACAACTCAAATTACTAAAAAAAAAGTAGCGAATGAATCACGAATCACACTTTTTTCCCCTATTTCAATAGAAGAAAAAACCATCCACACTTTGCAATTTCCTGGCGTCCGGGATAATCATTTCGGCAATTTCTGCGTGAGTCAGACCACGCCGGAACTTTTTCTCTCCAATGAAAACATTGCAAGTACGACGAACGGAGGAATGAAAGAAACAATGGGGGAAAGAGCGAAAGGGTCGCCCGCGGTGTGAACGAATGGAAGAAAGAAAGGAAAGTCGTGTCGCTCGAATGGGTCAAGGTTAATTTATTCGAGTATCGGGAATGAAGCAATTAGGCCGCACAATGCGTCCGCCATTTAAATATTTAAATGCGGATTTATTAACACCGGCGATAATTATAATAAAAAAATAATAATAATGAGTGAAAACAAGGGTGTGATTGTCGCATGTACTCCACTTTTCTTAAGCGCTGACGGTAATTATACATTATTCATGTTGATTTTTTTATTCTCTTCGTATTTATTGTGAGAGCGGTTGGCGTGCCGACAAAAATGGTGGATGCGCCGGGCAAATGAAAATCCTCATTTTTGTTAAATAGTATAGTATGATAGCAGAAGAGACCTATGGTCGATAGCCATTTTACAATTTTATTTATTTAATAACCCAACAGCCCTAAGGCTAGATTAAGGATTACATAAATTACAAATTTTACAATTACAAAATACAAAAACAATAATTCAAAATCATAAATATCCAAAATATCAATACAAATCAAAAAAATAATAATAATGAGTGAAAACAAGGGTGTGATTGTCGCATGTACTCCACTTTTCTTAAGCGCTGACGGTAATTATACATTATTCATGTTGATTTTTTTATTCTCTTCGTATTTATTGTGAGAGCGGTTAGCGTGTTGACAAAAATGGTGGATGCGCCGGGCAAATGAAAATCCTCATGTTTGTTAAATAGTATAGTATGATAGCAGAAGAGACCTATGGTCGATAGCCATTTAACAATTTTATTTATTTAATAACCCAACAGCCCTAAGGGTAGATTAAGGATTACATAAATTACAAATTTTACAATTACAAAATACAAAAACAATAATTCAAATCATAAATATCCAAAATATCAATACAAATCAATTAATTAAATGTCTGATATAATTAATCAATTATTAATGTGTTCTTGTAGTAAAAACGGTCTGTCAATTTCGCTCGTCCTTTCATGATTCCATTTCATAGAATAAATTATTTAAAAAATATTATTAAAGGTAAAGAAAAACTGATTAATTATTTAATTTTTAAAAGTTTCATATGTTTATAAGTCGGTTTATTTAATTTTATTTAATTTAAATAACTGTCACCAAGTAATTTAAATACGCTTTTTTAATTATTATCATTTATTATATCAAAGGCCTTGTAAAAATCTGTGTAAATTGCATATAAAACATAAGGATGTTTGTCTAAAACCGACAGTGAAAGTAATTTTTTGCAGTTGAAAAAGGGAGTGATCAAATTTTATTGATCATTACCAGGAATTTTCTTTGTTTAATTTTATTGTAATTATTATATTAAATGAAATAAAAAGAATTTGATAATTAATTAAAAAAATATTTCCTCTTAGCTACTGTGACATTTTGACTTATATTACATAATATTTTATTCTATTTTTTTTTTGCATTAAATATTTTCGATTAAAAAATTGTTGCATTACACAATATGTTATTGTTGTGCAACAGCAAATGTCCATTTTTGAACATTTATTTAAAGTATTTATGTAACATTAGTCAAAATGTATAGTAGCTAAAGATGATATAATTTATTAATTATTTTAAAATTATTTTTATTTCATTTATTTAAATAACTGCGACAAGTGAATAAATCCTTTTTTTCTATTTTTAATCATCATATTTCTTCGGCTAACCATGTAGCTAAACAACTGTCGCAAACAATAAATTAAAGTGAAAATATAAAAAAAAGTAAAAGTTTCATTTAAAGAAATAATAGGTAAATCGGTTTAAGTAAAGTACACACACATTTACAATTTAAATTGTCCGAAATTGTATCCGGACCACAACTATAATTTAATAGTATGTGTCTGTTTTTGAATCTATTAGAGTACTATTTTTTCTTGTAGCAAATAAAATCTACAGATATTTTTAACTCGTCGCGAATAAATATATTTAGGGAATTTGGGTCTTTACCAAAGTCCAGCTGAAGGGGGAAAAAGTAGACCAAGACGCACTCAATACGAAATCCGTTCCGCCTGGGGTGCGTTCGACCCTGATCGCCCGACCACCGTCGTCGTCGGTCAGCCGGTCACGTGACCTACAATGCGATCCCCTAAACAAACACGCACCTCACATAAATCCAGTATTAAAACACTGGCAATTTTATATACCTCGGATTTCAAAGAATGTACTGGAAAAGTATTCCTTAAGCGGATTTGTGTCATTAAATTTTGCTTGAGGAATATTTTTATTCGTTACTGTAATTAATCGCCTTAATAAATAAATAGTAAAAACAAAAAAATATTTATTAAAATATATTTTCATTGAGCTAATATCCATAATGTTTACTTTACAACTTCTAATAATTGCGATTATACAGTTCGTTCGCAATTAAAGGAACAAATTCATTTAACTTGTTAATTGTTGAGGCTTCTACGTTGTTATACATTGTAATTCAATTTTAATAAATGAAACACTTTTTTTACTTTGTTTGTATAACTCGGATTATACAAATGTTATCATGTTAAAATCACTACCCATCAGCATTTACTTGAAAGAATTCAAGATGCAGCTAACCAAATAAGGAATGATCCAAATCTCATCCATCGAGTGACCGAATCTTTAGTTCGTCGATGTGAAGCTTGCATTCAAGCTTTCGAACAATTTTTATAGTCTTAAGTTACATTTTTATTGTTAATTATTAATAAAGGTTTATTGTGCTAGCAACTGTCATTTTTATTTATAATCAGCCTAGTTGTGATTGAAGCTGGTTGATTGGAAAAATATGATTCTTTAAATGCTTGTAACTTTTAAACAAAAACTAATCGGACCCCTGTTCATTAACAACAAAAATATATAATTATGATAGCTATCATCTGGCAAAGTCTGTCATAAAGCTTGTAGAACACCCTGTATGAGACTATTATGTTCATTTTTACAATTCTTGTAAAATTACTCATGGATTTTTCATTTGCTTCGTATTAGTGTTTCTGTGCTAAACAGATTGAGAGACTTACGTCTTGCCTTAATTAATTTAATAGAATAATTGATAAATCTTGAATTATACTTACAATAGTTAATTAACAAATTGATTAAAATTAATGTTTAAAAAATACATAAAGTAGTAAATTGATAAAAATACGATAACTACAACCTTCGAACCAAAATCGGTTACATTTTCCACAAATAAATGATATACTTGCATTTATTTGCGGGAAATATAACGATATGAATTTCCTTTAATGGATTCAATGAATTTCAGTATGCAAATATAACGATACTTCTGGTTTCATCAATTTAACCTTTGATGACAGAAGTCAGTTGATTCCTTTTTTATTCCCTTGACTGGGTTGTGAAGAACTTAAGTCAACTTTACATGATTTTTACGACTGTTATTTATTAAATAATGATGAATACACTTTTTAGGCTTTAGCGCTGATATTTAGAACTGTACGGTTTGAATGCCGGAGATTGTCTGTTCCAAAAAGGTGAAGTTGGTCTCCTCGACACCAGAACAACCCCTCCCTTTTTGGGCGATAATAATATATTAAAATCTAATTAAGCACGCATAACATTGGGAAGCAAGATGTAAATAACAAAATGAAAAATTTTTATATAAGGATAGAGATTTCGCGGACAGACATTAATGGTATTTATTTATGATATGATTTGAATGAACAATATTTGAATTTAGAGTTAATGACTTATTTGCTGTTCCAATGTTATCTGTGCGAATGAGATAATGAGTTCCTTAATTTGCAACAGCTAATATTATTTACATAAATAGATTACAATAATCGAATAAAATATAAAATATATACACGAAATATTTATAATAATAATAATAATAGTAATAATAATAATGTATATTATTATTATAAAATGTACTGGGGTACATTACACAAATATACTACTACTACTTCTTTTAACATAAATTTCGTAATCTGTGAAATTACTGACAATAAACTAGTATTTACCTTAAATATTTAAACTGTACATACAATTCAAAACGATGAAAACTCGATGAAAAAAAAAAACACTCACTTTGTTCACCTCCGTTAATATCGAATGATATGAGTGCGTAAATCCCCTAAATTTATTGTCAGCAATTTGTACAGCCAATCTTGCGTATGCGCACAATCCATAAAAAAACAAACGATCTGTTCGAAGCTGATACAATGGACTAGAAATCAATTGAAATTTTAATTGTTATAATAATATAAAATATTATTGTTTCTTTCTTTACAGTCATTTCTCTGTTTCCATGGCCAATCATTTAAATAATTCTTAAAATATCTTTAAAACAGAATAAAATGTGAAATATTGTTAAAAATATAGCATATGCTATATAAAAAATGTTCCTCTTTTTATGACAAGTATAGAAAAAAATAAATTGAAAAGTATAGGGTGCCATTTAAAAAAAATAAATTACACCGGTTTCAAAAGTCACACATCTAACATTATTTTTCAAACACCCTGTATAACAATATTTCACATTTACAATTATCATTGCTTAGAATAGTATTATCATAACATGCATGCACAATTTTATTTCTCTCTCTCAAAAAACCAAAAAGTAATGATTTTTTTACATTTTTAGAAAACATGTTTTCCTGCAATAACGGTTAGTTAAAACTACTATGTGATAAAGACAATTTCAAGAGGAATCGAATAAAAATATATACGTTTTATTTTTATTCCACTTAAAATAACAAAGCTTATATCAATTTCGGAAAAATAGGTCACCCTGCATATATGAAAATAATTTTACTTTATGCGCCTTAAGAAATCAAGCAAGTTTTATTAACAAATTAATACTGAATTTCTAACGATAAGGGATATATCGAAGACGAGCACTTCGATGACTCAACCTGTTATTGTGTAACGAAAACGCGGTGGCATCAGAAAGCGCTATGAACACTTATACCCAGAACGAAGGCAGCCATACAGATAATACAATATTAAACAATAATTTACTTTTGGAAGATTATCTAGAGATGTAGCGAGTAACAATAAAAGGCCAAATTATGAAAATGAAGAACTAGGGTGGAAATGAATCCAGCGGTATCGTTCAGGCAAATTGAAAAAGCAACTGGAATCGAGAAATCTAAAGTATTATGAATAAAAAAAACAGAAATTTAGACCTTACAAATTATTTTATATTGTAAATGATGGACTTATTTTTAAAAATTCGTAAAGTTTTTAATGTTGAATGTGGATTTTACAAACCCCATACGTGAACATTGTGTCTGTTGATTTTTTCACTAAGGTAGAAAGTTGTTTCGTCCATAAAAAATATACGCTGTAGAAACGCGTCATCCTTTAACATCTCACACATAAGCCCAGAACTCTCTTAGTCATTAGGGTTGAGAGCCTGCATAAATTGTACCCCTACAGAGTCAGAACTCTCTTTGTCATTAGGGTTGAGAGCCTGCATACATTGTACCCCTACAGAGTACAGAACTCTCTTTGTCATTAGGGTTAATAGCCTGCACACATTGTACCCATACAGAGTACAGAACTCTCTTTATCATTAGGGTTGAGAGCCTGCATACATTGTACCCCTACAGAGTACAGAACTTTCTTTGTCATTAGGGTTGATAGCCTGCACATATTGAACCCCTACCGAGTACTATTTGTGCAGGCTCTCAACACTAATGATGAAGAGAGTTCTGTGCTTATGTGCTAGAAATGTTAAAGGACGACGCGTTTCTACAGCGTTAGTAGTTTTGTACAGCAAACGTCTTCTCAGGTGTTCCATACAGTTGGTTGGGGTGTTCCAAATTATCTACTAGCTCTATTGGTAGACTTATTTGGACTGTGAACAAAACTTCCTTCAATACGTCATCATATTAAGACTCACGCGGTCGGCTTAAGCTTTTTTTTTCACACACTTTTAGGCTGCTGAAATTGCTTAAAACCAACGGTTAATGAATTTTCTATTCTTATGTGTATCTGATAAAATTTGAAATATATAGAAAACCAATCCATAACAAAAATACCATCCGCTTGGGTCTCTTTAATCCCATTTGTCAAAAAATATCTGCATATTATTCAACGACTTATAGAGCAAAGAGTGTTTTGTTTAATTTATTCTTGTAGACGTCTTTTAAATTCATCCAAATTAATCTGTCAAGTAAATTTAAAATGTTGGCACAAAAGATTAATATATTCTAAAAATTAATTTCTTCTGTAATGCCTCCATCATCGAAGATCATTTGATGTAAAATATATCCCAAACACAACAGTTTAAGTTTTTATTTTAAGTTACAAAAGAGTAGTAGTTACTAATGAAGAATTACTATCTTTCTTCATTAGTAACTACTACTAATAATTAAAATCTATTAAAATAATAGCACAAAATAAAGAATTAATGTCCTTTTCATTAGTAACTACTACTAATGTTACTAGTTACTAATGAAGGATACTCATTGTTCTTTGGAGTTACCAAAGATATTCAATTCCATATTCAAGTTTTGATATTACAATATAGTAGTAGTTAACTACTATATTGTAATATCAAAACTTGAATATGGCTGTTGATGTTTAACAATATTCGCTCACTTCGCAAATATATATAAAAAATGTCCTTCTTCATTAATAACACAAGGAAATTTACATTTATTCCCCTTAAAACAAAAACCCATAAAAAATATTCAGATCTCATAAATAATAAAAATACCTGCACACCCCATAACACGCTTGTTATTAAATAATTATAAAACGGCTCCGGTATTTACATAAGAAATCCCTTCATTCAGTCCTTGAAAATAAAAAAAAAGGAAAGCACACAACCTTAAGTAGGACGGTTCCAAGCCCATTAACCCCCTTTTTAAGAAAGCACGTGTTTTGGCGGAGACCCCCGCGGGCGGGGGTGCAATAGACCCACCCGGACGGACACGAGCGCTCGTTGTGGGGGTGATTATTTTGTTTAAGTAACCGCCCGTGAATCGATAAATTGCAAGGAAGGTAAAAGTCCGCAAAGGCTGACCCTTACCCACACACACATATTTTCTCGCAATCAAGGGGTGAAAATGAAAGTGACGTTTTTGTGCCATTATTTTTGAATAGATAAGAAAGCGGTAAATTTTAAATTGTAAGCATATTTTTTTTTTGCACAGACGGGAGTAAAAAATTAATTTCTCAGACATTAAATTCGAGAATAAAATGTCGCATTTGGCAACCTCAGGCTTCAAATCATAGCTCTCGAAAAATCAGTTATCTTTCCGTGTATATATATACAGAGAGCTTTTTTTATTACGACAAGCCATAAATAAATCAAATTTCATACTTATCTATTTTTAAAAAAAAATATGTGCTATGGAGTTGCCTCCTCTCCGGATATATTTTTAGATAATTTTAAGACGCCAGTGTTGAATTTATCTGGACAATTAAAATACTTGCAACATATCACGCTTTTTTGATTAACTGAAAGACATTCTTATTAATACCAAATGATTTCAGAATAACCAATATTAAATATTTATCATGTTTCCTCTTCTTATTCCATTTCAAATTTATTGGCATGATTATTATTTATATCAGAGAAATCGTTAAAAAAAATGTTGCAAAATGTTCTTTAAATAAGAATTTAACTTCCTTCAAAAACATAAACGTTTATTGATTAATTATTGTTTGATCGAAAATGGATATGAAGCTATAAGTTACTTTAATTAATAAAATATTTATGATTTTCAACACTATTTTATTTAATTTCACTACAATTGTTTCGCTACGCTGTAGCTTCTTCAGGTGAAGAAAGTTAATAATTATTAACTTTCTTCAATTAAATAAAATAGTGTTGAAAATCATAAATATTTTATTAATTAAAGTAACCGTGAATTTTCAAAAATTAAGTGCCTCATTAATCAACGATATGAAGCTATAAACATTTTTTTTTTCATAAAATGAAATTGAATAGGCTTGCGATAACGTGTAAAAGACGAGGTTTGATTTTGCCACAAAGTCCTTGTCTTCGTTCATTTACAATTTTGATTGGTACCACACTACAAATGAATACCGAGGAGACAAGGCTATCATTAATTCCAACTTTAATTTTATATTGTGATCAATCGCAGCAATCTCTATTAATAATTATACACTATGTTTACCTGGCTATAATGCCTTGCAAAAATGTGAAAATCTTTACACAACATTTTAATTCTTTTTTATTAATTTAACTTAGGCGCAGGCGATAAATTTTTCGACCTTCGTAATGTAGTTTGAATATAAAAGCACTTAATGTGTACTTAATTATGGCGAAATTGTCGGCGGTTTTTCGTCAAGGTCGTCGCTAAAACACCCCTTCTAATGCAAAGGTTGACCATAATTCAATGGAATGTAATAATTATCCGAAAACTCGCGAAGAACGGGGTTCGCTCCAAGGTGAGGTTAACGATCCCAAAGTAATTCAACGAAAATTTTACATTAATATTCGAAAATAAAAAATAAGTTTTACAGAAACAGTTAAACGACATAATTTCTTAATAAAAATAATAAAACTAAAAGCAATCCCAACAATTATATAAATATTCGATGCTTTAGACCGTTATTTTTCTGTTTTATATCAAAATTAATGAATAGAATTAATTATGATAGAAGCACAATGTTTGAATTTACGATGTTCCTTATATTTGCATAACATAAAAAAAAATAAGAAAAAGTTTGATTTTCCATTTTTTACATTAATTAATTTTTAGTTTAAAGTAGTGTTGGGCAAAATCGAATAATATTAGTAATCGAGTATTACTAAAAGTGGCATTTTAAGTATTTAAAACGAAAAAGTTACTTCAAATTTATATTTATTAATAAATGGAAAGTAATTTTGATATTTTTACAATAAGTAACATTCATAAAATTATAATATATTTAATTTAGCAATAATAAAAGATCGACTTTGCCCATCACTAGTTTAAAGTGTGAAATTCGATTCATACCTACGTTGTGTTTTGTTGTGTGTAGTAACCCAAAATTCTTTACCAGGTTCGATCTTTCCGTAAATATGCATTTTTGTACTTACTATGTTGTTTTTCTGTTAATGAAGAATGAATGAAAATACAACAAATAAAAGATGTTAAGTGAATTTAAATGCAAGCAGCACCTATTTTTAATTAATTAAAAGCATAATTCATCTGACAACTATTTTATATTATCATTGAATGTTAACGCCTTATTGTTTTAATAAATTAATTAGAAGGCCACATGCATTTTGCTTTTTAAACTAAAAAAATGCATGTGGGACGTACGCGCTTCTGCTCCGCATTCGCTACGAGAGGTTGAAAGAAACCCACTAAAATAACCACCTCTGAGCATGACTTCATTAAAGTATTAAATAAAAATGATTTGAAAATAATTAATAAATTATTTCCACATTTAGCTCTGTGACTATATACTTATTAAAGTATATTTATTTTAATATTTTACTTATTTTATATTTTGTTTCTTTTTATAGAGATAGGGGATTCGATATATTCCTTCGATTAGGTGTATTTTACATTATACATTTTCCCTTCCTTGTGTAATTCTTTGTTACTGATAAGTTCTGCACAAGTCCGTCAATTGCGTTTTCAAGCACAAAATATTGACAGGTACAAACCTCAAGTATTTACTTTTGGAAAATGTTTGTGATTGAATTATTTATTGTAATTGTGCAATTCTTTATTTGCTGATTAGTTCGACCCAGCTACAGTACGCTGTGGATATTTTTATTCACGTAAATTAATTTTGAAAATATAAACAATACAAAAAATTGGATTTTTAATTTCACAACATTAATAAACAAGAATCCAACGTGTTTTATTTTTAATTTCACAACATTAATAAACAAGAATCCAACGTGTTTTATTGTTTATATTTGAAATGGAGTTTAACCAAGAAACAGCATCTGTTATAGAATTAATTTTATGATTCATTATTATTTGAGCTGTTCACTGAACCACTGTTATTGCATTGTTATTTAAAATAAATGTGACCAAGTGAATGACTCTTTTTTTATTAATTGAATTGATAAATGAATTTAAATAAACAAATATGAATAGTTTTTATTCAATATTCTATTCGTTGTAAAGGATAAGCTGCATTTAGAAAAAATAGAATATTATTTAAAAATGCAATAGTAACGGAAGGAACTAATTAATTCTCGCCAAGATAGAGAGAGAAATAATCTTTATTTATAGAAGTTGTAAAAAATGTGTTATATTAAATACATAATTACATATTATGCTTTAAAGACTTTTCACAATTAGTTATAGGTCGACAGTTATTTCGATTTATTATTGTCACAATATTCTCTTTATTTAATTTTATTGAACTATGCAAGGTTAAGAAATATTTTAATTTTGTGAACCTAATTACTGAAACAATGCAATGTCCGGAGTGGGTATTTCCCGGGAAGTAGTTGTTTTAATGTGCATTTGTTTAACGTACTTACGTAACGTAAGTCAAAAGTCACAGAGCTAAATGTGAGAATAATTTATTAATTATCAAATCATTTTTATTTAATACATTTTTTTATAAATATCTACTACATTTATTATGTATTGGCAGGATCCTACCTAAACTATCAACCATTAATCTTTCTGTTGATTAAGATCACATCACATTTACAAATAACTGACTTGACGTAAAATATCATTTTTTGATCAATTAAATTAATTAAACCATTGCTTATCTGGTATATGTTTTAAGTAACATTTACCCTTCAATATACCGTGATTGAGATAAATGGGCCCAATTTCTTTAGCACACACACGTTGCGAATTAATCACATTAATGCCGTGACGTTCCGTCAGAGAAATCCCGATAAAAGAGATCGATATCTCGTTGCAGTATTTGCGATTAGGGGCAATTTGTTTTAAGCCCATTTCCTTATTTCGAAGGGCGATTTCCTCGTCTAATGGGGCAATTTCATAAAGGGCGAATTGTTAATCCCATTAAGTAAGGGGCAGCCGCACCTCAAGTCCTTCTAAATGCATACTCGGGATTCTCTATAAATAATACCAAGCAAAATCTGATTTCTTGCATCTTAAAGGTGAAATAAAATATGTTTATATAGAAAATCTTTATTTTTCAGTTACATTTAATTACATCACAATATTTACATAATTACAATCACAACTAGTTTAGCGTCAGAAAATAGCTTAAATAGGTTTAAAGGCAGAAAGACGACGAAATATTTAAAATTGCGATGATGGTTTACAATGTGCGAGGGAATCACGAACCGGAACGTGCATATAATAATGTAATGATGCATGCTGTTATTACACCGGGGTAGGGTGACCTAATTGTGATGGGGATGAGGAGGGTCGGTGGTAATTGCTCTCTAATCATACTTTCGACTTACTTACATTCAGATCTGGCACAATCTCAGGAAATATTAGTTTAATGGACTAAACCGATATTAGCGACGATAAACTGATGCAAACTTATAATGAAGTGGCACAACAATCGTATAATTATATTCATTTTCAGGTCAAATTATTATTATTTCTATTTCTTTGTCCTTTTAATATAATACAATATAAATATAATGTTCCATTAATGACAAGAAATGTTTACATATAAAAAAACACTTAAGCCAATTATAATACTCTTATTAATGATATGTAATAATAAAAAGGACCGTTATTGGCATTAATTCTCTTATAAAAAAAATGGTATGGTACTTTCCCCGATTAATTCAGTAAAATACTATAAAATAGTAAAAATAATAAATTGAATGAAGATTTAACAGTAAAAAAAATAAAAAGTCTCCACAGCCAACATAAAAAAGTTCATAAAAATAATTGTTTATTTCTAAAGGAATTTATAAGGTAGACGAAATTTTTCCGATTATAAAATGAAAACTTTAACAAAAACTATTTACTTTTTTCATGATCTACAACTTTTATTTGAAATATTTTTTTATCCGAAATAAAAAATGAAGAGTAAAGTTGCACTTAATAAGTTTTGATTCTAACCAAACGCTTTTCAGATCATTTCACAGTTATAGAAAACTTAGATATAAAATTTGGGTTTAGCTGTTTATGCACTATCGCGGAAACACACAGACACACACATAGACATTTTTCGAAACTCGAAAGGGTCTTCAAAACATGCATATTCGTTAAAATTGGCCATTCGAAAATTTTTACGATCACAATACTTTCCCTTGATCAGGGATTCTGGGAAAGTACAAATTGGATACTGAGTACTAATAATAATATATAAGTATAAATAATATATGATTATTAAAATATACATCTAGATAATTAATACTACAGTGTGTCCAAAAAGTATGGAAACCGTAAAATACTTCAAAAACCATTGTAATGTATGTGAAACTGCAAATCATTCGAGTAATAAACCAGAACCAAATATTATTTAAATAATTATTTAGACAACAATTACACAATGAATTTTTCACACTCATTAATTGCAACGAACATTGCGCTCAAAATGCGATAAATTACTTCAACAAATAAGATTATCAAAAAGTAAGGGATATAATTAAACGTATTACATATTTTTAAGAAATTAAACTTAAAACAAAAAGTAAAAAAGAAATTTAATTGCTTAAAGAATGGGATTTCTTATGTCCACTATTTGTTTCCGCATATGTTCAAAATGACCTCCACTTTGTTGCAAAATCACTAACCGTTCCACCAAATTATTACAGGATAATCATTGGGGTTCAATATTTTTAAAGAAAAATTATATCTGATAGCATCTGACACTTTTAATTCAAAGAGCGCGCTGTTGAAGTTTGTAACGATAACATTTTAGAACTTTGCGTAAAATTTTCCAAAATGTATGGTATTTCCATGATATCGCATTCGCACTACTGATTACTAGCGGATTATTGGCAATATTTTTATTTTCATTAAGAACTTCTGCAAGTTGGATATCACTAATCCTTGGTCTTCCTATTTTCGGAAGATCAATTACAGATCCTGTTTTCTTAAATTTTCAAATCAAATTACGGTAAGAGCCCTGCTCTTAAACCCATTTTCGTTAAAAATCTTTGTAATCCAGTGGTATAATTTCTACAGTATTCATAATAACACTATCAAATCAATTCTTGTTTCGAGGTCCATGTTATTCGTTTTCTAATCGTTTAAATTTACATGTATGTAAGTTCTGAACAATTCTCTAAATTGATTTTGAATTAAATTCTCATTTATCCCGTGGTAAAACTTTTTTATGTGATAATTATGAAGTATTTTGATTAAAACACTTGGTTGTTCGTTTCACTAAACATTTATATTTCTGTTCCGACTAGTTTCGACTAGTGGTCATTTTCAAGGAACTAATGAAATGACAAGTACAAACATTTCATTAGTTCCTCGAAAATGACCACTGGTCGAAACTAGTCGGAACTCAAATATAAAAGTTTAGTGAAACGAACAACCAAGCGTATTATTTAAAATACTTCATAATTATCTCTAAATTGAGTTGATTTTCTTTGACACTGGTATTAATGGTTATCATAACTACTCTTTTATTTTCCACATGCATTTTTATATCCCATTAGTGAAGCAACTGGATTCCATTTAATTTCTGCTGCCAGCTCAATTCCTTTCTGCTGCCAGCAAAAAAAAAAAATCGTAATTCAGTGAATCCACCCTTTATTTCTGATTTTTTTTCATAATATTTTTAATCAGTCTATAGACGAAAAATATTAACTGTTAAAAATGTGTCGACAACAATAGTTAACTTTATATCAGATTAGCTCACGTAAACATTCAATATGACGAAAATTAAATAAATCATAACTCAGAAAATCGACATTTTATTTTTTAATTTCTTTTATAATATATCTAAAGAGTCAATTAATACAAATATGAACTATCAAAAATGTGTCGTCGACAATGGTTAATTTATAATTTAACTTATTGCTGATTCTCGCATGCAATTAGGCGAATAATTAAAAAAATCATAACTCGGAAAAATACCATTTAATTTTCGATTTTCTTTGACAATTTACTTAAAATATCAATAATCATAAATAAAAAAAGTATCAAAAATGTGTCGTTAATCATGGTTAATTTGTTATAAACAATTGAATCATTACTCGGTAAATCCACTTTTTTATTTTATTTTTTCTATTATTTTTAATTAGGTTAATTTAAATAATTTAATTTAACATATTTAAATTATGTTGGCTGTACTGATGAGGCATAGATCCCACACGTGTCTACAGATGGCTTTATATTAAGTAACGTTCTTTTTTTATTCTTTTACATTGAATTTTTCTCGGATTAAAAATTTGTTGTATGATACAATATTTTATTGATATGCAACAGCAAGTGTTTATTATGTAATTCAATATCTGGCGGGGTACTTGCCTGAAAGTAGTACATTAAAATTTTTTTTTTTAAACTACTTACGTAATGTAAGTCAAAGTATCACAAAAATAATTTATTAATTATTTTTATTTAATTTAAATAAATAAACATTTAAAAGAAATAAATAAACTTCGTTTTTTTTACATTATTTTTAGTTATTACTCAACTAGTTGAATTGGTTAATGCCAATTTCAAGAAGACAATGGTACAGTAATGTTTCTATACAAGAAGTTTTGTCGGAACAGGTAATAAGAACGTTAAACATCTGGAGATTACAATGATCTTGATAAATGGCAATGTTTTTGTGACTTTTATTGCCTTACGATAATTTAATGTTAATTCCTTATTACCCGGGAATAAAATTCTGAAATCACTGCCATTAAAATAGTGGTTTATTGTTATACAGTGTTTTGCGAATCCGGTGGTTTATTTTTTTATTTACAAGATCTTTCTTATGTTCTTTTAAATCCGAATAGTCAAAACTACTTATATATAAACATGACTGTACCATTGTACAGGGTGGTATGGAAGTTTGACATTATAACTCAAAAACTAAGAATTATAATTAAAATGTGATAACATATATACTGTCGAACCACTTGCGATAAAGTTTATTTATTTAACGAAATGTACCATTTTTACAAATATAAGAAATACATGTAAAATGCAATAAAATTATATGTAAATAGAAAAGAGTATTATTCATTCACTTGGTCACAGCCATTTAAATATATTAAATAAAAATGATTTGAAAATAATTAATAAATCATTTTCACATTTAGCTGTGTGACCCTTGACTTACGTTACGTATGTACGTTAAACAAATGCACATTAAAACAACTACTTCCCGGCAAATATCCACGCCGGCACATCAATAACGTAAGTCAAGGGTCACACAGCTAAATGTGAAAATGATTTATTAATTATTTTCAAATCATTTTTATTTAATAAAATTATATGTATTACTAACTTATTTTAAATACAATAGTAAACACTTTGAACGCAAATATAAACGCAAAAAGAAAAAAAAACCTTAAAGTTGACGTATTTGTGTATTTATTATTTGTGATGATTTATGTAAAAGCTTATCATTTTGTAGGAAGGAGATTTCCGTAAAATAAATTAAATTAAAATATTCAAAGTCAGCATAAAATGTTGAGAAAGCCTTTATAATATTTTTCTATTTTTGAATAATAACGGAAGATTCTTTATCCATCGCTATTGTTTTTATCATTAAAAATTGTAAATGATCGTGAAAACTGTTTTTCGATATCTCTTAAAATAAACAAGTTTTGCATGTGTGGCACCATCAAAATGCACATACATTTATTCTTGATAATGGCCTTAGTCGAAACTAGTTCAAGCAATAAACAAAAAATAAATCAAGTGGATTTATTTCCTTTAAAAAACATATATTTTAAAGCTTTTTTTACCAAGTGAATAAGACAAGTTCATATTACTCTCTGTTTGAATTAATTGTTCTTACCTAAAATATACTATACATAAATATATACACCAACTATGCTTCTAAGAAGTGTTATTTATAGATCAGTGAAACAACGAGGTCGCACGATTCTTAATATGACACATTTAGGCGCGCCCCCCCGTTGCACATTCACCTAAATTTTATGATAAGTAATCACGACAAGACATCTGATAAGTGCTTTATGATTAATAGAACACTTTTGCACTGCAATTGTTTTACATAAGCCATTTAGACAAGAGCGCGTATCTCGGGGATGGATCGCGAGAAACAAATAAAAAATGTTAAACAAGGAAATGAGTTAGATTTTATTGTTCTGCGATGAAAAACAAAGAAATGTGATTATGTATTTATTTTAATAAAATAAGTAAGTAAATAAAGTTAATATTTTATTGTAATCATATATCTACAATCTTAAGAAAAGTAAGAAGTTTTTATATTGTTAAAAATAAATGTAAATAAAAATCTATTTAAATTAAATAAAAATCATTTAAAAATAATTGATAAATTGCTTCCTTTTTAGCTAAAATAAATTTACATTTAAAATATTTACGTAACATGTATATGTAGGAATGTATTTAATAAAATGTTCAACTGCCATACATCTATCGTATGGTGATAATGATCTCGGTCTTTCGGACTAAATTGAATATATATATATATATATATATATATATATATATATATACAGAGATATTTTTTTAAAAGTATACATTAGGAGAAGTGTATACCTGCAAAAAACGTGAGCCAACCACATTGAATAATTAATGTGTGTATGTTAAGTTGACTATTAAGCATATATATGTTCAGTTGCGTGTTATAGGCAACTAAACACACATGTAATAATGCATTTGACTCGCGTATTTTGCAGTTATACATAGGAGAAATGTATACTGATAAAAAAGCTCTCTGTATATACAGAGTGTTTCAAAAGTAACGGATAAATTCTATAAAATCGTAAATAAACATATTTTAGAAAAATGCTCTGACATGTCGATTTTTATTTTTAAAATGCTATCCTGATATACATTTTTTAACCCCAACTTTAAAAATTCAAATAGTAAAGCACCCCTTGCGATACCTCAAAAGATATATTTTTTTTATTCTGAATTCAACGAAACAAAAATTATCAAAATCGGTTAATAAATAACGGCGATACTTACCAAAATGTATTCAAAGAAGTGCATCAATATTCGAGAAGGCACTGTTGAAAGGGCCATAGCAATATCATTAAAACAGCTGCAAATTGTTTTTACTTATGTCAAACACAATTCAGAGTTTTTTGTGATTGAAGCAATATTAGCAAAATGAGACTTACTGAAACAGAAAGAATTAAGTTTTAATGATGAACTGTAAGAATAAAATTAGGCAATAGATGGCGCTTGCGTTATCGTTCCAATTATTAGGAAAAAGTAGTTAAAGTAGTTTGATTATTTTTATAATTACCAACAAATAAGTCGCCATATTTAAACATTCTTATGGTAGGATAAAATGTTAATAAAGTACAAAAGTACGAACAAATAAATCTAAAAATAATGGAATTTGTATACAGTAGTACAGTATAGTGGTTTCTTTTAAAAAAATATAACAATTTAAATATCCGGTAACTGATTTGTAAATTATATCACTGAATTACCACGTAGTTACGGTTGCAATCATCATAATGATTTATAAATTGTCTGATTCTGAATGAATCAATTATTATCACTAAACAATGAAATTGGAGCAATACCTATAAAGAGAGAACTCTGACTCGCAGTCAGATTTATAGCAGATTTATAAATTGTCTGATTCTGAATGAATCAATTATTATCACTAAACAATGAAGTTGGAGCAATACCTATAAAGAGAGAAATCTGAGTCGCAGTCGCAATATTTTCTGATTCGGAATCGCTGAGTTTATTTCAAAATAAAATTCGCAATATCCCAATTCACCTTAGGCAACTAAATCTACAGGTATCCATCGATCCACCCCCACCTTTCCCAACCTTAACTGACCATTCTTATCACAAACACGACGGCGGGCAAAACTTTCCCCATTTACTTCCCGGAAAATCCCCACGCATGAATTCCCCACTCTCTCGTTGAACCGTGCCGAATCAATTATCCGCTGGGGAATGTTTTACTTTCAATGGACTGCGACTGGACTGGGACGAGTGCACGAACGTAAACAAAAGCTCAAGACATGCAAGGGGGTGAGACAAACGCAGGACAGGAAGTTGTTCAAGGCCTCCGCGCTAGGTCAGCGTCATCCCTCCTTTTCAATACAAAAAAGGCAAACTAATCAACCGCCATGTGACCAAACAAATATGAGCGCTTTTGCTTTCGCAGTCTAAACAAATCGATACTTTGTGCATGTTTGTGCGAATGGCGAAATTCGATTTCTCCATATTTGCATAAAACGTAAAGAGGATGTATGTAGTTATTTATTAGACATAAGTATGTTATTTTTTTAAAATAATAAATATTAAATTCATATTTATACCGTATTTTGTGGTAACTATCAAAGCCAATCATAGCACATTATCATGCGTATTAATTTATTCTAATTTTTGAAGCATAAGAATTTTCCTAGACTATTGTAATAACTATAAAATAGTAATATTTTATGCCTTTCTTAACTTTTTTTATTTTTATCACTATATGTACATTTCAAGCACAAAGTTCTTGAAACTTCACGTACTCACCAATAAAATAAATAAAGAAAAATAATGACAATGCTTTTCTAATGCAGCGTGTTATATGAGGTATTTTCGTCGCTTGGCCGGATACTGTCTACCTTAACCGTTGGTGGAAGTGAGATGAAAGGCCCATTTGATACACATGAATGCGAGTGAGAGTAAAGCCAGTCGAAAGAACAACCTCTGGATTTTTTTGCAAAAAATATATTTAAAAAATTTGTTCTAAATTGAGATTATTTTGTTTGAACTTGTATTATTAAATGTGTAACGTAGCATCTGGATTCTTATCAATCTCTATTGACAATCAGATCTTTACTTGTTCATTTTAAAATTTCCTTAATTTACCCGGGTTAAAAGATTTAATACTCAGTATAATGTATAGTTAGTATAAAGCAATATGTATTTGAATGGACTTACCGTCAATAAACAATAAACAATAAACAGTAAAAAACGGTGAATGACCGGAACTTCGTTTATTTTACTTTTACAGAAATACCATATAAACAGAAAAAAAAAACGTCTTGCTCGAAATTATGGTTTTGATTGAATGTCCAGAAGTGAAGTTGATCTCCTCAACACCAGAACAATCCGACTTCCTTCAATGATAAATAATAAAGATTAAAAACTAATCAGGCACGCATAACATTGGAAAGCAGATTGTAAATACGATATTGAAAAATATTTATACAATGATACTTATTACGCGGACTTTTAGAGCTGAACAATATTTGAATTTAAACTTAATGATTTGTTTGTGATTCCAATGTTATCTGTGCGAATAAGATAGGGTTTCTTAATAGTATTTACATAAAATAAAAATAACTATAAAAATACGATGATATTAATAAAAACAATAATAATAATAATAATTTAAATGTACAGAGGAATATTACAAATATCGTAACAACTCTTTTGTTTTCCACGTGTACCCTGTGGTCCATTTTAGTATAATTTTTTTTATTTTAAGAGATATCGAAAAAGTGTTTTCTCTATCCTAGGCCAATTTTTAATGATAAAAACATTGGTGAAGAAAAAAAAAAAGAATTATCTTTAACCGTTTTCGGGTTATAAACGGAAGTTTACGCCGAGTCATTTTTCGAGGGTGCCTGTAACTTTGTTATTATTAAAAATAGAAAAATATAATAACATACTTTCAAAGAAACATTTTATGCTAACTTCAAATATGTTATCACATTTTATTTATCATTTTTAGTTTATGAGTTATATCTAAAATAGTTTCATAAATTTGTATATAACTTTACAAAACGCAAGAAAATCTAAATAAACTATATATATATATATATATATATATACAGAGAGTTTTATGTAACACCGAACATACTAGAATGTACTCAATGTAAATTTTCCTATGTTCGATTTGTACTGGAACGCATCAAAGCATTGGGTGCGATGTGATTGGCTACGATTTCTAATATCAACTATTATGTCAAGTGCAACATGTATAATTATGAATATCATACTTAACCGGAATGCATACCATAAAAATCTTTTCCTCCTTTGTATACATTATTGATACGTAAAGATGTCCAACTCTTCGTCTACTTCTGCTTTAAGAGCCAGAACAGTAAATATCACTTGCTAGCGATAAATGACAAGTGTAAGTCATTTTTGACGGAAAAGGGTGTAGTTTGGGTTGACTATATTATTTTTAGAAATAGTAGCCAATCACATCGCACTCAATGCTTTGATGCGTTCCAGTACAATTCGAACATAGGAAAATTTACATTGAGTACATTCTAGTATGTTCGGTGTTACATAAAACTCTCTGTATATACATATATATATGGAATCTCCCAAAATAAATAAAACTGTATCTAATTATGTCATTTTCGTCACAATTTAAAAAATCAAAGTTTAAGGTTCCAAACCTTGTGATCTGGGCATAGCTGACGCCCTAATCAATTACGTAACACATGTTTAGAAATTCATGTTAATTTTGTGATCATTTATCTGAAATATAGTTAAATATTTGACAATTACAATTAAAAAAATGTTTACTTCTTATCACCTATCATTTTTTCCGTCACACATTAACCCCCCAAAAATAACAAGTCATAGTGTTTTAACAACAATGCTGCAAAATATTACTTTTTCATGTAAATTTCCTCAACCTCACACACACGAAGGATATTCACACAATAAACAATAATATTATGTAAGTAGGTGGACACGATTCTTGTTTTTTTTTTTTCGCATGCACTTGTTACATATTTGTTTATGAAAATTCGGCCCTTTAACCTTCATTCTCGCCCAGGGATAAATCAATGCATAAATGGAAGGGGTCCGTCCATAAGTATATATTTTTGTTGGAGATTTTATCCGACATATTATACGGTTATAAAAGTGTCGGGGTATTTATAAAATGGATTTTTCGGGGGTGGTATTTTTTTATTATATTTCTGCGGGCAAGGTTAAGTAATGGATGCCATTGAAAAAACGTTGCTGGTTGTTATTAATAATCTGATTATAATATAAATGTGGACCATTTATTTTCATTCAAAATTATTTTGTTCATTTATAATTTTTTCTTTTCTTGAGAATTCAATAACGATAAAAATTACATAATACTCAAATAATATAGAATCAATCCCAATAAATTTCAACTCTTCATTCCCTATCACAATACTCTCACCTCTCCATTGAGAATAAACATCCCCCATCCCTTGTAAATGCCTCAACAAATTTCAAATCTTCATTCCCTATCACAATACTCTCACCTCTCCATTGAGAATAAACATCCCCCATCCCCCATCCCTTGTAAATGCCTCAACAAATTTCAAATCTTCATTCCCTATCACAATACTCTCACCTCTCTATTGAGAATAAACTTCCCCATCCCTTGTAAATACCTCGGTAGTACATTTTATCCAAAAACTACGCTCATAAACGTGACTTATCCAACGGAATTTCGTTAAGTAATAAACTCATAAAATTATGTAATGATGTGTTGGGGTGTGATATAAAACAAAAACTAAAATAATCACAGATTGGTGTGTATAAACAACACGTAATTTCGTAGTTAGAAAAGTAATTTATGCGACCTTCTCCGGGAGTGTTATTTACCGATAAAATGTTGATGGGGATAACGTAAAAAAATGGAAAATTGCACCATAAAGCGCTTGTGAATTAATTAAATCCTTGTAAGTTTTCGCGTAACGCGGAGAAGAGAAATTGTTGCGATTATGAACGCAAGTTATAATTTTGTTTTATATTACTTTGTGTAACGGATCGACTTATACCTTTATACACGTTTCAAATCTTTATTACAGTAGAAGTTTGTGATATATATTCATGGTGGGCCACGAATAACGGCCTTTAAAAGTTTTTTACTGACAGCGGTTTAACTGAAAATTGATAACCGTAAATAAAACACACTACAGATTGATATTCAATGCATTAGGGAGCAAATTGGTGCAAATAAATGAGAAATGTTGAATAACGTTGTGTATAATCATAATAAATAACCACAACACAATTTCCGTTCAACCGCCTTCATCAAGGCATTGCTAATGGATCACATTAGTCTGATGAGGTTCGAAAAACCGAATTGGCCATTATTAGTTATCTATACGCTGGATGAATAGTGGCTGAACATTTCATTAAATGCTATGTATAATTTAAAGGAAAGGTTTGTGATTTTGCAAAAACAACTTGGAGGTGATGTCGAACATTTGCGGCAATAAATGGTGGACAAAAGAATTCACTTTATTTAAGCAATTACATGTCTTACTTTTTATTTTTGGTTTAATTTGTTAAAATTATATAATGCATCCCTTACTTTATGATAGCTTTGTAGAATAAACACTGATACAATTATTTTAATGCATAGTATCATCAGCAGGTAGTTCATATAATGCAAAACTGAAATTTAAAAGGGATTTATTGTTTATGTAATTATGTATTTCATATTAAATAATTATTAACATATTTCAAAATTAAATACTCGAAGCTTGATTATGATGCATTTGTTTTAGTATACTCCATTTTTTTTAAATTATGTCAACTTAATTTTTGAGATGACAATATTTTTTGTAGACTGTGTATTGAAATAGTTGTCTTCTATGTAAGTAAATATTTTAGATGGTCAAAGTCGAACTTTTCTATCTTTTTTTATTATTGTAAAATTAAGTATACATTAATATTTAATATTAATGCTACTTAGTAATATCAGAAACCTTTTCATATTTATTGATTTTTTAATTTTTTTTATTCCTTTGCCTATCTACCTTTCGGTGTAAGGCTTTATATTTATTGATAAACAGCCATTTAATAATATTTTTCAACATTTTCCACTTAAATTGATTAATATTAAAATAATCAATTACTATAATCATTCGATTTTGCCGAACACAAAAAAAAATCGTGAACTGTTGGGGTTTGTAGTGTTTCAGGAAAAATCTAATAATCTTTGTAATCGAATATTTTCGAATGCGCCAATTTAAGTGGATAATATTGGCAGATAATTATAAATAGTTGCTAATCAATAAATATTGAAAGGTTTCTGCTGTTACTAAGCAGTATTGTTTGTATCATAATTAAAATTTAATACTATATTTTCATTTTATTTATATTTATTACATTCAAATTTTGCTCTATTGGTAATTTTATGTTGTATTTAATAATAATAGTAATAATAAAAATAATAATCTTTATTAAATCGAACAATTTTACATTACTTATTACATTACTTATTAAACTGTGTGTCGAAACAATAATTCTAAGGTTCTACAAAAGTAAAAATCGTAAATTAAAACATCAAGTTTAGATCAGATTGAGAATTTAAATTAATTAAGATATTTTTACATTACTTATTACTATCTACCAATAGAGACGAATGTAATAAGTAATGTAAAAATATTGTACATAATTGTATATCGCAATTAATTAATAATTATTTAACAGAACTGCCATTTTATAAAAATAAATTTGTTCATACAACTAAATCTTTATTATCTGAGAAAAATAATACATTGTAAAATGGTGTGCCGTCCGTTACTCGATTGCGCTGCTATCCTTGCTTCACCCAATCACCCTTAAAAACGTACAAGTCGCTGAAAGAGCTACCCTTAGAGTGCTAACAGAGATCAGGCATCCTCTAAACCCTCCTACATAGTCCTTCAAATCCACTTCTTTATGTAATAACCAATATCACTCCTATAGAACAGAGACTTTCCTTTTTAGCCCACAAATTCGCCTCAAACCCCACAAACCTAAACCTGATGAATTTCCTATGTTTCCCACGTAATAAAAACATAAACCCCAAACGTAAATTCCCCACTATAACTCTTCATGAATTCATTGCATCACTTTACCACATTAATGAAAGTTAAATTAAGAAGATAACCGACAATGACTTCTGACATAGACAGTTAAAAATCACCATACCTCATTTACAACAAAGACATAATAGACACGAAAAAACAGGCGGAAATACAATTGGTCGGTAGCCAATTAACAGATATAAAATATACATTTGATTTTGTAATTATTAATATTTTTTTGCTATTTTGTTCCTCTATTAATTAAGATTATTATTCTTATTAATAAACACTTCACACTGAGAAGTAGAGAGGAACATTTAACAATGTTATATAAGACTAACTAAATAAAAAATATTAATATATAATATATATATATATATACAGAGAGATTTTTTTATAAGTATACATTAGGGAAAGTGTATACCTGCAAAAAACGCGATCCAACCACATTGAATAATTAATGTGTGTATGTTAAGTTGACTATTTGGCATATGTATGTTGAGTTGCGTGTTATAGGCAACTAAACACACATATATTAATGCATTTGACTCGCGTATTTTGCAGGTATACATAGGGCAAATGTATACTGATAAAAAAAGCTCTCTGTATATATATATATAATATAATCTAACATAATATAATACGTAGACATTTTCATACTATATTCCCCAATAAGGGCTTTCGATCATACGTCTTTCTGACCTACTTTTTCAATATATCTTAGAAATAAACAATTATTCAACTAATCTAAAATCGCGTCCGTAATTAATAATACAACTTAAGTATATTAAATTAAATTTGCAAAGGTACTCATATAACTTGTCCGAAATTTAACAAAATAATAGACTATAAATTTTACCCTACTTAAAAGAAGAAAAAAAATTCAGTGCAAAAATATATTGTTTCAGTTCCGTTAATTAATGCATCTCATAAATAGTTTAAGTGAACTATTATTCCTTTTTCCACTAACAAAAGATTATCCTTGCTCCTAATCTTAGCAACATTTAATTAAAACCCGTATTTAGGTTTAGATTATATATTAAAAAACTAGTTTCTTAATATAATTGATCTTGACAGTGACGGATTTATGATAAAGGTATGAATGCAATTAAATTCTCATAGATTGTATTGAACTAGAAAAATTGATTATGAAAATATTGAATGCAACAATCCATTGCAAACATTTCGTTAATTTGTATTAATTACAGCGTTTTTCAATTGCATTTCATTTTATATATATATATATATAGAGAGAGAGGTTTTTTTATCAGTATACATTATGGGAAGTGTATAACTTCAAAAAAAAAAAAAAAACGCGAGTCAAACGCAATATGTGTATGTTTAGTTGCTTATTTTCGCGTATTTGTGTTCAATTGCGTGTTATAGGCAACTAAACACACACACATCAATGTGCTTGACTCGCGTATTTTGCAGGTATACATAGGAGAAATGTATACTGTTAAAAAAAGCTCTCTGTATATATATATGCCATTAAGAATCGATTTTAAAAATATGTTATGGTGGGCGTTTTTTTGCCGGTTAGTGTAGTCTTATGCATTTATTTCTGAATTTATTAATTTAATACCTGTAGGGGTATTAAATTATTTTTATTGCCACTTAAAGAAGAATGAAAAAACTAAATTTACTATAAAGTAATTACTCATTTTCATCATAATAATATTTTTATAATTACTACAATGATATTTTTATACTGTAATTGAGAAAATAAGTTGAATAAAAATAAAATTTGTATTTATGTATTCAGGTTAGATGTAACAGTTTTACGACACGTCGTGGATCCGTCACGGTTAAACAGGCGAACACGCCCCAGTTTTTCGATGTCGCGAACTCAATCACGATATAAGGGAAACTATTATTATAATGTCAGTTTTATTGAGACTAATTATTTTTTATTTCTTTACAAAGAAAGGGTTAATTTTATTCATTATTCCTCCTAATTAGTAAGGTATTCTCATTTTGAGGGTTATATCAATCAAGGATGTTTGTTTATTTTTGTTTTGTCTAAACTGCAAACATCATTATTCAGTCTGTTCTGAATAATCATTTATTGACCAAAGGTCTTTATGCATAAAACGCTTCTATTTCATTATAATTGTTTAAATTTTATTGATGAAAACACTTTTCCTAAAATCCCTTTAGAGAGTAAGCTTCTATATTTGCAAAAGAAAGTCATCGTAAAGTAGGCATTTCCCTAAGAGACATCACTTTCTGTCACTTTGCCGCTCTAAAGCGACGATGGCCAAATCTACGCAAGTATTATCGAAATGAGTATTGATGAAGATTATTCTTACGCCACAAAATATGGCCGAAGCCGCGAAATTGGTAACATTAAATCTTCTGCAGGATAAATCACGCATAAAATACAAATGGGAATATGAAATATTTGTAAACTGATGCAACTCGATGAAAATTTTAACATACAGCGAAAGTGTACTGCTTCTTTTTATTTAATTTAATTTGTTATTGAGTTAGAGAGTTGGTTAAATTAGCTGTATTTACAGTAACTTGATTTTATTTTGCGAATAACTCCTTTATTTGTGATTTTTTGTAATGGGGTAATATAGCTGTATAGTTTTAAATACTTGTTTAGAAATAAAATATTGATTTTAATCCTGATAAAGAAACGTTTACTTTGTAAATATCTTTAAAATGCGATGCTCTTTTATTTTTCTGAATACACCGATGTAATCCCCGGAAAAAAATACTACTACATTTTCTAAATTAACCGACTCTACCTCAACTTGTAATAAAGTCAGTAGTAAACTTAGAATAGTATAGTCATAGTAATGTTTCACCAAATGTTAAATGTCAAGTCAAAAGTGAATAGCAAAATTGTTATTTTCGAAGAAAGGTCAGTGTTGAAATTCACGTTGTTTGCACCAATTGTATTTAAAATTTTAATTGTTTATAAATATTTTAAAAAATTGATAACTTATTTCGGCATTTGTTTATTGGATTACATTGGTGGTGAAAAAGACGCGCAGTTGAAAATACGACCGTTTTTCTCGATAATAATTACCAGCAGTTTAAATGAATTTGTCCCTTTCACTGTATAATAGAAATTATGAAATACTTAAAATAAAACACTTAATGATTTTCAACTATTTTTTTGTGTATTTCACGATAATTGTTTCGCAACGTTGTTGCTTCTTCAGGTGAAGAACTTATAATTATAATACACAAAAAATAGTTGAAAATCATTGTGTTTTATTTTAAGTGATCATGGATTTTCAAAAATTAAGTGCCTCCACTATCTACGAAATTATGAAATAAGTATACGAAATTACTTATTTTTAATTGTGAATTTTATTTAATTAGATCGTGACTCTTTTTTACTTCCTCGAGTATGAAGGTTTCTTTATAAGATAAATTTAATCCAACATAACGAAAATAAATTATACGCATAAATTACCCTGATTTAAAATTTAAATCAGTGTTTATACTTTCACTTAAAAGACCTACATTTCTCGAATTTTTTTTTCAGTTCCCCTTTTTTTCTTTTCCTCTTTGGAGGGTTGCATGTCGGGTAAAATGTACTTCATCATAGAACCCCGCATACGTGTAAATCGAGTCGATAAAATTCAAATTCCCGAGAGGGGGCGAGCGTTTTTAATTAGCATTAAGAATCACCGGCCATAAATTTCCGACGCTTATCCTTTTCGATCGTTCAGCTGAGGCTGGAAAAATCCTCGAGAATTTTTAATAATGATTAATTGTGTTCGTGGTATTTTTGTAATTGTGAATTGTATTCAATTAGAATATTTATAGTTGGTTTGATGGAAGAAAATTAGGAAATATGCATTACTCCATAGTAACAATATGTATAATTGTGTTAGTAGTCTGTCATGGGCTATCGACCATAGGTCTTTCTGTCCTAAGTTATATATTTTGTATTTATATTTTAATAATTCTAAATAATATTAAAGGGATTCTAATTATATTCCTTTTATATTATTTACAATACTCTTAAAGTTGTTTGGAATGTTATTTGAATTTTCTGCAAAACTATCGAAAAATTTTATACTATCATTAGAGATGGGCAAAGTCTATCTTTTCGATATTTTTTTGTTACTGCAAAATTATGTATATGACATTATTATTAATGCAAAATATTCTATTACTATAAGTAAAAGTTTCCTATTTATTGAAAAAAGATCAATTTATTGTCACTTATAGACTTTATTGATATAAAATTGCTCATTAAAATATACTCGAGATATGAAAATATTTTGATTTTTGACTTACGTTACGTAAATACGTTAAATAATTTTATTAATATTTTTTAACTCCACATCTGACGTATATTTTGATATACAACCAGGTACCAACCATTATCAAACATCGTGTACTTAAATAAATAACAAGTTTTTTTCGGGGCAAATACATTGCATTCTATAAAGTCAATAATTGTTTCTCAGGTTTTGAGAAACCCAGGATTCCGGAACACAAAAATATTTTTCGAAGGATAAATATTTTATTTACTAACATTAACGTTTTACTTAATCAATAATAATTATGTAATCTACTAATAAAACAGAATTACGATTATGAATAACTTTAAATTCTTGACTAATACTGGATTCTGTACACATTTTTCATATAACTAAGAATACATTGACATTGTTTCGTCCGCTAAAGAAAGGCGAACTTGTCCTGTTTTTATTAAATAAATACTAATTTTATATGTAATTATACCTAGCACTATTTTTAATCTGTAATATGTAAATCGATGGTCGATATGGCGTATGAAACATAACTTGTCAAGCAAATTTAAAATATTCGTAAAATTTAAAAACCACGAATCGGTTAGATCGTGAAGAAATTTCAAAGATTGAAACGTTTTTATTATTTAATCATACAAAAATATTTTATAACAATACGGTTACATATTGCATCTCATAATCAACAAATTGAAAGCTTGCATTACAAGATGAAACTTTAGAAAAAAAAATATAAATATCATTCCAAAAGTTATGAGAATTATGGAGGAACTGATCAATACGATACAGGCATCGTGTGCAAAATGGAGAACCTCTCTAACTCCTCATTCCCATTGACAGTCCTCAAAACTCCCCATATTCTTTTCAAATTAACAATGTTGTTATCATACCACCAACAACTTGTATATATCTCGGAATTGCACTTTTTAAACTTTGCGGTAATCAAAAACAAGGCGAGTTATTTCAAAGTTCTTATTATTAATTACTGCATAATAATATACGTTATTCAATGAAACGATATTTCATCATAAAACATATAATAATTACAATTTATCATTAATTTCCGTAGTTAGTCACATATATGTATCAAAAAATATTTAAATTATTTTAACTATCATGTGACATTTATCAAACTCGTAGCACCGTTTTTATTAAATAGTATATTTATAAACCTTTAACTTACGTTTTTAAGAAAAGTAAAGCATAAACACTAAATTTGAATAACTCATTTTTACTTTAGAACTCTAGAAAATGTTCCTTTACAATTTTTGTCTAAAATATATAAGATATATAATATTTACAGATATTTAATTTTACTTATAAAATCCCTACATCTGCCCCTTGTGTCATGCTCCCGGTATATATAACACTGTTATATAGTAACAATTAATATATATATATATATATATGAATTACTGAAGTTTTAAAGATTTTGGTTTTTATCTTGATAAATGTTAGTCATAAAAATCTAAAAACATACTAAATATTTACAAACAAAACCTGTGTTTTGTACATTTCGATACACGAAATAAGTTTAGTTAATGATAACGAGCACTTCGTGTTTCGAAATGTGCATCTATAGGTGAAAAATAAAAAAAGAAATGGAAGAAATAAAAATGAATTGTTTGTTGATTTAAACACTTCACGTAAACTAAAAAACCTTTGAATAATAAAATATAATTAAATTATACGAATAAAGGATTCACATTTATTCTAGATTTTCGAATTACGAATAAGAATTATTTTATAACTGAGTATAACCGAATTAAATATAGTTGTACTCACTTTACTTCACAGGTTTTAAAGTGAATCAACTGTTTTTAATTTTCTATATTAAAAAACCTCACGTAACTCCATCTTAATCGAGTATAATCAAACTAATATCTCACTTTCTTTGTGCTCTATAAAAACAAAATTTTGTTTTAGAGTTGTATTGATACAAGATTTTTTTTTGTCCACTATTGATAGATACAACTTTAAGAAAATATGAAAACTATAAATACAAACATCCTACAATCACCATTCATCAATTCATTTGCGCAAATCATCAGGACAGTTCAGCTAGCTAGCATAGATTTTTCTTTACTTCATCATAAATTCACGACAGGGCAGAAAGACCTCTGGTCGATAGCCCAGACAGACTAACACCTACATGTATTGTTATTATTATTTATATTATTATATTGTTAAAATTATCTATATAGTCTGAATAAAGAATAAAGATATATATATATATATGAAAACTAATATTTTAAAGTCATTATTAAAAAAATCTCTGCGAAATATAAATATTAAGGCCGAAAGATCTCCGGTTGATAGCCGTTTCTCTTAAGAATATATATTTGTTTTAAATTGTTTCATGTATTGTATATTGAATTAAATATGTATTCTTTGGGAATAAAGATGTTTGTATATACAGAGAGGTTTCTTTAACAGTATACATTTCTCCTATGTATACCTGGAAAATACGCGAGTCAAACGCATTGATGTATGTATGCCTATAACACGCAACTTAACACTCATGCCGGACTTCAAATTATGTGACATTTTCGTATTCAGCCGCTTTAGATTCATTGAAAAATGTCTTATCATCTTCTAGTACTGTTGGAATTATAATACACGCTTGAAATTCGACTTTTTCTTCATTTATAAACATTTTCGATCAAATATTTCATATATTTTGAAGTTTAGCGTTTGACATGTGCGTTTAGTTGCACATTATAGGCTACTAAACATACACACATTGATAGGTTCAATGATTTGACTCGCGTTTTTCGCAGGTATACACTTTTCTCAATGTAGACTAATAAAAAAATCTCTCTGTATATATAAATATTAATTTACAATAAAATTAAAAAAGAAAAAATACCAGCAATGATCATTAAAATTTGATCATTCCCTTTTTCTAAAAATTACTTACACTGTAAGTATGCATCTATTGATTATTTGGTGCAGTATATGTTAGGGAAGTAGTTGTTTCAATAGATGTTAGTCAAACCTTAAAGTGTAAGTAATTTGCAGTTAGAAAATAGGGAATGATCGAATTTTATTGATTCCAGTAATTTTTCCTTGTTTAATTTTATTGTAATTTAAATAATTGCAAAAGTGTGAATCATCTCTGGTTTATCTTATAAATATTAACATTTATTTAAATATACCAATTGTGAAAAGTGTAAATTGTTAACAATTAACAAGGCTTCCACTTTGTTATACATTGTAACTCAATTTTAATAAATGAAACACTTTTTTACTTTGTCTGTACAAAGTAAAAAAGTGTTTCATTTATTAAAAAAGTGTAAATATTTAAACTATATTTATTAACTAACTAAACATCTTCATTCACACATAATTTGAATAATTATTTCCAAAGTATTTGTAGAGTTATGTTCACATATAATACTTGAAATGGCTAAAGACCGAAGGTCTTTCCCTCTGTTAATTATTTTCATGTGTTTAATATTAAAAAAATCACAAAATAATTTAAATGTATTGTATATATTACAAACGTTCTTTAATCCTTAATGTATACTGAATACACATGTGTTCTAGCAAAATATTAAATATATACAAAAATAGTCAGTAGTAATTGTAATATTTAAGGCTTGGAAAATGACAGATATTTAAATTGATTGGGTGAGTTACGTGAAGATCAAATGTAATTTGATCAAATCAAATGATCAAATGTAATTGATAAAAAAACACTAATTACCTTTCTTCACACTTTAATTGCATATGCAATTAAAAATAAAAGTGTGAAGAAAGGTTATTAGTGCTTTTTTTTCAATGACAGATATTTAAATAAAAAGTAAACGTAAATAGTGATTTTTCATTATATTTTGCTAAATATGATAGAATTGAGAAATCTTAAGTAAAAGATGTAAAACTTCAAAAGTATTAAGTAAGTAGTATTTCAGTTTGATTTCTAAAAAAGAAATTATAAGTTATAAGTTATTTTAAAAAAAATCTGTATTTTTGTAGATTATTATTAATATATATTTTTTTAATTCAAGTAAACCGGTTAGGATAGATATGATTATTTTTGTAATTACTTCGAATCATTACTAAAAATGTATTTTATTTATTCATATCATTGTAATAGTAATTTCCGTTATAATAATTGCTCAGAAATCGTCTGCCTATTAAATGATTGTTATAAAAAGATTTAATATTCACTCCATATTTTTATAATCAGCCCTTTAATTTAATAAAATATTTGAAATAATCTAAATTCATTTCACGAATTATGTTCAACAATCAACAAATTATGTTTTGTAAGTCATAATAAAACATAATTTGCTGATTGTTGAAGCGTTGGAAAATAATTGTAGAGAGGGTAAAAAGACCTCCGGTCGATAGCCCAGGACAGAAAAATCTTTATTGTAGTGCATATACTCAAAATATGTAGAAATGTAATTGTCTGAATAAAGATATTTCTTAGATATATAACAAAAAAACTTGCATGTCAAAAATATTGAAATTATTAAATTCTGCATAATGAAATGAGTTGCCCAATGAAATCCTCAGCTTTATCATAAGAACATATAATAATTACAATTAATCATACGTTTTATATTAATTTCGATAGCTACTCGGTTATATGTTTGTTGATACAAACATATATAACCGATATTAATTATTTATTGATATAAAAAGTGATATTTTAATAATTTTAACTATTATGTGACATTTATGAAACTCATAGCACCGTTTTTTTTATTAAATAATGTATTTATCAACCTTTAACTTAAGCTTTTAAGGTAAGTAAAGCTTACATATTAAATTTGAATAACATATTGGAATTTTTATTCTTTATAGTTATGTATAAAGAATAAAAATTCCAATATTTGAAAATCAGAGAGTTCTTTGTTTGTTAAATAAGTAAAGTATTATACGTCACATTGACAATCTTTAAATTCCTCATTTTTAATATGACTACAAATTGAGCTCTAAATTTGGCTGTGTTGAAAATAAAACAGAGTATATTTAAGTTGTACAAAACAATTAACATACTTTGAGAAATTACATATTTTTAAATTGACCTGCTTACAACAATAACGGTTTGTATAATATGCACATTATATGAAACAAGTTTTTGTTGGATAAGAAATGAACTTCAATAAGAAATTAGTCCAATTATATAAATAAACACCTCTAGGAGAATAAATTTGTGTCCAGAACAATCCGTACTCTAAAAACCCCAAAAGAAACTCGCCACACATTCCGACAGTGGCACACAAAATTAAGAAGAAACCCTGAAAAATAAGTATACCTTAACCTTGAACAGGCTTTTCCCCTGTCGACTCAAAATACACACACACACACACACCGATTTATATATTTACAAGAGCGTGAGAGAAACGATAAGGTGCGGTGGAGGCGCCGGGTCAAGCACACCGCGTCACGTCACACAGCCGCCCCCACCGGCTCCCACCCTTCGCCATATTCCCTTTCACGCGCGCGGGGGTAGGTATAACCTTGACGGGCTTCTTATCCCCACCCTCATTACGACCGTCTGTTAATACATTATTTATCGGGGGCGGTCAAGCGGGCATTCTCGGTTCGCGGCCCGTGCGATTCACATACCTTGAGAATAGTACGAGATCCGCGGCAGGAATTTCGGACTTTTGTTTTCTTTTGCGATTTCGGTTTTTCTCGGAGGAAGGGGATAGAAACAGTTGGGCTGATGATAAACTTTGAGATTGACGAAGATACGCCGTTTGCTGTTGTGACTGTGCCAGCAATGGTAAGATTAGATTTGTTTTAATAATAATTAATAATAGATTTATTCGTTATATATTATTTAGAATTATGTAAAACTTAGAGAAAGTAGTAGTGTGTATTACTATGTTTCTTATTTTTATTTACAATTGACGGACAATAAAAATATGGAATATAACAAGTGATAGTAATATTTACATTTTATTCCTTTCTTCACTTATTTATTGTTAGAAATACTATATTTACATTTCGAGCAAATTGTGTTTTTTATGTATATAAAAAAAACACTATTGATAATGAACACATTGTGCTCGAAATGTACATTAGTATTTTTAAAATTAAATAAGTGAAAAACTGAATAAATTTATTAGTATTTTGTATATTTTTAATATTATATATTTATCTATTTTTATGAAATATCCTAATTATATTCTGCATGAATTTTGTACCAATTTAGGATTGATAAATTTACTTAACTTTACCTTACTAAAATTTAAATATTATTATAATTATTATTAATTATTATTATTAATATAATGAAAACTTCACCTACACACCAACGTATCTTCAATTTAATAAGTGTATTATTTCCCTAATTTCAAAATTTGCTTCGATCAAGACAGTAGCAAAATAAGTATCGATTATGTAGAACTTTTCATAACCCTAATATAATAATAATAAGTTTTTATTACCCAACACGAAAAATACATCCCAATTACAAGACAATATTCATATAAAAAATCATAGCCGTGTATGTATAATATAGTATAGTAAATAAACGAACTTATAATATGTTGGGTTTTGATTTACTGTGAAGTTTAAACATCACTAAATCACAAGCCATGAGTTTACTCCTTACTTTACTTATTTATTTATAATAAACGAAAATGAAATATAAATTTGAACCACTAAGTAATCATTAATTCAAGACTTTGTATATTTATTTTATTTATTTATTCAATTAACGGAGGCCATTAAATACAGTAACATACATACATGATACAATGAATAGTTACAATAGTAAAATAATAGAATTAACAATAATTGAGGCCACAGAAATTATGATATTTTTTATTTAATATGCATTAAAAACGTATAGAATACTTTGCACTAAAACATTTTCGTATAATTAATACTCTTAATATTTAAACATCTCGACACCCAACACAGGTAAAAGAGGATACGATTAAGAAAGAAAGAATATTCAAACATTGGTAGTTTATATTGTAATAACAAATGTAAATAGATTATTAAAAATAAATAAATAAAAACGCAGATTAACTAGTGGAGAATTTGAAGTTATTCAATTTTATCTGAGTTTTTATTTATTTTATCGGTAGATTTTTAATGGTTTATTCATTTTTATTTTTGAAACATTGAGTTTTCGTGTCTGTAGCACCGAATATGCAAACATTTTTTTTTTTCTGAAACGTTTTTATTAAAAACGTTGTGATCACCAAAAATTCGATGTATTAAAACAACTTGACGATCATGTATATTTTTTTAAGACAAATTTTAATTTCGAAAAATGACTGCTAAATGATAGCTTTTTTAAAAGATTGTTCTGTAACAGAGCAAAAATATCTGAATCGGAATATCTGAAAAAAAAAAGCTCTAGCTGTAGGTATAATTTAGATGAATGGAATTGCAATAGTTGTTTTAATGTGCATTTGTTTAACGTACTTACGTAACGTAAGTCAAAAGTCACAGAGTTGAATGTGGAAATAATTTATTAATTATTTTCAAATCATTTTTATTTAATATATTGCAATAGCTGAATGGGTGGATTTAAATGGATGAAAACTAAAAAAAATAAATGTTTACACTTCTATTAAATTAGTGGGCTTTTAAAAAATGACGAAATTTAGCCTATTTTTACCTTTCTTAAAAAAATAAGTAGCAGCAATAGCCAGATAAGTTTCAAACAAAGGAGAAAAATCATGAAGTTCGGTAGCTTTTCATAAAAATGTCTTACCGGTTTAATAAAAATTGTTTTAAAAAAGTGGGTTTAAAATTTTTTCAACATATTTCATGTTTTACTAAGGCCCTATTTTACAATATGCAAATAAGGCGTAAGTAACGTATTCGTGGAATAAAAGTTAATGTCTATGATTCTCTCAATTTGATTATCAATGAGACAGTGCTGCCAACCGAATGAAAAAATCAAGAGTATCGTTACTTGAGGTTTGGAAAATTGGGCCTAAATCATTGGTTCTAAACGATAGTATACCGCCAGGGTAAGGCGAAATTACTAAGACTTAGATCCAAAACGAACAGTTTCTGCTTAAGGGTATGAAGAGAGAAATATTCGGATGCGTACAATTATGTGATCATTTCTTTCGAATTACCAGCCATCCTTTTTGGGCCATATTAAAAATCGATCATGGCTTATATCCATTCTGTTTCATATGTATGTAATGAGTGTATTAAATACATATGAAACAGAATGGATTGATTAATTGTGTTGTCTATTAAAACAGCGCACGGAATATTTATCTTTTTTTCGGATGAAAAGAAAATAAATATTATACATATAACATCTTTGTTTCTGCAAACAATTTTATATACAATAAATTAACAATATAATTCTTATACTATATTATACGTTGTCCTTAGAAAACGGCTATCAACCATCGATCTTTCCGCCTAATAAATATTATTTACTCGATGATTGGTTTTGTTACGTGAGTATAATTAAAATAATTAACACTGTTGTATCCTTTCTTCAGTGTGAAGAAAGGATACAACAGTGTTAATTATTTTAAATATTTTTTAATGAAATATTAGCATTAGCTTATTCGATTTATATAATATTTGATAAAATTAAGTATTTGGAATTTAATAAACAATATACAAATTGAAAATCATTCGTATTCAAACAACAAATTAAAGATGTCACATTAAGTACCTAATTTGATGTTGATTTTACTTAATATAAGTTAAACCGCACCGAAAAATAGAATTCCGAAAGTGCACAAACGTCCGATTTCTATCGGGTTTAGATTTATCGAGTTATACATGAAAAAAAAAATACAATTCTTTGTAAATATAAATTTTACCACAGAATAATTCCCTTATTTGCTTATATTTTACAACTTCTTTTTAGAAAACTACAATAATAATTAATGTTATTTTGTGTCAATTAATAAACTATTAAATTACTAATTACTTAAATAAACTAACTTCAAAAAATGTCACTATCCTTATTGAAGGTTTTTTTTTAAATGAAGTGATTCGGATTTATTAGGATTAATGGAGATCCTCCATTTGGCATTTGGCGAACCACAGGGATGGGGAGTCGATGAGTTCTTGAAGGGTAGAAACGGCTTTGGAGAGTTTAGGTTGGTGATGTATCGTCCGCGAATTGAAGGAAATAGACCAATGGGTTTATGTATTGAAGATCGGGATTGTATATGTCATGTACGTAGACATTGTAGAGGAGCGGAGAGAGGGGAGAACTTTGCGGGACGACTTGTTGGGGTGTGAAGGGTTGAGATAAAGTATTTTAGAACGGGGTACGTTATCATGACCGGGGGATTCGTTTTTTTTTCCTTTATGCAGCACTCTGTAATATTCTTCGTCTATTATTTCGTCCATGAGAGGATGGATATGGTTGAAGAAGGAGGAGTACCAGGAGTTGCCAGAATTGTAGAAGAAAGTGTCATAAGTTGTCAATTGTTTTTCTGTGAAGGTATTTTTAAAATGCTTTGCAAAATTGTCGATTTCTGATTATATATGTAATGTACGTAGACATTGTAGAGGAGCGGAGAGAGGGGAGAACTTTGCGGGACGGCTTTTTGGGGTGTGAAGGATTGAGATAAAGTATTTTAGAATGGGGTACGTTATCATGACCGGGGGATTCGTTTTTTTTTTCCTTTATGCAGCACTGTGTAATATTCTTCGTCTATTATTTGGTCCTTTAGAGGATAGATATGGTTGAAGAAGGAGGAGTACCAGGAGTTGCCAGAATTGTAGAAGGAAGTGTCATAAGTTGTCAATTGTTTTTCTGTGAAGGTATTTTTAAAATGCTTTGCAAAATTGTCGATTTCTGTCGTATCGTATATATTGAGGATCGGGATTATATATGTCATGTACGTAGACATTGTAGAGGAGCGGAGAGAGGGGAGAACCTTGCGGGACGGCTTTCTGGGGAGTGAAGGGTTGAGATAAAGTATTTTAGAATGGGGTACGTTATCATGACCGGGGGATTCTTTTTCTTTCCTTTATGCAGCACTGTGTAATATTCTTCGTCTATTATTTGGTCCTTGAGAGGATAGATATGGTTGAAGAAGGAGGAGTACCAGGAGTTGCCAGAATTGTAGAAGGAAGTGTCATAAGTTGTCAATTGTTTTTCTGTGAAGGTATTTTTAAAATGCTTTGCAAAATTGTCGATTTCTGTCGTATCGTATATATTGAGGATCGGGATTATATATGTAATGTACGTAGACATTGTAGAGGAGCGGAGAGAGGGGAAAACCTTGCGGGACGGCTTTTTGGGGTGTGAAGGGTTGAGATAAAGTATTTTAGAATGGGTACGTTATCATGACCGGGGGATTCTTTTTTTTTTCTTTATGCAGCACTCTGTAATATTCTTCGTCTATTATTTCGTCCATGAGAGGATGGATATGGTTGAAGAAGGAGGAGTACCAGGAGTTGCCAGAATTGTAGAAGGAAGTGTCATAAGTTGTCAATTGTTTTTCTGTGAAGGTATTTTTAAAATGCTATGCAAAATTGTCGATTTCTGTCGTATCGTATATATTGAGGATCGGGATTATATATGTAATGTACGTAGACATTGTAGAGGAGCGGAGAGAGGGGAGAACCTTGCGGGACGGCTTTTTGGGGTGTGAAGGGTTGAGATAAAGTATTTTAGAACGGGGTACGTTATCATGACCGGGGGATTCGTTTTTTTTCCCTTTATGCAGCACTCTGTAATATTCTTCGTCTATTATTTCGTCCATGAGAGGATGGATATGTTTGAAGAAGGAGGAGTACCAGGAGTTGCCAGAATTGTAGAAGGAAGTGTCATAAGTTGTCAATTGTTTTTTTGTGAAGGTATTTTTAAATTGCTTTTCAAAATTGTCGATTTCTGTCGTTTCGTCTGTCATCATGTTGGATTTCTTAACTGTATTGCAAAGTCTGTCTTTTTGTATTTTGTCATTTTTTTTTTATTTCTATTCAGTATTCTTCCTCGTATATAATTCGACTCCCGTATAGTTGAGCTGCTCAAGTTGGAATGCTCAACTTTGGCTCTGGGCATAATCTTCTAGATCTAATTTTAGCTAACTCATCGGATTTTCTAATGCCCTCCTCCGCTTGATGTCCTGGCACCCACTGAATAGTTAGAATGTTCACTGCTGACATTGCCTTTAGGTTTTGGAGGCATTCCCAAGTAAGAGTTGATTGGATCTTATGGTTGTCAAGGGCTTTCAAAGCAGCTTGGCTGCCGGAGTTGATTAAGATTTTTTGTTTTTTATAACTTCTCCATAAATTTTCCAAAATACAGTGGTTGAAAAGATTGCTTACGTCGAACAATATCAAACGCCTATTTACTGGAATTTCTAGTTGGCTAATTGAGAAATTTTGCCGATTAAGTCGGCAGAATTTTTAATGGAGACACGCGGTTGGAAATTTCAATACTTTGTTATAATATTTATAAGGTATTTGAATTTGCTGTCGATAAGTAAGATACTTTTGGTCTAATGGAGCAATTCGGTTTATAAATTTTTAAAAGTCCATATAGTTTTGGTGGCTGTTGGGGTTCATCATAGTTAGATGAAATTTTTGTTTTTCGACAAAAAAATAGCATTTGATTCCTTCAATACATTTTTAAGTTGTTTTAACAGATGAAAAGTATTAGGCAAATGCGTCAGTTATTTCAGTTGGACATTTTAAATATGTGTCATCTTGTTTCATTACCACAGGGATTCTAGTAATAGATTTTCGCTCATTGATAAAAGACCAAAGTTTTTTAGGGTGTTCTTTTATATTACATATATTCTGTCATTTCAATATATACCTTAAAATCAAAGTGTATATTTTTTTAACAATACATCTGTATTTAACTACCTGTTTTTTGTTAAAAAGAGTGCTGCGCCTTTTGTACATATTATACCAGTATTTTTTGCCTTTAATATAATAAATAGTCGTTTTGGAAAACCAACATGGAAACTTATTACTTTGTTTAGTGATTATAGGTATAGTTTGACTAATATAAGCGTTTACAATTTTATAAAATTCGGTGCATGCGTCATTTACATTGGTTTGGTGTATAACTGATGTCCAGTTAGTATCACATATCAAGTGATAAAGTAATACGTAGTTGGCTTTCTTAAAATTATATTTTGGAACTTTTTATTCAAATTTCTTTATTATATGTGAGTTAAAAGAATTGTTAAAACTCAAAGCTGGATAGTAGTTATCTTCATTGACTAGTGGAAATTTATATCGACTGACTTCAATATTAATATCGTTCGGACAGATTATCAAATCTAACATTTTGTTATAAATATTTTTTACAGTGTTGGCTTGTAGTGCAGAATGGAAGCTGATAAAATTGGATATTATATTTGACTTTGAACAATGAGTTTTTGGATAGTCTGGGGCATTAAAATCCCCAATAATAATAAAAGGTATTGATTTGATGATTTTTATTTCAGGATTATCAAAGCGTTTGATGTGAGTTTTATTGGCTAAGATATTTTGTTTTAAATTGTACTTATTAACTATTTTCTATTGTGAGTAGTGCTAACCTAGCTCCCTTTAAATTGCCATAGTTCCTAATTTCGAAAGTTGATTTGAATATTATATTTAAAGCATGTGTTTAATAAATTGATTGCATTAAATTAATTAATCTATTATAAAAAACAAAGGAGGGCTTTGGTAGAGGCGGTTGTATTGTGTTATTCTTTTTCATTAGTAAGTTTACAAAGTTTTTTGTTTAGAATTAAATATATTTTTATTATTAGATATTCTTTGTTATTAGGTGGCCTAATTTTACGCGGTGTTTTACAGAGTATTATTATTAAACTTTATTGAAGGAAATCATCTCGAATATCTTTCCCAAAAAAAATTACCTCTAATCCCAATAACTGTAAAATTCTTTGCACTCCTCCTAACCTCAATATACACCACAGATATAAATATCCCCACCACCACGATCATAGAATCAATCACATTATACCAGAAGAACCTATATAGGGATGTTGGTAATTATAATGAGTAATACATGACAAGAATAGGCAGAAACCCTTGGTAGCAAATTACTGAAAGTAAAAATGGAATAGATCTCATTTATTTAGTGTTAAATAAATGTTTGATAATAAAAATGTTTATATACATATAAACATCATATGTTTATATGTATATACACATATATATATATTATATCGATCGTATATATAGCAATAAACATCACATACTACGCCTAACAAAAAATATATGAATAGACATAGATTTAAACTTTCTTTTCCTGTTTACTGTGAATATCCACTGTTTTTATTGAAAATTATATTAAATAAAAATCTATTATATAATGAAAATACTTTTTAAAATTTGTTCTGTATACATTTTTTATTTAGTCAAAGTCAGAATCAGTGTTTAATTTAAAATATCATGAATTTTCAAAACATATCATGCATTTTAAAAAAATTAAATGCCTCAGTAACTAATGATAAAATTAAACACTTTAATAACTTTATTTGATTTTTGTTAGTAGCAAAAAATAACAGACGACATAGCGTAATAACTAAAATCAATTTTTCTGCATTCGCGCTCCGTTGACCTCCAACTTTTGATTATTGTAATCACAAATCAGTGAGCGCAATTAGATTTTACTTTGCTCCTCGTGCATAAGTTTTTCCTTAATAACACAAATTTAATAGGCGCCTGAAACGTACTTAATTGTAATAACTCTAATCTGATCGCAAGTTAATACGATTATTGATTTACGCCTTTTTACTTTTTACCACGTAAAAGAATAACATAACGCGAATGAATATGAAGGAAGGAAGTTACATATTAAGCGTGATACACGAAAGTATTTTTTTTGTACTGCAGGAAACAGCGTATACAGGGTTTATAAATTTAAATCACTTTATGTAAACTGAGGCTGGCACACATATTCAAATAATCTAATTTATTTAATTTATTTAAACTAAGTAGTTTAATAAATTGGTTGCATTAAATGTTTGATTATTGTATTAAATTTCAATCTACTAATAAGGCAGATATTTACACACTGTAGTATGCAGAATATGTTTAAATTCCTATTTTAATTAAATTAACATAAAATAGAGGTCCATTGTTTTAAAACTGAGGGAGAATTTTTGGTTAATTGTTCTCTCAAATCAATCACTAATAGAAAATTAAAACTAACCTAAATCTAAAGAATATAAAAACAGTAATTATTGATAGAATTCATATTTATAAATAAACACTTAAAAAAACGTGTTTTTATATCTCAAACTTGTATTTAAAAATATGTTAAAAGTATTAAAATATAATATTAACACAGTTTTAAAATATATATACAATAATGTATAAATGTAAAAAATATTCTTTTTACTAAAAAGTACTATTTTCGTGTATAATAATGAAATAATCAATGGTGGTAATGACCCGGCGCGTTCGCCATAAATACCGCGAAAATATTTATGTAGGCCAATTACATTCCGGTCATCCTAGGGCCGGACGATACTTTTGCACTTATTATACTGCGGCTGTAAACATGCAAATGAGCCGATGTAAAATTCATAATTTTAAATCCTGACGTATTCGTACGCGAAACGACCCAAAGCAAACAACATCAGATAACCCACTTTTAGAGTAATTATACAAATAAAAAAAGACATACGTTACTTATTATTCACACACGTTCTTGTACGTATGTGCCGGACATAAAAAAAAGCCGCAGTAATAATTAACTAAAGTATCATTAATGCAACAACAAGGATATTATATGCACCACGTAGCATGTTTACTGGAGAAGGATTAATTGAAAACGTTTCTAATGTAAAACTTGATTTGATTGATTTAACTTGAAATTTATAGTAATAACTACTTTATTTACCTTACTAAAAGGTTACCAATTATAGGATAATATTAAAAATGTTAATACAAGATAACATATAAAAGTAAAATACTAAAGTACTGATAGACTTTGATTAAATATATTTCACCACGGGTTAAATAAGAAATTATTTAAAATAAAGTACTGATAAGTTTACTTATTGTATCATTACACTAATGATACAATGGACATAGAATCATAAAATAATAAAGAAGTTTAATGAAGTTGATATTCTAAATGAAAGTTCATATTCTCGTATACATTTTATTAAGAGATTTTAATCAGAAAACATATCATAATCATTTTTAATATTTTGTTTGAATTTTCAATCATGGAATATATTGAAGCTTTAGATGTTACTACGGACCTAGACATTTTTATACTATAAGGTTTATAATAAGAGTTTGTTTCTTTAAAACATTTTTTTTACTCATATTAATTAATACATAAAATACATTACTAATATATTTTGAATGGAAAAAATTTTCGATTATTCATATGGTTTTATTAATATTTCATTACTCAATACATTTAACCAATCATATTCCTTTTTTTTTTTTTTTTTCTTTTTTTCATTACTCCACAGTGTCCCCCAATCATATAAAGAATTTTCCATTATACAATTTATATTTATTTCGATTATATAAAATGATCCAGTAGTAATGTCTATCAATAAATTTAGCTCCAAATATTGACAAACCAGTTTCGGTTAAGTACAATTTAGAGAAAATGGACAGTGAGACCTTTAAGTGGATGTTGAAACAACTGTGAAGAATACCACCCTTAATTTACTGTCGGTAAATGAATTCGTGGTGTAATATTTATCTTCTTGAATAATAGCCAACTTTCTCACTCGTTGAACAGTAGTATTTTGTTGTTTAAAATTCAAATGAGTTTTAACAAATATATCTTCAGTTTTTTTCTGATAAACACAAAAACATCAGAACTAATTATTGTGTTACAAATTAAATATATAAAGTCCTTAAATAATGCACTCGAAATTAAATAATAAAGTTGGTTATAAAAATGTTTGTAAAATCGGGAATTAACGCTAGAATCGTTATTGGGTAGAATTAGTTAATTTTGATTGATATTTCTGAGAGGATATGTTCCAGTTTTCAAACTTAATTTAAATGTAGATATCGCCCTTCGATACTTTCTATGTTTTTTTTTCTGTGACACTCATGAGTAGGATGCCAATTAATAGCAGAATATTCAAGCACTGATCTTACTAGAGAATAGTAAAATTTACTAACATCAGAATTCGAGAATTCCTTACAGTTGCGTAGAATAAAACCGAAGGTCGTCTTTGCTCCAGTCGAAATAGAATTAATATAAGATATAAAGTTATCAAACAGAAAACGAAGATTTTTAATTTTTTTAATATTAGCTAAGATAATTATTTAACAACCATTTTTTTAATATGTTAATAGTATAAATAGAAAAAAAATTAAATAAAAATGATTTGAGCTAAATGTGAAAATAATTTATTAACTATTTTCAAATCATTTTTATTTAATATGTTAATAATACATCTAACGTTCTTTCAAAATTAATTGTTGGGAATTGTATTGATATATCTTAAATAGCTTTCCCACTTAACACCTTTTTAAATATAATCACTGAATATACACTTATTATGTTTTTACTTTTTTAAATACTTTAGTTAAGTATACATATCTTGTTTTTTTTTTTTTTTTTCAAAAATTTAATAATAATTTTATAAAATCGTCTAGTTTCTTTATTTATACTTACACTAAAGAATGTATTGATATACATATGTCATTTAACTATGACTGTTGAATATCCTTTTTGTAATGTACGTCTTATATCTCTGATTAATGCAATACAATTGCCCATCCATTCATTATTTGTTAATTCTGCAATTCCCAGTGTATTCCTCAATGTTACGTTTCGTCAACATTTAAGAATGGATCTAAAAGACTTATAGAAAATTATAGTGGAATATAGATATAATCATACAATTTATTTTTTTTAGACTCATCAGGTCCATACTAATCAATATGATCTTGTTCTCAATTCATACTTTAAACAGTTGAAATTATGACAGTCAAATGCCTTAGAAAATGGCATAAATGTGGATTAATTATTTTCAAATCATTTTTGTTTAATGGCATAACGGTTACAGGATCTTGTTTTCTAAAGGATTGGACAGTCTTTACTATAATATTTTACTCTACAAGTGAGGATGACGAGTTTATGATAGTTACCTAATCCAGAGAACTAGACTCTGCGGATTGGCAAGCAGTTTGTTTGTTTAAAAAATTACGTTAATTCGGAGGTGCCACAGAGTTTTCATTACGGGACTCATCTATTTTTATAACTGATATCGAACTATATATTAAAAACAATAGTTTCTTGATCTCTCTAACTTGAGCATAAGAACAATCAGGACTGAATTACGCCTCGGTGTTCATTTTATCACATTTGTGGAAGTGTATAACCATTTCTTTTTATAGAGAGAGAACTACATAGTTCACAATTTTACATTAGTATAATAGGGGCGTACCCAGGTTTAAGCGCATGTAGAATATGCTTCCTTAGTCTGACCCCCTTATACAAAACGTATCTGAAATTGAGAAGGTTCAGAAGAATATTAATGAAATTGTAATAAGTAAGAAATGTAACATAAATTCATTATAATTCATAAACATAATTTATCTAGTCCCTGTGTATTCGTTCCAAAACGAATAACATATATTTATTTTTTTGTTGTTTTTTTTATTTATATGTTTTATAAAAAAGGAATATCAGTTATTACTGAATATTAAATAAAAACTACTATTCAAAACTAAAATAACCTATACGTGAATTTGAATCTATCACAAAATTATATGTAGGTCAAACTACTAGAAGTGTTTTAACTAGATTTAAAAAACATAATTACCATATTAAAAACTTTAATTCTGAAAAATCTGCTGTAGCTTTTGATTCAATAAATACGGGACATACATTTTCGATTGAAAATGTTAAACTTCTTAAATTTTCACGTGAATCAAAATTAAACATGTTGGAGTCTATTGAAATGAAAAAACACATAGATAATCTTTTAAATTTCGATACTAGTTCATTAAATAATCCCCTTTTAGATATTATTAATTCATAAATTTTAGCACATTATATATAATTATATTTAGATTAGTTTATAGTTAACATGATTTTTAAATATTTTAATTTTATCGATATTGCGTTGTATACCATAACAACATATTTATATTTATAAAAACTTCAACTACTGAAGATGGAAACATAGTTTCCGAAATATATCTAGTGAAATAAAAAATAAGTAGGAGAAAGGACAACTATTTTTATTTAAATAATTAAAGTCTCCACAACCAACAACCAACATAAAGAAGATATATGATAAAGATTACTTAAATAGGAAAAGAGTACAACGATGAATTTAAAAAAATAGTGGAATTTATTTGAAAGCTGAAATAAACGATTATTATTGATTTTTATAATATTTATATGATATTATACTTACCTACCGAACGCTATTATACTCATCAATGGACCAGACATCTTTTTCTACGATAAGGATCTTCCTTATGAACGTGGCAATACCAGAACCTGCAAATCTATAATGGATGGAGATAAATGACAAAAATACTTTCTACTCGCACACGATCTAACTGAGATATGGAATGTTGGCAGCTCCAAAATAGTACTTGCAAAGCAACAGCCGAATATTCGACTAAATTCTTCTAAGAATTGAATGCTCTAAATAGAACGAAAACTAAAGCCTTGGAGGTGGAGAAGTCGTTTCTTTGTTTGAATTAATGCAGCATATTGCGTACTTCGACGAGAAACCTTATTTTATATTTGATATAATTTTGCGTAGGAGATGATGTGGTGGTTTGAGAAGGGAACTGAGAAGATTTCGAATTTTGGTCACTAACTTAAAAGCTGTGTAGGGTATTGTTGGAGATCTTATCGATTCTGGTACACATTTTAGTATTAATATTTTGGTTTCTGTAGTGATACAATCTAAATATTTGACTCGTTAATGATGCTTATTTTTTATATTACGTAACTTTTATTTATTTATTTATTGTTTTTTGCCTTAAATATATACGATTCAAAAATTGTTGCATTATACAATATGTTATTGTTATGCAACAGCAAATGTCCATTTTTGAACATTTGTTTAAAGTACTTATGTAACTTGACTTATGTTACAAATGTTCAATAATGGACATTTGCTGTCGCATAACAATGTCGCTAAAGAGGAAATAATATGTTAATTAATTAATTCATTTTCAAATTCTTTTTATTTAATTTCCTATTTTTATTTGGATAGTGTGATTTTTAATGGAGAGTTTTGTATCGAGCGGGATTCTTAGGTATTTGCAAAAGGTTAGGAGATGTACTGAAGTGCTTAGGATTTTGAGGAATGCGGTAGTATGCTAGAAACAATTTTGATTAATTGAGAGCCTCCATTTGGATATTCAATTATCTGTGTGATAAATTCTTGAAGAGAATCTATGGCTAGTTAAGAGTAGGGCTATAAGTTTTTAGTGCAATGTTGTAAACGAATAGAGGGGAGTAACGGTAGTTGTTAATGAAATGTGGGCCAGGATTGTATGAACAATATATATTGTAGAGTAATATAGATATTGGGGACTTTTTGTGGACGTTTTGTTCTGGTTCAAAATCAGAGGATGGAGATTTTCAAATAAGGACTTGTAATTTGCGATTTGAAAGGAATCTGTGGATGAAGTTGATGAGGTGGTTTGGTAAATTAAGGCTATTTTTTTTTTCTTAAATTAAAGATGGTTAATACAAATATTGTTGAGCGATTAGGAAGAAAATCATACTGGTCGGTGGAAATATGTGATATTATTTGGGATAGTATTGCCTATTTGTATTTATTTCAGAACTCAAATTGATTTTGAAAGATACAGTTTCCCGCATTACATGGTTGTTGAAATCACTATCCCTCACTCCATTGTTGGAATTAATTTAACTCACTGTAGGGTATTTTTTATATATATATATATATATATATATATATCAAAAACGTTGAAACGCAATGCAAACCTATTATAAACTTAAAAGTATTTGTACTAAAATCACCCAGAGTACCGTTTCGCATTTCTTAGAAATGTCTTCAAATCAGAACGACATTCGTAACGAGCTAATGATAATGACGAACACAGTAAATTTGGAACTTCTTCCAAAAATAATGAAGATATGAAAAGCGATACTATGAATTTTTGGAATGGTGCAAGAATAAATCTGTTACCTTTATAAAGGAACAAATATTTCTTACGTATTTTTCAGAGAAAAAGCAATTATGGAAACCAAATACAATGTGATCACGTTATTCCATGATAAAAAATGTTTTAAAAATAAAATAAAAAAGAATTCAGATATAAGCAAATATTTTAATGAAATAAATGAATAGATTATTAAAAATCAACGAATAAAACACAGATTAGATTGAATTATTTTAAATTGTCGACTAGTTTCGGTTTATTAGCCCATTTTCAAGAGAATTTAAAATTAAAATTCTCTTTAAAATGGGCAGGATTTAAAATTAAAATTCTCTTGAAAATGGGCTAATAACCCGAAACTAGTCGAGAATTTAATGTTATTCAATCTAATCTATGTTTTATTTTCAAGAGAATTTAAAATTAAATTTCTCTTGAAAATGGGCTAATAACCCAAAACTAGTAAGAATTTAAAGTTATTCAATCTAAACTGTTTTTCATTGGATGATTTTTAATAATCTTTTCGTAATTATTTCATACAATATGAACTACCAATGTCTAAATATTAAAACCATCAAATATTTTAAGTTCTTAGCATATATATATATAGAAAATCTTTATTTCTGAGAGATACATTAAATTACATTACAATCATAAACCTCTAGTTAAGCCTCAGAAAATGGCTATCGACCATCCGTCTTTCTGCCTCTTAGCATATATTAAATAGCAAACTGTAGGGTTTAAATCCAAAAAGGCACACAATTTTTTTCCAAGGACGACGTTATAAAAGTGTTAAATGAAGCTCCGGATGACAGCTGCCTTTTAATGAAGGTTGTTGCAGTATTTGGCTTAGCTGGTGCTTGTCGTCAAGAGGACACTCTCGACGATATGACAGAAAAGACTTAATAGTCGTAACTATTAATGATTCCAAAACTAATTTATCAAGGCGATTCGTTATTTCAAGCGACTGTAATGAAACATTTATAAATTTGTATAAAAAATATGCGAACCTTCGACCTTCTAACACACCACATCGCAGATTTATTTATTTTAAAAATGGTAAATGCGGCACTTATTGTGTTCGAATTAACACAATTGGAAAAAATTCTTCCATAATAGCTCCTTATATTGGACTCCTAATTCCAGAACTTTATACCGATATTTCATCTGCTACTTTATTAGCAAATGCTGGAGATGATATTACTAATATTAAAATATTGGGCGGTTGGAAATCTCCCACAGTCGCATAAGGTTATTTGAAAGATAAATTAAATAAAAAGAATTTGAAAATAATTAATTAATAAATTATTTTCTCTTTGCTACTGTGACATTATGACTTATGTTACATAAGTACTTTAACAAATGTTTAATAATAGATATTTGCTATTGCATAACAATAACAATTGTATAATGCAACAATTTTTGAATCGAAATTATTTAATAAATATTATTATTATTATAAAAAAAATATTTTTTGTTTTGTTTTTGCATTAAATATTTTCGACTTAAAAATTATTGCATTTTACAATTGTAATTGTTATGCAACAGCAAATGTCTATTATTAGACAATTATTAAAGTACTTATGTAACATAAGACATTAAGTCACAGCAAAAGAGAAATTAATTTATTAATTATTTTCAAATTCTTTTTATTTAATTTATTTAAATAGCTGTGAAGTGAATAAATCCTTTTTTTAATATTATTTGAAAGAATTTATTAATCATAAAAACGATGTATGCAATAAAATATTAAACTTCAACGTGCTAAATCCTGGTTCATCTGCAAATCAATGCAATTCGATAATCGATTCGGAAGTGCCTAGTACTTCTTCGGCACAATTACTGTCAAAATACTCGACTTCTGAAATAAATTTGCAACATGCTAGTAATTGTACATTTAATATTAATACATATATAGCAAGTATTTGTGTTTTTTTTTTTAATTATGTGCGTTATTGTAATATATAACAGAACTTAAAATAATAAAAATCCTTATTTATTTGAAAATTTGTTATAGAAAAAATATTGATCCTAACTTATACGTAAAGCCCTTTCCCGTATTCAACTGCTTATTCGAACGACACGAAATGGCAGTTTCTACGGGAAAGTGTCTCCACATTAGTTAGTATAATACCTATTGTCTTTTAAATGGAACTCATATAGCTTTCTGAGTATCGGTAAGAAGGTGATAGGGAGAATATTATTAGGCTGAGTAGGATCTGTTATGGTTTTATCGATGCAGGTAAGTATTCCATAGGGAGGGGAAAACCTGATGTATATAGTTATAGTTAAAATTTTAAGGACGTAGGAGTGGATTTTACATGCTCCATTTTTTAAATTATAAAATACGTTCCTTTTAAAAGTCAAGATAACTTTTAGGCCATATATTATCAATTCTTAAACTTATAATAATATAAATAAATAAAAATATAAAATTAAAAGAGTGTGAATATGTATAAGGAATACCTTTTGTTTTGTCTTTTTATAATTGTGGTTGTTATATTGTGGTTTTATGCCAATAAAGGTTTTTTTTATTAAAATAAAATAATTAAAAAGATACAAACTATAAATATATGATATCAATAAAACAATCCCAATGGTTTAATTATCAGTTAAAAATTGACCTGAGTTAAGTTAACTACGTTAATCAATTTACTCAATTGCTGCATTTTTTTTTCTTTCACAACAAAAAAAAACATGTATTTATACATTTACATGTTATTTATGAATTCTCTGAATAAAAACGTTTGTATGTAAGCTTCAATTTACTGTTATTAATGCATTATGTAATTTACTTTATTAATAATTTATTCAAACAAAGGATTGAAATGCCCTCTACATTATCAAATCCTCGTTGTGAATGACATCGTTAGTATTTTTTTTCTTCTGCTATTTTTTATTGGACCTGATTATTTATATTTGCATTAAAACCAATTCATACACATATTTTCGCGTTAGCGAACGTTTCGCGTTATTTATATTTGTCCGGCGCGGGATCGATCTGATGGTGGTGGGTGATAAGGTTTGGCCTGCCTCCAAGGGCATGTTCTCTGCTTTTCATAAAGTACAATTTGCCTAAATTACGATAGCCGAACGGAACCGACGCCGTTATTATTATTAAATGGCCATTTTCGTACAATCGCAGAAAAGCCGATCAATCGGGCACGCTTCACGTGGGGAAACGAAATCATTTCTATTTGCGAATGGAAAAAAGAATGCTTGAAATTAAATAAATAATCGAAATAAAAATATAAATAACCTTAGAAAAACAGCTTTTATGGAAGTACACCATTTTTAACTGTATTTTAGAAAATATTAATTCAAAACATGTGAGGTGTGAAGGAACACCAAAATCACCTAACTCTACCCGGTAGTTATGTCCACGAAATAATCCCATCCTCTAATTCATTTTAATCCCCGCAATAATATTAATTGTAGGTCGATAGCCGATTCATCATCTACAGAATATAATTCTAATTTTTGTATATTATTGTATATACATATACACATTTGAATAAAGATGGTTAGTTAGTTAGTTATTAATTGTAAAGATTTCCTTTACGTTTTGATTGTAGAGAAGGTCAATTAATAATGTTTTAAATGATTTTTTTAATATATAATTAAATAAAAGGAATTAGAATATAATTAATGAAAAAAAGTTGCATTATATAAAATATTATTGCCATGCAACAACAAATGTCCATTGTGTAATTCAATGTCTGAAATGTCCATTATGTAATTCAATGTCTGGAGTGATATAGGCCCGAGAAGTAGTTGTTTTAATGAATATTTGATTTAAATTAACGCAAGTTAAAAAAATCGCAGTGGCTAAAGAGAAAATAATTTATTATTTTTACATTCTTTATATTTAATTTATAAATACCTTAATTTACACAATGGATTATATTCTATTAGCTACTTCAACTTTTTTACTTACATAATGTAAATAATTTAAAAAAACAAGATATATTGAAACAACTACTTCTCGGGCATTTGCTATTGCATAACTGTTATCAAGTGTTTAAATACGCTTTTTCTCTTATTATCAGGTTGGCAGGAATGCAAGATTTATTGTTAACAATATTACCAATATTAATTTTTAGTAATACATCTTGCATGTTTAAATAAAGCATTGCAAACTCTAAAATATGTTAAAAACGTTTCAAAACAATTAATTTTGTTGAAAATGGAACTATTGATATTCGCACTATTATGAAGTATGAATTCTTCCATGAAAGTAGGGCATTGCAGACCGCGAGAAACATTGACAGTGTATTTAGCTCTAGTGTTACCTCGTAGCAGACAGTATCAAATTGTTTCGCCAAATTGCATACAGGTGCGCCACGCGGTCTTCCAGAATCAAATATCAATAATGATAAACTGAATGTCACATTTGAACCTGACCCTTCTCAAACTTCCTACGAATTATCGTCAAAATTTACAAATAATACTACTACTATAGTAGTGATAGTGATATTGCATCCATTTCTCATCATAAGTGACATTTCGATTCAAAAAATGGATCCGATTTGTGATGAGAAACTAACATTAAGTAAGCTTCTAAATGCTTTTGTTTCCGTTTTTCATTCGGTTCATGTGGAACCTATTTATCAAACTTTTTCATTTTACTGATTTGAGCTAAATGAGGTATTATTTGTAAATTTTGATGATAATTCGTAGGAAGTTTGAGAAGGGTCAGGTTCAATTTTGACATTCAGTTTATCATTATTCGCAACCGTTGAGCACAGTGGTTTTTTTACAGATTATTTTCTTAATTCTAAAAAATTACTAATATCGAAACAATAAATTGAGAAATAAAGAGCGAAGAAAATAAACAATTGACATTTTTAATTTGAAAATTCAATAAATCCTATATATAAATAAAATCTTTATTTCTAAGAGATACATTAAATTACATTACAATATTTACAACATTACAATCATAAACATCTAGTTAAGCCTCAGAAAATGGCTATCGACCATCGTTTTTTTTTTTCCTCAATAAATCCTAATTTATTACATTAATTTGGTTCAATGCTAAAGTTAAATTCTAACTAATATTTCATCCTTTATCCCCCAAAAAATCTTCACGCAATCATCCGCGTTCGCCGCACTTTCATTTTTCTTGTTCTTTTTATCAATCCCTTTTTGGCACTGTACGGAAACGTTCCGTGTTGAAATGATTAACCTACGAGGCGAAACGGCGAATGAAATAGAGTTAGAGAAAAAAAAAACTGTCTTCGTTAATGAGCGAGATTAAATTTTCAGCCCCAACAACTCATGAAATATTCATGTCACTTTTCGTTTTTTTCGCCAAAGTAATCGCCGTCATACCAATTCAAATTGCAATAATAAATCCTTCCGTGACACACACACAATTGTGGACACTTCACGAAAATCATTATGTGAAAAGAAAATAAGAATAAAATTAAGCGAAATTAACGCTAATGTAAACAGAATAACAAAGAAATTGAAATGGTGGTGTTTTCATGTAATTAATTTTTATAAAATTGGAAAGGATAAATTCATATGATAATTGTGTTACAGACGTTCATTTTATGATACATTTTAAATGTATTTGATAATTGTTGTCCATTATTACATTTTTACTTTCATATAAACTTCTTTAGAATTTCTTTAGTATTTCGCCAAGTTTATCGTACTACGTGATACGCAAAACGGTACGGTAAAATCTATGTGAGTTAACTTCGTTGTAAGATACAGGACGACTTAATACTCTGAAGAGAAGTTCTCGGTTTTAATCCGTTTGAAAAATACAACCAATGGCATAATATTCATGTGAATATAGTGAAGGCAACGGAGAAGAATTTGTCTTTAAAAACAGAAAAACGCTGAGCATCTCATCAAAGTAGTTGATCTTGAAAGAGAACTCAGCACCAATACCAGAATAAATAAACTGGGAATGAAAAGAACTCATTAGATTCCTTTGCTAAACAGTCAATTGATAGCTCCTTGTGCTCATCTGCTAGCCATACGACAAAAAGTTCTTCCTGGCTTTCTACTAGTCGAGTAACAAAAGAGAGAGAGAGAGATCTTGCTATGATAGATATAATATTTCTGGCAGTGGTAGTGAAGATTTTATTGAAACTGAAGATGAAGTTGGATCAAATAAGAGGAAACATAATATTCAGGAAGAGGTTGGGATGGCCGAGTGAGTAAAGGCCTTGCTCATGAGGCAGAAGACTGCGGTATCGAGTCCCGTTCTGGATGGAATTTGTTTGAGAGACAAATTTCATTCGGAGTCCATAAGTGTATTGTTAAGTCTTAAATTAGTATTAAAAATAACAGTGACTGGTCGAAAGGGCCTATTAGCCAAGGCCATTATCCTCAATTCATATCCTTAACCTTTCTTATCCTTTCATCTCCTATCTTTTTATAGAAAAAGTTAAAACTTGATCAAATTGTGCGACTACACACTCAACACAATATTTTTAGAAAAACAACAGCCAAACTGAAAATGTTCTACCTAAAATACTTTTGCAGCCAACAGCTGAACCTGTACGAATAACGGCCTTGAATAATTCAAAACGACCTCAACGTGATACATCAAAAAATACAGTAATGAATAATGCTCTACAAAAGAAAGAAAAGACGTAAAACTAGAATTAAAGAAACGAAACTAGAAAATATCTTTATGGGAAGAAAAATAACATTAGAAGAACGGAAACTAAATTTTACGTTGGAAAGATATGAGATGGAAAAGGAAAAGAAGTAAAAAGATTAAAGCTAGAAGATTAAATAGCTAACAAACTTTTGTTAGAAAACAATTAGCAGATATAAAATCAGTTTTAGTTAAACATTTAATTAACGTAAAGAAATTGCAAACACTTTGTGTTATTAATTAGATATAACAAGTGATATTTAACAAAGTCATGCATGGTTTAGGAATCCTAATTAAGGCGTAATAACATTAAAATATTATGATGTTTGGCCATGATAGGCATGTATAACAATTTGACAATTTTAAAGAATGACTGCAGTTTTATATATACTTTGCACATCTTGCAACATTATTTTTTGATTATTTTTTTAAGTCAAAAAATTCGAATTCATTTATCAATTTTCCAAATCCCTATTCAACTGCTTGTCTGACAACTTTCATAGAATTGTTAAATTTTAGCTATTGTGGCGTTAAATTTCAATTTTAATATCATCGTAATATTTAACAATGGTTTTATTGGGTATGCTTGATTTCCGTAAATCATGTAACGATCACCATTCGCTAAATTATTTTTTTTTTTCCAAATTGTACTCTCTAAATATTCTAACATCATGCCTTCTTCCAGCAATTGCCCTATACAAATGAATTATAAGTACATCTGGGCACAGCAGGGTAGAATGATACTTAACTAAATGCTATCTTTTATGTTCGGAATAATACTCCTCTTGGTCGGCATTACAAAACTGCTGGGCTTTTATAGATGGCACAGCAAGATCAATATGTAGACAAACAGATATTGGCCTTGCTGTGCCATCTATAAAAGCTCAGCAGTTTTGTAAAGCCGCCCCTTATGCTGCAACAGCGTTTGAATAGTATTGATTACTTGAATTAATATTAAATTTAGCAAAGGACTTTGTTCAATGAAATTGTCACTGCATATTATGTATGAAACACTATTTTCTTTGATAAAAATATGTATTCATATTTTTCCAAATGGCGTTTAAAACAAAATAATGGATTTTCAATTTAAGTAACGATTCAATATGTTTTTTTAATTGCAAGGGCTATTATTATTATAAAATAGATTTTTTGTAGGGAGTTTTTAACACACAAATTTAAAAAAAATTATTCAGATGAAATTTCCAAAATACCCGGCGCATTCACCATTTAGTTCACCAATTTATTATTTTAACAATGAATTTGTAAAAAAAAACGGTAAAACCTGCGCATTTAGTAATATGGGATACATATGTTTAAAGTGTACTTATCATTAATTTGTTAAACGTTGAATAAAAAATGCTTAAACGCTAATTTATTTAGTGAATAACATATCTTACCATTTCCAATTTTAGTATGAACCATACACATTCAAATAAAATTGCAAAATTGATCGATAAAACATTTTCTATCATTTATAATATTAATAATATGCAATTATAATACATAAACACGCGATAATAAACAACTTTTAATCATTACTTATAAATAAATATGTTCGTTTTTATTCTAAAAATAACAAACAATTTTTAATTATAATTTATAAATATAAAAAATAAGATTTAATGAAACGTTCAGTCACCATTCATCTAGCGTATGGATAACTAGTGATGGCCATTTCATGAACGTTTCATTAAATGTGAATTTCGTTTTCCTTGTTTGCTTAAACAGGACAAGTTCGCCTTCCTTTAGTGGACGAAACAATGATTCTCGGTCGTCTACCTTGTAAACCCAAATCGTTGACGATGCCACTTGAAATTAGGCAAAAGGTGGCGCTTGCGTCGTCTTTAATTTATTATGATAAAAAATAAGACTTACAAAAATAATATAATTAAACAAAACCACACACTAAATTTGGTTATCATATTAAAACACAATATAACATATGTTAATTTGTTTATAATCGCATTATTATTATTAATTTATTGATTTTTGTTGTTTCAGGCGGCCAGTTATGGGAAAAAGAACGGTATCTGGTACGCCTCGCCCGGAGGGCAGGGTTGGAGCAAAGCGCCGAGCAGGAAGGCCTCCATTGTGGAGACCGACATTCCACCCCCGGGGGGCGGCGGCCCAATTAAACCGAGCTCGGGGCGTGTCATCCGGATTGTAAATAATATGGACCACACTGTTCAAGTAAGCCACAAAAATAAATTAATAATATGTGCTTTTTGGAATTAGTTAATTTGTAACAATTCTCTTTAATGAAATAATTTAGACAAAAATGTTATTAGAATAATTTGTAAATAACTTGGCAACGAAGCGATATGTTCTTAAAGTGGTCGCGTTCAGCAGACTCCAATAGTGTGATTAACCGAATGTTTATATTTATATATTATTCAGTTAGTAGCAAATAATTGTATAATATAACATAGTTTACCTGTTTAGTTAAATTATTGAAATTTATATCGAACAATAACTGAGTTTCTACGACAAATGTGTTTATTGTTGTTACTAACAACAAATTTTAAAAAGAAATCTGCTGACTTTTTTAACTCTGTATTAAAACTTATAAAGTAACAACGAATACAGAACAGAATCGAAATACACATATTATTTAGCGAGTTTGGATTTTAAAAAAATACATATTTTTTCAATAATTAAAGAATCTATTGTACACTTTAATGCCATTTATTACAAAAATTAGTCTATCTGTTTTTTTTTTTTTTCATTCTTTTATTATCGTAATTTCTTTCTATTTATATAATATATATTTGAAGAATTAAAAAAAAACTTTTAAATAAAATACTTTGTTTTGTTTCACTATACTATTATTAGCGTTATTAGTGAAACAAAACCAATTGTTTAATTTAAAAGTTTTTTTTAAAAATTAGTTAAAATGTTTCATCAAGTGATCAATGAGAACCAAATTGAAATTACATTTAAAGTATAAATAATGTAAAAGGGTATTATTTAGCAGATGTTGAGTCATAGAAAGTCACATGTACATTGTTCATGTCGAAATATTGGCACCCCTATTTATTTTGGAGACAAAATATATTTATCTATTTTGCAAAAAGAAAAAATCTCAATTTATTATTGTTTTTACCTAATACTTTGCGTTTACTTAGACAAACGCAAAGTATTAAGTAAAAACAATAATAAATTGAGATTTTTTACCATATTATTGAGAAGCTTTCTCCTCTAGAATGCTTTGATTTTTTTTATATACCAAATCAGTAAAAATGTTTACTTCCGAACATAAACATTTTCTTGTTGAAAGCTACTTCCGAAATGATACAAAGAAAGTAAATCAAGATAGGGCGTATTCCCTCCAACCGCGTATTGAATAATTCCATGCTGCATTTCCCGTCATTGCAGTTTCCTTCGAGGATTTGCGGCATGCTATTCAAGAATGTGTTCTAAAGTTTCGTGAAAAGAGAGCAGTAAATAGAAGACCTGGCGATGTCAGATAAACGAAACGGATGGCTGAAAATGTCGAAAACATAGAAAGACGAATAAATCATTGATCCATCTGTTCATCCGAAGGTTTTCACAGCAAGTAAATCTTTCATTAGGATTAATCAATTTTTAACAAAAACTCGGGCCTCTCGATTATCAAAATCGTATTAATTATTGCCAATGGTTCCAAAAAACGTTGATATGACAATATATAAAGGAGAGTGGAGTTCTGTTTAAATAATGAAGGAGAACACTTTAAATATCTGCTATAAAGGTTGAAAAACCCACGATTGTATTTGAATTAATTTAATTGATTTATTTTAACATCTTTAAATTATGTAAAGCATAGCTGTACTGACGAGGGATAGATCCCGAAACACGTGTCTGTAGATGGCCTTGTATTAATTAACGTTCCTTTTGTTGTTTTTACATTAATTTTTTTTCGGATCAAAATTTGTTGCATTATACAATATTTTATTGATGTGCAACAGCAGGTGTACATTATGTAATTCAATGTTCGGCGTGGGTATTTGCCCGGGAAGTAGTTGTTTTAATGTGCATTTGTTTAACGTACTTACGTAGATAAGTCAATAGTCACAGAGCTAAATGTGGAAATAATTTATTAATTATTTTCAAATCATTTTTATTTAATATATTTAAATAACTGTGACCAAGTGAATGAATACTCTTTTCTATTTATGTTCAATGTAGAATTTTTTCAAATTTTTCCTCGGTCAGGAACCCCCTAAATTTTTAATAACCATTATTCGGTAAAACATCAACCAACATTCTCTTGATTGATCCATCATAAAAACACACAATATCATACAAAATATACAGTAAAAAATACTACGTGTACAGACATTATTCCTGCAAATTTCAACACTCATAAAAAATAAAACACAGCATATTTCACTCTGTTCTGTATAGACCAATAAACATTCCTCTTAATAAAATTGATTTTGATAACGAATTGCATATAATTAAGATGCCCAAAAAGAAAAAAAAAACACAACAAAATTGTTTTATAGTGAGCTTCCTGAAAAAAAAAAAATATAATAATACGTCGAATAAAATGGTATTTGTCAATCCCTTATCTCTACAAATCATAAATACATTAAAATAAAAGGACAATGCTATAATTTTGATTACTTAACAACAAAATAAAGTCGCTTGAAGAAAAGTGGTATTTACGAATTACAATGTGGCGAATGTGATGCAGTTTGCATAGGATTTATTGTATTTTATTGTAATATTCTATGGTAGACCACCGTTAATAAATAAATAAATAAATAAATAAATAAACTGGTAGATCATTCGATATGAGAATAAAAGACCACAAAAAAGATATCGAAAATTGAAAACAAACCACTAGTTTTTCTAAAGACTACATCACAACAAATCAAACAATATAACAATTTTACATACAGGTTATAAGGGATTTGTAAAAGGAGTAAAAACGTGGTGAACGATAATGAATACGTTTGGAGTTCCCCGATATTCAATGTCCTTATTACCCAATAAATTATCCTATTATAAAATTGTAAAATGAATACACAAAATGAACAAATGAACAATTAATTATGTATGAAAAACAATGAACAAAAAAAACAATTAATTATGTATATAAATCTTTTAAAATAGTTAAAAAAATCTATAAATTAAGTATACAATATACCGAGATATTCATGTATTTACACGAAATACGGACATTTCGTGGAAATGCATGGGAATCTCTGTTATTTGAAGAATTCGAGAGTTAGTTAAATTAGGGAAAATATGTGAAATGTTGAGCCTGACAATAATTCGAAAACAAATTGAAATATCATTTATTGTTTTCGAAATATTACCAAAACACAATTTTTGTTTTCAAATTTCGTTTTATTTATTCAAAAACTATTGGATCTAGGAATTTGCAACTTTTTAACCAGGAATTTAGCAGTGTACTTACATTTAAAATATTATTATTTAAAATAATTTATAATTTAATATTTTTCCTGAAACCATAGCCAACTTTTGTTCTTTCTTATTTCGATATATTGGATTTTCTAATTTTTGGAAGGAACACCTTGTATATTCTCATTCACATCCATTTGTACATCATTCTTGAAAATGGCATTAAGCCGAAACTATTTGAAGTTAAAATAACTAACTAAAATGAGTGAATAGAATTTACAACTGCAATCTAATATTAATAATATTTTAGAAAGCGATTAATGAGAACAAAGTATCTGATAATATAATTGGTCGTTTTATTAAACGCATCCTCAATATCCACAAAAACGCCTAGGGTGCTTTTTTGTTATCCGACGACTTTTCATCCTGCTCACTACATTGTGTATGACAAAGTCGATTGATCTTTTCTTGGTGTATACATTTTGGAAATTATAGTAAGTTTCGTAATTAATTATATATTTTTGTATAATTTCAGTGTAGAGTACTGTTAAACCTCCGTACCTCGCAACCGTTCGAAGAGGTGCTGGAGGACCTGGGACAAGTGCTCAAGATGAACGGCGCCAAAAGGATGTACACCGTTTCCGGGCAGGAGGTGCGAAGTTTCTCGCAACTGAGGAACGAATTCGCCGACGTGGACACCTTTTATTTGGGCGTCGGGCCAGTAGGGGCCGGCGTCATGATGTCCCCGGTGCGGAGGGGTCGCTCGAGGGCGCCGCAGGCGGCCGTCGTCGAGGACCTCAGCAAACAGCGCAGGGCGCGGAGCAAAAGCAGACCGAGGGCTTTGTACGCACCGGAAAGCGAAATCATACGCACAACAGGTGATTTAATACAGTTGAATCAAAATCTTAAAATAATCTAGAAAGACTATTATCACAGACAAACATATTTTGTCTGTGCTATTATGAAGTACATTTTAATCAAAGCTAGTATTAATTACTAGCATCGAACGAATTGGAGTACCTTCATCATTTTTGCACAACTGTTTTATCCGCTGACAAATGAAATTTACACAATTCTTCCAAATCATCGATAAGCTATCAATATTATTGTGCAATATTTTATAAATAGTTTCTACAATAGTATTTATAGTATGAGGGTCGCTTAAAGCCATTAATTCTAAACCTGTATCTGAAGTTCACAAAGTGAGTATAGTTTGAATATCTAATTTCAGACTATACTCTCTTAGAAGTTTTAAAAGAAGAACCAATCAGGGTGACGATTAGAGGCTTGCGACGGACCTTCTACCCTCCTATTCACCATGCACCGATGGACAACACCCCTCCAGAGAAGAAGATGGCCCTTGAATGGGTGTATCCTTTTTAAATAATTATTTATTTTTATATTATCCACGTGATAAAAAGGAATATAAATTGATCAATATCACCAAACCAGATAATTAGGAATCGCGAATATATATATCAATCTTTATTAACAATTAAGTTTATAAGAACACAACGATGATTGAGTATATAATAATAACTTGTAAAAAGGTGATTACCGACCTTTTTACAAGTAAAATAGTGATTACCGACCTTTTTACAAGTTTTACAATTATTTAAATATAGGTTTATAAATACGTTTAACAAGTCACACAAAAATTATTTTTAATTGATAAATGGCTATCAGCCATAGGTCTTTCTACGTTTACTCGCTTGTTTTAACGGTTAGAAAAAATGCCATTAGGAAAATTTGTTCTGAATCATAATCTAAACAGCTTTTATTTAAAAAAAATGACAAATCACCTGTAATAATAAATATTTTTAACTTTAACCATTATTTTCGGCGTACCGCGAAAATGTGGTACATTGCGCGTATGTATTTAACTCTTTCACGCATGGTGGATGCGTGAAAGAGTTAAATCCATCTCTTATTCAATGACGTATCTGCATCTTAAATTAACACCACCTTGAATAAACCAATCCACATCCTCCGCTTGTGTATTTTCGTACCGGCTGTTAAAAGGGACGATTAACGGCGATTATATTTAGAAAAAGGGTGCACTTTTTAACTCGGCGAGAGTGGCCACTTATTGAGCATTAGCATAAAAGGGCAGGCCGGCGCGGTTACTTCGATTTAAATTTAATCTCTTTAAACCCGCAACTTCACGACTCCAGAACATGAACGCCGCTGGATGTAATTAATCCGCTCACATGTTTCTGCATAATTCGCCGCTGGGGCCCAGATTAGATAATAGTTGATTTGTTAAAGCGCGGATCTGATTAATTGCGAATGGACATTAATGTGTTAAGTGATGGCATTTTGTAACGCGAAAAAAATATTAATTAAAAATTATTACTAAAAAAAATGCTTAAATGGTTTTTGTTTGTAGAATAATTAATCTACACTGAAAGTAAACCGCAAGAAATTTTTAGCGCTATGACAATGTTTAACTGAAGATGGTTTAGAATTTTTCACGCACCGTACTCGAACTCACTAATTGTCCCCATGGCTCGAATTATTCGAACAGCATACTAAGCTATAATTTTTTTTCTCGCCGACCTCTATTATTGTTCTGTTAAAATCATCGTATTATAGACATTTTGAAACCTAGATACATAAATTCTGATTACTATTGAATGTGTAAAAATTCCATATTTAGCTCACAAACTTGAATAATTTCAAAAGTTGTATTTTTATAGAAAATTAACATAATCTTCTTTATGTTGGTAGTTGGTTGTGGATTATTATATATTATATTATTATTATAATTATTTCAATAAAAGTAGTTGTACTTTCTCTTAAATAAGTAGGATAAAAGACGACTAGTTTTACTTAAATAAAGTTAAGAATAAAAATATAATATTTTTATTTTAATAAAATATTTGTTGTATATTTTTTTGTAAATACAACGAACTTAATTTTTTGAAAAGTATTCTTTTTGGGGATCATAATAATCCGAAGATACTTTAATTCAATTCTTTAATTACTTCAGAAAAAAAAGTAAAATCGTGTAAAATTAAACATGAAATTTCAATTTTAAAAATATCTGGATCTATCAAGCATTCTTGAAAATCTCTTTATACTACGATAATCTTCACATCTGTCTCCATAAGTCCATTAAAATTTCAAATCCCAAACGATCCAAACTCATAACTCAATAATTATGATTTACTTAATTGCCCCGTCCCTTGAAATTGTTCTGCCGTGTATATGCATAGACGAGATGACGGTCAATCGATGCACTCACTCGATGCTTGCTCAAAAATATAAAATATGTGTGAAAATCGTGAACAGCATGTATCAAAAATATCATAACTCAAAAGTTCGGATTGTTTTAGATTTAAAATTTTCACGGTCGCATAGAAAAATAATTGGAAATTATCATGTCGTAAGTAAAATTTGGCCTATACTTGACACACTATTAAAATTGAAATTTCATGGTTAATTTTACTTGTTTTTATTTATTTTTTCTGGCGTAACTAAGTTATTAAATTATAATATTTTGACATAATTAGGAAGCCTAAAATTTATACTTATCATATAAAAAAATCAAGTTCATTGTATTTATATCACACTGTACGAAAAAATATTTTCACGAGGCCTATTTTTTTTTCAACAAAATCGATGTTTGGATTGTTCAAGTTGTTCAAGTTTGTGAGTTAATTAGAGAATATTTACGCATCCAATAATTTTCATAATCTATGTATGTGGATTTTAAAATATCTAAAATATGATACTGTTAACAGAACTTTAAAATACTTATTTTCATTTTTTTCGTTCCCCATAACCTGAGGACCTGCGGGAAACAAATTTATATCATAGTGCGACATGGTCTGTTCGAAAGGTTCCGTTTGTTCGAAGAGTATTAGAAGAATCACATTCAGATATAATAAATGGATCAATATTCCAAATATATTATCTTTGAATTTTGATAACTGGTTTGTTCCTTGTTGTGAGTTTGTATCCTTTAAAATTGACCATTGCACAAGAGGTTTCTTAAATAATAAATTTAATACCCAACAGGAAACAGTAGCCCAATTACAGGATAATACAAAATTATTTTACATTATAGTAATAACAAGACAAACAAAAATATAAATACCAGTACAAATATAGATACGATAAGAAAATATATAAATAAAGAAATTGTTAAAAAATTAGTAGCGTAATAATATTGATGGAAGCGTATCACAGAATATATCACAATCATAAAACCGTTCGTTGAAAATTATGCTAATGAGAACGTAAACCAGACATATTTCGATTGAATGTTACAATTTTCGTTGCTGTTTCCCTGTAGAGTTACATAAATATAGGAGTATGTCTATAATATTGGTTATTTTAGAAGCAATATAATCGTAGAACTCGAAATGATCTAACTATCCAAACTAAAATTTATTTTAATAGACTATGTATGCTTTATGTTTAATTAAACTTATACTCGTAAATATAATAGAGCAAAATAATTAATAATAGTTGATCAGATCGAACGCATTTTAGTGTGAAGATTAAAAAAGTCCTTGGAGTTACGTTTCACAAAACCGAGAAATTGATAACCCTCTGCAATGACACTACATCTATAGTTACTAAACGAAAGATTTGAGTTAAACCTAACACCGATGTCTCTCACTTAAGTAACTGGAACTAAACGTTCATCCACTGTACTCTGAAGTCGAGAATAAGTAATTTTTTAGATTTAAGGCTGCGATTTTACGCCTAATAGACGGTGCGTTTAGCGCCAGAGTGTGCAGTGTTTTTTTTTACAAAATGTGTGTGTTTATTTTATTCTAACTTTGATATTTTTCAATTTAGCGGCAAACATCTAAACTACTAGATACTGTTCCACAATAAAAAATAATGGCGTCGAACTAAATTTGTTCTCATTGACTATTTAATAGGATTAAAGAGTTTGCAAATAATATGTTAATATATATTTAATATGAATATTTAAGAGGAAGACTTTCCACATGCAGTTGAATGTGTTTAATATAGATTAAATGTACTTTTGTAAATTAAATTAATTTCTGAAAATATATTTTTTTCACTTTTTTGTTTTAAAGAAAAACAAAATATCTGATGTCGTTCATCAGTAAATAAGCTATCTGCCTGTATTTAATGTTTATTTTTTTTATGACATTGTTAATCCGTTAAAACGGAAACGCAGCCTTAATGATAACTTGTTTGATTCGCACCATTTACTAAAGGAGTTTAAATCATTTTTTGAGAAGTAAACTCTCCATCGATGAACGTATTTTCGTGAATATTTTCATTGCATCGACATAGAGGAGTAGGCATTTCGGAAGCAATACAAAATACAATTAAATAAATTAAATAACAGTGGACCTAAGTGGGATCTCCACCCCAGAATTGGCATATATTGGACGTAAATGACGAGAACTAATACACACTTATTATAAATAAATAACTTAGTTTTTCACTTTAATCTCAGTTTGAGTAAACTTAATTTTCTGAAATCAATTGATTTTGACCCTAGTATACTTTTAGGTACAAAATGTATTACAATGCCGTATTTATTGGTCTTTTTCTAATCCACTTCGGGATAATTACAACTTACCATACAGAACTGTTACGTTTCCCAATATTTATTGCAGAATACATTACTACAATAATTATTGTAAATGTTAACTTCGGTGTTTTAATTTCTTAAGTTTGATAGTATTTTACAAAATAATAACTTATGTAATAGCATTTTTATAAATTCAATTAGTCGAATTTAATGTTAATCTATTAAAATTTAAAGAAACATTGTATAAATTATATTTACAAACAAATATCATAAAGGAATTAAATAAAAATGATTTGAAAATAATTAATAAATTATTTCCACATTTAGCTCTGTGACATTTTGACTTGTTACGTAAATCAAAATGTCACAGAGCTAAATGTGGAAATAATTGAAGTACTTTAAATAAATGCACATTAAAACAACGACATCCCGGACAAATACCCCGCCAGACACTGAATTACATAATTTACACCCGCTGCCTCATATCAATAAAATTTTGTATCATGCAACATATTTTTGATCCGACAAAAATTCTAAAACAAAAAATAACGCTACTTAATATAATGCCTTCTGCAGGCACGTGTTTTAGGATTTATCCCTCGTCAGTACAGTTCTGCTTTACATAATTTAAAGATGTTAAATTAAATTAATTAAATTAAACCAAGCATATACGGTCAAATTAAATCGATTTAAATTAAACGAAATTAATTGAATTTAAATAAAGAAAAACATATTAAAAGAAACGAATTGAAACTCAATTAAATTCAGCGATCCTTACCAGCCGCGTGTTCTGATAGTTATGATTTTTTTTATTATTTTCAAATCATTTTTATTTCATTTATTTAAATAACTGTGACTAAGTGAATGAATACTCTTTTCTATTTATTATAAAGGATTTTCCAGCACGATTTATTAGTTGTACATGTTTATTTGATATTCTATTCCTTAATTGAGGTTAACAGTTATGGGTACAGGGGAACAGATTCGAGAAGAAATCTCTGGGTTCTTCCAACGGGAGAATTACTATATTTTGTGGCGGCAGTGGCTGTAATGTACGACAGGGACGAAGAAACGCAAAGGCACTACACTGGACACACTGAAGATATTCAATGGTAAGATATAAATTCTTAATAATTATATATTGTTGTCACATTGAAGTTAATAATACAATATCAATAAATAAAAAATTTAAATGTAAAATAACCTTTTGTAATAATGAAATCACTTGGTTTTGTTTTACTAAAATTTTTGTTATATTTTCGACTAGTTTCGGCTAGATGCCATTTTCAAGAATGAAACCGAAACTAGTCGAAAATATAACAAAAATTTTAGTAAAACAAAACCAAGTGATTTCATTATTATGAAAGGTTATTTTACATTTAAATTTTTGATATATTGATATTGTATGAAACAAAACCAAGTGATTTCATTATAACAAACGGTTATTAAATATGTTACAAATGAGGAAAAAATATACAATATTTTAAATGTAAATTCTTATAAAAATTGATTTATTATCCTTTAAAATGTATGCTACGCCTCATTAAATTCAACGAATACACAACTAAATTATTTCTTTAAATATTTTTCAATTATTTTTTTTACAATTTAATATGGATATTGCACATTAATCGAGTCAAACAACGAACAGACAATGAGACGATCTGAATGCATATAATTTTAATCAATTCTTTGAATCCAAATTGAGACAATTATGAGGATTACGACCATTAAAGTAACCATCGAGCTGATAATGAAATTTATTGCTAAGTACACTTTTACTCAAAAACTTTTATTATTTTTGAAATATTCGTAAAAAAAGGAAACACGTTGTTTTACCTATTAGAGCTGCATTTCTACTAATCCTAAACTATCTTATTTTTTTTACATTTTATTGAAAAACTGGCATTAAAAACAAATCAAATAATTTTGGTATACCCGTTACAAACAAAATTTTAAAAATCGATGATTCAGTTGCGACAATGATTGGTTTTAAATACACGTAACGTTTTAAGTGTATTAATTTAAAACCAAGTTTACTCTTAATTAACTTGTTTATAACATATTTATTCACTAAACAATATTATCCGACAAATCCTTTGATTTTTCATTATCCAGCGACTAAATTGAAACGTGTCAGCAGGTTTTAAAGCTTGTAAGATGTAGTATGGGTACAAACCAGTTAAGCGTGTTGGCTATTCTTAGGATAATAGTAGGAGGTTGAGCATCAATCATATTAAGTATTGCTTCTTCTTGCGCAAGTTTCTGTTGAATGGGACGTTCGAAAATAGCTGTAGGAAACGCCTGTTTCTTTTAAACATCGACATTAATAAAAACAGTTCTACAAGGCACTCTACGAGTTGGAAATCGTCGACAATAATACACAATCTATAAACAAATTAAATTTGAAAGAGTAGACATACCTTTAAGAGTGTATTAATGTAACACATTAAAATAAACAAGCAAAATGATTTTAATTGACGTTTACTGTTACAATAAATAACAAATGATCATTCATATCCACTTGGACTTTTTAATAATAACATTATCGACAACCGAACCTAATACCTTCATTAGTGGGCTTATCTAAAGATTCAAATGCTTGTAGCTCGGTTACGATACTGTTCTGGGTGAATGTTCATTAGACATTTTCGACTTGAAAACACCCCAGCAACACATTATGGCAGTCACATCGTGGGACACCTTAGATACAAAAAAAAAATCTAGAATTCTCCAAATAATACAAATATGCGATAATATATAGGATGTTCCATTTAAAGAAAAGTACCTTTGCATCGGCAATTGTTTATAGGACACCCTGTATATACAGTTTTTAGTGCAAAAGATGCGCAATAAAAATACTCGACCTGTCGGACCGTTTTTCTAGGAAATAGTCACCTGCAGATTAAATGAATTTGTTCCATTCATTACAAACGTACAGTATATCAATTAAATTATTATTAATTATTTTTAATAAAAATTGTCGTTTGTGCAAACTAATCTTTTGTGCGTCTCCTATAAGTAAGGGGAATTTAACCTGTTAAAGAAATAAAATTTAAATTTGTTTTATTTTAATAAATTGCACAAAACATCATTTATTGCTAGAGTTTCAAGTGAAATTAATTGATTTAATTTTTTGTTGCATTGCGTTGTGCACCACTAAATGTCCATCGTATAATAGAATATCCTACGGGGATATTTACTCTAGACCAGAAATATTTTTTTAATTGATATTTGTTTAAGTAGTACTTACGTTTTATAAATCATTGTAGAAATCAAAAGAAAGACATTTTTATTAGATATTTTCAAAATTATTTTTCTACTGACAATGAAAATATTATTAACTGAATTTAGAAGTTATCACAAGTGGTGAAATATTCCATGCTTTGATTTTTAGTATGGATTTGCATCCGTCAAGAGAAATGGTCGCTTCTGGACAAAAGGCGGGAAGGAACAGGAAAACTCAGGCACATATCAGAATTTGGAGCACGGAAACACTTCAGACCCTCTACGTTTTTGGTATGGGTGAACTGGAAATAGGTGTTGCCGCCGTAGCTTTTTCGCAATTGGTAAGTAAAATGCTGTTACAATTAAATATTACTAAAAGAAATTAAAAAAATATAAACAATAAAATAACTATTTCAATTATTTATTTATTTGAGTCAATCGAGAAAAGAAATATTGTTTTTCTCTATAAGAAGCTATTCAAAGAAAAATACGTCATATTCATTTATATTGATATAAAAATAATTTAAAAGTAAATCCAATAAAACAATAATATATAGCATGTTCCATTTGAAATAACAAGTAACTTTTATTAATAAATTAATGCTGCATTTGAGCTTTGAGAGCAGACGTTCCGCTATTGTGTTTTTAAACATAAAAAAGAGTTTGATTATGTCTGTCTCCGTGGCTTGCCGCCATACACAATTTCCTTAAAAACTGATCCCTCCAAGTAAAGCTACGTCAGACCTTATCTAATCCCTTTATTCCTGAACAAGGACTTCATCAAAGTTCTCACTTATCACCACTACTTTACAATATACTAGTCCATGACATTTACCATCCTGATCTTAAACACATAAATAACTTACCCTCTTCTCTATGCTGATGATACAGTCCATGCCCCTGCCCTACAGTCTACAGGACCTTATCGACATAATTTAAATGTGGTTTGCGAAATGGAAAATATCTATAAATCCTAACAAATTCCAACTATTAATCCCTTTCCATCGAGCACACAAACCTTTTGTCTCCATTTCAGTAAACAAAGAAATCATTTATCATTCAATCAACTGAAAATACCTAGACATCCTCTTCGATTCCAAATTCAATTTTAAAAACCACTCTATGATCCTAAAAGCGAAGGTAAAGAAAAGGGCGGCAAATTTTAGAAGTCTTACCTTTAAAAAGGGGAATAAGTACGAAAACAGCAGTGCATATTTATAAAATGGTGTGCCGACTTTTACTTGATAAATCCGCTATCGTCCCAACCCAAGAGTGCTAACAAATATCAATCATCCCCTAAACCCCCTACAAAATCCTGCAAATCCACTTCTATATGAAATAAACATCCCATCAAACAGAGACTTTCCCTTTTGACCCATAAATGTGCCTCAAATCCCGAAAATCTAATCAATTCCCTATGTATACCACGTAATAAAAATATAAATTCAAAACGTAAATTCCCTAGCATATGAATTTCATTGCATGACTTCGTCACATGAATGACAGTTAAATTACGAACACAATCGACAACGACTTATAACAGGCTGATAGTTATCATTATACTTTTTTTACTACAAGGACATTAACACAAAATACCAAACGGAAAAACTACAGATCGGTAGCCAATTAACAGATTTTAATTATACATTTTACTTTGTAACGTTCTTTATTTTTGTATATTTTACTATATATATCTGTTAATAAAGATTGTATTTATTTATTGTTATTAAATATATTAAATTACCAATAATATTTATAATTTCTAATAAATTTATTACGACATGAATTTTCACTGTATTCCAGTATTTTATTTCAATAAATGTGAAACATTAAATTATATTCTTGTATAAATAACATTGTAAAAACGCAATGTTTTTTTTTTATGTTTTTAAATCGTTTTATATTCGCATTTATATTGGTAATGATTTAACGCACGAAGAAATACAAATACAAAGGGATATAAGAAGCATAGGAAATGAACAAAAAGAAAAAGGGAATAAAATAAAGATTGGGTATCCAGAAAATCACGATAAACGATGAGGTATACAAATGGAGTAAGAAAGCTAATGAAATGGAGCTCGCAACAGAGAACTTATCTAAAAGTAAACACACCTGATCAACACAAAATAAAAGCAAGATCATACTAAAGCAAACGGAAAAGAACATGAGTAAGAAAACAACAAAAATTAAAGATAAATGGACTAAATGTCTGATCTTGGGTCATGGAATATAAGAAGTCTAAATAGAAAAGAAGCTGAATTGATAGATGAGTTAGAAAAATCAAGATTACATATACTGGCCATAACAGAAACAAAACGAAAAGAAAAGGATATAAGTATAACAAAAATGGGCACATACTAATATATAGCGGAGTTGGGCTACTTGAAAGAGCACACATGTTAGGATAGGTTGTCTGATAAGGAAGGACATGGAACAAGCACTTAGTGAATGGAAATGTATAAATGAGAGAATAATGACAGTAAAAATAGGAGATGTCAATAAATTGTCGGCAAATTTAATGATAATATACGGTTTAAATGAGGATGATAATAAAGTAAACAAAAATTAGTTTTGGAACATAGTAAAAGAGAATATGAAAACTTAGAAGAACCAATATATAACTATATGTTGGTGACCTAGACGTACGAATAAGCAACAAAAATACGGGGCTGGAAGAAGTAATGGGGGCTTATGGGGAACTGACTATAAATAATAACGGCAAGAGATTACTAGATTTCTGTATCATCAATGATTTAATTGTATTGAATACAATATTTAAGCACAAGGAAATACATAAATACACAAGAGAAGAGAGAAGTAGAAACGAAAGATCAATACTATTTCATAACCAACAAGTCTCAAAGGAGGGAAGTTAAAGATGTAAAGAGGAAGCTAAATTGAAAGTATCATTATTTGGTGACAGCAAAAATTATAACTAATAATAAAAGTACTGATAATTTTCACGCAAAAAACAGAGACGAAAAAATTATAGAAACATTTAGAATTGATTAACTACAAAATGAACAATTGAAAATAATATATCAGAATAAAATAGTGTTACGAAATCGGATTTAATAAAACTCGGAAATAAGTAAAACAATGTCTATTTATTTATTTAAAAATACACTTCACACATTTATTTACATCACACTGCCATTATTTATTTATAACGAGATGTTGAGCACTCGGACGTTCGTGATAGACTGACTCAGTCAGTCCGAGTCAGTCTATCACGAACGTCCGAGTGCTCAACATCTGTCTGCAGCGCCACTAGCGCTCGCTTATATAGCGTGCTTGTTTCTCGAACTTTCCGGAACTTTCGATGACGCCGCGTTTACCGTCACGCGCTCTGTCGAACATTCTAGAGTGATCTTTCCAGTTTATTCTTTCACTTTCCTTGCAATAGCATACCTAATAAGAACCAAAGCAAAACCGGGCATGGAATCATTAGAAGAATTATGAAATAAGTTTAAAGCAGTTATAATAAAAGGAACTAAACTCATCTGTGGATTAAAAAACAACATACCTAGAAATAACAGGCGCACTGGTGGAGTGAAGAAGTACGTATCAAGAAAAGAAAATGGAAGAAGTATATTTGCACAAAAAAAATGAAGACTTAGAAGAATACAAAATACAAAGAAAGAAGACAAATGAAATCATCAAAAGAGCTAAGGAAAGGACATGGGAGAAATTTGCTGGCAAACTTGAAAGGCACTTTCAAGAGAACCAAAAGATCTTTTACAAAACAATAAAGAGTTGCAGAAAACAAACACAATTAACACTAAATAACTAAAGGATAAGCATGGCAATTTACTAATTGAAAAACACAATATTATGAAGAGATGGAAAGAACACTTTGAAGAGCTTTTAGAGGAAAACTATAATATCAACCAGGAAGTAAAAAGTGAAGAGGAAAATATACAAAATAGAAAGTAAGACACAGTTGAAGTAATGGAAAACATTACAGAAGAAAAACTGATATATGCAGTTAAAAAGCTAAAAAAATGGCAAAGCAGCAGAGCATGACAACATTAAGCCAGAACAATGAAAATATATGGGTGATGAAGGAATAAAATGGTCATAAAAATTACTAAATGTGATGTGCAGGAACAGTACCGGAGGACTGGCAAATACTACTGCTACGATACTCAAAAAAGGGCGACATTAGAGACTGTAATAACTACAGAGGGATATCATTTGTCTACACAACTGCTAAATTATATGACGCAATCCTAAAGACAAAGTTAAGAGTAGAGATATGGGGAACATTGGAAAAAAAAAACAAAGTGGATTTATGAAGGACACTCAACGCAAGACCACATATTCACATTGAAAAACCTAACAGAAAAAATACAGAAATAAAACGGACAATTGTACGTAGCTTTTGTGGACTAGGAGAAAGCTTTTGCTAGAGTACCTAGGAGGAACATGTGGGACATACTAAAAAATAAACAAGTGTCACCAGATTTATTGAAAGCAGTAAAGAGCATGTACATAAAGACGACTAATTACATAAGAACTCCGAATCAGATGAATTTATAATCACACAAGGTTTACGACAAGGAGGAACTTTAAGCCCACTGATATTTATTATCTTTCTAGACAGCATTGTGAAAAAGACCAGACTCAAAACGATACCAGTACAAATAGGATACAACAAGCTAAATGTAGTGAAGATAGCAGAATGTACGTTCGCCGACGATTTTGCAATAATTGCAAAAAGTTAGAAGGATTTACAGAACAACATAAATATATGGAACGACGAAATGAAAAAGGACAACATGATCATAAACGTAGATAAAGCAAAAATAATGGTTATAGGAAATGTTAACGAACATAACATTAAATGGACAACAAATTGAACAAGTTGAAACCTTTAAATATCTAGGTTGTACATTACAAAGGAGAGCTGGAAGATGAAATAAATAGCAGAATTTCAGCAGCGAATAAAAGTTATCATGTTACAAGTAAAGACATACTATGTAACAAAGCAGTATCTAAAAGAACTAAGATGATGATTAAAATTATTCACAGACTTATTCTGCTATTTGGAAGTGAACCATGGACCTTAAATAAGAGGCTACTTATTAAAGTACAAGCGTGAAAAATGAGATACCTCAAGAAGATAGAAGGAGTTGTTAGTTTGGATAGAATTAGAAATGAACAAATATGGACTAATCCAGAAGTAAATAGCACTCAAAGAATGTCAGAAGACAGACAAACTGAAGTAGTATGGAAAACGGGGAACGTGAAAAAGAAAAAAAAAGGAGGAAGACCATGGGAAGTCACAATTAATGAAATAATCTGCTCGAACAATACTAACTACCAGCAAGCAATGAGAATAGCGAGAGATAGGAAGAAATGGAAAGAATTTGTCAACAAAATAGAGTGAAGAAAACATGTCAATCTCGACGCCCTAAAAGGCAAAAGAGATGGAAAAACGTATATATTTATATATATATATATATGTATATATTTATATATATATGTATATATTTATATATATATAAATAATTTATATATATATATATATATATATATATATTAGTGTTAAATCATAAAGTCATTATTTCCATCAACATAATGCATAATTTTTATATATATAGAAATATCTTTATTCAAGGGACTTTTACATTATATTAAGTACAGTATTGTACAGTATAATACGGTATATAAATTGAGGTCGTCCTTTCATAGGCTATCGACCCGAGGTCTTTCTGCCATTGTTTAGCTTTGAAGATGAGTTATGATTAAAGTATGTTATGAATAGATGATAATGAATGAATAGATGTGTGATAATGTTTGGTTAGGGTGATTATATGTCAGTGGATGTTTCTCAGATGAAGTCAGCGATGGTGTAATGGGGAAATTTAAATTTGGGGGATGTGTTGGGGTTTCTGTATATGATGGTTTATAGGTTTAATTTTTATATTAAACAATAAAAAATAAATACATTGCTATATTTTTTTACAGAATGGAGGTAGTTACGTTTTAGCAGTCGATGGAGGAAGAGAAAGTATATTATCGGTTTGGCAATGGCAATGGGGGCACTTATTAGGAAAAGTTGCTGTAAGTACTTTTTATAAATAAATTAATGTTTTTTTAAGAACTCTTCATGCATGTAAAAACAATTTTATGCAAATTCCTACTGTTCATTTTAAAGAAAATCTGTAAGAATTAGATGTGTTCAGAATTTAAAAAATCTATGAAAACCGATACTTCATTAACTTTTAAAATTTATAAATAATTAATAAATATTGATTATATTTGTAAAATTGTACGTGTTAAATTGCATTAGTCATGATTTATAGAAAATCCATGTTAAATTGCAATAATAGAACACGTCATAAGTGACGATAATTTTAACTGTTTCATTCATTAGCCATGACTTTCATCATAGATAATGCAATTTCATTATGCGATAATTTTCAAATTTAATTTATTTTTTATTAACTAACCATCAATTCTAAAATAGGACAAATAGAACGAAGCAATTTAGACAGATTTTGAAGTTTGGAACACATTTTAATTTCTCTAAAATTAAAGGGAAAGCATTAATTAAAAAAAATGTTTTACATGTATAAACCCTATGTATACCTGATCGCGTCAATGCCCGGTATTTCAAAATACATAAGATTATTCAAAAAAAAATAACAAATAACTTCTGACACAGAAAAAAATATATAATTCAGATATGTACCGAAGCACGTTCCGGTCTTCCATTATATAGCTTTAAATCTTTAACTTCAAATCAACAAAAATAAAAAAAATAAGAATATTCTGACATAAGTATTTATTATTCCAATATAAAAAGTAATGATTATCAATTATACAATTAGAAAGATAACACAAGGCGACATATTTTGAAGAGGCAAAATTATCTGAGCAAATTATCGAATATAATTATTTTAATATAAATTAGTAATTATGAAGCTTATGGTTTATTATATAAAATTTCCGCAATCCAAAAGTAATTCAAAGCATATTTTGGATAGGTTAAACATGTGATTTTGTAAATATTTATTTTTTTGAAATTTGTAAATATTTACAAAATCACATGTTCAACCTATCCAAAATATGTCTTAGAATTACTTTTGGATTGCGGAAATTTTATAGAATAAACCATAAGCTTCATAATTACTAATTTATATTAAAATAATATATATTCGATAATAATAATTTCAATGCGCACGTACATTCAAATTATTACCGTATATATTTTGCCTATTACTTATTTGACAAAAAAAATGTTTTTTTCTGAACTGGATAACAAAAAATGAATAACAAGCGCAGTATTTCAATTTGCGAATTGATTATGAAATTATCCAGCCGAATTGATCCTCTAGTGTTTTACATAATTTCACTTGCGATTAGCGGATTTATGCGCGAGGCTCACGTCTTACTTTGTGACGTCACGTTCAACCCCGCACGGAATTTCGCGTCTGGGGGTTTTCCACTCGGAAAGGTCAAAAAATGACAACGCAATTACGCAAATTCATGGCCCGTCTATTCATATCTGCGAGGGTGAAGTTTAATTTCAGCCGTGGTGAATGATGATGACAAACTGCTGAAAAAAAAGGAACAACAAAAAAGCAGCAATATGTTCGTGAAAACCTTAATTTAATGCCACAAATATAAAATAATGTTTCCGCAAATTATTTTTAAATTATAAATTTCTTAGCCTAACATTAATAATATAATTCCAATATTTTAAAATGTTGTTAGCATCTTTATATTATCCATTATCAAATAGATTCGTACAAGGACTAATTAAAAATTATCAGAGCCTTTCTTACCACCTTGTATTATAAATAATAGAAAAATAGTATTTATTCACTTGATCACAGTTATTTTAATTAAATTAATAAAATAATTAATTTGGAGGGCAGAAATACCCCAGGTTGATAGCCCAGACAGACTAACACAATATTTATTTTTGTTAAGTAAATATAAATGTATGTATAAGCTTATAATAATAATAATAATAATATTTCCCAACAGATTCATATAGATATATAATTCACGGTATTAGGGTTGGCCCAGATACATCATTCTGTTTTACTGATTATTTTTTTCTTTTTTAAATTTGAAGTTATGCTAGCTTATTTATGCATTTCTACCAAAAACTATTTTTTAAAGAAAAATAAGGCAAATTAAGTTCGTGTTCCACTAATTTGTAGGTACACATTATTATTTTAATGCTACTTAGTTTTATTTTGTGATTATATTGTAAATATTTAGATTAATTAAAATGTTGCGTCAATTTTGTCCAGGAGTTTATAATTAATTTGCACAATTGAAGAGTTAATGCATTATGTTCCCTTTAGCTACTGCAACTTTTTGACTTACATAAGTATTTAAAAAAAACGGAGCAGATATCTCACAAAACCTTGACCTACACAAATTATTGCATAGTGCAACAATTTTTGATTCGAGAATGCAAAACGCATTTGTGATGCAACAGCAAATGTTCATTGTGTAGATCCAATGTCCAGCGGGTATTTGCCTGAGAAGTAGTTATTTCAATGGAAGTTTGTTATTTTTTAAGTACTTATGTTACGTAAGTCAAAAAGTTTTAAATTAAATTAAAAATAATTATCATAACAAATGAAAAGCGACGTTAGCGCCATCTTTCGCTTAATTTTATGTGGGATCGTCAACGATTCGAGTCTACAAGACAAGAAACAATCGTTGTTTCGTCCACTTAAGGAAATCGAACTTTTCCTGTTTATGAGAACAGGAAACGAAATTCCTTTAATAAAATAAAATGTTTAGCCACATGAAATTAGGCGAAAAATGGCGCTTGCGGAAATTTTATTATTAACGTTACGCTAAGATAAATCTAAATTTTAAATCATTTTGCGAAAACACTATTTTGTACTTGTGGATACTTAAAACTTCTTTTTATTTAATTTAACCTTGTTTCGTTGTTACATTTCCCATCACATAACCAATAATTTAAAAACTTGGTTTACAACACAATAGGATAATAATCCTCCCCTAAAGCCGATTTTTTTAAACCAAACCTAAGTAAAGGGTTTTCCAATAAGAGTGATATAATTTCTTAAAAAAAACACATTTATTGTTAAGGAAATTCAAATGTTTTTTTTATTTAATGTGAAGTACAATCGATACAATTAAGTTCTAAATAAAACGTCATTCAAATGGCCTCCACGACTTCTTCTGCAGGAACGAATTCGATAAACCTAATTTTCGAGCACTTTTTCCACTAAATCAAGTCGTATGTCATGAATAGCACGTTCAATAATGACTTGTAAAGCTTGAAGAGAGTCTGGTTTATTTCGAAAGACTTCAAATAATCCTACAAGAAATAGTCTAATGGTGTTAAATCACAACTTCTTGGAGGCCATTCAATGTCACAATTTCTTGAAATAATCGAGTCTCCAAACTTTTCTCGCAATAATTCAATTGCTGCATTTGCTGTGTGGCATGTAGCCCCGTCTTGTTGAAACCAAATGTTGTCAAGATCAACTTCTTCCAATTTCGGCAATAAAAATTTGGATATCATCCAACTTCTCCATTGACAGTAACAGTGTTACCATCTTTACTTCGAAAGAAGTACGGACCGATGATTCCACCAGACCAAACACCACACCAAACTGTCAATTTAGGTGAATGTAATGGTTTTTCTTGAATAATTTGTGGATTTTCTTCGCACCAGAATCGACAGTTTTGTTTATTTACCGCACCACTCAGATGAAAGTGAGCCTCATCGAAGAAGATGATTTTCTTAAAAAAATCATTATCGTTTTCAAGTTGTTCCAAGGCAATATCAGCAAATTCACGACGTTTACGGTGGTCCAATGGCTTCAGTTCTTGAGTGAGAATAATTTTATACGGATGCAAACCCAAATCCTTTTTCAAAATCCGCCAGATTGTGGTTTGAGACAATCCCAATTGTTGAGAACGTCTTGGAATCGACAAATTGCTGTCTTTAGCAACACTTGCCTGTAGGGCAGCAATATTTGCAGTACTTCGAGCGGTTCTTTGTCTTATTGGCACTTTAACATTATGTAAAGAAAATTTACGCTCACAATTTTCAACAATTCTACGAATAGCGAGCAAACTTGGACGATTATAACGACCATAAAATGGCAAAAGCGCACGAAAAGTTGCAATTGGAGAAGGATTATTTTGATAATAAAACTGAATAATTTGTAAACGTTGTTCTTGTGTATACCTCTCCATGATGAAATTGTAAACACTACTGAATACAATGAAAAATAAATGACAGATAAATAATTAACTTCTCACTTAACCCGTGGTGAAACATTTTTTAACTAATTAAGGTATATACCTTAATTAATTAAATGACAGAAACGTCACTTCAAAATCATATCATCTCTATTGGAAAACCTTACATTTATATATAACGATAATCATTTTAAAATTACTTTAAATGTAAACCTGAATGAATAATTTACAGACGCTTCAAGAAGAACTAACCGGTGCTGTCTTCCACCCACTCGATGACAACTTACTGATAACCCATGGTAAAGGACACCTCACATTCTGGAATAGGAGGAAAGATGGCTTCTTCGAAAGAACAGACATAATCAAACCGGTAAATAAAAAATTTAATTCTTGTATCCTAAGGTCCGTATTAATAATGCTTGCCTATCCATTTAAGGAGTGCTAAAAATATTAACACAAGTGCGTACTTTTTTATTAGAAATGGTAACTTTTCTTGAATTAATTTCTCACTTATTACTTCATGAAAAAGGCGGAACTGTGGAAATAATTAAGGTTTTTCTAAAAGCAAAATTTAATTTTTATTTCTTGAAATATCAAATTCATTTCTAATAGACGTTACAATCGTATTATAAATGATCAAATTCATTAAATTCATAATACCATATCAATATTTAATAATAGATAAAAATACAAAATAATATTTTATCATAAATGTTTATGAATATTAGGGATTGTTAAGTAAGTTTCACTTGGTTTGTTTTACACGCAAAACCAAGTGAAACTTACTTAACAATCCCTAATATTACTAAAATGTTTTACCAAGTGATTAATGAGACTCAAATTGAAAATATAAATGTTTATGAAATTTCAGCCATCAAGAACATTAATAACAAGCCTTCAATTCGAGCAAGACGGCGACGTTATCACAGCTGATAGTGATGGCTTCATTACGATATACAGTGTGGACAGTGATGGCGCATATTTTGTCAGAATGGAATTCGAGGTAATTATACATTTTTTCTAATAAGCTGTCGTAATTTAAAAAGAGTTCATTAAACAGTTTTTTTATTAATTTCATGAAGCCTAAGTTAATTTCTTTAGTGTCGGTGTTATTTGATTGAAATATATAGTCAATTATTAAAATAGGAATTGTTTTTATTAATTAATTAGCGATCAAAAAATACAGAAATTAATGTAATAACAATAATACTTTAATATTTTTTTAATAACTAAGGTCTAGCATTTAACGTACCGCGTGGTCCACAGTCTCGGCACAAATCATTTTTTCCCCACTCATTATGTATATATGTGTCACTCGATCTACCTTGGTCAATAACCCCTAATTAACCGCAACCAGCATTTTACGCGTGTGATCTTAGTACAGACATGACTCGAGATTTCCAACGCCAACTTCGTCATCGATTTTTGTTATACGTTCGATACTTAGAATCCTTCAATTAAATATACAAATTTCTTAATGGATTTACCATTAAGCTCATTACTAGCCGTTGATTATATGCACTATCTAGTAGATTATATTCTTAAGGAGCATTCGCTCTATATACTGGTATAGGTATATTTATAAGGCTGCAAAATGGAATCGATTGAGAAAACATTTCGGCCGCTACACCCATTTGAGCAAAAGTATACCCTATATCTGAAAACACGCTTTGCAATATCCTATCAATGTTACCCACAATATATTTACATAAATAAAGACGACTAATACAGACAAAAACTAAAATTACTGCATATTCTTATTTTGAAACTTCGACGCTTACAGAGAGATTGTTAAAATAAAAGAACAAGCAAATTTTGTTCTGGTTTATGAAAATACCTGTTTTTGTAGTTTTCGTGTTATATTTTTAAAACTAAAATTATTCGTTTTTTTTTTCTAGGCACACAACAAAGGCGTTAGCTCTTTGGTGATGCTTTCCGAAGGAACTCTGCTTTCTGGTGGCGAAAAGGATAGGAAAATTGCCGCATGGGATTCGCTGCAAAACTACAAGAAAATCACGGACACGAAAGTAAGCATATATTAAAATTAAAAAAGTAAATGAAAAATAAAATGAAACATACACATTTTAAATCAATATTTCCGTTCACAGCGGTATTAAATACCGTTGTAAATGTCATCCATTATATTTTATTTAACAGGTTTTAATTTGCAAGAGATTCGATTATGCCGCCAGAAAACCTGATAGCAATTATTTCACCACTAAGAAATGTCCATCCATATAACAATGCGCCCCTATATTGGTTTTATTTGAATAAGTAGAAAAAGTGTACCCGACGCCCTAAGGGGCAGAAGAACAAAAAGTGACCAATTCTGATGACTGTTTTTTTAATGTAATTAATAGTTGTAATATTTAAACATTAGTAGTTCATATTGCATTAAATGATCTTGATAATGGGCTGCTGATAACCTGAAATTGTTGTGAATTTAAAGTTATTCAATTTAATCTGTATTTTATTTATTTTATTGGTAGATTTTTGATAATCTATTGATATTTATTATATGGTTTTTATTTCTTATTGAAAATTCATTATTTATATTTTGCAATGCAAAACAATATTGTTGTTGTTACTGCAATCGGTCGGATTTCCAAAAATATAACAGTTTTCAATTAAATTAAATAAAATGAAACAAAGATGATTCACACATTTGCAGTTATTTAAACTACAATGAAATCAAACAAGGAAAATTTCTGGAAATGATCAATAAAATTCGATCAATCCCTTTTTCCATCTGCAAAAAAATACTTACACTGTAAGATTTACAAACATTTATTGAAACAACTACTTCCCGAGCATTTACCCCGCCGGACATTGGATTACACAATAGATATTTGTTGTTGCATAGCAGCACAACTGCGAATTGCAACGGTTTGAGTCGAAATTATTTAATGAAAGGAAACAACAAATAATAGTTACAAGGCTCGTTAAAGATGGTACGTAAAAATTGTTTAACAACTAAGGGCTTACAGGGCTGTACTGATGAGGGATGAAATCCCGAAACACGTGTCTACAGATAGCCTTGTAACTATTACCTGTGGATATCAATAAGGATTATTATTATTATTATAATCTCATAAGCAAAAAAATGCAACGATTATTCGTAGACTACTGAGGAATTTAATTATTGAAAATTCAAATAATTTTAAATTAAATACGGCATCTATTTTTCAACTATTTATTGTATTTAAAATCCAATTGTTGCGCTACGCTGTATAAATCTTCACCTGAAAAAGCTACTATTTAATAACAAAATTGTAGTGACACAATAAATAGTTGCAAATCAGAAACAGTGATCAATTTAAAATAATACTTAATTCTAAATGAATTAGACAATGGATACAAAAAAGAATGGATGGCAAATGAGTACCGATTATTTTAATTTTATAATGCAGAATATTAAGCGTCTTAGAACTTAGATTTATTTTTGAAGCTTTACTGTTTCATAAAAATTGGAAAGATAACGATAACTAATTTCAACTGGCATTGTTATTAATTTGGGTCTACAAGGTGGGCGAACGAGAATCGTTGTTTCCACTAAAAGAGTCATTATAGCCTGTTATTATTTTCATATTTTGACTTTAAACTGTCTACAGATTACTACTACCCTGCTATTATGACTTTAAAGTCAAAAAACTTATTATTATTATTTAATTTTGACTCTAAAGTCATTATAGCCTGTTACCTTGCCGATTCTCTTGAAGTATGACGGAAAGTATCCGTGCCCTATGAAGAGTTGGGTAAGGTAGTTAGTGTTCTCTCCGTGGATCCTCTCGTACTGCAATTTAATCTTCGGAATAAGCTCTTTCGTCCAGATCTGTGATGCTTGCCACCTCTCCATATCCCCATCCATTGCTCTCAGTCTTGCCACTTGTTTTCTTAGATCACCGGTTTCGTTGAATGTTTCCTTGGCCATTGTTATGCTAGGTCCCCATGGGATAGATGAGGCTAATATATCTGCTATATCTCAGACACAGTTTACTATTTTGTTTATATTTTTTAATGATTACGTTCTAATCTATTTCCTTGATTTCACCTTACCTGAATTATCTCTTCCTTCGATTAGTAATTTCTATTTTATTATTATTTTACAGTTACCTGAAGCTGCTGGTGGTGTTCGATCAATTTATCCACAGAGACCAGGAAGAAATGATGGCAACATTTACGTGGGAACTACGAAAAATAATATACTCGAAGGATCCTTACAAAGGAGATTCAATCAGGTCAGCACTCAAATATCTCTAAATGATAATCGATAGTTGAGGATTTTACTTGATGAAGCTACATAGTACACTATTTATAAACAGAGAAACAGTTTTTTGCAATAATGCTACTGTGTTGGCGAAACAATTGTAGCAGAGTCTACAATAAATTTTGTGAAACTTAAAAAACTGTTGATTTATTTGCAAATAGTATCTCTTAATGAGACTATTCGATTTTAGTTAAAGTAGACGGGATATGACTAAAAACGAAGTTGGAGTGATTTCAAACGAGAGTTGATAGAGAAAGAGAAAACTCCGACCCACTATCACAATACCGTATAATTCGAAATCCCCTACCCCCCTAAGTAAAACTAGTAAAAGAGAAAGTATTGTATTTTTAATTCTTCAATTCTTTACTTTAATGATTGTTGAGTTACGTGAAGATAATGAAGGATTGAGCATCCTTTCTTCACAAGATTTATTAAAATCAGATGTATACTTCTATGCAATAAAGAAAATTGAGATATTTATATAGATATTTTTGTAACTAGGAAACTCATCCATAACTTGTTTTGAGCACACAACATAAGGTGATGAGTTTCCGAGTTACAAAAATATCTATATAAATATCTCAATTTTATTTAATGTCAAAACACAACTAGATTATTTCAAAAAATGGTTACAAGACTTGTGCTTAATTTTATTGCACAGAAGTGAACATTTTGGTCACGATATGACCATTATCAATGTCTAACTATAAAACAAATACCGATTTAATCATGTTACCCGCTCAATATTATTAATATTTTTTGTATTTGTCCTTAAGTTTGACATTGATAATGATCGTGACCGAAATGTGCATCTGGTTTTAATAAATCTTCTAAAGAAAGTATACTCAATCTTTCATTAAATAGTATATCTTCAATTCTTGTTTATTTCAAGAATTTTAATAATAGTCTCACCTTATTCTTTCTTAATGTTCCTTGTCAAATGTTACTAATCATTTTAGGAATTTTTAATTTAGAGCTAGCCAATCGAACTAGATCAATTGATTGCATTTGGAACTATTCCTGAACATTTCTTAGTCAACAGACACGCGACCTATCTACACCCTTACACTTTTTTATCCACCCAATTTAAAGAATCCAACAAACCTTTCACGCAGTTTTCCCATGAGATATGTAAACACACCAAAACAGACAGAGTTTACATCCAATTATAACAGATTAATCTCGACACCCAATATGGGTAAAAGAGGATAAGATTAAGAAAGAAAGAATAACAGATTAATGGCTTTTGAGAAAAATTGGTTGAATAACAAAAAAGGATTTATGGTTCCAGAGATTGAAAGTGTTCTAATTAAATGTGAATTATTTGTTTTGAAGTGTATACAAATCATTTATTAATAACCTCGACACCCAATACGGGTAAAAGAAGATAAGATTAAGAAAGAAAGAAATTTATTAATAAATTTGCTTTAAATTCTGCCTCCAGGTTGTTTTTGGACATGGTCGGCAACTCTGGGGCTTGGCAGTCCATCCTGATGACGAACTCTTCGCGACGGCTGGACACGACAAAAACATCGCTTTATGGAGGAAGAACAAGCTCATCTGGACGACACAAGTTGCTTATGAGTGCATATCTTTGGCGTTCCATCCTTTCGGCGTGGCCCTTGCTGCTGGCAGCACAGAAGGCCATCTAATAATCATCAACGCAGAAACTGGAGCGGCCGTTGCAACCGTCAGAGTTTGTGGATCTCCACTAAATTGCGTTGGATATAATCCAGGTTAATAAAAACATGTGTTTATATACTTATTCAAGGCTATTGCGTACAAATATCTGGCGTTGATAATAACGTAAATGTTATTTTTAACCTTACAATCTAACAATACATGTCAATTAGAAAACTTGCTTAGATTGTGACATGAATGTTAAATTTAACATTTTACGTACGGAATAACTCCATTTTTTTTTAATTTGTAAGACAATTGGGTTAAAATTGAATCGATTCAATAACTTTAATAATCACCTTTTCCATAACATCAGAATCATGAAATTGATAAATCTTGTTTGGTATAAATATAACAATAATAACATTAACATACAATCATAGTTATTGTAAAATTTACATTAGATATATTACAATATAAAATGTATTGTAATATACCTAATGTATTCTTACTAATCGATCTTTCAGCCATAATAACATTTATTTACTATAAATCATAAAGCATCGGACAAATAACATCATAAATATTAAACAAGTTTCGAAAATTAGTTTGTAAATATAATTTCTGAAGCTTTTACTTTACTTTTCATTTTTTTATTAAGCGTTCATGTTTCGCATTCATGTATCAATATGGGAAAATATATAGCTTTAAATACCGTCATTTTCACTTTTAACAGTAATGTATACATATATTAATAATAATAAGTCATATTATAATAAACTAATGGTGCGGTTTAGATGAAAAACATAGCTATATAAATATTGGCAATCACTAATTCGAGTTAGATTGCTGTTGTGATCAATAAACAATATTGTATTATACATCAAAGTAATCTTAAAATAAGCAGGAATTTCATCAGATGAATTAAAAATTATTTTAATGTTTAGTTTGTGTAAAAAAAAATATGAAAAAACAATAAAAAAATTTATAGCAAATTTTAAATTATATTTTTGCTAATAAAAACTTGTACAATGAAAATTTCAAGGATTTAACTGAATTCTGTATTCAAACAACTTATCAGTCATTATTTATTAATTTCATTATATCTTACAATTTTCTTTTCTAACTTGAACTAGTAAACTGACGTAATACACGAAAATTAACGATTTATTTTATATTTAGACTGATACTTTATATTTGGTAGATAAAAAAATGTGAATACATATTCATATTATTAAATCCAAAAGAATGGCTCTTTTCTCAAACGATTATTTCCATTTTACTATATAGCTCTTTCTATTAAACGGCAACCTTAAATAAGAATAGTATTTTGAAAATAATTAATAAAAATACTGAAATAATGTCCATTTAAACAAGTCTGCAGATGGTCTAATATCTCATAACATTTTTTTTTAATTAAATACTTTTGTCTTTTCCTGTTTAATTATTTAAATAACTGCAATCAAGTTAATAAACTCGTTATTTTATTTTATTTTATTTCAGCTGGTGATATGATTGCGATAGCTTCTCAAAATGGTAGCGTTTACCTCTTCAGGGTGAGTAGGGACGGATTTTCGTACAAAAAGTCGAACAAAATCAGGGGATCACAGCCGTTGATGCAAATGGATTGGAGCACTGATGGAAATTATCTGCAAACTGTAACAGCCGATTATGATTTATCTTTCTGTGAGTTTTTCTTTTTCTCTGTAAAGAATCCAAAATAACATAATAAATTTAATTTTTTGTTCACACAGGGGACGTCAAAGCATTATCACCAGAAAAGAGTCCGATCGCAATGAAAGACGTAAAATGGCATTCGCATAATTCAACTGTTGGATTTTTGGTTGCTGGTAAGAAACCAATTACTTTAATTAACTTTATTTTACGGAATTCTCCTTTATAATTGTTACAACATACAATAATTTACATATTTGTATATATTTAAGTAGGTATTACTAAACTGTTAATAATTAATAAGTAAGATAAGTGCATTACCAAATGGTTCAAAGAATTGATTCAGTGTTGCTTATGGCCTCACAAACTAACATCTACGGGTATATAATTACATAATAGAAACAATTATAATAATATTAAAAAAATAATAAAATCAAAAATAAAATTAAAAGCACTCTTTTATTTTTGCTTTGCACATACAGTAATGTGTATATTGTTTGTGCTTCGTTCAAAATATTGGATTCCTAATCTGTTTCGCGTACTCAGGCTATATCCAAAAATAAACAACCTTATTATAAAATGTAATCATATGATTGATGCTTGAAACCATTAAATTGTGGTACATGTTTAATTAAACAAATCAAAATTTAACCACTACATGCACAAAATATAAAATCAATTAAATAAAAATTAATTTGAAAATAATTAATAAATTATTCGCACATTTAGCTCTGTGACTTTTGACTTACGTTACGAAAGTACGTTAAACAAATGCACATTAAAACAACTACTTCCCTGGCAAATATTTGCCCGTACTTACGTAACGTAAGTCAAAAGTCACAGAGCTAAATGTGAGAATAATTTATTAATTATTTTCAAAATCATTTTTATTTAATTTATATAAAATCAATTCTAACGGGAAATTTATCGTCAGACTCTTAAAATATATACACATTATCCCCTTATATTTTTAATGGAGTCATTTGAATTCATTACTTCGCAAATAGTTACCACGCTTATTTCCAACGGGAAATAATCTGTATTTTCTAATTTGTAATAAAATAGGGAATCAAAGTGAAACAACGCTATTTTAATAATACTATTTTAAACATAAAGAGTAATAAATAACTACAATGTCCATCTTATTAAATATTCGAAAACATCTCCTTGTTGAGCCATACAATATCCCAGAGGATCATAAATTTCTTGTCGCATGTCTTCTAACATGTAATATTTTGATTCGCTTGAAGAATTTAAAAAAATTGAAAAAATCAACTACTATTTCTCTATCCATCCAATCTGTAAACTAAGTATCTGCAGTTTTATATCTAAATATATAGAAAAATTCGTTTCGTTTTGGTATTATAATTAAACACTTTACTTATAGATCCATCATTACGATAATAAATAAGAATAAGCCTGTAGCAACGAGTTTAACGATAATAAAAACAACAATCAAATAGATTTTAATTAAAATTAAACTTAAAAGGAGTTTTTTTTTTCTGTTTCAAATTTAAACAGGAGAATGAAAAAGAATGAAAAATTCAATCAGATTTTAATAATAATAATAACCAGACGGTAAGACCATTAGTCGATAGCCAATTAACAGATATAAAATATACATTTGATTTTGTAATTTCTTAATATTTATTTATTTTTTTTCTGTATATATCTGTTAATAAAGATTATTATTATTATAATAATAATAAACTTTATAAGCTTTATTAATATATATTTTATGACATTTTTCCGTAGGTATTTGGAACAACAGATTCTATCCAATGACTTCCATCATAAGTACGGCGAGCAGATCCGCAGCGCACGATCTTCTCGTTTCAGGAGACACAGATGGATATCTAAGATTATTCAGGTTTGTTATCTAAACACTAATAACATTCTGTTGTAATTAATCTCGTGGCAAATATGTATTGATCTTTTGATAAATAACTCATCTGTATCAACTAAATATAAAACTATTATTGATAAAGGTTCAAATTAAAATACACTTAATTTGTTTCACATTTTTTCTTTATTTACTCGACTAGTTTCGCTTTTTACGGTGTGAGATATAAAAGAAACTTGCAAGTTTGTACTAAATCAGATAATAAGAGATTTTAAAATCTAGGATGCATGATATATGGGACAAATAGGAAGATCATTTAGTACAAGATTTAAAAAGCATAAAATATTAATATTGAACAACAAACCGTGTACTGGATCTTCATAACATTGTATAATTTTAATAGAAAAACGGATTTATTCACAGTTATTTAAATAAATTAAATAAAAAGAATTTGAAAATAATTAATAAGCGCTATAATGAAGACAACCCGTCCGTCAACGTCCTCCCGATCATTCCCACCAAAGATCGCAGCGTGGACGGTACGTTTGATTGATTTTATTTAACAACTTTGTAATTATATAAGGCAGAGCTGTATTATGTTACGTAATTTTTGTTTTGTTTTTTGAATTAAATATTTTCCCATCAAAATTGTTGCATTATAATAGTACAATGTTTCATCAAGTGATAAATGAGAAAGTCATTCAAGAAATAAATATAAGACTCCTATCAAGTAAAATAGACTTTCTTTAACTAAATAAGGACAGCTACATCAATTGTCAAATAAATGACTTACCGTTTATATTATTTTTTATTGTTGTTGCAGATTCCCCTGTTTGAGTACAAAAGCTGAATACAACGAGGAGAAGCTCTACAGTGGCCAGGTGGCCTGCGCCAGGTTCCTCTTCAACGACAGGAACCTGGTGACGGTGGGAGGCACCGACGCCGGTCTCATGCTCTGGGAGCTCACGGAGGAATAGCAAATGGCCTCCACGTCCTACTTCTTGCCCCCCACCGCCATCCAAACGGACCTCTATCCCGAGTCAGAGTACGACTCCGACCTGGAGGCTCCCTTCAAGGTGCTCCAACTCGAATACCGCTGACAGTGCTAAAAAATATTAAAATAAACAGGACCAGAAACTAATAATAATTTTCCAAAGTAATAATAGAAGCAGAAGAAAATGAGAAAACGTGAAATCGCAAAGATTTTTTTTCTCGAGCAAATTAATATTTACAATTGACTTAAAGCGATTTTGTAATGAATATTTCGCGTTGTTGTAATGTTGCTCAAACTAAATCAACAATGAATAATTGACATTTAATGAATAAAAAATGTGAATTTCGTTTCCTGTGCTCATAAACAGGACAAGTTCGCTTTCCTTTAGTAGACGAAACAATGATTCTCAGTCGTTTACCTTGCAGACCCAAATCGTTGACGATGCCACTTGAAATTGGGCAAAAGATGGCGCTTGCATCGTCTTTAATTTATTATGATTAACAAATAATTGGTTATCATTTTTTATACAATCATCAATATGGCCCGGTTTTTCAATTATAGCTTTAACTTAAGTGTTATTTCGAAACGTCAATGTCACTTGAGAAATTTATAAACGAGTAAAATATTTCCTGAATTAATACAAGGCGAAATATTATTTTGGTTAGCAAAGCTATTGGTTAATGTTTCATTTAAAAACAATCCATAAATAAAAAATAAAGCGTAGTTGAATCAAGCTATTTACTATTGATCATTGTTTTATTTAAAAAATATCAAATTAAAAAAAATGGAAAGAAAGTGATTAAGTAACTAATGATTTTCTTTTTTATTATTTTAATTTTATTAACACCTCATACTGAGAAGTAGAGAGGAACATATAACGATGTTATATAAGACTAAATAAAATAAAATAATTTTATTAAACTGCAATGTGAAACATTACCACCATATTTATAAAAAAATATCCATAAACAAAAAGTATAAAAATGGGAAATGAGTCTTCAATCATTCACATTTTGAAAGACTCCAGATCAACATTACATAAAACATCAATTCAGATAAATAAAATGGATTGATTAATTAAAAGAGAATTTTCTTTCTAAAGATCAGGGTATCTAAAAAAACAATTGATACTGTTAAAACATTTGAAAAAAATAAATACTTGCCCTGCTCCATGCTTTTATTTTCAGTTATCTGATAAGTGTTTCTGATTACAATCATTCTCAAACGTATATTTAAAACTGTTTCAATTACACCTTTGATTAAATATGTTTTAATTATACCTTTGAGAATGATTCTAAAATTCAAACTGAAAATAATAATATGAAGTAGAGCAAGTATATACATACTGTTCCATTAAGATTGCATTACAGTCTTGATGGAACAGTATGTATATACTTGCTCTACTTTATATTATTATTTTCATTAATCGAATCGAAATATCGAATTTATACCTGTAGTTGGTGGATTATTTTCAAATAAAAACAATTACAAATAGATTTATCACTTAAATTGGAATAAAATTACAATTCCAACTTGTAATAATTTAGTAAATATTTCATTGTTTTTACCATAATTACGTTCTTAATGGTGAAAATAGTATTGCTGTAATAATATCTTGCTCACCCCTTAATTTATAGAAAACTGGTGTCAAAAAAATCCTTGACAAAATTGAGTTTTAAATATAAAAAATAATTATTTGATCACTTTCAATAATACTTATCTTTAATTTTGGCACTAGACTTATGAACAGCTTTATTTACAAAAAAATAATTATTATACTAACGAAGAAACAATTTTTGTAGCAGAAACCTATTAAAATGATTGTTTCGAGATCTTGTAGCAAAAAGTACTATTCATATTGATTTAGATGTTAAAATATTTTTAAATATTAATAACTATATAATATAATATCCTATGTTCGGCTTTGAGAGTGAAATATTTCTTTTTAAATTAAAAAAAAAATGAAAAACCTGGCTAGTTGGTATTTATTTTACAGATATTTTATGAGAATACACTCAAATTGTTTCAATTTAAAAAATACATTTATTGTTACATTAAATAGATTTGTAGTTAATTTTTACGCAATTAGTTGTTTTAAGAATATTTTAGTGATTTAATCAAAATCTATTAATTAAATATGTTTCACCACGGGTTAAGTGAGAAATTAATTCAAAATATAGTTAGTGTTTTAGTCATCAACGAACGTTCTTACAATATTTTTTTGAATTAACATTACAACAACATGAAATACAGTTCTACTAAAAATATTTTTGAGTGTACTGAGTGCGTAATAATAGTCTATAGAAATGACTAAACTAAGGGTTCGTGAATATAAAAACGAAACAAATATCTAACTAATTTTAATCAAATACCAGTGAAAGTGCATCCAATAGAAGAAAAAAACTAAACAAAACCAATGCAATGTTAGAAGCTACATGAATCTGTTCTCAGTTTTTTTAATAATCTAAAATAATATCAACAGCAATGTGTTTCTTTATAACTTGTCAAATATTTTTTCTCAAAACTTTTTTAAAGTATAAGTACATAGAAAAGCAGATCGTCAATAATTTTGTAAGAGCACATAATTTCTTATATAATCAGTGAGTATCATACAAAATAAGATTATTTGTTTATTCAAAATATAAAGATCCAAACAGGAAAGAAATGCCACAGAAAGTGTCTATATATTACAGATTAAAAATTTAAATACATAAATATATATATATATATATATATATATAAAACAAAAAAAAAACAAAAGTGCGATTAAAATTAATTAATTAATTAATTATTATTATTGAGATTAATTAAAATAACTGTAATCAGAATAATGATGTAGCAACAGTGGTGCATGAGATAAAACAGAAAACAATTGAACGAAAAACAAAAGTGCGATTAAGATTAAATTTTCTTCAAATATCCCTCTTCCTGTGAATCCAATATTAAAATAAACTCAAACCATAGTATAATTCCAAGAATTTTTAGAAATCTTAGAATTATATAGTATATATAATCTAAAGTCATGTCTGAACTAAAATCACACGCGCACGCGTAAAATACTGGTTGTCATGTTGACAAGTCACGCGTGTGATCTTAGTACAGACATGACTCGAGACTTCCATCGCCAACTTCGTCGTCGATTTTTGTTATACATTCGATATAATTCTATATAAGTCTAGGTATTCTTACAATTCTACAGTATAATTCAAGGAATCATTAAAATTATATAAGTTTTGAAAATTCTTCATAATTCTAAGAATAATTCCAAAAGTTCTTAGAATTACGCTCATTCTAAGAATTCTCAAAACAAACATTAATGTTTTGAGAATTCTTAGAATTTTACTATATAGTGTATAATTTTAAAAATTCTTATTTGTTCTAAGAATTATTAAACAGTACAATTAAAAGAATTGTTGGAATTCTTATAAAATATAATTCTAAGAATTTGTAGAAATCTTCTACAGTATAATTCTAAGAACTTGTAGAGTTATACACGTTTTGAACTTTACTCTAAGAATTCTGATGCAGTGTAATTCAAATTGTACTGTTAAATTCTTCTACAGTACAATTCTAAGAATTTTTAGAATTATACACGTTTTAAATTTAGTTTTAAGAATTCTTATACAGTATAATTCAAAGAATTATTAGAATTCGTATGCAATATAATTCTAAAAATTTGTAGAATTCTAAGAATTTGCTGAATTATACACGTTTTACACTTTGTTCTAAGAATTCTCGAATTATACTATATTCAATCCGATTTTTTAAGTTTAATAAAATAAATAATAATTAAAACTAAAAATCATAGCTTTTACAAAAACCGACAATTATAATTATCTTTTACAATATTTCAAAACATAAAAAAAAACAGGATTATTTTATCTATAAAAGAAAATGTATGTAAACTTTGAGATATTTTTCCAAATAAATAAAATTAGTTATGTAAGCTATAGCGAAGTACAAGAAATGGGGGAGGATTTTGATCTTCCCCGTAAACAAGAATAAATAAATTAATAAATTAAAAAAAAAACATGGAATATTCTAAATCTCACGTAGGGTTAAAACTTATTTAATAAGTAAACTTAAAAAACAAAAGTGGAATTTAAATTAATAGAAATTTTATAAGTAATGTATACATAAATATGAATATCGTTAAGCGCTTTCCTCGTGCAAGCAAAGAGGATATTATTATAATATCCTCTTTGGTGCAAGTCTATGAAGGGAAGTGATTTTTTGAATTTATCCTTAAAAGAAATTATATGATGAGTAAAGAAAGAAAATAAATATATATATATATATGGAAAAAAAACTGCCAATAGTTATAGTTTTTAATAATTAAATAAATTAAAACACGTGTAATGAAAATAAGGTAATTAAATTGATTTCTTGAATATAAAAATTATAAAAAGAGATTTTCATAAAAAAATAATTATTGTTGAGGCTTTAATTAATTGATTATGGAGACTGTTTAATTAATTTTAATTATTTCTTCTTTCTTAATCTTATCCTCTTATACCCGTATTGGTTGTCGAGGATTAATTTTAATTAATCTTACAAATATAATACAAATCAATTATCAAGGAAGAACTTTCTTTTTTGTATCAGAAACAAATAATAATAATAATAATAATAATAATGCCTTTATTTATCACAGAGAAAAATACAAAATGAAATGTCGTAACAGAGTTAAAAATGAAATTGTCCGTTCTTCTACTTATTTTATTTGATTAAATATATATTCCGCAAATAGATTCCATCTTCACAAGCATTAACAAAAATAATTTTAAGAATTTTAAAAATTATAAATATTTTTTTTTAATCTTTTTCCTTTCTACCGTTCGGTGTAGATAATTATAAATATACGAATTTTAATTAATTGAAACAAAAGAGAGGTGATTTATCATTTAGCCATTAAATTAATTAAAAAACTATTGAAATAAGATTATTCAATATTAACACTTGATTAAATAACGTAGCATTTAATTGTTGAAAATACACGTTTGTATAAATTAATTTTAATCAAAGATATTTCTTGGTAAACTGTGCGTATAGTTTTGGCATTAATAAATCCTACAATTTATTTATTTATTTATTTACGGATTTCTCCTTTTTCAAAGTTACAAAAAAAATATAATAACACATACAATATAAATTGATTCGCAAGACTTGCTTACTTCTTCAGATTATAACATTAATAATGTTTAAAAATAAAATAATTTTCTCTAAAATTAATTTATAAAAAACATTTTTGTTAAATAAATTACTATTAATGCTGCAACAACATTAAGTTTCTGGTGTAAAATCTATTTAAAAATTCACATAATTGTGAATTTTTAAATAGACACATTGACTTTCTATATATAACCGTTTATTTGTGTCTAAAAACAAGACGTTATCAAATTTAATCATTATTTGAGATAATTCAGTTGTTTACGTGAAGTGTTTTATATTAACACAAAATCTAAATTCAGTACTTCACTTTATTAGTTTTCACAGTTGAATGACACAACGATCAATAACTAATAATATCTATAAATCGGGGCTATTCTGTATGGGAAATAATAAATTTAACGTGTACGTTATTAATTAACTCTACTTTCTAAGTATTGTATATCTATTATAAAAGCTGCTTGGATTATGATGATAAAAAATAACGTATACGTTAAACCTAACATTTCCCTTATAGAATAGCCTCGAATAACTAAAATTTAATCAATTTGATAATGACAGATTAATAACGTCGAAATTATAGTCATAAATAAATATTTCAGATATTTAAATAAACAAAATATTTTCATTATTTTTTTGTTTGTATTATTGAAGTTTTCATGTCATGTAATTATAAAATTGATACTAACATTATGACGCATTAATGATATGTAAACTATTGATGATTATAGTTTAAACACCGTCAAAAATTTCATTTATAGAAAGTCAAATTAATTTCCATTAATGTGAATTGCGATCTACAACAAAATAAAAACCTCAACATTTATCAAAATAAGAAACAATTCTTGTTATAAATCAAAGTACACATATTTTCATTACAACGTGTCTTTTCGTATATTAATCTCAGCAACTGGGGAAATTGTCAGTTGTTTCGATATTTGGTTGTAATAATTTAATCTAGTCTTAAACACCCTAGAGCTTTAAAGGATTTTAATATAATGAAGAAAAAAATATTAAATGTGTTTTAGAAAGTTTACGCTTTGTATATTTTCATAGGATCGTTTCAGAAAAAAAAAACTAAAAAAATGGTGCGGATTGTATGACAAAAAAGATTGTAAACTGGAGAACGTTTGAAAGCATTTGAAAGAAGAGCGTGCGAAACGGACTTCATTTGTTTCCGCAGATTTATCACTGATTATGTAAACGTTTATTAAAATAATAAAGAAAATATTAAATTTAATGTATTTATTTAAAACCCTACATATTTCAATCCCACCATCTATATCCTACAATAAGCCAATGACACAGCTCTAATCACAACAAAAGCACTCCAAACCCTACAGCGGCTTATAGATTCACTCCAACTGTAATTTTCCAAATGAAGAATTAAGATAAACCCAAACAAATCCCAACTCCTTATTCTTTACCACCGTACTAGCGCGCCCATCCCAATTACCATATCCATCTATGGAAAACCCATTCCCCCGGCATCCCAAATTAAATATCTCGGTATAACCTTTGACCTCAAACTTAATTTTAAAAAACACACTAGTTACTGCTAGGGCCAAAGACTTGGGGCAGTCTAACATACAGAAATCAGAGTATCTCAACAAATAACGCTACAAAAATTTACAAAATGATATGCAGACCCTTATAGACTACGGATCGATTATTTTTACCACATCTCCTAATTCCACCCTTTATAACATTCAAGTGAGTGAACGTTCATCCCTAAGGTCTCTCACATAAATCCGACTTCCATTTAACTCACTCCATAATCCATCTAATACCCTCCTCTATGACCGAAACATAGTTATGCCTATTACCGAACGCGTGTATTACCTATCCTATAAATTCTCCACAAAACAATCAAACCTCCAAATATTCTCTCAATTCGGTATTCGCAGAAATGAAAATAAAGGTGAAAATCCATCTCGTGACCTCCAGTGAACCCCGACCGAGCGAATCAACTATTGCTATCATTAGTTTTTTGTCACATTAATAAATAAAACTGTATATATATATACCCAGGCAGAATAGAGTAGTGTATCATTTCTTCGCCTGAAGAAGCCACAGTGTGGTGAAACAATTGTAGCGATATTACAATAGACTTTGAAAGACTAAATAGTGTTATTTAATATAAGTAATAAATAAATCAACAAGAGGCTTTACATTCCGATAAAAAAATACAAACAATAATAACTATAAACCTATGTATTCTTGTGTATTAAGATCAGTGAACCTGTGAATGTTTTAAGCCACCCTGACCGCTCCCATGGAGCAGTGTACCCCTATATCTTCTTTTCCTGTATTATTATTGAGAATTTAAATTAAAAATAGAATATACAAATACACGTAAAAAAAACAATAGAAAATGGCAACAAGAAATAACTGAAAACAACCCCCAAAAACAAAAGAAGAGGAGCCATCGAATACAGAAATATTAAAAATTTTAAAAGAAATCCAAATGTAAATTAAGTCGAAACTAATTTGTGAGGGTTTGTATACAGGGTGTCCTAAATAGAGTAGGATTGCAAGGGTATCTTTCTTATTCTTCAAGTTGGAGATCTGGTTAAATGGTCAATGTTGTGCAGTTTTGTATGGTGGTTCAGATTATGTTGAGAAATTTTCAAAATTCTGAGCAGTTCAGAAATTATTAAAAAAAAAACTAAAAATCGTGTTTTTCTGAAAAATAAAATATTTCAATAATTATTAAAGATGCATAAAAAAAAATTCAAATAAATGTTACTTGGTTTAATTAGGTAAATATAAAAATCAAGTCAAAATAAAATTCAAGATGGCTGTTTTCGCGATTAATACCAACTTCTTTATTACAAATGGCCGCCATATTTGATTTTTACGCCCTTAAATAGACTTTTATCTATTTTCAACGATATATAACTATGATACGCCATGCTTTTATGGGACACCCTGTATATTTGAAACTAATTTTAAACTGTGGTCCTAATAGAACCACATACGCCTGTGAAAGCGTATTTTGAAAAAAATAAACCATTTAGCCGTAAAGCTACTCGGCGCGCACGCTGAGACACCCTGTATATAAAAATAATACAATCAAATACAATTTTATTTTTCACAAAAAGTTAATTTAATTTATAACTACATGGATATTTCCAATAATTGTATACATAAATAATAATCACTAAGAACTTATTATAGAAAACTGTAATCTTTATTCCATACACATTCAAATTTTATACGTTTTTTTTATTTCTGAAAGAAAAATATATTTTGAAAACAAAATACATTTTGCATTAAAACTAATTATCAAATGTGAAGTTAATTAATTTAAAACTACACAATGTAGAATTAAGAAGTACTACAGGAAACTGTATTGGCATCTATCATGCAAAACTTCGACAACCTTGTTGATTCTTTTCACACATTAAATAAAAGAAGTTTTAATTATAAACCAAATTCAAATTCGTAAACATTCTTTGCAAAAGTCAATTTCTAACGATATTAAGATTTTCCATAGAAGTATTATAGAAAACTGCAATAATTATAAATTGTTTTAGGGGATGGCCTCTTCCTGGGATTGGAAATTAGACGAACTGCATTTGTTTAAATCTTTAATAATCGCTAACAACAAATTCACATAACGTAACATAACCTTAATCATCTAATTATTATCTATTATTGTTCAACTTGAACATAGCTCCCCTAAAATCTCATAAGTCTAACCAACATAAAATGAATTTCCTTTCCGCGGCGTTAGATGGCGCGCGCAGGCGGGTAACTCAAAAATAGCGCCTACACAATTATGTTTTATTATAATTTATTGAAACCTTTTAAAAATATATATTTCAATTGAAATCTTTATCATTATAGTTTCTTTCTTTCTTAATCTTATCCTCTTTTACCCATATTGGGTGTCGAGTATCATTATAGTTAATTGTAGAAATATTATTTAATAAGTGTGGTTTATTCAAGGAAAAGCATATATATTAAACTAATAACACGATCAAATACAATTTTATGTATTCACAAAAAGGTCGTTTCAAAATTAACACATTAAAGTAATTATTAGTAATAACTTCAAATTATTTAATTATCTTCGTACAAAATAATATAGAGCCAATTACACGATTCAAAGGATATAGGAAATTGTAATATTTTTAAATTAACTAATGTATACATTTCAAACTATATATGTAATAATTTTCTAATTGTTATTTGTTTATTTATTTATTTATTTATTAACAGAATTACCTTGTTACATACAAACAATAAAATAATATAACAATATTACAAGAACCTCTAAAGTTTGAAAATTTCGAATAAGATTTCGATAACTCAAAAAATCGATTAAACTTGTAAATTAAATACATTCACTTGGTTTAGTTTTACGTATGTAATAAGTCGATTTCTGACTATATATTAAGGCAGATAAACCGATGGTCAATTTTCAGTGGCTTATCTATAATAAAATATGTAATAGTTTTAATAAAAATATGTCATCATTGTCTCTATGAAAATAATATCACTTCATAATAAAACAAATTAAGCAAATCAACATATCCAAATAGATTTTAAACATTTTTTAAATATATGAATATTTTTTATTGTGTAGGTATTACAGGAAACTGTAATAATGCAAAAAAATATTTGTATTATAATTTATTGAAATATTTTTTTTAAATAGGTGTTGCAATTACAAATTTTATCAATATAGTTTAATTGTAATATAAACATATTATTTTATGTCTGTGGTTTACATAACATTGCAGAAATCTGTAATAGTTTTAATAAAAATATGTCATCTTTGTTTCTATGAAAATAATATCACTTCATAATAAAACAAATTAAGCAAATCAACATATCCAAATAGATTTTAAACATTTTTTAAATATATGAATATTTTTTATTGTGTAGGTATTACAGGAAACTGTATTAATGCAAAAAATAAATAAATATTTGTATTATAATTTATTGAAATCTTTTGTTTTAATAGGTGTTGCAATTACAAATTTTATCAATATAGTTTAATTGGAATATAAAAACATTATTTTATGTCTGTGGTTTACATAACATTGCAGAAATCTGTAATAGTTTTAATAAAAATATGTCATCATTGTCTCTATGAAAATAATATCACTTCATAATAAAACAAATTAAGCAAATCAATATATCCAAATAGATTTTTAACATTTTTCAAATATATAAATATTTTTTTATTGTGTAGGTATAACAGGAAACTGTAATAATGCAGAAAAAAAAAAACAAATATTTGTATTATAATTTATTGAAATCTTTTTTTAAAATAGGTATTGCAACTACAAATTTTATTAATATAATTTAATTCTAATATAAAAATATTATTCTATGCCTGTGGTTTACATAACATTTCATGCCGCCGCCATTTGTTTCACTTTTCGAATTTCAAAAATACTCATTTCCCCAACAAATATTTATTATATTTTTTCATAAAATTAATTATCTGTATGAATTTATATCGAATTGGATTTATTAAACAGGAAATTTTGATATAGTTTTGTATTTCATGAAAAAATTCACCTGTTTGGGCAGTGGCGCGCGCGAATCTAATCACCCGCCTGACATTGACAGCAATATTTTTACCAACACTTTCATCGTCGGCCTCTTCAAAAAAAAACTGATAGGGGCCGATAAGGGAGCGCCCCAATCTCAACCTAAAACCATTCAGAATGTTAGCGAGCGAGTTTCAACTACTGAAAATATGCCGGGGGGCCTTCGGACAGGTGAGTTTCAACACTCGAAAATTCCACTGGAAATATATTGTTATGTAACCTAACCAATTGCATATGTTTAATCCAGGTGCGCGGGTTCCACGCATCGGCGGCCGTTAATTCCAAGATAAAGACCTTCTCGATTTACCGATGGAATCCCGACGAGCCCAACAAGAAGCCCTGGGTGCAGGAGTACAAGGTCGACCTGAAGGAGTGTGGCCCCATGGTGCTGGACGCTCTCATCAAGATTAAGAATGAAATTGATCCCACGCTGACATTCAGGAGGTCCTGCAGGGAGGGCATCTGTGGATCGTGTGCGATGAATATCGGTGGGGTTAATACTCTCGCTTGCATCAGGTGGGTGTTTTAATTGTTGAAATCAATTTCTTGCCATTTCGGCTCGGCATTTATTTTACGAGTGGTTATTATCCAGTGGTTATTTTTATTATTGATAGTTTCTTCTCTTTTGTGTGTTGTGGTTATGTTAATTAATTGAAATTTAATGCCGTGTTACCAACCATGTGAATGACCTAGAATCAGTTAAATTACATTTCAGAAAAGTGTATGATGAGATAAATTGCAACAAAAATTATTATAATTAATAAATTTGAATTAATTGTTAAAAATGTATAGATAGTAAATTTATATATTTAGTTTTAATATTTTACTCATATTATATATACATAATCTGGCAAATGTAATACAACACCTACATATAACATAAAATATTACAACACATTCTGTAAGAGTCTGCCAATTGACTATCGACCAGTGGTCTTTCTGCCTAATATCATAATAAATATAAGTAATTCAGGATGATTTAATTGAAATTAAAACACTTGGTTTGTTTCACTTATTTTTAATTTCAATTAAAATATCCTGAATTAATTCAAAAATGTTTCACCACGGGTTAAGTGAGAAATTAATTAAACATATAAATATAAGTAAAAAAAAATAACTGTTATTCCTTTCTATGCCATTATTGAAATAGCACTTAGTTGATAGAACATAGTAGAAAAATAAATAATTTAATTTTATAATATTTAAACATTAATAGTTCTTACTATGTTCTATCAATTTAGTGTTATTTTAATGTAATAAGTAGTAAAGGAAGCAATAACAGTTATCTTTATTTATTTATTTATTTTTTTCTTTTAATATACAACTCTACAAATTCCACCCCAAGAAGAATTGGAAATATAAATCATATTATAAAGCAAACGTATATAATGCAGGCCATTGTTTAGGATTGCAAAACTTTGTTATTAAAATAACTGATATGCTAGGGGATTCCGAATGAAATGATATTACAGGAGTGAATCAGAATCTTCTTTTTGTTAACCTTGATTCGGATTCGCTCAATTTGCATTTTTAGTTGCTATAGACGGGATTGACTCATTTGGAATCCGACCTTTGAATATAACCTTCAACATTTTATAATTCCGGACAATATTGTTTGTAATTACTGATATCTATTATTTAAACGAGATATATTTACAGTTACAATTGCGTAATTACTATCATAAAAGCAACAAAATATATTTAAAATTATATAATGAAGTTAATTACAATCCCAAGGCTGAAAGACAGACCTCCTGTCGATAACCGATTCATTTACAAAATATGATTCTAATTTTATATATTATTGTATATACATATACTCATTTGAATAAAGATGGTTAGTTAGTTACAATCCCATGAATAATTAAGGTACTTTTTTGGTATTTCTATAAAGTATTAATAGAAATACCAAAAAAGTGATTATTATCGTTGATTAAAAAATTATAACTTTTCACTCAACGTTATTAATTCGAATTCGGAAAACCATTTCCACAGTAACAAGAAGAAATATTTTTGAATGAGTTGTTATTTTATTTTCCATATTACTCGAGAAACCGATTAAAATTATATTTCACTAGAGATGTATTTTTGTTTAATACTTTAAATGTGTTTGTTTTTATTCACAATTTGGTTATTGTTGTTGTTGCTTGCGTTGTTTAAACGGCCCTAGCAGTTTTGCTCTGTTGGCCAGTACTATTTTAGAGACTTAAGTTGTATTAGGTTAAAGTTCACAAAGTTTTTATAATATAATAATATTTAAATTAATATTTAATGTTTTATAATATTTAATGTTTAATAATATTTAATTATGTTAGATTAAAGTTAAATTAAAAACCCAATGAAAGGAAAATACATGTGAAATCGGTTTAAAAGGAAAGTTTAGAAGGGAAATAAAGGAAAAGGGAATGCAAAAAGGAAGGTAAAGAAAGGATGGGTTAGGATTTAGATCGACTACGTGCTAGCTTTGCTTTTTAATTTTCGCGCAGCATGACCGGCCTGCTCGGGTGCAGAACTCGGAATGGGTTTTGGTTTTAGTTATAAAAAGTATAGGTATTATAATGAGTTCATTCTGACTGTCTTCATAAACTACACATATTTTCTAATGACAATTTCAAAATATTGCAGTTTTGATAAAATATTTATACAATAATATAAAACATTTCAATTTAATGGATTCTGAAATCAAATAACACAGCAATCCGTTAACGAATAAAATCCTTTCTGCTGGCCAAAAAATTGATTCAATTTTAATATCCATCATTTTTTAATTACAGCAAAATCGACACCGATACAAGCAAACCATTGAAAGTCTACCCGTTGCCTCATATGTACGTAGTTAAGGATTTAGTTCCAGACTTCTCAAACTTCTACAAGCAGTATACATCGATTCAACCTTGGTTGCAGAGAAAGTGAGTGCATTACATGACAATTACTTACGATATATTTGGAAAGCAATTACATATTTCGTTGCTTATTCATTTCAATCAACTTATTTTTATGCAAAAACTGAACTTTCATTTTCCGTTTATTAGGAATGAAGTAATTGGCAAGCAGCAGTATTTGCAGAGTGTGGAGGATCGTGACAAACTTGATGGTTTGTACGAGTGTATTTTGTGCGCTTGTTGCTCGACCTCCTGTCCCAGCTACTGGTGGAACGGGGATAAGTATTTGGGGCCTGCTGTTTTGATGCAGGTAAATTTGCCTAATATTAACTAGAATTTTGTTGTGGATTATGCATTTTTCATTAATGGGCTAATTTTAGCAACTACAGTTCATTTTTATATTAAGATGCATATTTGAAATTTAAGGGTTTTTTTCAACTTATTTATATATTATTTTTTTTAGAAATGGTAATTGGTTTTTTTTTTTTGTAACCTTTTCAGCATTGTTGGAAATTTATGGGATCTGAAAAAAAAATGTTTATTAAATGAATATGCTATTACTTTTTCAGTTAATCTTTACCAACAAAATTTACTATTTTTTCTTATAAAATACAAGGTAAAACAATGAACTTTCTTTCAATAAGGCTTCTAACTTTTCCAGAAAAAATGATTCTAGTTCCAGCCATAGTAAAGCTGATTATAATTCTAAAGCAATTTCTTTGTCGGATTATTAAAAATGGCACTAGCTTTAAGACAAAGGATCAGTGCAAAACCATTTGTTGCAAAGCTAGCGCTATCTGTAGTCATCCGACATGGGTAGAACTAGAATCAATTGTTTAACTTTTTTATAAAATTTAGAAATTTAGATTTTAATCGAAACGTTTCACTGATAGCAGCGGTTGGCATCTTCATTGGCTTCGAGGACAAAAGGCGCATGAACTCCTTGGTGTCTTCGAAAATGCTGACCGTTTGCTGTTGGCAAAATGTTTGGAATAAAATCCAACATACCACGGCCCAGAAGCCAATATAATGAGTCAGTCATAACATTATTCTCTCTAATTTTGAAAATCCTCACAAACAATTTTTCAAGACATAACCCATTTAATTAACAATATAAGCCTTCATTATACACATTTTTTATAATAATTCTCCAATAACAAAAATCCTTATCAGAAAGGTTAATTGCAATAGATATACAATTGAACTACATACTGTAATTTACACTAGCAATAAAGATATATTTCATCGTTTTCCTACATGAAGCATTATAAAATGTGTAATGGACTTTATAAATTTTATTTCAGGCATACAGATGGATCATTGATTCTAGAGATGAGATGACGGCCGAACGTTTGGAGAAAATGCGTGATCCCTTCTCTGTATACCGTTGCCACACCATCATGAACTGCACCAGGACTTGCCCGAAAGTAAGTCACACTTTTTTTAATTATATAATTTATAATTAAAATTTCCTTTAAATGTTTAGATCTATAAAAATAAACAGTTAATTATTATGTCAAAGATATGAAGTTTAAATTAAGTTGAAAGATATTTATTTGATTATTTTTTGTCATTTCTATCATAAGTTATTTTCTTCAGATGTTTAGATCTATAAAAATAGACAGTTAATTATACTATAGAATATATGATTTTTAAACAAAATAGATGCTTTTGATTAATTTTTGTCATGCTTTGTTTCGTTTAGATCTATAAAAATAGACAGTTAATCATAAAGTCGAAGATATGAAGTTGAAACCAGTCAAAGATATTTATAGAAAAAATAAATACTTTTAATTATTTTTTGACATATTGCAGATATGTCAATAAATTATGAATGGTGGAAATAATGTAAAATACATTATTTCTGCAGAAATAATTTGAGGTACTTTGTTTACGTTAATTGTCATTGTAAATAAGTGTGTTAATTTATTGTAACTAAATTATTACTTCTGTAAAGTATTATTTACTCTTTGCATTATCACAAATTTTAATAACAATTTTGAACTAAGCACATTCATTCATTTTGGTTCATCTAAAAAGTATTCAAAACTATAAAATTCAATGGATACAAATAATTACAGGGATTGTGCACCACAACTCTATAAAAAATATTGTAAATGAGGAAAATACGATATAAAATAATTTGTAAAAAAATTGAAATTTCCATAAATAAATAAAAAAATATAAACAAAATAAATTGGTCTCCACAAAACTCAAAACGAGAAGTAAATGTGCATACATAAAAAGTATCAGAACATTCGAATTTATTTTAGTTTGACGGACAAAAAAAAAATAGTGTAATATGGTTACTACACTCAGTTCCACTTTGTGCACAATATTTATGCTCATTCACTAAGTTTAATTTTCTACACTCGCTATTTAATATACTATACAAGGTGGCCAGAAGAGGTGCGATAATCTTCAGGTAGCGTGATTCGTAGGTGATAAATAAATTGAAAACTTTTACAAATTAATATGAAGAAGTTATTAATTTGTAAAAGCATTTTTTTAATAAAAATAGTTGTGACAACTATGTATATTTTCATATGTAACTTTATTAAATTTTACTTCACTTTGACATATACTTGTCATACATTTTGTGTAAGTTCATCATACTTATATTTTCATTTTGATTATTGCTTTTAAAAAAATTCTATTTTCTATTATATATTATTTGTATTTCTTTCTTTCTTAATCTTATCCTCTTTTACCCATATTGGATGTCGAGGATTATTTATATTTAACATTTTCTTTTATAGGGATTAAATCCTGGCAGAGCGATCGCCGAAGTCAAGAAACTCTTGTCGGGCATCGCGAAGAAACCTGCACCCGGACTGGACACCATGGGCATGCACAAGTAAAAACGATGAAGGGAAACTTGAATTTTTTTTGTATACAAAGTATTTTTGTTTTACCTCAGAACACCGTACGTTTAAAATATTTATTTAATTTATTTGCATATAACGTAGGTTAAAAACGTAATTAGTTCAGGACGTACAATGTAAGTGTATAAAGGTGTTTATAGTATTTTTTCTGCCTGCTGAGAATTTCTTGTAATTGTTTTCAAAATATATAACAGGTTGTGGAGTTTTTTTTTTCCTTTATTTTTTCATTCATGTTTCCTCCATGCCCAATTCAAATTCTGATTGGAATTAAAAATGAAATTACTTAGAAACCTTTCTTTACTACATTATTAAAGTAGTGAAAAAAGGATTCTAAATGTTTATATTCAAGTTATTATCATCATCACTTAACTCACTCAATCCAAAAGAAATCGAATATATTATGAAAATAATTATTTTTCTTGCTGCAATGAATCTATTGGTACTTTTTGTTTGTAGTTATGAAAAGAAATTAATTATTACAACATTATCTTTTATTTAATTTAAATAAGTACAACATAACATTGTTAATTAATGAGGCACTTATTTTTTTAAAATCCATGGTTACTTTAATCAATAAAATATTTATGATTTTCAACACTTTTTTATTTAATTTCACTGAAGAAGCTACAGCATAGGGAAACGATTGTAGTGAAATTAAATAAAAAAGTGTTGAAAATCATAAATATTTTATTAATTAAAGTAATCCTAACATTGTTTATATATTTGAAATAACATTTTAATTATATGATAAGTTGTAGCAGCACGAGCTATAGTAACTCAGATGACACCAGAATATTTTCTGCAATCCGCTATAATATGTAAATAAATAAATATATATATATTATCAAAAACCCTTGTACCCTCACGGGTGTTGGGCTATAAATAAATAATAAAACAAAAAATAGTGAAAGATTTGGGTGAAACAATAGGGTCTTTCTGAAAAATATAGATTACCTTTTTCTTTAAACTAAGTTTATAATCTACAATTAATTTATAGCAAAACAAAATTTAATTGATGATTGGTTTTGAGATACGTGAAGAGTATAATCAAAATAATTAAGACTGTTGTATCCTTTCTTCACACTGTTATTGATAATGAGTGCATAGCACTCGAAATATATATCTAAACATTAGAAAATAAAGTGTGAAGAAAGGATACAACAGTGTTAATTATTTTAAAACATTTTTTTTATAACTACAACATGTCTAAAAACAATATTAAAAGACAAGAGATATTTTATTTTCATCAAGAGACTTCGTGACGTCACTGCACAGTTTTACGACCGAAATTTAAAGATTAAGGTTGCGTTTTAGTAGAAAGAGATAGCTATGTAGTAAAATGAAAATAATCGTATGAAAAAAAAAATTCTTTTAGATTTAATAATATGAATATGTATTTACATTTTTTATCTACCAAATATAAAGTATCGGTCTATATAAAAAATAAATCGTTAATTTTCGTGTATTACATCAATTTACTAGTTCAAGTTAGAAAATAAAATTGCAAGATATAATGAAATTAATAGATAATGACTGCTAAGTTATTTGAATGCAGAATTTAGTGAAATCCTTGAAATTTTTATTAGCAAAAATATAATTTAAAATTTGCTATAAATTTGATCAATTTTCATTGTTTTTTCATAATTGATGAATTATCACAACCTATCGTTTTTAGGGATAAATATTGTAGACCATTCTTTCCTAAATTAAACGTCAGTTTTGATTATTTTTGATTTAAATTAATAATATTGCAGAATAGCTTTGATTATTGTAATTAAATTATCATTTTATAATGGTTTTAAAAAGATAACACCTGTGATAATATAAAATACTTCAATCATATAAACTTGTAACTTGTTGAGTTGATCAATATAGAAATGAAAAAAAAACACCGGTGAGTTGAATTGATTGAATGCAGAAAATAAAAAAGGATTGGATTGTACAACTAACAAACTTATTCAGGGTTATTTTGTAAGAAAAAAAAAGTGAGTTTAACGTATATGTTAATTAATATTCTCACAGTCTTAAGCAGCGTATGTAATATACAGGGTCCTGCATCACAGCTCCCGTCTTCGATAGCTCAGTTAGTAATTAAGTTAGGACTTTGAAATTTTGGAAACTTCTTGGGTTTTAGGACGTACTTCTGGAAAATATTTTTTATTTTACAGAGTGTCCCAGAAAAGATTTACGGCATGATGATATATTTTTTTAAATTGCTTGATATATATTTTATTCATTATTTACGTGCCTTTTATGATTATATACACACCCCTAAAATTTTATTCAAATAGGTTCAATAATACCAACCAGAAAAATTAAAAAAGTATAAAAAATGGTTTTGCGCCATTTGTTTAAAAAATTTATAAAAAATAAAATATAATCTTGTGAATAAAATTATACGGGGTACTTATTAAATAATGTCTAGCAATCCTAACAGTAAAATTTTATTGATATGAATTATATAGAGTGTCCAAAATTTAGTGTCAAGCTTTTCAAACTTGAATGTATTTATTTAAAATTGGAACCGCTGTATATTTTTACATCGTTCTATGCAGAATTAGAAAACAAACATTTTTCTTCCTATCAACCCTATCTCAATTCCCAATATATTAAAAGTTATTTGCAAAAAACTGTTTTTCTCGATTATTTTAATAGCCATTTTGATGAATAAAAGTCGAAGGTTGCTTTGAAAAACATTTTTTGACATTCTAAACTTCAACTGTCAAAGTGACATAAGTCTACGTTAGCTTTAGTAATATTAAAGGTATAAATAATTGTTTGCTTAAGCTTTTTATTAAACAATATTTTTTTGACAACGAATTCAATTGAGATGATCTTATAGGAATGATTCTCGTATTTCTAAAAGACGGAAAAAACTCGTTTTTACCTCCAACTACACACGAAAACATGCAACTAACAATCAAAGACGTATTTCAAAATATTATACGCGACCTATTACAAAGATGGCAAGGTAATTTCATGTTCGTCTTCAGTTGCGCCTCCAAAACAGTTGAAGACGTATCACAAATAAGTTCTACTATGTAGTTTATTTTTAGAAATATTTTTGTTCTATCCTTTTAAAATTACTAAAACAATGGAAAGTTTAATTCTTTCATAATGTGTGATTTAGACAAAGATCTGTGAAACCTTTAGAACTGTCGTTATAATAATTGTAGTTAAATGACATGCCTGTCAATAGAATATTTTTTCAAAGCAACCTTCGATTTTTATTCATCAAAATGCCTATTGAAATGGTCGAAAAAAAAAAACGTTTTTTTGTCAATAACTTTTAATCCGTTAGAAATTTAGGTAGGGTTGTAAAGAAGAAAAATGTTTGTTTTTTTTAATTCTGCATGGAATGATATAAAAATATACAGGGGTTCCAATTTAAAATAAGAAAAATAAAATACATTCAAATTTGAAAAATTTGATACTAAATTTTGGACACCCTGTATAATTCATATAAATAAAATTTGACTATTAGGATTGTTAGACCTTATTTAACAAGTACCCTGTATAATTTTATTCGTAAGATCCTATTTAATTTTTTAAACCAATGGCGCAAAACCATTATTTTTCTACTTTTTAATTTTTTTGGTTGGTATTACTGAACCGATTTGAATAAAAATAATTTTTAAACCAATGGCGCAAAACAATTTTTTTTTTCTACTTTTTAATTTTTTTGGTTGGTATTACTGAACCGATTTGAATAAAATTTTAGGGGTATGTAGGTAATCATAAAAGGCATCAAAATAATGAATAAAATTTATATCAAGCAATTTAAAAAAATATATCGTCATGCTGTAACTACTTTTTGGGACACGCTGTATAATAAAAAATATTTCCCTTAAGTACGTCCTAAGACCCAAGTAAAGTTTCCAAAATGTTAAAGTCCTAACTTAGTAACTGAGCTATCGAAGACGAGAGCTGTGATGCAGGACTCTGTATATATATTCATAGAATTTGTAATTAATTATGGAATAGCCCCGATTATTGCTTTATACGAATAAGATGTGCATCTTTTTCATGTACATTTTTTGCCAACAGATGGCGCTTTAGATTTAATATAGAAACTATAGTTTTTGAAAAATTCATTTAATTTTCTAATTCTTCGCCTGAAGATGCTACAGTGTAGCGAAACAATTGGTGCGAAATATAAAAAAACAATTATTAAAGTTTGAAAGTGAGCGTTTTATTTATTAAAACCTAAAATTACAATTGAATTTTCTAAAGTTCATGACTATCAATAACTGAGATATTTCGACTGGTTAGTCCCACCAGTGAGACCGGTTCTACTGAATGCTCTGTTTTGCCACTAGAGGGCGTTTAACTTTAAGACTAATTTTGAATTGTGTATACATTAGTGTTGGGCAAAATCGAATAATATTGGTAATTGAGTTCTACTAAATGTGTCATTTTAAGTATTTAAAACGAAAAAGTAACTTCAAATTTATGTTTATTGATAAATGGGAAGTTATTTCTGATATATTTATAATAAGTAACATTCATAAAATTATAATATACTGAATTTAGAAATAATAAAAGATCGACTTTGCCCATCACTAGTATACATACAATTCAAATTAATTAAGATTTCAGTATATTTATAATAGAGTCGATGTTAAACAGGAAAATGTCAATGTTTTCCTGTGTAAAAATATACAAGATTTTTTCTGCTTGTTTTAAAACAAACAGAAAAAATAAAATATTTATTTTATTTATATTAATATTTTAAACATTTTGTTTTATCTAAGTAAGTATACACATGAATACCGCTGATTGAAAAATTTTAAAATATAACATTTCAATCAACGGCAATACATTGAATGTTTGATTTGATTTTTTTGATAGTATGTATTGAAGTTGTTTAAATGTTGATATAAACTAATCTGAAATATTATTGTTAGAAGTAATAATTAAACCTTATCGTATCTTATTTATAGTTCCTTATTATCATTATTTGCCGTGTATAGAAACTGTTTCACAACGTGAAAAAAAAATACATAATAACAATACAACCTTATTAAAAAAACGCGAAAAATCGTCTTAAGATAAACAAGAAAACGTCATCAGCAAAACAAACCATCGACATTTTAATCGGTACAGGGAAAAAACACCATACACACACAATAACCGTTATTATCAACATGTTTACCTGGAATATTTTTCTTTTTCCGCAAACCATCCCCGCCACGCGACGTTTTTTTCCTCTATACCTGCCATTTTATTATTTCTCGGCGCTCATTCAAGCTGTTCGTGTTTTTCCATTTCCAACCGAAAAAAAAAAACTTTCCACCAACTCCCCTCGCGATAATTCATTGCGGCTCGAAGTTTTAAATTATCCAAATCACAACGGAAACTTGTTTTACACAACCATTCGACTCGTTTTATTTATCTACACGGTAGCCGAATCCATCGAGTACTGAGGATTTTTTTATTATCTCACCGGTACAGAGTTTTTGTGGACCTTGCCACTTGATGTCGGCATCTACGTGAGATTCTACATACACTCTTCCTCCAGACCTCACGTAGACACGAAATGAACGCGGTCAGTGTTGTGTGAATTACAATGAATCATCTGCGGTGAAAGGAAGAAAAAATGTATCGAGTGTAATAAAAAGGACGATAAAATAGAAATACAGTGTTTCACAATTTTTATATATTAATATAAAAATAACAATTTCTGTAAATTGTATAGCTTATTACAAAACATCATAGACTGTCCTGATTTGTTAGGTGAAATTAATTTTATTGTTCCGAGATTATCGCCAGACATTCTAACACCTTCATGATACGCCAGAACAAATATTATGAGTAAAACCCATATGTGTCGCATTGCTAACAATGTATAATAATATGTTTTTTGGAAATAGTTTTTAATTTTGTTTGTTTTAGTAATACTGAGTTATTCTTTTTTTTTCTCTCCTTCAATTTACGTTTGCTTGTATTATATATATATTTTGTTCTTAATTTTTATTTTTATTATTATTTTGCTATTTATGTAAATTATTGTATATTTTCCCTTGTTGGATTCTTCCGTTGGAAAATAACATTATTATTATAGTAAATAGAAAACAGTAGTTGTTTTAATGTGCATTTGTTTAACGTACTTACGTAAGTAAGTCAATAGTCACAGAGCTAAATGTGGAAATAATTTATTAATTATTTTCAAATCATTTTTATTTAATTATTACAGTATTTTATTCCTAGATTATTACATTATTATACATTATCAAATATATGATTTTTGTTTGTTATTAATAATGAACAATGCAAAAGGTTTTTATTTGAGAATGTTTAATGTGGACACTAAAGGCCATACATTTGTTTCTATTATTATTAATAATTTTAGGCTCAAATATCACAGGCCAATGGATATTTTAATAAGTAAATACTTGCATTAAAAAATATTCTCTTAGGAGGATATTTAAAATTATTACATCTTTATTGAGGAAAAATTACCTCAATAAAGATGTACGAATTTTAAATATCCTCCTAAGAGAATATTTTTTAATGCAAGTATAAAATATTCATATGTCATAATTTATGGCAAGTATTTTTTGTAAAATAAAAGTTCTGAATAATCATCGTTCTTTACATTCCGACTTCTCAGGCTTATTTTACTGAGTATAAGACTACCCTAACAAATATTATTAAAACAACTATTGAATATAACGTCAAAGTTAAAAGAGAAAATCGGGCCTATTCTACAATGAAAATGTTAAGTTTAACGTGTACGTTATTGTTTATAATGACAATTTAATTTTGTAATAGATATATATTCATAGAATGTGAAGTTATTTAATAACCTACACGTTAAACTAAACATTTCCCGTACAGAATATTTCATTTATTTCACGGAAATCTCCATTTTATAAATAACACTTGAAATGAGTTAAACGAGAATCAAATAAATTCTAGTTATTACCAAGTTCATTGGCATATCGCATGATCCGGGCCAGGATCTAAACATCCCGTATCGGTTTAGATGAAACTCCAAACGAAAAAATGGTTTATGCCGAGACTACAGACCTCTTGGTATATTAAAGTCCAATCGTTCAACCAACTCACTATAGCGCACCAAAACATTGACTATTTTGTTTAAATATGTCATATCTAAAAACCGTCTCCTTTCTACTAACGACTGGATATAATTGCCTCAACATACCACTATGACTTTGGAGGATGTTGTAGGTCTGGTGGAGACATGGATAGCACGGGAGGAGTGGGATGAGGTGAGGGCAGCGTTACCGGGAGGGTTTAAATGGCATATGAAACCAGCAGTAAAAAGTACAGGAAAAGGAAGGGCGGGATAATAGTGGGAGTGAGAGATTCCATAGAAACGGAAAGTATCGAATGGGATGAAAACGTAGAGGGATGGGTTAAATGTCGACAGGGCGGAGATTTAATGGAGATTGGCGTAGTATATGTCAACAAGAATTGGGCGGAAGTACGTAAAGGGATAGACGACAGATCGAACGAGGACGGAAGATACGTATTGGGAGGGGACTTCAATGCGAGAATGGGGAAGTTCAATGGTGGAATAAACAGTGGAGGAGAACTGATAAAAAGGAAATCGCGTGACAAACAGGTGAACAGGGAAGGCAGAATGATGAGTGACTGGGTGATGGAGGAGGGGTGGGAAGTATTGAACGGATGCACGGAGGAAAAGAAAACATTTATAGGCGTTTAAGGAGCATTGGTGATCGACTATGTGACTATAAAAGGGATAAATAAGGGGACGGTTAGGAGTATGGAGGTAGAGGAAGTATTGGGGTCAGATCACCTACCGCTAGGAGTGGAAGTGCGGATGGGAAGAAGTGGAGCAAAAGGACAAGATGAAGAACAGGGATGGAAATTAGCGGGAGGAGAGAGAGACCTGGATCGTATGAGGAAAAGACTAGAGGAGATATAAAATCTATGGAGCAGATGGAAGAGGCGTTGGTAAGGTGGGGAACCAAAGTGAACAGCAGAATGACCTGTCACTGGTTTGATGATGAATGTCGGATGGCGAAGAGGGCAGTAAGGGAAGCAGTAGGAAGGTGGAGACAAGAGGAGGAAGGAGAGGACGTAACAACGGCAAGAATGTGGTTTAACGTGATATGCATGAGGAAGAAGCAGAAAATGTTAGAACAAGTTGCAGAAGAAATGAGAAGGTGCACAAATGAAAAAGAGATATGGCAGATATTGAAAAGAGGGGAAGAGAGAAGTGTACCGGAATTAAAATTGGAAAAGTGGACCGAAAAATGCAGTCGGGGCAGCAGGTGTAATGGGAGAGAGGAAGGAATTGATTGGAGTAGTGGAGTTTATGGAGGAAGAGGTGGAAAGAGGTTTTGAGGAGATAAAAAGTGAAAAAGCGACGGGATTAGATGGCTTAAAAGCAGAAATGTGGAAGAGAATTGGGATGGAAGGAAAAAAGAAATACAGGGAGTTGTTGAATGATATGTGGAGAGGGGAGGCTGAGATACCAGACGCCTGGCGAGTGGGAGTTATGTGTCCGATATACAAAGGAGGTGATAAGGAAGATGAGGATAACTATAGAGGGATTTTTATTATGAGTATTGGATATAGAATAGTCATGACGGTGGTGAAAAATAGGCTGGAGAAGAAAGTGGAAGACAAGGGAATGCTTTCGGAATCCCAGGGAGGTTTTAGAAGAAGGAGGGGGACAAGGAATCAAATCTTTACGCTGGCGAGGATGGTTGAGGGGGTACTGGAAGAAAAAGGCAGTATGTGGACTTAAGAGCAGCTTATGATACGATGCCGAGAGAAAGATTAATTGAATGTTTGGAAAGGAGAGGAGTGAGTGCGGAAGCGGTAGAATGGGTGAGAAGAGAGGAAACATAGGCGAGAGCGAAAGTGGGAGAAAATGTATCTGAGAAATTTAGATTGTGAAGGGGAGTAAGACAAGGCTGCCCGCTGAGCCCGTTACTCTTTAACTTGTATATGAGCGAAATGGAAGGAGTGCTGAGAGACGGGCAGGCGGGTTGGGTGGTAATTGGAAGAAAAAAGGTATGGATGTTGGCGTATGCGGATGATGTGGTAATTATGGCGAGAAAATGGGGAGAGGTGAAAGAAATGTTAAAGAGATTGGAAAGGTATATGGGTAAAAGAGGATTATGTATGAATGTACAGAAGACAAAGTAGATGAGGTTTAGGAACAGAGGGAGAGAGGGTAAGGTGGGAGAACTGGAATGGAAGGGGGAGGTGATTGAGAGGGTGAATGTATTTAAGTATTTGGGGTTTATGTTTAAGAGTACTGAGGGATACCAGGAACATGCGAGATGGGTTCAGGGAAAGGCAAGGAGAGCTTGGGAGGTAATAAGAGGCAAGTAGGGAAGATGGTTTGAGGGAAATATAGTGTTAGTATGTAAGTTGTGGGATGCTTGCATAAAACCAATCTTGTTCTATGGGGTGGGAGTATGGGAAGTGTGTGAGTATGAATGTGTAGATGCTGGGGGTGGAAAAATCGACCCCCAGATATATTCTGCTGCAGAAAACGAATAGATGGAGTATGCATGTGGAGACGATGGAAAGGGTGGTGAGGTACGAAAGGAGATTGAGTGAGTTGGGGAGTGAAAGGGTAGTAAAGGAGGTGTGGGAAACAAGTATAAGAACGAAAGGAAAATGGGTTGTGATGAGTATTGAAATGTATGAGAGGGCAGGGATGTTAGAGGTGTTGGCAAATGAATGGCTGGAAGGGGGGTAAATGTCGGAGAGTGGATGAGAGTGAAGCTAAGAGAGGTGGAGAGGCAGGGGTGTATAATAACCCAATATATGAAAGGTGGCAGGTGAATTGGTCCCTTCCGGATTACTTGCAAAATGGTAGTTATACGAGGGAGGAAAGGATCCTGCTTGCAAGGGCAAGGTGTGGATCGGAGGAGAGAGGGAGAAAAGTGTGGATGGGAGAGAGGTATGTTAGATGTGTGTTGTGTGGTAGGGGCAAGGATACGTGGAGACATATGAGTGAAGAATGTGGGGGAGTATGTAGGGAGTGGGTGGAAGGGAGCAGGAGTTTTGTGGATTAGATGAGAGAGGATGATCTGTGGAAAATTTTCTACAACTTTGTCCTTTACAGTTTTTTCTATCTATGATAATAATAGAGATATATTGATTTCAAAAAATTGACACATTTTACTTTTTTCAAAATATCTAGTTACCCTTGACTTTTTCAAATATTTTGAAAGTGTTATTTTATTCGTTTTATAAAACTACACTTCTTTCCCCATTTAACCGTTTTTCTATCTCTTATAGTTTTCGAGATCCCCATAGAGAACATCGAGTAAAAACGACTAAATTTGAAATGGATACTTCATTCTGCCTAACATTGCACTTCAAATGCGTTGAAAAGAATTTCATTAAATTGAACATAATGCAATATTCAGCCTTGCAGTTTGTTACGAATATGGATCATAAGTCCTTTGTGATAAAAGTATTCGAATACAGCGTCTGTGTCCTCCAAAATGATTCGAATCTTAAAGTATTTGAATTCTGCTACTCATTCATTGAGATCAACTGTATTTTTTATTATACAATAATATAAAATGTAAATACGGTTCGTTTTGATACGAGTGAAAGTGCAAAAAAATGATATAGTGTCAGGGATTTTTTTAGAAAATGCGTTTCAAGTTAAACAATCGAAAGTACATTATTAAAACGAGTTGCCGATAAGCGCGTGTTACTACGTCGCTTGTTGTTTTTTGTAATTAATTTGAATAATTATATTTTCGATAATACAAAAAAATTACCACCAATTCTCAATTCGTTTAATTACGAATGAGAAAGCGCACCTCCGACAGGTGTGTGAGTCAGTCCGCGAAAACCGCGCGACGACCGTCCGAAATCATTTGGTTTTTTGCGCGAGAATCCCCCACTCGGTTTGCGCACGGATCGATTATCACACACTCGTGAAGAATCAGACCGCAGACGTTCCGTTTCTGTCAGTTCGACACGGAATCCAAGCATGAGCAGTGCGTGCTGTGTGGACGTGTGCGTGAGCGGCTCGTTGCGGGTCCGCAACAATTCTTGCGTCGGTTCGGGGCCCTTCGATTACCGCAAAGTGACCGAAGTACGGTCCTGTCCCAGTGTCATGTCGCCGCAGACGAAACGTCTGCTGCCGCCGAACACGGAGACCGTCCAGACGAAACCCTTTCCAATAAGAGGTGAGCCAGACACGTTTTTTTTTGTATGCTTCTTCTTTCACTTCGGGTTTGTTTTTCGGATTGTTCTTTACGATGTCGCTTGCTCGGTGCGCACGTGAAGAGAACGTGATGCGGGCGCATATGCAACCTAATCGCCACCCCGTGGTATATTTTTTTTATTTCGAGTTCGACCCTGGCACGTGGCCCCCGCGATTAAATTTAACAGATGTATGTGCGCGACTTACGCGGTCACATTTTGTAAACAATTTAGAAAAACAATCCAGCGTGTAATTGTATTTTTTTACGATACAAAACAATCGTTCTTATCAATTCAATACATTGCGCTGTTAAAACCAAACCAAGTAATCAATACATTTTTATCCATAATATAAAATAACAAAAAAACATATTAATGATAAAAAAAAATACTTGGAGCGAAATAAAAATTTAAAATACACTTGAACCAACTGTTTTTATCAAGCTTTTAAGTTTTAAATTATAAGTTTTAAATAATAATAATAATAACATACTTTATTGCCCCCATACATTTTTATGACTAATGTAATGTGAGGGTTTTCAAATTTAAAATGTTCCCACTGAAGAAAATGTACTCAAATATGATTGCATCAATATTAAAACAAATTGAAAGTTATTATTATTATTTCAACAACAACAAAAACTTTTTCACCCCAAGCGCTATGACGAATACATTACAGAAGTCCCCACTATATTTAATGAACAAAAATGCTAATAAACTATATGACGATAATTTTCTATAGCTGTTTAAGGTTGTTATCAAATTTCTAAGTTTTCTTTTATACTTTTGTTATGAAATAATATGATGTGTTACTATTATTATTTTATTTATTCGGCGGTAGCTTAATTAAGCTACCGCGAATTTTTAAAAAAAGGCTTAATTATTGCAAATATACAGGATGGGCCACGAATAACGGCCATTAAAAGTTTTCGGGGTTCCTGATCGAAGAAATAAATGAAAAAAAAATCTATATTACCTACACAGTTGAATCCAATCTCCTCATGGAAAATTCTTCTACTATCTACTGCGTCCGGTTGTACCGGATATGGCTACTAACTTTGTTATTTATAATGGAACACCCTATATAAAATAATTCAGTTTGGTGTTGCACCCCCTTTTTTTTATTTTGACAGTAAACTATAACAAACAATATATATATTTATACAGCAGGAAATTCTATATTTAATGGTGTTACCAAATTGATAATACGATGACAACTGTGAAGGTAGCGATAGTCAACTTTTTTTATTCAAATGACACCATATCATTTTTTTTTCAATTCGAATAGGGGGCACTTTCCTGCATCCGAAAATCCATCACAACTATGCTAACAAAAAAAAAAATGAATTAACAAATTAGCCACCTCCTGCAATGTTTTCGAGTCAAAATTTAAGTTTAAAAAATATATTTTTACGACATTGTACACCAATCAATTCTCATTATAAATTGTGCATCCATTTTCATAATAACTTATATTTATTTTGTTGTAATATGTTGTCTTCTAACTCTTTTTTTTTTCATTCTTCTTATCTTTTTTCTTAATTTTTATACTGATTTATATTTGTTTATTTTTGTGCAATTTACATTATTGTTTTACTAAATTTATCATAATAAGATGTAATGGAGTGTACCTCGGTACGTATCTGAATTGCATCTTTTTTTTCCAGTATCAGAACCATTATTTTTAGGAATCGCTTATACTTGTCATAAATATTTTCGTTTCTGTATTTTTGTTCTGTTATGGAAAAATATTTTTATTATTATTATTATTAAAGTAATCGGTTTATTTAATTCAAAATCATATGAATTTGGAAACAAATGCTTAAAAAAATGTCACACATCAATAACAGGTTTATTCTTTCCATTAACCTATTATAATTTTCATTAATTAGCGTGTTAACAAATATGAAATATTCGAATCAAGAAAAAATAGACATAATTTTAACTTATGGGGAGTGTGGTAAAAGCATCCAGACGTATATAGACAGACGTGTTCCATCGGTGAAAATATTCCCCAAGTTAGCCGAGAATCTTCTGGAAAGTGGGTCATTAAAGAAATTGAGGCATTCTTTTAAAAGAAAAACAGCCACAAAAAGACCCCTGTGAAGTTGCAACCCCCCCCCCCCCCAAACTTTCCAATTTCATAAAAATTATTGGAGTTCTGGTGGCCTTCCACATAGTTCTAGAGTTCCCTATACAAATAAAAAATAGTTCCGCCCTTCTAACCCCTTAAAAATCAAATTGAATTAGAGGGGGGGGGGACAACTTCACACTCATGCAATTTTAGAATAAAGTAGTTATTATTATTGACTTTAGAGCAAAAATTCATTAGAATAATTGATAGAACTCTGTGGGGGCAAGCAGAACTCTAATCACATTTACAAAAATTTAATTAATTATTTACAACAAAGTTTGAGAGGCCAGAACTTTTTTATTGTTGATAATAGAGAATTCATTCATAAGAATAATTTATAGAACTCGTAGGGGGGCAAACAGAACTCTAATCACATTTACAAAAATTTAAAAAAATCCCCCTCGGACTTTAATTAATTATTTACAACAAAGTTTGAGAGGCCAGAACTTTTTTATTATTGATAATAGAGAATTCATTCATAAGAATAATTTATAGAACTCGTAGGGGGGCAAACAGAACTCTAATCACATTTACAAAAATTTAAAAAAAATCCCCCTCGACTTTAATTAATTATTTACAACAAAGTTTGAGAGGCCAGAACTTTTTTATTATTGATAATAGAGAATTCATTCATAAGAATAATTTATAGAACTCGTAGGGGGGCAAACAGAACTCTAATCACATTTACAAAAATTTAAAAAAATCCCCCTCGGACTTTAATTAATTATTTACAACAAAGTTTGAGAGGCCAGAACTTTTTTATTATTGATAATAGAGAATTCATTCATAAGAATAATTTATAGAACTCGTAGGGGGGCAAACAGAACTCTAATCACATTTACAAAAATTTTTAAAAAATCCCCCTCGGACTTTAATTAATTATTTACAACAAAGTTTGAGAGGCCAGAACATTTTTATTATTGATAATAGAGAATTCATTCATAAGACTAATTTTTACAAATGTTTGGGGGCTAGAAGACCTCCAGCCAGATTTACAAAAAAATGAAAACATTAGTGAAATGCTTTACGTAGCTCGATTCGTTAATCAATTTTAAGTAGTAAGAATAGAAATAAAAATAAATTAAAAAATGTATGCCTGAAGTGGCCACTAATATCTAAACATTTTAGACTATAATTCATTTTTAACATTTTGTGTATAATTATTGCTATTAATAATCCACTTGACATTACATAAACATTTGCAATGTTTAGCGGGATGTTCATAGAAATAATTGTAATCAAAATATTTTAAAAACATTACTAATTTCTACTCACGTATTTATTTTTTCAATGGCCTCGTGAACGTTAATGAAGAACCATACAATATTTTTTTATTTGCATTTTCTACTCAAAATTGATTAGTGAATCAAGTTACCTAAAGCTTTTTACTCATTTTATGTACACCTTGTATATTTTAAAAACTATGACAGACCAGAACTTTCTTATTATTGACAAAACATAGCCAACGTTATTATCTAAACTTATATTTTTGTTTTAGTGAAAAAAATAATGCTATTTGTAAATAAAATATGCTCTTACATTTTCAGCAAACTGGACATATTTTATTATTATTAATTGAGCAATCATTAAATCATTAATAAATTAATTAATTTGTATCAATGTAAGAGGTATTTTAAAGAAAACACCAAAATGGTTGGTATAATTAAAGTCCGAGGAATGTTTTTTTTTTAATTTTTGTAAATGTGATTAGAGTTCTGTTTGCCCCCCAAAGAGTTCTACAAATTATTCTTATGAATGAATTCTCTATTATCAATAATAAAAAAGTTCTGAGCTCTCAAACTTTTATTGTAAATAATTAATTAAAGTCCTAGGGGATGTTTTTTTCTTAATTTTTGTAAAAGTGATTAGAGTTCTATTTGTCCCCCCCCCCAAGAGTTCTTTAAATTGTTCTTATGAATGAAATCTCTAAAAAAAGTTTTGTCGCAAATGTCGAAATGAAAATTATCATTATTTCGGTTAAAGCGTGTGTTATGGGAAGTTTTTCTTTTCTTTGTTCCGGGGGTGGTGTTCCTAATTTTATTGTTTAATTTTGTTAATTGATGTATGCTGAATCCAGATATGGCCTTCTATTTTTTATGGAACACTTAGAAAGTTGTTAAAATTAATTTAAATAATGTATCAATTTTAGGGGCACTTTAAAAATGTAAGGGTTGAAAATTTGGGGTGAGATTATGCATTGTTATTAAAGGGATCCTTCCTTTACTGAATAGTATGAAATTCTGATTTTTAACTGTAATACTTTGAATAAAATATAAATTTGAAATCTATTGCTGAAATTTATTGCTAACTTCACACCCGTCAATCTTTGTTGTAAATAATTAAAGTCTGAGAGGATATTTTTTTTTAATTTTTGTAAATGTGATTAGAGTTCTGTTTACCCCCCAAAGAGTTCTATAAATTATACTAATGCATTACAAAACTATTATAAAATATCATACAGTACATACTAGCCCCGAACTGGCTATCAACCAGCGGTCTTTCTGCCAATTTCTGTATTAATTTATTGTATTTACACTGACACGGTCCGTAAATTTATGTTGTGTCAAATTCAGGATTATTGGCTTTAATAAACTCGTAGATGGTACTAGAGGAAAATTTAACTTAAGGTGATATATTAGGATTACGGGGAATGCCGAGGTGTTTAATTATTTGGGATATGTGGGTATTGGAGGCAAACTTTAGTGAAAGTTGTTCAAGTCGGCCTATAATATTTGGAATATTAGTTTTTTTGGTAAATATTTTCTTATTTTATTCATTTATTTTTGTTAGCTAAGCGTATAGTTGAGATGGATATTCGGATGCACTATAAGAAAATACACGGTAATGTTGTGACAAAATATCTCAAATACTAATTAAAATAATTAAATTCTGTTTTCGAGAAATCATTATAGGTATAATTTAGAAACTTTCCCTGGATTTAGTTTTTTTAATCACTAACATAACCTCAATATTTATTTCGTAAATTGTATTTTTAATGTTATAAAAAAGTAAATCCACCGTTTTTTAGTAATCATTTTTCTGAATACAAATATATCGAGCGTATAACAAAAATCGACAACGAAGTCAGCGTTGGAAATCTCGAGTCATGTCTGTACTAAGATCACACGCGTGTTTACGATAATTAGGGGTTATTGAAACCTGCGTGTAATTTTAGTTCAGACATGACTTTATATTTCCAATGCCAACTTCGTCGTCGATTTTTGTTGTACGCTCGTTATAAAGATATTTATATTCGTTTCATTCTTGTTATTTTCCACAGCCAACTTAATAACAATTTTAGAAACGCAACATTTCCCTTAATTTCAAACATAAATAGTCATAAGTATATATTGTTATAAACAGCGAAGAAAGAATATTTTGTTTAGACTATAGCCGACTACTACTTTTTTATATGGACATGAAGTCCATATAAAAATGTAAAACTTTATATTATTTCTCAAAAACCGTAATATTTAGAAAAAAATCTGAGTGTTCCATTGGATTTTGCTTAAAAAAGTGCATTAAGGCTGCGATTTTACGCCTAATAGACGGTGCGATTAGCGCCAGAGCGTGCAGTGGTTTTTACAAAATGTGTGTTTATTTTATTTCAACTTTTATTTTTCAACCTAGCGGCAAACATCTGAACTACTAGATACTGTTCCACAATAAAAATGATAGCGTCGAACTAAATTTGTTCTCAATGACTATTTAATAGGATTAACGAGTTTACAAACTAAATATTTTTTATTTAGTCTTATCTAACATTGTTATATGTTCCTTTCTACTTCTCAATGTGAGGTGTAATTAAATATTATGAGTGTATTTAATATGGATATTTAAGAGGAAGTTGAATGTGTTTAATATAGATTAGATGTACTTTAGTAAATTAAATTAATTTTTGAAAAAAATATTTTTTTCACTTTTTTTGTTTTTAAAAAATAAAAATTATCTAATGTCGTTCATCAGTAAATAAGCTCTCTGCTTGTATTTAATTTTTTTTATGACTGTATAACATTGTTAATCCCTTAAAACGGAAACTTATTGGGGATTGCAGCATTAAGAATGTTTTTACATAAATAAATTAAAAATTTTCATTTTTTTTTTCATTAAAGAAATTACCGTGATTTTTAAAAATGACAGAAATTAAAGAAACGACCTGTATCTCGGTAACCATTCATGATTTTGCAATGCAGTTTTTACCAATAAACGTTTCTCAAAAATCTATCTGCTGACACCGTAGTCGGTTTTTTTCTATCTAGTCTGGAAATAGATTTTCTATGTTGAAACTATCCAAATGGCACCACCCTGTACATACAAGGTATTCAATTTACAATAAAGATTTTATAAACTTTTCATTTTGAAATAGAACACTGTATATTTTGATATTTTTTAATTCGAAGAACTTTTCTTAGAAATTATTAAATGCATTCTTTTTTGTTACAAGCAATTTATTAAATTTAAGTTATGAAAAATTTCCCACTTATTTCAACCAAACTTAGATTAAGAAAAAGTCAAATTATATAGGATTTTCTATTTGAATAACGAAAGTTTACTAAATTATTATAGACAATTGAATTTAAACGATAGCTTTTTTATTTGTAAAAAAAAACAACTTAAATTTGAAACATTTTTTGTAAATTTTCACAATTTAAGACTTTTTTAGGTGTTCCAGTAATTTTGACTAAGACTGTATTTATAGAAATCTTTACGTATAAAAATATTATTTCGAAATTTCACACGCATATGAAAAAAAAAAACAAACAAAATTGGTCGACGAAACTATTACAAAGTGTGCGCTAGAACTCGCGATCGATAATTTTGTAAGTGTCGACGAGATGTGATGGACAGTGCTAGACGCATCCAAGTGCGAAAAGTAAGTGGGAATACGCTGTGACGTCATATCGGTGAAACTATCTATGATTCTACTAAGGTAGCATTATGTCTCCCATAAGAAATACACGTTTTTATGGTAGTTTGGGACCCGGCCTCACTCAGATGCTCTTAACTCCCAAACCGGAAGTCCCAGGGTACCCTACCTCAAAAATTAAAATCTTACCAACATTCCAACCTATGAAATGCACAGCATTCATAAGTGGGTGATTCATGACTTCTTTCTTCTTACTATTAATAATGTTATACAAATAAAATAAGATTAAAAAAACAAATAAACGTAAAAGTAACGTTTAATGTTGTTACAGAGTTGCTGATACGTTATTTGTTTGTTTCATTTATTCAGTTATTAAATTTTGTGGTGGAAGGGGTGGTTGTTATAATCTCGTAAAGCGGGAGGGGGGGGGGGGAGTAGATCATTGTTGGTAGGCATGGTTACTTTGATATTAAGCATGCCTCGACGCATGAATGCAGTGATAAGAAGTAGAGGAGGCCCTACACGGTATTATGGTTGGCCCAGATGTATTTATTCTGTTTACTGATTCTTTTTTCAATTTGAAGTTATGCTAGCTTTTAAAGAACAAATAAGGTCGTGTTCCACTAATTTGTAGGTACATATTATTATTACAATGTTACTTAGTTTTATTTTTTTGATTATATTGTAAATATTTAGATTAATTAAAGTGGTGCGTTAATTTTGTCCAGAAGTTTATATATAGCGATTTTATTTTTATTGAATAAAAGAGCTATAACAAATACATTGAAATATTTGTAACTAATATGATAAAAAGATATACGTGAGAAGGAGACAGATTTTGTATGGAGCTCCCCGGCCTGGAGAATTTCTTGTAAACGGCTATACATGTTCATTGATCTAAATATTACTCAAGAATAGAAGTGTTGATTGGTTTGTATTTGTATTTTCTAGAACTTTTTAATTAAGAGGATTTTAAATGTTTATATAATTAATCGGAAAACCATTCCAATTAAATGTTGGAAAATGTACTTTAAATAATAAGATAATGTACTTTTTATACCACTTGGAGTCACGATTAAGGTTGCGGTTTAGTAGAAAGAGATAGCTATATAGTAAAATAGAAATAATTATTTGAAAAAAAGAGCCATTCTTTTGGATTTAATAATATGAATATGTATTTACATTTTTTATCTACCAAGTATAAAGTATCAGTCTAAATTAAACATAAATCGTTTTTATTATTATATTATCGTTTTTTATTTATTAAAATATAATTTGAAATTTGCTATAAATTTGATCAATCTTCATTGTTTTTCATAATTGTTTTTCACACAAACTAAATATTAAAATAATTTTTAATTCACCTGATGAAATTCCTGCTTATTTTAAGATTACTTTAATGTATAATACATCATTGTTCATTGATCACAACAGCAATCTACCTCGAATTAGTGATTGCCAATATTTATATAGCTATCTCTTTCGTCTAAACCACACCCTTAATAAAATATTCAAGTAGTATAAAAAAGATATCTTGTTTTTTTTTATATTCGATATTATAAAATTATGTATTATGGCGGAAATATTACTGGTCGATAGCCAATTAACAGATATAAATTATACATTTAATTTTTATTATTTATTTTTCTAGATATATCTGTTAATAAAGATTATTATTAATTAAAAATTTATTATTATTTTAAATAATTTATAAGGAAATAAAAGTCTTCAAAGTTAATATAAGTTAAATGTACGGAATATTTTAAATAATATGCATATGTATGTAATCAATAAGGAATTTTCTGTAAACATATTTCAACAACGTTTTCTCCAACTTATCGCAGGTGTAGCCAATATGTATTGCACCATATATTTTTCAACAAAGGATTTTTTGCGCGTATTTATTTAATCAACCTTAAACAGCGAATCGAATTTCGCAGAGATAAGTGATATGCGAGAACGAACGTGTGCATCGTTGAAGAGCATGCGGGGTCCACGTGAGAGCGAGTGTTTATAATTTATAATGTCTGTGATTTCATGATGTTTATTTTAGATATTTTTCTTCTACCTGATTAATTGATTTTGATTTAAAAAATAGTTTTTCATTATACATGGTAACAAAAAAAAATGTGACAATTTATTTTGCCATCTTATACAGGGTCGCTACAAAGTATGGAAACACGGCTCTCACGTGAAAACGGCTAAAAACATAACCACCAAAATTGGGATTTCTAAATGAGATACTTTCTTGAACAATTTAACGTGAAAAAATCAAAAATGATTCTCAGAATTTTCACATACGGACGCCATCTTGAATTTTTTTAAATGGAATTCGATTTTTTTTATTTTACAATTTTTATAGACCTTATAATTCTGATTACAACCATATACCTTTTTTTAAAAAATACTTGTCTTTTCATCGATAAACCGGACTTTGAAAAGTATGGAAACAGGCAAACGAGCACATTTTCTAAATGCTGCAATACCACAAATGCATGTTCTATTGTTGATCAAAACTTAAAAAAATATTAAACAGTCAAATGAAAAAATAAAATATTAAACAATAAATAATTTTTTATTTTACAATATATCAAAGTGCCCTCCATTAACTTCTAAAGGAATTTTTCAGGTAAACGAAATTCTTCCGTTTATAAAATGAAAATCGAAGGTCCTACAATAAAAGTTTTATAAAACAGAAATTATTTATTTTCCAAGATCTACAACTTTTATTTGAAACAAAATCGCTAAGAATAATGTTGCAATGAGTTTTGATTGTAATAAAAAGCTTTTCAGATCATTCCACTGTTATAAAAAGCTTAGATATAATGTTTAGACTTAATCCATTTAGCCGTTAATGCGCTATCGCGGAAACACACAGACATTTTTCAAAACTTGATGGAATGGACTCAGGGGACCTCAAAACGTGCATATTTGGTGAAATTTGCGATTTTTACGATCACAATGCTTGGACATGGACCCGGGGAAAGTAAAAATGTACTGATTATTTGACTAACGCAATTATCCAAAAACTTAGGTTAACTTGTCAAATACTAATTATCATAATTAAACTTAAGTAAAAATGGACTTAGGTCACTTTAAAAAAAACGTAAAGGTATGTGTCCAGAATTTTCGTATTTTCTCGGAACATATGAAACCGCAAATGCTCTATTGATAAATAACTTGAAGTTATACATTTAACAACGAGCAACCAGAAATAATAGTCAAATGGACTTAGGCCACTTTCAAAATAAACGCCTCATACACATAATTGTGACCATGTGATTATTTTTTTTTTCTATTATTATTGTTAAAAGTGTTTATATATAATTTTCATTTCTTCTGGGTAATATAAATTTTGCATAAAACATATAATTTACTTTTATAATAGTCATATTTAATCCTTTTTTCACCTGTTTAGTTTAAAAGATTTGTAATTTACAAAATTTCAGCCCATTTGTTTCACTACATTAAATTTTAGAAATACAATTCAATACCTGTTAATGTTATCCCAAATAGAAACTGTTCCCTCTTGTTGTTACATGACACCAGTTCAAACTGAACAATCGCACTAAAAATCTTATCCCCCGGCTTCACTTCCCGAGTTGAAGTGTGAATTGGAGACCAACGGAGGAATGCGGGTGGTACAATTGCCTCGCCACCAATCAGAAACGGTCGTCAAACCCGGGGGATTCTATTGTGTGTATACTGGTTATTTGGTTATTGTTTGATTTCATCTTTTGTATATATAAGGTTTGGTTCATTGTGTTTCAAACACAACCTGTTCAAAAATGTTTCTCAATATATATATATATATATATATATAATATAGACAATAATTATTAAACACAATCTGTACATTTTTTTTGTTTAATGCACGAATCAGATTTTGGATTTTATTAACTAGTTTTTTTTATTGAAATGTATATTATTAAATGGAAATTCCGTTAAAGGAACGAAAATCGGGGCTATTCTGTAAGGGAAATGTTAACTTTGACGGGTACTTTAGTTTTTAATTATTTATTATTTAATTTCACATTCTATATTCATAGAATGTGAAATTAAATAATAACGAACACGTTAAACTTAAATTTTCTTGTACGGAATAGCCGCGAATAAGTATAGAAAATATTTAATTATTTATTCGTTTTCAAGTTCAAACTGTCTGTTACCTAGATTAAGTTAAATTAATTAAACATATATTAGATTTAAGTTTTCGCAATGTGTTACAGTTTCCAAATGGTTGTAATCAATAATAAATAAATAAATTATCATGATTCGAATGCTCATTTAAAAAATTCGAAGATTCCGAACACTTGCAAAGCCATATACTCTGATCGAAAAATATATATACTTCAGAAATTGCTTTAAATTAGTCGTAAATAAGTTATGAATCGAAAAAAGTCGTATTTCGGTAACTTCAAAAAATAATTAATAGGAAATCCACTGCAATTAATAGGCAAAAAAAAAGTTATCGAAAATCCAATTAGTTAACAATGTATCATCGGTTAGTTGTGCTGCTAATAATATATGTGGTTATTTAGCAAGCTAGCAAAGTCGCACGATATTAAAAAAATAAATGCGACAAAAGTATTCTCTTCACAATTTATTTATCACTAATTTACGACAAATTATTAACTAATTAGATTTTTGATAAACTTTTTTTAATATAATCGTATAAATATATATATTATATTTAAAAAAATGCTACATTTTTTTTGTTTTTTTTTTTCAACTTATTACGACTAATTTGCAGCAAATTCTATTTATGAAATTCCGCGATTTAAACTTCGATTATATCATAAACGAAAAAAAAGCAATATTAGATCCACTTAGATGATCTTATCACTATAGTAAATTAAGTCAATAAATTAAAACTTGGTTTATTCCTTTCTTTCACTTACTTCAAAAAGTGAAGAAAGGAATAAATCAAGTTTTAATTTATTGATATAAAACACTTCACGTAAACTCAAGAGTAATAGTGATAGTAAATTAAATATTAATATTTATTCTTAATTAATGTATTTGATAAATTCCGTGAATTAAACTTCAATTATCATCATAAGCGAAAAAAAAAATCCAACAATAGTAGATCCACTTAAATGATCCTATCACTATAGTAAATTAAGTCAATAAATTAAAACTTGGTTTATTCCTTTCTTTCACTTACTTCAAAAAGTGAAGAGAGGAATAAACCAAGTTTTAATTTATTGATATAAAACAATTCACGTAAACTCAATAATAATAGTGATAGTAAATGAAATATTAATATTTTTTCTTAATTAATCTTCTGTATTTTATTAATACACACCAACATATTAATATTAAGTTTAACTACTTAAGAAATAAGGAATGCATTTAGAAATACTCGATTACAAAAATTGCTCGATTTTGTCCATTTCTGCTGAGTTTCAATGACATCATACGAAATCTGTAAGGAATACGGCTACAATTAATGTGCAAATTCGAGTTTTTTTAATAGTCGAAAATGTATTTTTGATTGATATAAATAATGGATTATTTTTCGAAAATATTTATTGATGGAAATTTCCATTTTGTGTAAACATTACAATATTTTATGGATAAATAGATAAAGCTATATAATAATAATAACAATGTATAAGTAACTCATAAATTATTGTAATTTAATAAATAATAGTCATTTAAATCATAATCCAACTTAATCTAATCTAATAAAACCAAACCTAACTTGAATTATCTATACTATAACATGGATTAAATTACCGATTGTCATTAATTGTAAAAATGTGATTTTCCGTAAATAAAGAATTAATTAATTAATTTAAAAAAAAAACTAGTGTTGGGCAAAATCGAATATTATTAGTAATCGAGTATTACTAAATGTGTCATTTTAAGTATTTAAAACGAAAAAGTAACTTCATATTTATGTTTATTAATAAATGGGAAATTATTTTTGATATTTTTATAATAAGAAACATTCATAAAATTATAATATATTTAATTTAGAAATAATAAAAGATCGACTTTGCCCATCACTAAAAAAAACATATATTCTTGTAATCCATTTTATACTACAGGTTTAATAAAAAAATATTTATTATGTTTATATATTTATTATGCCTTACCCCACACAGTGGTAGAAAGGTCAATGATTAAAAAAATGAATATATATTTATTATATTATTTATATTTTTATAATATATAGGGTGTCTCACAGAGAACACACATTAAAAGTATATGGACTTCCAATTAATAGATTGTATTGAAATTTTTACCATTTATGTAGACTAGCATGTTCTTTTTAATGAAAATATTTTCATTATAATACTCCGTGTTATACCAGAAGTCGACACCAACGGTACTCATATTTTTTATTATAGATTTCGATTCTCCACATGATTTTATAATAAAAACTATTAGCTTTTGTTATACCTAAACCTTACCATTTTTGAGATATCTGAATATTTATAAAAAAATATCACTTTTTAAGAGATCACTTCAAAAAATTATAACATGAGATAGAAGAAAGCCATTGTTTTTATATTTTATACATATATTGTACAACCCTTAGGTTAAGTATATCTTCAAAAATAATGGAAAATATTATAGAAGTCGACGCCAACGGTACTTTATTTTTTATTATAGATTTCGATTCTCCACATGATTTTATAATAAAAACTATTAGCCTTTGTTATACCTAAACCTGACCATTTTTGAGATATCTGAATATTTATAAAAAATATCACTTATTAAGAGGTCAATTAAAAAAAATATAACATGAGATAGAAGTAAGCCATTGTTTTGATATTTTATACATATATTGTGCAACCCCTAGGTTAAGTATATCTTCAAAAATAATGGAAAATATTATACAGTGTGTCTGAAACTATTTGGATAGTCGAGTGAATTTCATATAGTCTAAATTTGATTTTTTCAAATGTAACACTCTATATATTTATTTTCACACAGTCTGATGTAGAATTTAGTTCTGCATTAATCAAGACATTAGTACATTAATTAAAATATCTGACAGTATGCAATTTCATTTGGAAAAGAAAAGCAACTAGATTTAATAGTAATAATCTGTCTTTGAGTAAACTTACTCATTCATAATTTTGTAAAAATATGTCCATTTGGCTGATTCAAAATTTTAAACTATAATTTTATTCAATTACAAATTTCCCACAAAAAAATAAAACGCAACAGGAGATTGCGTGAGTTTTTTTTTAGTTTGGTATACATTTTGAATAATTTTTAACATTACTGTCGTTCTTCATATTTAACGTTAGCGCAATTTCCACAATTTCGATATGGAATTTATGTTTTATGCTACAACTTTTTTTCTTTAAAGAAGATATATATAAAATAATTTTAGGTTGCGGAAAAGTTTCACGCTCTTATTTTGAGGTCGTCTTCAATTCGTCGTTGTTGTTGTCCACCTTGCCTTATTTTTGGTAAACAGCTAGCGTGCGCGGTTGTTTAAAATTATCTCGTAATTATTTATAAACAAACAAAGACACTTGCAGTTATTAATGTGTGTCCTACATTAATTTTTTATTGCTATTTATAGCGTTTGATTTATTTATAGGGAACACCGACTAATTGCGTGCACAGTTTAAAACTAAACATTCAGTAAATATATAATTCGCATAATATAATAAAAATGAAATTGCGTCACAAAAAAATATTCATTTTTTGTTCTGCTTTATTGTCGGTTATCATATTCAATATAAATATTTATGCACAATCAATTGCTTAAATTGCTTTAGTTCAAAATGATCCAAATCCACGAAGAATATTAATTCTTGAAGTATCTCAGATTTGATCGTTATGTAATTGGATGTAGTACCCTCCATAGTGACTCATTGATGTCTATTGGTCAAGTAGACATCGATCAATTTCTACGCTGTATGAGAAAAGCCGAATTAGTGCAAATATAGAAATAACTAATCTGTGACTAATTGTGTCAAAGGCTTTACAAAAAATAAAATAAAATTACGAAAAAAAAAAATCATACATTTCTTATTCTGCTAATATTTAATATAAATATTTATTCACAATCAATAACTTAAATTGCTTTTGTTCAAAATGAGCCAAATCAGTCGATTTTTTGTCGTAATTCTAATATGGGTTATAGGTATCTTAACTAACTAACCATCTTTATTCAAATGTGTATATGTATGTACAATAATATACAAAGTAGAATTATATTCTGTAGATGATGAATCGGCTATCGACCGGAGGTCTTTCAGCCTAGGTATCTTATTTTATTTATTATTTCAATTTATTCATGTCTAGTATTATCATTAAAAAAATGAATCTTACATTTGCCATAAATAGCAATGTATACAAAACAATAACAAAAGAATATGAAAGTAAAGTAAAAAAAATGGTGATGTATCCCCGGTGAATTTGGTCAAATAAGTTTTTAAATGAACACTTAACAGTAAAGACAAAATATATTAATTGAAAAAATGAATTGTTTTCTTTTAAAGTTAAAGCTGAATATGACGACAGTTTGACGTTTTACTTGTCATTAAAATAATTATTTAAATAATTAAAGACTTCAGAGCCAACATAAAAAAGATTATAAAAATAATTCTTTATTTCTAAGGGATTGTGACCAAAAGTTTTTCAGATCTTTCCACTGTTATAAAAAGCTTAGATATAAAGTTTGGGTTTAATCCATTTAGCCGTTTATGCGCTATCGCGGAAACACACAGACATTTTTCAAAACTCGATGGAATGGACTCAGGGGACCCCAAAACGTGCATATTTGTTGAAATTCGCGGATCGAAAATTTTCACGATTACAATACTTTCCCTTGGACAGGGGTCCGAGGAAAGTAAAAAAATAATAGAGAAACGTTTAAATGGGCAAAGGGGTGTAGTTCAATAAAATGTGATTTTTTTTCAAAAAATAAATTTTTATAATTTTCAAAATATATTTTTGTTAATGATTTGGAGCCATATCTACTAGTCTACTAATTCCTATCAACTAATCGCTACTAAATAATGTTTATTTATTTATTTATTATCCAACAGATTCATAAGATCTAATTACAGGATGAACTAGAAAAATACAATGATAGCGCATATAATATAGACACAATACGTACATAATATGTATATAATGAATATACTTACAATATAATACAATGGTATTAACATAACTTAAAAACTAAAAAAAAAATAAGTAGGATTAAATTAAATGAAAACATGAAGTAGCGTAGTTGTGTAGAGTACCAATACCACATCTAGTATAATCTGAAAATTTTGTGTTATTTAACATATAATATGAAGTCAAATTGTACTTATCTTCTTTCTATGGTAAGAAATGTAGTTGGTCTTCAGTTAGTCACGATTATCAGACTATGTATATGGCTGTAGGTATTTAAATTTAATTATTTATTTATTTAACGGATTTACCTTTTTACAAATATTGTAGATAATATTTATGTATAGTGGATTGTATAACAAAAATAAAGAAATAATAATAAGAAAACAAATAATTGGCGCCGCTAGATATAATTACAACTTAATAAAACACTTTTAACTTTGTTTGCACAACTATTTTTTATTATTTAGTGACTATAGTTTCGACATTAGCGTGTCATTATCAAACTAAGAGTATCTTAAAAACTACTTTACAGGGAATATATACACATTATTTACGAAGGGATAATAGCTTTAAAAATAGGGGTATATATTAGGTCGAGTTGGTCATTAATTTGTTATTAGATTTATCCTGTAGACATACGTTTTTGAGTTATGATAAGAGCATAGAATATCATGATGTACTTAATTAAATGTGAGTTTCGTGAAGATTTGAAAGAAATATGAAAACACTTTGTACAGTTTTCTTCACTTATTTATTTATCAATGTTTTACAAACAATTGTAAAACATTGATAATGATCACATTTTGATCGAAATGTACATCTGTTAATAAATAAATAAGTGAAGAAAAGTGCACAAAGTGTTTTCATATATCATGATGTAATTGAAAATAAAATTCATTACGTCACTTTTAAATTTTATTAAAACATCAAATGTACATTTTAAGTACTAAGTACTCATTATCGATGGTATTTACCATTATTTTACTGAAGTAAGGAATTTTATTTTCAACTACAACATTATACAACACTACTCAATCTAAGTTATTCAGAGACATATAGTATCGACAAAAAAAAAACTAATACTAATATTTGACTTTAAAGACTTTAAATAAAAACAATTTTAACAATATTTACCAGATGTACTTTTTGGTCACAAAGTGATCATTAATATTACATATACTTAAATATAAGTGCATCTGAAGATTGCATTAGTGATTAAAAACGTTTTATTTATCTGCTACTTGAACTTTTTTCATGCATTAATAAATAACCTTGACCATTTCAGCTTCAATGATTCATGCACCAGATAATTGGAGTACAAACGCGTGCGTAATGGTAAAATTATTCAAATGCCTTTCATTGTTTTTAAAGAAAGAAAAAGGTATATAATTGATATGAATACTTAGATTAGATTGATACATAGTTCCAATAACAAGGAAATATATATACTTGTATATATTACTTTATATATATATATACAGGGTGAGTTAACCGTTAGAAAAACGGTTAACTGGGAAAAGAAGTGTAGTTTTATAAGACGAATAAAATGACACTTTCAAAATATTTGAAAAAGTCAAGGGTAACTAGATATTTTGAAAAAAGTAAAATGTGCCAATTTTTTGAAATCAATATATCTCTATTATTATCATAGATAGAAAAAAACTGTAAAGGACAAAGTTGTAGAAAATTTTACACAGATTAATAACAAAAAAATAAAAAAAAATCGCCCATATTTTGGTAGATATGACACAAACATACCTTTTTTAAATGGAAACGATAGTTGGCTATGACTTTATTAAAAGGGCTATTTTTTCCCTTTAATCCAATATAACATATGCCATAGTTATTTTTAAAATAAAATAAGTTACAGTCGTAACTAATAATAATAATAACGCATATATTCTTGTATATTAGAAAAAAAGTGAATGCGACACATTATCAATTTAATTAAATTAAAAAAGTAACTTTTTTATTGTACATTTGTGACTAGTTTCAACTATACAATAATCATTATCAAATTAAGATACTATGTATAGTGTAATCGAAATTAGTAACTAGAGTTAAATAAAAGTGGTTTTAAAAAGTAGCCAGTTTTTGTATTTATAATAATGTTTTGCAATTAAACAAAAATACAACAGTTATTTTTTTAGTTTCAGAGTTTTTATTCTAGAAATAATGCTACAATAAAAATATGAAACTAAATGCTGTGATTATTTCATTGTGAATATGCAGTTTCATCAAATGATCAAACTTGCGATGGACAAAATACATTTTTTTTCATTAATCGAATACGAAAAGATCGATTATTTTCGACAATTGAATGTTAATTTTATCGTTTTTATGAAATCTATGACTCAAAACTCAAATATAAATATTGTAATTACTATTTCTATAACTATTTGAGGTAAATAGAAAAGAGTATTCATTCACTTGGTCACAGTTATTTAAATATATTAAATAAAAATGATTTGAAAATAATTAATAAATTATTTCCGGGTATTTGCCCGGGAAGTAGTTGTTTTAATGTGCATTTGTTTAACGTACTTACGTAACGTAAGTCAAAGGTCACAGAGTTAAATGTGGAAATAATTTATTAATTATTTTTAAATCATTTTTATTTAATACTATTTGAGGTATTTTGAAATTTAAACTTTCTATATTATTTTATAAGTTATTTTTAAATTTGCAACTCAAAAAGTGTTATAACTATTCATGTTATTTATATTTACATTTTTTATTAATATTTTCTATTATTATTAATATATACATGTATACGGTTGTTGATTGAAATATTGCTTCAAATAACGAAGATATAAATAAAAAAAGAAAATCGCATTTTTCGGTTGTTTTTTTTTTTCATTTTTCTTGAAAACAAAGAAACTTAACCCAGTTTTATCAATTGGATATTAATCAGCATGATTAATATTAATGCCATTTGGCACTCTTGCAGAATCTAATAATTAATAATAGTAATAGGTAATAGGTTTAATAGTAATAGGTAATAGTAATAGGTTTAAATTTTTAAACCTACCCTCTATCTCTTATAATAAGAGAGATCCCCATGCTGAGACTCAAATTTGAAACACCCTGTATACTGTTGTACGTTGATATGTTCATTTTATTTAATTTGTAATGTAAATTGTTTATAATAGAGATTCCATCTCAACCATTGAATTTTTAATAACGTACAAGTTAAATTTAATATTTTACCCACGGATTAGTCCCGATTATCCATCCCAAGTAAATAATATTTCATTCGAAAATTGTCATAACTGGTGTGTTTGGGTTATTGTATATAAGCCAGTCACGAATTTTTAGAGTGACCGAGAGGATCACGGTCATGATTCGTGTCCAGTGCTGAATTAGCGAGTATTCAAATTTAGCGTGTTTATTACGTGCACAATAAAAGATAAAAGAAATCTTATACAGACAACGCAATTTTGTAAACAACAACGAAAACTATAAAACCGAAGCTTACAATCAACGTGTTTTTTTGTTTAATAATAATCCTAACATAGATTGTCAATATTGTCGTCTGTTGACAATATACTAGATATTTGCTTTTTTTCAATACATAGGCAGTGTATTTCAACATGTATAAAACTCGCACTAAGTATAATATATAAAAGCCATTGCAGCTATTCAAATCATCTGGGGCCTTATTCCTGAAATCCATCGCATGAAATCAGTCGTACGCAGCTGTCAAATTCACATGTAAATTCCTATCTAAATGACAGATTTCATATGCCCTTAACGTTCGATCAATTTCAGGAATACGGGCCCTGTTTAAAACCGTACTTTATTAATAATTTCTTTTATGTTCTGAATTCTTATTATTTTGATAATAAATTTCAAAATAAAGTTTGTTTATTATTATTATTATTATTATTATTATTATTATTATTGTTCTCCTTATGAAACATGTTTTTTTGTTCGAAACGTATTAGTGCTGGGTAAAACCGAATAATTTTAGTAATCAACTAATACTAATTGTATGAAATAAATATGAATAGATTATTAAAAATCAACCAATAAAACACAGATTAGATTGAATAACTTTAAATTCTCGGCTAGTTTCGGGTAACTTTAAATTTATTTTAATGACTTTAGTTACGACAATTAACAACAAGAACTCTTAGTTTGATAATGGCAAGTTAAAATTGTTTAATAATAATAATATCTTTATTTCCCAACAGAAAATTGAATTTGCAATTACAAGGATGGCGTACATAATATATCCTGAGTAAATTAGCTCCTACTATCATTAAATATATCTACAAAATCAGCAAACACAGTATAGTAGGGCATCATTGTGTTAATTGGTGAATTATAATAAATATTCGAATGGGGCAGAAAGACCTCTGGTCGATTGCCATTTAACAATTAATTAATTTTTGTGTGATATACATAATCAATGTTTGTTACCTTATTGTAAACTTAATTGTTAATAAAGATTGTTATATATATATATATTCGAATGACTACGATTATACTAAAATGGCGTTGTTGAAACTGTAATCACTAAAATAAATTGAAGGTTATACAAAGTGAATCAGTGTTTTTCTTATAACTTAAAACAATGTATAACAAATTATAAGCCTCTATTATCAATAATTTTATTACTAAATGTTACAATTATTCTTTCATTGTTTAAAATATGATTTATACTTAAATAGAAAATAATAAAAAATCTTATTCTAATAAATCTAATAAGCAAAAATTATAAATATTATAATTGTCAAAGAATTTATGATAATTTCACTGTAATAAAAGTAAAGTACGTTACAATTGTAAATTGTTTTTAATTTATTTATATACGCAATCTCCAATTTTCCAATTTGTAAGTGTAGTTACATAATATGAATAATTTATGAAAAATTCATTTTACATACATTATCTTGTAATTTAAGACGATATACTTATTTACATAAAAGAAACTTTTTCAATTTTAAAATGAAAAAAGGAAGTATGTTTTATTTAGATAAGAAAGAACTATATGTTTTATAATTCCACTGATCAATTTATACAATTTGTTGTTGTTTAATTTTTATATACAGGGTGAGTTTTTTTTCGATGTTCTCGAGATAGAAAAACGATTAAATGGGGAAAGAAGTGTAGTTTTATAAGACGAATAAAATGACACTTTCAAAATATTTGAAAAAGTCAAGGGTAACTAGATATTTTGAAAAAAGTAAAATGTGTCAATTTTTTGAAATCAATATATCTCTATTATTATCATAGATAGAAAAAAACTGTAAAGGACAAAGTTGTAGAAAATTGTACACAGATTAATAACAAAAAATAAAAAAAAAAAATGTTCGCCCATATTTTGGGAGATATGACACAAACTTACCTTTTTTAAATGGAAACAATAGTTGGCTATGACTTTATTAAAAGGGCTATTTTTTCCCTTTAATCCGTTATAACATATGCCGTAGTTATTTTTAAAATAAAATAAGTTACAGTCGTTTTTAATTTTACCATACACCAAAAAATAGTTAGCCATGAAAAAGACAAAAGTAAAACAACTGCAGTTGTTTATTCTAAACACACATTAATTCATTCCATTTGCATTTAAATATTGTTTTCTCTTAATTTAATGATTTTATTGTTGTCAGATCATAATAAAATAACAGTGTTGAATGAAATAAAAGCCTCACTTGTATGGAAGATCAGTTTCATTATTTCATTTAATCAATCTGAATACAATCGTTTTGATCAACAATTATAATTTTTGTATATATAGAAAATCTTTATTTCTGAGAAATACATTAAATTACATTACAATATTTACATTACAATCATAAACCTCTAGTTAAGCCTCAGAAAATGGCTATCGACCATTCTGCCTTAATTTTTGTTTATATGTATTTTTTTTAATTTTGTTAGATAACAAAATTAGATACTGTAGATACTGTATTCGTGTTATCTAATATATCAATAAATGGTTTATTATTTTATTATTATTATTATTATTACTTTTTAATATGAAGTCGTTTTGTATCCTTTCTCTACTTTAATATTTATTTATTTATACCATTTATCATTTCATCATTTTATTATTTAATACATTTTTATGGTTGTAAAATCTTAATATAATAACAGAATTTCATGTTAGCGTTCATTGGATTTTATCGTGTACGTTAATGAAATCAATGATTTAATTAGCACATTAGATTTTTGTGGAATGATTCACGAGCACGTGACGATAACAATCGCCGTTCGGAAGTGAATGTCACAAAGGAAATAACCTTTGTTGTGAATGACGCCGTTTACAAAGAAAATTATGAAATAATGAGAAATTTAAATAAAGGATAAATCATTCTAAATAGTCTTAATGAAACCGTTTAGATGATAATTAATTATACAACTACAACATATTTATTCAAAGAAAATTATTTATATTTTGTCTTTTATTAAATGTTTAGATTGTTAATGTAAAATAAAGCAAGATATTAAAATGTTTAGTTTCACAACATTTATTGTAGGTACACTACTACAATTGTTTCGATCTATAGTTTCTTCATCAGTTTCATAGTCTCAATAATAGAATTCTATTAAAATTGTGATTGTAATAAGAGATGTATAGTTCTTCATCAGTTTCATAAAGTAACAGTCTCAATAATAGAATTCTATTAAAATTGTGATTGTAGTAAGAGATGTATAATTCTTCATCAGTTTCATAAAGTAACAGTCTCAATAATAGAATTCTATTAAAATTGTGATTGTAATAAAATATGTATAGTTCTTCATCAGTTTCATAAAGTAACAGTCTTGATAATAGAATTCTATCAAGATTGTGATTGTAGTAAGAGATAACCATGCAATAAAAAATCGATTTACTAGGACATTTGGCCGACAAATGATTAAATAAATAAATTTAAATTTTGTTTATTGTCTGTTATTAATTTCAGTCAATTTAAATTAAATGACTAATTATTGCGTATTGCGCCAATTCACTATTTCTTGTTAGAAATGAAAATTGTAATATTTCTTGTATGGCTTGACGAAATATTATTAGAATAATGTTAAGATGATTAAGGTAGGAATTAAAACTCGTGGTTTGTTTCACAATTTAAATTCTGATTATAATGAAATTAATAGGTTGTTAACTCTTTTTAGTAGTGGATTGTTGATGAACAGCGAGATTAGTCAAACAATTGTATATCTTTGTGATGAAGATCATCACAAAGATATACAATTGTTTTTATTGTAGTTCTCTCCAATAAAAGTGTTAAATTTGTTGTAAATATTTCCATTAATTACAATATTCATTAATCCGGATATATTATTATGTTCTTAACTTAAAGACTGTTTGGACACAGTTTTTAATTTAAAATAATCTTAACTATTTTTAAAAATATTTTTTATCATTCTTTTTCATTCTCTACGGAATTTTCTAAGTACAGCCTCGATTGTCTTTTTATTAGTGATCGCATATAAGTGGAGTTCGTCGAACCTGAATTACCTGTTATCTAATGATACATTAGAAGCTGTAAAAATCCCAGGTAGCTATTATTTCGAATTACTACAGTAATTGCGTGTCGAAGTCGCACTGGAATTTCTGTTGGCCTGCGCTGCTGAGAATTGACTCACTCATTCAGAACACAATTACGGTAGCAATAAAACAGCTATTTTAATACTCGCATAAATACAGTAGAAAAATATAGTTTCGCATTTTCTCGTTACTTTTTTGTATCAATGTCATTACGTCGGTGATTTTGAACACGCACTATTTCGTTTTTTAACCGAAGTTATTTATATTTTAATTAGATAGAGGATGTAATCGTTTCAACTTCGGGAATTCGATGTTTTTCTATATTCAGCGTTGTATACAACACGTCGAAGAACTAGATACTTGAAGGAGAAAAAACATAAGTTTTCAGAGTCATTCAAAGAATTTAAATTTAATTGAAACTTGGTTCGATTTCCGGAAATGTTTCACTATCTGTTGTTGATTTCGTATTCTTAAACCCCAAAAATATATAAATTTACAACACCTAACCTACGAATCATAATAAATTAAAGACGACGCAAGCGCCATCTTTTGCCTAATTTCAAGTGGCATCGTCAACAATTTGGGTCTACGAGGTAGATGACCGAGAATCATTGTTTCGTCCACAAAAGGAAGGCGAACTTGTCCTGTTTATGAGAACAGCAAAAAAAAAATTCACATTCATTCAATTCAACTAGCGTATGGATAACTAGTGATGGTCATTTCGGTTTTTCGAACCTCATCAGACTTGAAATTAGGCAAAAGATGGCGCTTGCGTCGTCTTTAATTTATTGTGATTAATATCTCGGGTATAATTTCGGTTCAGCCGCCTTCATCAAGGCATTGCACATGGAACACATTAGTCTGATGAGGTTTGAAAAACCGAAATGGCTATCACTAGTTATCTATACGCTAGATGAATGGTGGCTGAACATTTCATTAAACCTAACCTATGTGTGTCAACTTTGCATCACGATTACAAATGCGAAAAAATGGATTAAATTTAGATTACATAATTTTTACAACATAAATTCCTCGAACCTGTCTTTTAATAAAATATAAACATTTATATGTTAAATCAGGCCATTATTTCATTATATTATTTTTATATTAAAAAAATAAAAAAGAAAATAATTATTTTCACTTGATCTGCAATTACCAAACATATTAAAAAAGACCAAGTATTACCTTTTTAATATGTTTGGTTTTGTTTGTATAAAATATTCTTGATTAATAAAAAAAAAACGCTGCTTTATTAGCTTTGCTGAGATGCAACGGCAAATATTTATTATTTAATACAATGTTCGGCGTGGGTATTTGCCCGGGAAGTAGTTGTTTCAATAGATTTGTATTTTTGTATTTTTACTTTGTAAGTACTTAATTGTAGAGCAAATGAAAAGAACATGATTAAGTAATTAATTATTTTCTTTTTTTATTCTTTTAATTTAATTAAACTGCAATGTGAAAAATTACTACCATCTTTATACAATCGAGATTCCAATAATATAGTGAAAGTTACGGTAACGTTTTCGAATGGTGTCACGGGATATAGAAAATTTTGAAAACGGAATTATGGGTAAACGTGCGTGAAATGAACGAATCCGAAGTCAGAATCTGTAGGAAACTTACCATTTGTTTACAATTAGCATTGAAAGTCCCAATTTTGAGGTTATAATTGATCCGATTTCCGACTAAATAAGCACATTGCGAGTATAAATCGTACACATGATGAAATAATCTTCTAATTTATGACGAAATTTAACAAATTTGTTGCAATTTTTTCATTTATTCGGCCAAAATCACGATTTTAATTTTATACAGAAAATTACGTTTCTATGAAAAAATCAATATGTATTTTAGATCCATTTGTAAATAGTAGATATTTTAATTTATGATAGCAAAAATAGATGGCGTCACCGCTCCACTAAACTATTTTGTACAATATAATAAAAAATAATAGAGAATTATTCATCGACTATTATAAATAATACATACATATTTAATTAATGATTTTTTTTATGAAAATATTGGATAGATTGGTACAACTTACGATCTTTTGCACGTTTTGTCAGAATACTTTACAAACATGTTTGTACACTCACCTAACCTAAACTAACCCAAACTAACCTAATCCAAACTAAACTGACCTAACCTAAACTAACCTAACATAACCTAAACTAACACAAACTAACCTAACCTAAACTAACCTAACCTAACCCAAACTAAACTAACCTAAACTAACGTAACCTAAACTAACCCAACCTAACATAACCTAAATTAACACAAACTAACCTAACCTAAACTAACCCAAACTAACCTAACCTAAACTAACCTAACCCAAACTAACCTAACCTAAACTAACACAAACTAACCTAACCTAACATAACCTAAACTAACCTAACCTAAACTAACCTAACCTAAACTAACCTAACCTAAACTAACCTAAACTAACCTTCCCCAAACTAAACTAACCTAACCCAAACTAAACTAACCTAACCTAATATAACCTAAACTAACCCAAACTAACCTAACCTAAACCAACCCAAACTAAACTAAACTAACCTAACCGAAGCCGACAAAACGTGCAAAAGATCGTAAGTTGTACCAATCTATCCAATATTTTCATTAAAAAATCATTAATTAAATATGTATGTATTATTTATAATAGTCGATGAATAATTCTCTATTATTTTTTATTATATTGTACAAAATAGTTTAGTGGAGCTGTGACGCCATCTATTTTTGCCATCATAAATTAAAATATCTACTATTTACAAATGGATCTAAAATACATATTGATTTTTTCATAGAAACGTAATTTTCTGTATAAAATTAAAATCGTAATTTTGGCCGAATAAATGAAAAAATCGCAACAAATTTGTTAACTTTCGTCATAAATTAGAAGATTATTTCATCATGTGTACGATTTATACTCGCAATGTGCTTATTTAGTCAGAAATCGGATCAATTATAACCTCAAAATTGGGACTTTCAATGCGAATTGTGACCAAACGGTAAGTTTCCTACAGATTCTGACTTCGGATTCGTTCATTTCACGCATGTTTACCCATGATTCCGTTTTTAAAATTTTAAAAAGCCCGTGACACGATTCGGAAACCTTTCTAAAGTTACAATATTGAAAAGTATTATAACAAATATTTAATTTTAATTAATACAATCTAGATTTTAAAAAAAATGGAAACAATTGAATTTTTATCTATACAACCATATGTTAAAATTAATATTCTCAACGTTTTATAATAAAATTTCAAGTGTAGATAAAATAGACTATTGTTAATTTTCTACACCTAAACCATATAGATAAGCGCCAGAACAAAATTACCAAACAGAAACAATGCGCGCGATAAACGCGTAATATTATGAATTTGTCGAGATAACGTTTGTTGTGCAAAGCTGCAAAAAAACGTTAAAGCTACGTATGCCACCGATGGTACACCTGCTCGGCTCTCACATCTAATTAATTCTCCCTCGGCGACCGCAACGCGTTCTGCGGCGACCAAGGAAGGTCGAAATCGTCCGTAGATAGATCGATCGGTCCGGGGGGGAAACTCACGCGAAAACCGGAAACGCGTTGTTGTTTGTGACCAACCGGAAGAAGACGCGCGCGGTTAAACAAAAGATGCCCGACCAATTGGAGATCGAGCTGAGCAAAACGGCGGGCTTCGGGGATTTTTCGAGGAACAGCGCCGGTACGTATTCACCACGATCACAAGAGATTTATCCCCTCTGTATAGGTTATGGTGTGGTGGAGTTCAACTTCAGTGGAGTTGTACCTGTTTAGGTTATATGTACTAGGTGTGGAAGGCCACTGGTTCGACCTGCTCGCATTCCTTACCACTTTTTTCGCCTGTCTCACGACGTCGGCGCGCGTCTTTAATATTATTCGCTCGGCCTTGGATTAAATAACGCACACACGAGGAGCACGTGTTATTACAGGCGGTTAAGTGCATTATAAGACGGTAACCATGACAACGGTTAATATAAACAGAGATGTAACACGTTGAAAGGTTAAAATCGTTACAGATACAACTTGACGTGCAAGAGCATTTCTTTGAAATTCGTGGTTATTCCTTATGGGTTAAGTTACATTTAACATGCACGTTATTAAATAAATTCACATTCTACTGATATATATCTCTTGCAAAAGTTGCTTAGACTGTGATGATAAAAATAACTTACATACTAAGCTTAACATTTCCCTTACAGAATAGCCCCCATTATCATGTACTTGCCGGAATTCTAACTTAATTAGTAGAAAGGAGGTAAAATATAATGCAGGAGCCTGTATAATCCAAAAATAAAAGCGTGTCAAAGACTTTGATCATATATGATCGAAGATACTTTACTTTCAGATATGATCCCAAAATTCAAGCGATTTTTTGAACTGTATCCGTAAATACAAATTTCTGCGTTTGCGTTCGATGGCCAAAATTCAAAACTTTGTGAAGTTAACGTATTTTCGGAATCTTTGAAAAATAACTAATTCTGATTTTCTGTGTTTCAAGTAGTCAAATTACTTATTTTTTTGTAATTACAGAAAACCAAGATTTGAAGTTAACAGACGACGCAAGCGCCATCTTTTGCCTAATTGCATGTGGCATCGTCAAGTTTGACAAAAGATGGCACTTGCGTCGTCTTTCATTTATTATGATTCATATCAGGTATTTAACCGCAACACAAGATCCGTTCAACCGCCTTTATCAAGGCATTGCACTTGAACACACTAATCTGATGAGGTTCGAAAAAACGAAATGGCGATCATTAGTTATCCAAACGTTAGATGAATGGTGGTTGAACATTTTATTAAATATCAAATAAAAACTTCCTCTGGTGCTGATATATTCATTATCAAGAATTGTAATAATTTTATTGTTCAACCTATGTATAATTGTCAGTGTTTACGTATTTATTAATAAATACTAAATGACAATTATATCCTCAATTAAATATTGACACAGGTAAATATTTTCAAAATATTTATGAGTCAGAATTACAGATATATGTCGACTTAAGTTATGTTTCCTAAGATTTATTATTTATAATAAGAGAGGAAAGATTGATGAAAAGATGCACAAGGTTTTGCCCGGCACCTCCACCAGGACGGAGGCGCAAGGTATAGGCGGTTAATAATTATTAGTTTATTGAAGTTATAGCTTACTAAATATACATTTAATTAACAGATTTTGCTTTACATTTTTATTGCTGAAAAATACCATATAGAATACAAGGTGATTAAAAATTGCGTAATAATCTTCAGATAGGGTGGTTCATTTATGAATTTTGAATAAATAATCTAAATAAAGAAAATATTGAATTCTTCACGAGGTTATTGGAATATTAAACGTGTCTTTGTAAATTCGTATTATTCTTCAGATATTTTTGAAAAAATCGATTTTTGTTATATGTTCGATATATAATTGTAACTCACGTAAACTGAAAAATTCTGTCTGTTTTTATCATTTTTCTAACTGCCAGTGTATAGTACTTTTCGAGTACTAAAGACGTGTTGCATTCTGGTCGCGATTTGACAAAAATAAGTGTTAAAAAATCGAAATTTGGTTTGGAAAACGGTTACCGGCTGCTAGTTATGTAATAAAAGGGATATTATTATGATGATAATGGGGTGTTTATTTTTTAATAAGGTTACTGAAAACACGAAAAACAAAACAAAGTGATTTATTTTTTCAATAACCTCTATTATATGTTATTAGTGAATATTTTTTTTAATTGGTTTCATGTATTGTATATTAAATTATATATGTATCTATTCTTTTGGAATAAAGATGTTTTTTTTTAATGACAATTTACCAAAATTATAAACAATAATATTTATTATTTATAGATTCTTCATTACAATAAATTTACATTTTATTTATAATAAATTTTATTATACTATAATTTTGTATCGGTTGGTTCAATTAATTCAATAAAATTCTTGTTTTTTTTTTACTTGTTTTATTCAATGACGTCAACAAGTATTGACAGTTTCTAAGCCATTTGAGAATAATCTAAATAAATAAATAAAAATAAAAAAATGGTGATGTGTCCATCATGGCACCTTCCCCGCTGAATACGGTCAAATAAGTTTCTGATAGAAAATTTAATAGGGAAGCAAAATGATTAATAGAAAAAAGTGATTGTTATCTTTTAAAGTTAAACCCGAGTATTTAGAAGAATATTGTAATTAAGTGTGTTATTTCTTACCTTACAATAGGTTAAAATCATTCCTCCACACTCTTCTTCATTTTTGCAAACTGGAGGCGTTTGCGAATGATAAGTTGAATTTGACGGCACTTTGACGTTTTATTTGTCATTAAAATAATTATTTCAATAATTAAAATCTCTAAGGGAATTTATCAGATAAATGCTTATAAAATGAAAACCGGAGGTCCTACAATAAAAGTTTTATAACAGAAATTATTTATTTTCCAAGATCTAAAACTTTTATTTGAAACATTTTTCTATCCGAATTAAAAAATGAAAAATTGCTAAGAGTAAAGTTGCACTTAATGAGTTTTGATTTTAACCAAAAGCTTTTCAGATCATTCCACTGTTATATAAAGCTTAGATATAAAGTTTGGTCTTAATCCATTTAGCCGTTTAGGTGCTATCGCGGAAACACACAGACACACACACAGACATTTTTCAAAACTCGATGGAATGGACTCAGGGGACCTCAAAACGTGCATATTTGTTGAAATTGGCGGTTCGAAAATTTTCACGATCACAATACTTTCCCTTGGACAGGGGTCCGGGGAAAGTAAAAAACAGGCAGAAAGTCCGACAATCGATAGCCATTTTCTGAGGTCTAACAATGTGTAAATGATTGTATTTATATGTATTTTAAAATTACATAATGTAATACTCAGAAATAAATATTTTCAATATATATATAAAAATTAAAATCGATAGTCCAGACAGAATAACACCTACATGAATTGTGATTATTTATATTGTCATATTGTTCAAATTGTCTGTATAGTTTGATTCAAGATGGGTGTATATGTAAAAATTAGTATATCTCAAATAGCTTAAAAAATACAATTCTTGATGAAGCCATTCAATGAAACAAGTAGAAGATAAAACAAGAATTTTAATTAATTATTTGATTATATTTAACTTTTATTTAATTTAGATCTTTCGCAAATAACTGAGAAAAAATGCAATGCTGTTTGCGCAAGATTGTTTTATAGTAAACTAATTTATTTTTTGTTTACAGTTTTTATAATAATAAAATATGTATATAATAATTGTTTATAATTTTTTGTTGTTTAATTTTAATCTTTTACATAACAATACAATACTAAATGCGTTCACAATAAGATTTTACTATACGAGAAAGAAAGATGTGCTGTAGAATTAATCGAATTCTTTTGCGTGTCATATGCAACACAAGATACACACACAAGGCGGGAAATGAACAAGAATACATTTTATTGTCGTAATAACATTATGTTAATTTTTGGCAAAATCGAGTAATATTAGTAATCGAGTATTTTTAAATAAGCAACTTTCAATAAATAAAGTCAATAATTAATAATTAATTGATGTTTCCAATAAATAGGAAACAGTTGCTTATAGTAATAGAATATGTTGCATTAATAACAATGCCATATACTTAATTTTTTAGTAACAAATCTAGTTATACAAAGTAAAAAAGTGTTTCATTTATTAAAGTTGAATGTTTTTTTACATAAAAAATTGAAAATAATTAATTATTCATTAATCATCTTCCTTTTATTTACATTATATACCTCTATTATATGGTCATCCTATATATAAGGATACTACAATTTACAATGGACAAACAACCTTATTTTTCGTCACATTTCGCCGATGATAAAAACGGCACAAATATTTTCATTAAAACAACAACTCATCCATCACTCATTTCTGATTAGTTTTGATTGCTCCCAATCGCCAAATATTTCCATTCCAAACAATCATTGTGTAACTGCCGAGTTTATCGACACCTATCTAAACATATGCTCCAAGATAAGCGTGATAACAGAATCGATTCTGACCTTTACACAAAAAAAATCCACTCGGGATTTTTAAGAAATCGTATCAAACATGCATTTTAATTAACAGAAAATATTCCTTTGGGTGCATTGTATTTACTTAATGTTATGAAATATTTCTTTTGTAGTTTTGTTTCGATTGTTTAATAGTGTTTTTTATGATTAATTTATTGTTTCATCAATTTTGTTTTACCCAAATATTGTGCGATTTTTTCTCTCATCACGTGGAAACAAACATACCCGATAACTCGTAAAACCACTCTTAGCTATTGTTTATTTCTATGTAATTATTTATTTACTACTTATATTAAAACATGTTATAATTTTGTAAAATGGTGAAATTTCCGTAAATAAATATAATAATAATAATTTTAACTAACTGTTACCAAAACTAAAAAAATGGGTGATAAACTTACAACAAATTCCTTCTTAATAAATTCTGTATTCGTCGAAATCCAAACATCCTTCCCAAATATTCACACCCTAGTCTCACCATTCATTAATTCATCAGTACGAACGAAGACTGTTCAGCTAGATGTTTCTAAATTCACATCACCATAAATTCATATTCATATAAGTTTGAATCGTTTTAGCTAATAAGACTTTGTTATCTTAAAGTTAATGGAATATGGCACTAAAATACCCCTAATTCTGGTATAGGTTTTAGTGCATTTTGTCTATTCAATTGGGCCTGCTATCTTAACAGAGTTTCGATTATACCTAATAGAAAAATTATTGTATTTCATCAAGTGATCAAAGAGAACCAAATTTTATTATTTTCTAGTCAAATAATTGAATACAAATGGGGCTATTCCGTGCTAGAAATGTTAAAGAATAATTAATCAATTAATTATTTTCAAATTATTTTCTTTTGATTCATAAAAAAAAAATAATTTTTATAAGTAATGTCTAACCTACACTTATATACAATTATTTTTTTATGAATCAAAAGAAAATAATTTGAAAATAATTAATTGTTTAATTATTCTTTTTTTAATTGCTATGTATTTAAACACTTATAAAGTATAAAGACAATACGAAATAACTACTTCCTGGGCAAATACCCTCGCTCAAATGCTCACGCTGGACATTGAAATACACAATAGATATTTGCCATTGCATCTCAGCGATGTTAAATAAAAACGTTTTTTTAATGAAAAATATTTCACACAAACAAAATCAACTATGTATAAAGGCCATCTGTTTACACGAGTTTCGGGATTTATATCTCGTCGGTACAGCTTTACCTCATATAAAATGTTGAAAAACGTAGCGTTTTCTTCGTGAATTCGTGGGATATGACGGACATGATGTCATAATTAATTAATATCAATAAAAAACATTCTTGTTTTTTTATTAAAATTAAAACAGAAGTTTGCATAGGTAATGTAATTATTTTTATAATTATTATATTAATATTTCCTTTAAATTTAGTTATTAAATATTTAAATTATTTATTTACGTGATAAGTTTAAATTGTATTCTCTTGGAAAATACATGTGTTTATATTTGATTAATTTCTCACTTACATTTAGGTGAATGAGTGTGAATAAGAAGAAATTTTTAACTTAGAATTAAATACTATAAAGACCATAACTAGGAAAAAATAAATAGAAAAGAGTATTTATTCACTTGGTCGCCCGTCATTACTATCACAGCGCGCGGCAGGTGAGGGTCGCTCTTTTTAATTAATTTGATTCAATTCTTTTCGTTTAATTTTATTCGGTTTTGATTTAAATTGAATTAATTTGGTTTAATTTAAATTGATTTAGTATAACTTGATTTAATTTTGCTGATTGTATTTGAATTAATTTAATTGATTTATTTTAAAATCTTAAAATTATGTAAGACATAGTTGTACTGACGAGGTATAGATCCCGAAACACGTGTCTGCAGATGGCTTATATTAAGTAACGTTTTTTTTTTGTTGTTTTTACATTAAATTTTTCTCGAATCAAAATTTGTTGTATTATGTAATATTTTATTGATGTGCAACAGCAGATGTACATTATGTAATTCAATGTCCGGCGTGGGTATTTGCCCGGGAAGTAGTTGTTTTAATGTGCATTTGTTTAACGTAAATCAAAAGTCACAGAGCTAAATGTGGAAATAATTTATTAATTATTTTCAAATCATTTTTATTTAATATAACTAGGAATTTGAGAAAATTTTAATTGATAAAATGGTCAAAAGAAAACAGCAATGGAAAACATTCTTGATTTAATTTTTTATATAAAATTAAAACAAAAGCTCGCACAGGTAATGTAACTATAAAGATCTTTACGTTTTTTTTTATATTTGATATGTATAGTTAGATGTCAGTTTAATAAAGTTATACTTTAAAATTAACATATTTCTTATAGAATAGCCCTGATTTTTTCTTTCTTACTGCAATTACAACCTCACAAAATAATACATTTCTCAGCTAATAAACAAACGCGCAAAAACATAAAACGCCTTCCAAAAAAAATCGGCAACAATTCATTCAGCTTCCGCCTATGCGCCGCACCGTGCGAAATCGCAATTTTATTTTTACCTGCCATTGACCATGGGCGCTCGGAAAGTGAATGCCCATCGGGGAGCTGTTTTGAAAGTGTCGCCATAATCTCTATTTTGAAGCTTGGTAAAGATCAAAGATCGGCCCCGGATTGGCCGTATGGCGCCTCTCCGTGCGATATCAACGCCAAAGCTCGTTCGTTCGCGTCGCGCAATAGATAAGTCAGTTGCGTTGCGTTTGCCGGACGCGACAGTCCAGTTTTTCCATTGAGCGGTATTTTTAGTAATAGTAGTAATAATAATAATAATGGAGATTAACAATTATAAAAATAGTGAGGATACGTTTTTGGAGTCGCTATTGCGCAAGCGAAAAACGCAATTCCAGCGCGCTACTTCGATCAGGATTGGTGAGAATCTGCTTTTTTTAAATAATGACACGTGGAGTTTTTTAAAAGAAATTTCAAGAATTTTAACATAAATTCTTGAAATTTCTTTCTAAGTGTTGTTTAATAATGAAAAATAATTTATAATATTACAATTGAATAATACTTAAAAAACGGTACCAAGAATTACTTAAAACAAGAATGTACTACAAATTCAATGACTTTATTAATAATAACTATGTATTAAAGTTATTATCAAAAAAGTCATATATCATCTATATTTCTACAGACAATTCTACATAAAGTAAATTAACAATAGAATTCTTATACTATATTACTTCTTGTCTTTAGAGTGAAAGTCATTATTTAATAATATTTATTCGTTTGGTCTTTTTAATGTTTTAATAATTGAAAAATAAATTATGTTCCATTGTTTTACTTCACAGGACATTTCACGTACATAACCTAAATACTTCTCAGATAGTTGAAATTTGAAAGTTAGGTTAGATTTTAACAAAATTCAAATTATTTCAAAAACCGTTAGGTTTAGGTATTAATAACCTTAATGAAAATGTTAGTTATTTTGAATGTAGAATCCAAAAATGTACAGGTTTTAATAATTAAAAATAAATTATGATCCGTTGTTTTACTTCACAGGACATTTCATGTACATAACCTAAATACTTCTCAGATAGTTGAAATTTGAAAGTTAGGTTAGATTTTAACAAAATTCAAATTATTTCAAAAAACCGATAGGTATAGGTATTAATAACCTTAATGAAAATGTTAGTTATTTTGAATGTAGAAACTAAAAATATATAGGGTGTTCTATTTAGAAAAACACAACTTTGATACTTTTATAGTATTTGGGACACCCTGTATATGATGAAGATGATTTTAGAAAGTAGCCCTTATAGACGTCTATTAATACTCCAGAAATTAAATTTTTTAAAAGTTGTATACTTTAGTTTCGCGATATCTTGAGTTAATCCCAATTGGACATTTAAGGAAATTGTGTGCAGTTGTATAAAACAGAAAACTTACTCAAATTTGATAGAAATGTGTCCAGCTCTCAAAGAAAGTTGTATCAGTATTAGCATGTAATATATTTCAAAATTAATTAGCCATAGAGATAAAGTATAAGAGGGCCAGATCCATGTATTTAGCGGAAAACGCGCGCAACGCCATCCAGTGCTCAAGTGGACAACTATTTCCCAAGTTTCAAACCTTTATAAAGTTTTTGAGGTTAGGTTCACATACACACTATAATATAACTAATGGCGGGACTTTTGAACATTTTTCTATTTATAATTTTTTGTTCACTATTTTAATTCAAATTTTGTTTATTTTTTCTCACAAAAATAAACAAAAGACATAAAATAATTTAAGTAATAAATCAGGAAGATATTAAAGGAATACAACGTTTTTACTTTTAATATATTGACAAAATCAATTTTATTTTTATATTTATTTTTGTTATATCTTGTCTTCAGGTGAACGTGCCAACTATGTCAACAGCCCTCATGTCATTGCCATGGTCGGCTTGCCAGCCAGAGGCAAGACTTACATCTCCAAGAAACTATCCAGATACTTAAACTGGATCGGAATCAACACGCGGGGTAAGTTTCGCAAAACAAAAAAAGTTTCATAAATAATTTCTATGAGGAGCTAGTTGCGAAGAAGGTTCTTAATTTTTAATGCGAAGTTTATGTATTTATAGCAATAAATTTGATTTTGTTGTGTTCAATTGAGCTTGCTATTACTTATAATTATTAATAAACGATTAAACATGTGTTGTTTTCCTTTAAATAAATATTTTTGAAAAAAAAAAAGTATCAGTATGGAGGCGCCGGGTTCATTGCTGGATTCATTGCCAGCTTCACACACATACAAAAATGTGGGTATATATTCCTGTTGTTAATTCCAGAGACAGCCTCCTTTTTATCAATGATTATTTCTACTTTATTGTATTTCTATTTCTTTTTATTAAACAATCCTTAATCTAATATTGAACAGAGATCTTTCTGTCTGACTTGAGAATAGGTGCCTTTGCCTTGTTAAGAAACTATCGTTATTTGCGAGTTGGGGTTATAAGGCAAAGCTTTTTTATTAAAATTAATAGTGTTGGGCAAAATCGAATAATATTAGTAATCGAGTATTACTAACTGTCTCATTTTAACTATTTAAAACGAAAAAGTGATTTCAAATTTATGTTTATTAATAAATGGGAAGTTATTCTTGATATTTTTATAATAAGTAACATTCATAAAATTATAATATACTTAATTTAGCAGTGATAAAAGATCGACTTTGCCCATCACTAAAAATTAATAAACATTTTATTTGAATAAGATATTTGCCATTATTCTCACCGTCATAATCATTCTCATGCTTTCATTATCACGTTGTTAGCACACGGTCAATAATTCGCAGAGTCTATCGGAATGTGTTGATTGATGAAAAGGTCAGCTCGACGCAAATAGGCCGGAATATATTTCAATCAGTTTTTTTTTTCATTCGCTGATTGGGTTTATTCGTTGATGATAATTTATTGTGAATTGATTGAATTTGCCACATGTGCAAAATAATATTGACCTTTGTCGGTGATTTTCCTGGCGGCAAAAATTACTTGTTTTGCAATTTATTTTTAGTATCTAGGAATTATTAATATTATCGGTATTTACTTTTAATTTAAAAAAATATATTTTTTTGTGATATCGTTGTTGATAAATTAAATAAAATGCAATAATTATAGCCCCCATTATTGTACACATGGATTCGTGGCTGGAATTTACCTATATTAACAATTTTCAAATAAATTATCGTACTTTTTTTTTCAAAATGTTTAAAACATAATAAATTAAAGACGACGCAAGCGCCACCTTTTGCCTAATTTCAAGTGGCATCGTCAACCATTTGGGTCTACAAGGTAGACGACCGAGAATCATTGTTTCGCCCACTAAAGGAAGGCGAACTTGCCCTGTTTATGAAAACAAGGAAAACGAAATTCTTTAAATGTTTAAAACATGCTGAAATAATTATTAAAATATAATATTTCTTGAAATTAGTACAAATCACATTATATAAATTACTGACATAACTAAATGCCTTTTTTTGTACTTTCAGTCTTCAATTTGGGTGAATACAGAAGACACGCGACCTCCGCCTACAAGAGCCACGAGTTCTTCCGGCAGGACAACACGGAGGCGATGGCGATCCGGGCCCAGTGCGCCGTTGAGGCTCTCCAGGATGTGTGCCAGTGGCTGGAGAACGGCGGTGAGGTGGCCGTCTTCGACGCCACCAACTCGACGATCGACCGTCGGAAAGTCATCCACGAGATCGTCGTCCAGAAGATGGGCTTCAAACTCTTCTTCGTCGAGTCCGTCTGCGACGATCCTCAGATCATCGAGCAGAACATCAAAGAGGTGAAAATCAGCAGTCCGGATTATACGAATATGAACAAGGAGGCGGCGCTCGATGATTTCCTGAAGAGGATTGAGCATTACCAGGAGAGGTACCAGCCGTTGGATGAGGTGCAGGAGAAGGATATTTCGTTTATGAAGATTTATAATACGGGAGAGAAGTGCGTGGTGCATAAACATGAGGGCCACGTGCAGGCTAGGATTGTTTATTATTTGATGAACATACATATCATGCCGAGAACTATTTATTTAACTAGGGTAAGTTACATATACAAGATACGTTTCACATCTATTACTTTACAATTTGGTTACAAGTTATGTAACAACATATTTGTTTTGTATTTATGATTATTATCTTTGAGTAAATCAATTTAAATAAAAAAACACTTTAAATTATATAACAGACTGTAGTGACTTTCAAAGTGATGTTGGGCTTAAACCATTAACCCCCAGTGGTGTCGGGTAAATAAATAGATAACTGGATATAAATTTATATATTTTATACCATTTTTTGGAAATTTAAAGTTTTGAAATTATTAAAAAATATTTTTGTTCTAAATGTGACTGCCTTTTTCTTCTTTTAACAATATTTTCAAAATGTATTTATTATGAGTCAAAGTTGTCATTGATTTTGTGCTAAAATTCTAACTACAACTCCACAGCCTTGGTTAAACTCTACTTGAATATTTAGAATCTAAAAACTAAGCTTAATATCCTTTCTTAACAATCCATGGACTGTTTAATTTGATGCTTGACTTATTCTGCTTTAAACAAACACAAACTAAAATGATTCCTTTCGAGTTAAAATAATTATCTACTTTTGGGCATTTAAAATTCTTAAAAATTCTCTAAGCCCTCAATTTGTTTAAATTTTCTGAACTGTGTAAATTATTAGTATGCTTTCAACAACTAAGATAAAATAAAAATAAGTGAAACTAAACCTTATTCACTTGGTTTAGTTTCACTTATTTTTATAACATCACATACATTTTTTAGATACAATATGACCATTATTTGTGGTGATTGCTGAGTGCAATCATTATCTAAAGTAATCTATAAATAAATTCTTGCATAAAATCTGTTGCTTTTGATAGAACGCAAAAGTAGTTTTTCTTTCTAAATTACATTTTTTCTGGATAGAAGTGGAAATAAATGTGCATACACATGTACAAAATCTCCGTCAGTCTGATGGCCAATTCAAAAGTAAGTCACAACTAAAAAATAGACTTATTTAAAATTTTACCATCGACATTTTTTTAATTCCGGCCTCCCGTTTAATTTTAGATAAAAGAATTAAAATGTGTTCAGAATTTTAAAATCTAACTAAAATATTGCTTTCTTCAATTTTAGAATCGATGTAAATTAATAAATAATAAATTATTTATTTAGTCTTATATAACATCGTTATATATTCCTCTCTACTTCTCAGTGTGAGGTGATTGTCCTGTGTATGTTTTTAACAATAAATTAAATGTGATTAAATTTGAAAATTATCGCATAATTAAATTGCATTAGCCATGACTTTCTTATAAAAGAACTAATGAATATTAACAACACTTTTAACATATTTATATGATTGGATATTTTTTCATAATATATTTATATTTTGCAAATATAATCAATACTTGTTAATTATAAATTATACTACATCGAGTTAATGAAGTATCATTTCTCATAGATTTTTAATTTCTAAACACATTTAAATTTATTCAGTTTTTCTCTAAAATGAACTGGGAAGCAGATATTTGAAAAAAATATTTTACATGTAAAATCCTGGTCATGTCAACACCCGGTATATTGTAAATATTGTTTTTCTTATTGATTAATTCATATTCCGGGTGTTGACGCGACCAAGTATACATAGAGATTTTATATGTCAAACATTTATTGCAAATTCCTGCTTCCCTGACCATTTTACAAAAAAAAATGTATATATTCCTTCATAGAATATCCAATGTAATATAAAATTACTCTCGATGTACAATGCTTATATCATCAATTGAGTAGTGTTATTTTAAGTATTTTCGGAAAATTACGTGTATTTACTATGTATTTATTTATTTTTCAAATATTTTAATAGCATGGAGAAAGCGAACAGAACCTCGAAGGAAGAATCGGGGGCGATTCAAACTTGAGCCAAAGAGGAATGCTTTACTCAAACGCTTTAGCCAAGTACATCAAGGACCAAAACATCGAAGGACTGAGGGTGTGGACTTCCTGGTTGAAGAGGACCATCCAGACTGTCTCTGGAGTGACTGCCCCGCAAGAACGTTGGAAGGCTCTCAATGAGATTGATGCTGTAAGTTAAAATACATACTTTGTTATTTCAATCACACTTTATATTTTTGCTAAAGATAGTAGTTTTGATTAAGCTACCCCCTTAATCAACCCTTATTTATTTTGAAAAAAAAATAATGGTTTAAGTAGAATGTGTCAAAATTGTTTTAAATTCGATATACTTTATATAACTCAAAGTGTATCCAACACATTTAAGAAAATGTGCCGCAAAATAAATGAATTATTGGTCGATATTCCAAAAAGACCTTCAATGCACCCACATCAAAGCGGAAATGGCATGTAAATGTTGATAGAATCACTGGTTGTAGATGATTTGCTTGATAAACATATTTTAGTTCCAAATACTCGTTTTCTCGAACGGCTCTAACGATAACTCTTAGCAATTCTTAATAATTTTCAACGATCGAAAATTTCTGACAGAAAATAAAATATTCTATACCTCGTTTCTATATATATATTTTTTTCAAACCGTGTTAATAAACATTTTTGTTAGAATTTTTTTAGTACAAATTCATTTTTTTGTTTCAAAACGATATAAGATTAATAATTTTCAAGAAAATTAAAACACACTGTGGGGATTTTCATAATCATTCAACGACTTTACTGGAATAAACAAACAAAAAACGCACTCGGCACTCACAATTTTTATTATTCGTTGTGATAAAATTCGGCAGGCACTACATTCCAAGAAATAATCAACACTACTTTCAGCAAAATTGCTCTCTTAGTGCCATCTCGTACCCCAGAAACTCACTACCAGCGCAAATTTCCCCTCTTAAATCAAAATAGTTGTCCTTTCTCCTACAAGGACAACTATTTTTATTTAAATAGAAAATGTGGTGTTATACCTATAGTTAATTTTCTATTTTCTTCAGTAATTGGATCCAAAAATTGTTCTATAAATCATAGAATGAAACGTTCATAACTTGTGTTTTAATGCATCAATGTAATTATTGTTTTTTCAGGGAATTTGCGAAGAAATGACGTACGAAGAAATCAAGGAAAAATATCCGGATGATTTCAAAGCAAGAGACCAAAACAAGTTTGCCTATCGTTATCCGAGAGGCGAGAGCTATGAGGACCTCGTTGCCAGACTTGAGCCGGTCATCATGGAACTGGAACGCCAAGGAAACGTTCTCGTAGTCTCTCATCAAGCTGTTATACGTTGTTTGCTTGCCTATTTCTTAGATAAATCAGCCGGTGAGTTAAGATTTAACAAAACAAACGAAAAAGATAAGATGTTGAATTCTTGTAGGGAATAAGAGGAAGCCATTGTTCTCGTCACCTGAAGATGCTTGAAAAGCAACAATAATAATAATAGTAACGCTTTATTGACTTAAAAAAATGAATGAAAATAAATCACAAAAAAATAATAAAAAAAGGAAAATAATTTTTAAAAAAATTAATGAAATAAATCACAAAAAAATAATATCAAATTAAAAAATTATTTATTTTGTTATAACATAATTAAATAAAACTGAAAGAAAAATCATAATAACATGGAAAATGCATTCTCATTTTCTGCAAGAACAAAACATCTTATTTTCTTCTTTTTTTTTTATGTTGCAACAAAATAAGTAATTTTAGCTATTGATTTTCATTTTTTGTAATATATTTTTCATTACAATTATTTTACAAGCATTACTTGCATCATCAGATGACATAAGCAATGGTTCCTCATTCTCTACAAGAATAAAATGTTTTCTTATGGAAAATGAATACCACTAACACGAAAACTTTCAAAAATCAAACCGGAAACATTTTTTCTATTGTATAAGAAATCATTTTGTACGTTTAATTATATCGTTTTCTAAATTTAATAGTATATATTCAGTCCAAATATTACAATGCATTTATATTTTTTTGTGTATATTAAGTTTTTACATAACCTCGACACCCAATACAGGTTAAAGAGGATAAGATTAAGAAAGAAAGAAGTTTTTATATCATACCTTCTGACAATTATGATATTTTAATTATGTATTTGTTTCTGTCCCAACACTCAATGGGTTATATGATAATATATATATATATATTTGTTTCTGTATCTGATTTTCAATCAATACAAATAATTGCTTATTATTATTTTATGAAACCTCGACACCCAATACGGGTAAAAGAGGATAAGATTAAGAAAGAAAGAAATTATTTTATGAAAATAACTTTATTTTTTTTTTAATAATTTTCTTTTTTTACAGATGAATTGCCTTACTTGAGAGTTCCTCTCCACACAATAATCAAACTGACTCCAGTGGCTTACGGATGCAGAGTGGAGCATATCCAGCTTCCAATCGAGGCAGTCGACACACACCGTGCAAAACCATCGGTAATTTTATAAAACATTCTCTTTTTTTTACATACTTATACACTAACTTGTATTATAGTTTTCAAGGGATTCCATACTCAATGTATATTTTGTGGGTAGTTCAATAACAACACTTATCAATTTTTGTTTTTCAATTAAATCAATAAATCATTCTGAAATAATGCTACAATATTGGAAGTTTTGAAATTAACAAACTCAAAGTGTTATTTTTATATAATAAAATATTTGTAATAATCAAATATGCCAATAATTTTGTTTATTGCTTGTAATAATAAAATTTATTGCAATATGAGTTACATGAAGATTAAATCAATTAAAATTATATGTCATTATAAAATGATTCTACAATATTTAAAGTTTTGAAATAGCTAATTTTTAATGCTTAAATAATATTTCATACAATTTATTGCTTATAATAATACAAGATATTGCAATATGATTTAATAAAATGTTCAACTACTATTCATCTAGCGTATGAATAGTTAGTGATAGCCATTTCGGTTATCCATATGCTCGATGAATGATGGTTTATTAAATGAATTTATTTTCCTATTCTCGTAAGCAGAACAAGTTCGCCTTTCTTTGGTGGACGAAACAACGATTTTCACTTGTAAGGTAGACAACTGAAAATCGTTATTTCGTCGTAGACTCGAATCGTTGTCGATGCCACATAAAGTTAGGCAAAAGATGGCGCTTGTGTCATCTTCCATTTATTATGATTGCAATATGAGGTTAATTGCTACAATATTAATATATATATATATATATGTGGCAGATTTCTAATGTTTGAATAATATTTCATAAAGTTTATTGCTTATAATAACAAATATAAAATATTGCAATAAGATTTTAATTTAAAATTTAATCAATTGAAATTATATGTAATTTTTTTTTCTTCACTGTTTACTTTGCAATTTCTGCATCTACAGTTGATTTATAAAGAACACATTTTTAATATAATAATTGTGAATAATTTAATCCAAACGTTTCAATGAAAACTGCGTTCGGCATCTTCAGTGGCTCCATGGACCAAGGACGTATGATGTCTCCTCGGTTGTCAGCGAAACGTTTGGATTAAACTCCAACAAACCAAGGCCTAATAGCCCAGAAATCAACAACTCTAATCACACTGGTCGTGATATTGATGTAAAATTTATTCATAATCTTATGAAATCGGGTTTAATCAGACTCAGAAATAAGTAAAGCAATGCCTATTTATGTATTTAGAGTACACTTAACTCATTTATTAACATCACACTCTCACTGTTTATTTATAACTAGATATTGAGCACTCGAAAGTTTGTGATAGACTGCCTCGTCGCCAGCGCGCGCTTATATAGCGTGCTTGTTTCTCGAATTTTCCAGAACTTTCCATGACGCCACGCGTCGCGCGCTCGGCGGAACATTACAGAGAGTTCTTTCCAGTTGCTTCTTTCACTTTCGTTACAATAACCAGACCATCAATCTTACAAGAATTAGTAACTCATTTAACCTGTAGTAAATTGCAATATTAAGAATAAACAATAAGGAAACGAATTACATACATTTTAATTAGATTATTCATTGCTTTCAATATATAGTCGCCAATAATTGTGTTTGTTAGTTTCAAAATGTAATTGCAAAATAGCTATACAATAATTTAAATTATACTCCATAAAAATAGCAACAACAATTAATCATGCAAAATTGTTTTACAGTAATTTAAATTATTCTCCACAAAAATGGCAACAACAATTAATCATTCGAAATAATTTTAGAGTTGTTTAAATCATTTTCTACAAAAATGGCGATAACAATTATGAATACCAATAAAGTAGTGTTTCTTGATTGCAAAATGCAATTATGGAAACGTTCTATAGTAGTTTTTGTTAGGGTATTGTAATACTAACTTCAAAGTAACTAACTGGTTTAAAAGTAGATAAAATGTTTGTATTCTTGTATTATTTTATGTATGGGGATTTATTATACAAGGTGTGTTATAAAAAAAAAATTAATAAGAAATTTTGAAAATATACGTTTTGTCTTCATTGCTTCTATTATTTTTTTGCAAAATGAGCACCAAAACTTATATTCATTTTTGTTTAACAGGATATTCATGCCTGTAGCACTGATTTTTATGTAATATTACAGACAAACATATATTTATATTTTGTCTGTGGTAATATTCAACATTATTTTTTGAACATTTTTATAACTTATGATCAACAAAGACTAAATACTAAATTTATTGATTGAATTACATGGAGATCAAACTAATTTGACGAATAATGCATTAATAACCGTTCTTCACAATTTTATTTGATTAACACAGTGTTAATCCATTGATAATGGTCACTTTGTGTCCGAAATTCATATTTGGTAATTCAAATAAAAGTGTTAAGAAAGGTTATTAATAGTGTTGGGTAAAATCGAGTAATATTAGTAATTGAGTATTTCTAAGTAAGTAACAAGGAAAAATTCTGGCAATGATTAATAAAACTCGATTAATCCGTTTTTCCAACTGCAAAAATTATTGATCATTGCCAGAAATTTTCCTTGTTAATTTCATTGTAATTTAAATAACTGCAAATGCGTGAATCATCTTTGTTTAATTTTATTTAACTGTAAATATCTTGTACATTCATTCTTGAAAATTTTGCCGAAACTAGTCGAAAATAAATACAATTTTTACGTGTAAAACAAACCAAGTGTAACTTTGTCAATAATTTATAATTAATAACAAAGTTAACAATAGTGCACACTCAATTTAGAACAAAATTTTGTGTATATCTATTACAAAAGCAGCTTAGACTGGGATGATAAAAAAAATAACTTAGGTTTTCTAATTAACATTTCCCATGCGAAATAGCCTGAAATATTCTTTTTTTTTTATTGTGATAACATCAATAAGTACACCTTATTTAAATTATATAAAAAGAATTAAAAAATAATTAATGAATTATTTTCTCTTTACCTACTTATTATTTTCAAATTCTTTTCATTTAATTTATTTAAATAACTGTACACCTCACACTGAGAAGTAGAGGGGAACATATAACGATGTTATATAAGACTAAATAAATAAAATAAGTAACTGTAACCAAGTGAGCGAATACTCTTTTCTATTGCTGGGCAAACTCGAGAGAATTTAGTATTTGAGTATTTCTGAATAACCAATTTTAAGTGCTAAGGTTATAATAAATAACACGAAATTGGAAGTTTATTAATAAATAGGTAACACTTCCCCGTATTGATATTATAAATAACAATAAGAAAATTGTCATATACTTCATTTTGCAGTAACAAAAAGATTGAAAAGATTGACTTTGCCCATCTCTACTCTTTTCTATTAATCAGGGCTATTCTGCATTGGAAACGTGAATGTTATTTTTATCATCACAGACTAAGCAGCTTGTATATTATTGGGCGTATAACAAAAATCGACGACGAAGTGGGCGTTGGAAATCTCGAGTCATGTCTGGACTAAGATTGTATAATATTGAGCGTATTCATAGAAAGTGAAGTTATTTTATAAAGTACATGTTAAACTTAACATTTCCCTTATGGAATATCCCCGATTATAATAATAACAATATTTTTATTTTTCCATAACAGAACAAAAATACAGAAACGAAAATATTATTTATTTATTAATAAACACCAATTTATTGTTACTTATTAAATAAATGGTTTATTTAGAAATATTCAATTACTAAAATTACTAAATTTTGCCCAACACTAATTTAAATGCAGCAGTAAATATTTATTATGTAATTCAATATTAGGTGAGGCATTTGCCCAAAAGTAATTGTTTTCAATGAGTAGAAAACAGTATTCATTCACTTGGTCACAGTTATTTAAATATATTAAATAAAAATGATTTGAAAATAATTAATAAATTATTTTCACATTTATCTCTGTGACTATAGACTTACCTACGTAAGTACGTTAAACAAATGCACATTAAAACAACTACTTCCCGGGCAAATACCCACGCCGGACATTGAATTACATAATGTACACCTGCTGCTGCATATCAAATATTGAATAATGCAACAAAATTTTTGATCCGAGAAAAATTTTATGTAAAAACAACAAAAGGAACGTTACATAATATAAGGCCATCTGCAGACACGTGTTTCGGGATCTATCCCTCGTCAGTACAGCTATGCCTTACATAATTTAAAGATGTTAAAACAAATCAATTAAATTAATTCAAATACAATCAGCATAATTAAATCAGTTATATTAAATCAAATTAAACTAAATCAATTTAAATTAAATTAAACCAAATTAATTCAATTTAAATCAAAACCGAATAAAATTAAACGAAAAGAATTGAATCAAATTAATTAAAAAGAGCGACCCTCACCTGCCGCGCGCTGAGATAGTAATGACCGGCGAAGGAGGACGTGCGCTCGTGTATTGTTGTTATCGCAAATTCACAAAAAACTTCTCTCGGTTCGGATTTGAATAAATGCCTCGCTGGCTATTAATATAAATAGAAAACAGTATTCATTCACTTGGTCACAGTTATTTAAATATATTAAATAAAAATGATTTGAAAATAATTAATAATAATTTAATTAATTAATAATTTTAATTGATTTGTTTTAACATCTTTAAATTATGTAAGGCATAGCTGTACTGACGAGGTATAGATCCCGAAACACGTGTCTGCAGATGGCCTTATATTATGTAACGTTCCTTTTGTTGTTTTTACATAAAAATTTTCTCGGATCAAAAATTTTGTTGCATTATTCAATATTTGATATGCAGCAGCAGGTGTACATTATGTAATTCAATGTCCGGCGTGGGTATTTGCCCGGGAAGTAGTTGTTTTAATGTGCATTTGTTTAACGTACTTACGTAGGTAAGTCTATAGTCACAGAGATAAATGTGAAAATAATTTATTAATTATTTTCAAATCATTTTTATTTAATATGTTTTCAATGAGTCTTAGTTTTGGTGCTTTATTTTTGTAAAATAATTGATTGACGAAATGAAAATAAATGTTTAATTATATAATTTCAAATTAATAAAATTAAATCAACTAATTTTCTCTAGAAGTTTATATGAAAAACAAAATGTTAAAAATAGATGGATGTAATCTGATTGTTTGAAAGATTCGTTTTATTATTATAGTAAATAAAAAAAAACTTCAATTACTAATATTAATAGATTTTGACCAAAACTAATTTAAATGCAGCAGCAAATATTTATTATGTAATTCAATATTAGGCGAGTCATTGGCCCAAAAATAATTGTTTTAATAAGTCGCAGTTTTTGGTGCTTAATGTTTAATTTTATAATTTCAAATTATTTACATTAAATTAACTGTTTTTTTTTAAAGAAGTTTGTATAAAATACAAAATGTTAACAATAGATGGATGTACTCTGATTGTTTGACAGATTCATTTTATTATTATAGTAAATAAAAAAACTTCAATTACTAATATTAATAGATTTTGCCCAACATTAATTTAATTGCAGCAGCAAATATTTTTTATGTAATTCAATATTAAGCATTGACAAAACAAATGTAATGAGCCTTAGTTTTAGTGCATATTTTTTTATAAAATAACTGATTGTCAAAATGAAAATAGAAAGTAGAAGTTTACATGAAATACAAAATATTAACAATAGATGGATATTATCTGATTGTTTGACAGATTTATTTTATTATTACTAAAAATTATTGTGACATTTAAGAAGCTCTTGGTCAATGAAATTTTATTTATTTATTTATTTATTAACGGCCAAGCCTTTTTGAAAGATACAATATTTAACAAAAATAGATAATACAATATATAAGTAAATATAATATAATACAAACACAATACCATTTAAATTTTATTAAAAGAAAAATATTTTTAAATTATAAAATTATTATATTTCTCTTATTTTGAACTTTTAATTAAATAAAAAATTTAAAAGTTACAAATCAATATATTATATTTAAGCCGTTTAAATTTTGGATTAATCCAACAAAGTTTCCAAGTACTGAAAATTGATTTTTAAACTACTCTTAATTAAAGAAAAATAATTTTAAAATTAATACCAATAAAGTAGTGTTTCTTGATTTCAAAGTGCAATTATTAATATGCTCTATAGATAATTATTATACTAACGTCAAATTAGCTAACTGGTTTAAATTAGATAAATTTTTTGTTAAAAAAAAACTTCATTAGCATAATAACTCATATTACAACTCAAACATCATTCTTACACCAGCTCCATTCTTTCTCATCCAAATATAGGATGGGGACATAGGTTCAACCCCATTATTTACTTCAGGAACATGTATTGTTTCTTAGTACGATGCATATTTTTCAAGTTATTTTGATTTGCCAGGTTAATTGGTACATTCGGTAAAAATCTCATATAAAACTCTTATGCTTTAATATAAGCTGAATCACTGGATTAAAACCGAAAGATTTGAAAAAACTGATCGAACCGAGAAAATCGATTGAACCAATAAAACCGAATGAACTGTCAAATCTGACCCGCTCAGAGTTTATTTGAAAAAACGAATTGACCACATCGATCAGCTCAATCGGTTCATTTAGCTCTATTGGTGCAAGCGACCCTTTAGACTCACTAGACTCCACTGATATGAGACTCAGTCCACATTTCAAGTTTATTATGCTTTCAATAAAATATTTGTTTCATATTATACTTTAAATTTAAAATTATTTTAAATAAAAAGAATTTGAAAATAATTAATACATTATTGCCTCTGTCATCTGTGACATTTCGACTTACATTACTTAAGTACTTTAAAACAAATATACATAAAAACAACTACTTCTGGTGCTAATACCCCACCAAGTATTGAATTACATAATAGACACTTGCTGTTGCCTATTAATAACATATTACATAATGTAATAATTTTTGTATCGAGAATATTTAATGTAAAGAGTAAAAAATGCTATGTAATATAAGGTCATCTGCAGACACATGCTTCAGGATCTATCCCTAGTCAACACAGCTCTGCCTTACAATTTTTTTCAAGAATTTTTTTACTTTTTCCATTAAATATTTTCAAATAAAAAATTGTTGCATTATACAATTACTCTATGAATCGACTCACTCAGGATTATTGGTAATAATGCAAAGAATTTAATACTGCAAACAACTTCAAATTGTCAATAAAATATATTCAAAAGAAAAAAAAGACCTGCGGATCATAATACTTTATAAAGAAGAGAAGGATTTTTTTATTTATGTATAATAAAATGTATTTTTATAGATAATTTAAAACATTGAAAAATAATTTAAACAGCTTAACAATTTTAAATAATAATTGTCAAATAATCAAATCTATTGTTTTTTTTTTTCTGTCATTGGCAATCATATGAATCTCATTAATCAATACCGAATGATCAATGTCAACTGTCCGGAGTTTGCAATACTAAATTTAAGTTGAGTTGACTGGCATTTGTCTAGTATGATTTATTCCACGGTAACTGTAAAACTGTCAATAAATATGCTAGTTTGACAGAAATAATAGGGGTAATTCCGTATGTGAAATGTCAAATTTAAAGTATGCTATATTTTTTAACCTCAGAATATAAGTATACATATCAATTATAAAACTAGCTTAGAGTTTGACGATGAAAAATAACCGGTTTAATGTTACCCGATTCATGCCAAAATTTGAAATATATATGAATACACTTTGTACACTTTTCTTTACTTATTTTATTTATTAACAGATGTATATTTTGATCACCATATGATCATTATCAATGTTTTATAAAGATTCTTTGTACATCTGTTAATAAATAAAATAAGTGAAGAAATTGTCCATTTTCCTTCACTTATTATATATACCATATATATATGATGTCAAAATGTTTCACGACAAAACTAGACTGAGTTGGGGTGCGTTGGATTCGTATTTATAATATAATGAAAATACTGACCCAGCTTTGATGTTAAAACAATAGAGATTATTAACAAGGTAGATCCAACAGTATGCTTATATACTGAAGTTAAAAAATAATGCATACTTTAAACTTTAATATAAAGTTTAATGTATTTAACATTTCATGTACTGTGTAGAATATGTCTGTCACGCTGACATACTTCGGTCAGTTTTACCATTACCATTACAAAGTAAAACCAAAGCATTCGTTTATCAGGTTAAAACTGGATATGGAATAAATTACTATATTATATTTTTAAACTAACAAACATGAAAATGTACTATCATCATTTAAGTTGTTGCCAATCCCGAATAGTTGAAATGGATCACTTGTTACTCTCAATAAAACACCCATAGTATTTTCACACACCCTGTATAAAACTAACTGAACAAATCTTTCTGTGTTGTCTTCTACTAAAATCCCGACGTGAATGTTTTCGTTTCAGAAGCCCGGTGCGATTGGCGAGCCTGAAAAAAATAACACTGCCACTAGCCACTAAAACTAATCCAAAAAAAAAAAGTGTAAAGCAAAAAAACTCATTTTACTTATAACTATAAAATGCAGCTGCACATGTATGTGTGTGATCTGTTTTTAAGGTCCCCGGTGAGCTGGAAGAGAAGTTTCTGTCGAGGTCGAGGGCTTCGTGACCTGAATTTTTTCTTTGTATGTTGTTTCGCCCCGGACCAGAGATATTTTATATTAATGTATTTGTACTGTACATTTATTGATACAAGGTATAAACATTAGGAAGATTTATATATGTATACACAGTTTAGGTTTAAGTAATTAAGATAAATGAAACGAAAATTATTTTTATGAGATGTTGTAATATTTATAATGAACGTTCTGTAAAATGATGGAATAAAGATGTACAAGTTGTTTATTTTGTCTTGTCTTTTTATATTGTCATCGTTTTTCATTGGATTTTAGGCAGTATTCTAGTTTAGTCGATCACTCAAAACGAAGATGGAGCGATTCCAAACAACGGTTGATAGAGAGAGAAATCCGATTCGCTTTCGCAATATGGTTTCATTTAAAATTCCATAGTTTATTTTATCGCCAACTATCAGCAAAGCCTAGCGATTTTCGGAGATAAAAAAACACTTTATTGTACTGTAAAATCAATCATTTTATCTGCCTCATTTGTGAGGCAATCAGTAGTAATCATGGCATTAAACAAATTGTTCATTACTGTCACAACGTTACTTATCACTAAGAGTTTAGTTTAGTCGCAAATCGTCCTATGTTGAGGAATTAAAAATATATAATACATATTTTATCCTACACCAATATGTGGTAGAAGGATATAAGATTATATATATATATATATATATATATATATATATATATATATATATATAATACATATTTTTTATAATCATTTATACAGTTGGTGATAAAATTTTGTTTGCACCACTTCAGTAAAATGTCTTTATCGAACTTGTTTTATATTCGCCTCACTCGTTTTGCTCTCATAATCTCAGACTCATTCGATAAAGACTAACTTTACTGAATTGGTACATAAATAATTATTATTTTAATTAAATTGATATTCATTTCAAATTATATTTATGTCTATGAATTGAAGAAATTTCAATATATTGAAATATAGATATAATTTAAATTAAATAAATATTAGTGGAAAAGGGGAAGTCGGGGTAGGTGTGTGGCACCATTAGATACCAATCGGTCAAATTTGATTCTATAAGTGAAAAAGAAACATCTCTGATGGGATTTGAACCTATATCCCTCGAGATGTTTCTTTATATTTAATTAATTTAAATTATATCTCAATGTTGTACATTGAAGTTTAATAATAATAATAACTTTATTACAGTAATCATCTTTTTACAACATTTTCATATTTTTTTACAGATTAAACATTAAATTATAATTTATGAAAAATATATAAGACTGAACCTTTCTTCAATTCATAATTATTATTTTATTAATTGAGTTTAGCTGAGTGGGCAAAGGTAAGGTTCCGTTTGTGAGGCAAAAACTGCGGGTTCGATCCCAACCCAAATGAAATTTGTTTAATATTAAGCAAATTTCATGGAAGTAGCATGAGTTGTGATGTCTGAATGATTGATTTAGAAATATATTAATATATTTATAATGAGTAGGTACAGTCAGCCCCTCCACTGCGACCAGACAGTTTATTATGGCTCAAGTAATAATAATATATTACTTGAATTTGTTAAAAATTAAAAAATATATATATACAGAAATCTTTATTAACAGACACATAATACAATATGTATATCAAAACATTTTTTTTATATATATATAAACATATGATTCTTCGCCTCTTAATCGGCTATCAACCGACGGTCTTTCAGCCCTAAAAAAAAATAATAAAACAATTTAATAAAATTAAATGTGTGGAGAGACCTCTGGTCTATAGCCAATTCCAGAACAAGATAATCATGTTTTCTGTATAATAGAAAAATAATATAATGTAAATATTTCTGTTACTTGTGTCGAATTAAAATATATTATTATTTCTAAAATTGGATCTTGGTTAAATCCGGCCAGGGAAAATCCGAGATTTTTTTTGTTTAAATTATGCAACCAATCCATAATTTTAGATTATAAAAGCAATTCTATACCTTCGTATGATAAATTTAATGTAAACAAAAATGTTTACCTGACAATCTTTAACTACACATATCAATTTCGAAACTCGCTTCAATTATGTGATAAGAATAACATGTACAGTAAGTCGATCTCTTTTTACTGATAAATTATTTTTATTCTTTCAATAACTCTTCCCTATTTATTAACACCAAAATATTTTTATTTGTAGACTAACTATTTAAATTTACTAATAGATATACACAATTGAATTATCAATAATAATAATTTTGCCCAACACTAGACTCGATTTTAAACTGCCTATATTTTTTTAAAGGAAATGCTGTTTTGAAATTACGCCGCTATAGCGCTACGATCGGCAAGCGCACTATCCAATCACCAACATAATTTTTACTTTCCCCGGAACTTTCCCTTGTGATTGTGATCGTAAAAAAAATCGAATCTCCAATTTCAACGAATATACACGTTATATAATAATAATACTTACAATGAAATTAAAGAAGGAAAATTTCTGGCAATGATCATTAAAATTCCGTCATTGCCTTTTTTCCAACTGCAAAAAATTACTTACACTGTAAGTTTTACATCTATTGAAACAACTACTTCCCGAACAGTTAAATATTTAATATATTTTTTAAATATTATTTTGTAACTTTTTTAATTCATTTAATTAATATAAATAAAAATTATAAATTTTGTTCGAATACATATTTTTTTATTTTCTAAAATTCTTGTATTTCTTAAACATAATTTTATATATATATATGTATATTTTTTTGAAAACCTCGACACCCAATACGGGTAAAAGAGTATAAGATTAAGAAAGAAAGAAAAAAATATTTTTTGAAAACATTTTGTAAGTCTGATTTTCAATTCTTATTTCCTGATAAACTTCTTCTCGAGTTCTTATGCTCAGGTGTCGGATATTTCCTGATAAAAATAGCATTAATTTTGAATACAAATTATACTTTCTAGAAACTAGTTTAAATGGTGTGATACAATTTTCAAAATAATAATAGCATCTTGTTATGATTATACTTGGCAAGTCTCAGAATGAACTAGAACATATAATTATATTACTCATGAATATTTACATCTGAGTTACTGAAAGATCTAAACATAATTTAAAAACATTTATGCTCTTTTTGTCATGAAGGGAATGTAATTTAGTTTTTAATTGGTAATAATAATCAATATCCTGATTATTCTGTTTTAGTACACGTGGATATATTTTCAACATTATCTTATTTTTTATAATATTTTCCATTATTAAAAATAGTATACATTAAATATATTTTTTCAATCAACAAGCCAATAATTTGCATTAATTATTTATACATCTGTTTTCGTTTTTCACGTTTGCAGTAAATCAGGAAATAAATAAAAACATGTGGTTGCCGCCAAACCGTTTGCCCGTGATAAATTCGCTGATAAGGCAACCCAGTTTTTCATGTTTGTAAACTAATTGATGGAATGTATAAATCGTTTCCGATTTCGAAAACACATACGTATATTTCATTACTTGAATGGCATTCGAATTGATACATTTTTTTCAAAAAATTAGTTAAATATTTAAGCCAATTTATAGTATAACCCAATACTATACGGGGTGAGTTTTTTTTCGATGTTCTCTATGGGGATCTCGAAAACTATAAGAGATAGGAAAACGATTAAATGGGGAAAGAAGTGTGACGAATAAAATGACACTTTCAAAATATTTCAAAAAGTCAAGGGTAACTAGATATTTTGAAAACAGTAAAATGTGTCAATTTTTTTAAATCAATATATCTCTATTATTATCATAGATAGAAAAAAACTGTAAAAGACAAAGCTGTAGAAAATTTTACACAGATTAATAACAAAAAATCAAAAAAAAAATCGCCCATATTTTGGGAGATATGACACAAACTTACCTTTTTTTAAATGGAAACAATAGTTGGCTATGACTTTATTAAAAGGGCTATTTTTTTCCCTTTAATCCGATATAACATATGCCATAGTTATTTGTAAAATAAAATAAGTTACAGTCGTTTTTAATTTTACCATACACCAAAAAATAGTTAGCCATGAAAAAGACAAAAGTAAAACAATTACAGTTGTTTATTCTAAACACACATTAATTCATTTCCATATTTGGTTTGTTTCGATAAGTTTGTTTTGTATTCTTTTGGTGTTGTAAGTTTTTTAAAGTGATAATGAATTTTTCCAACGAAGAAAAGCGTGATATGCTTGTTTGTTACATTCAGTGTAATAAAAACGCTGCGGATGCTGCAGAACAATATTATAATCAATATATATCTCAACGGACTATAGTACGAGTTTTGAAAAAACATAAATATCACCCATATAAGGTATCAATTTCACAAAATTTACATGATGGTGATACCAATAAGAGAATGGTCTTCTGTATGTGGTACAAAAACATGTGCCAAGAGGATAATACGTTCCCTACAAAAATAATTTGGACAGATGAAACGCGATTTACTAATTGTGGTATTTTTAACCGGCACAATGAACATGTTTGCAGTCAGGAGAATCCACGAGAAGTTGCACAACGTTGACCACAAATTAAATTTGGATTTAATGTATGGTGCGGTGTGTTCGGATCGAGAATTCTCGGCCCATATATTTTTGATAACACATTGAATGGAAACGATTACCTTCGGTTTCTTTAAGGAACATAGGGATAAATGTATTGAGTGTACTGTAAATAAATAAATAGACATTGTGTTACTTATTTCCGAGTTTGATTAAACCCGATTTCGTAACAATATGTTGAAAACTAAAATTTAGTTTTTCCTCTAGTCTTTTGCTTTCATGCCTTGTCTGCAAATATAAATAGGACCCCTCGTACATTATAATCTTCTGCAAATAATAGCTGTGCTAATACTTTTACGTTTGTGCCCATATAAAAAATGAAGTTAATGATTATTTCTCGGAGATGAAACATCGGATAAAAAATTTGAAGACGTTATTTTATAGAGCTTAAAAAGTGACATTGACAAAATGCAATTCGTTTTTTCTATATCTTTTGAAATAAATGAAAAACTTGAAAAAATCAAAAATCCATAGCAGAAAGGCTGTTGGTCGATAGCCGGTAAATAAAATAATAATATTTATAGTTAATTTCTTTCATATTTATATGTATAATGTAACTGACAATAAAGATCCTTTATACAGAGAGCTTTTTTTATCAGTATACATTTCCATTATGTATACTTGCAAAATACGCGAGTCAACACATTGCTAAATGTGTGTTTAGTTGCCTCTAACACGCCAATTAAATCAATCGTGCTAGACTTCAAATTATGTTCAATGCGTTCGACTCACGTTTTTTGCATATATATACTTCCCCTAATGTATACTAATAAAAAGACCTCTCTGTATATTAAAAATCCAAAAAAATGTTTTTTTTTTTTTGAAAATTTTCTTAAACGATAAACAATCATGAATTTCTGCGATCGGCATGTAAACATACTCTATATAGTGCAACTGTTTCCTAATTTAAACCATTCTGTGTCTTTTACCGTTTTCAAGATTCCAATAATGTGCACTCTTATCTTGAGTTCGGTGTATACGCATACTATGCCTTGGTCAATCCGTTGACATCCGAATACATCCCTACCGATGAATCAGCATCCAATCGGATTTTATCGGCTCTCAATAAAAATGCTAGGTATATTAGAGCTTTATAGAAAAAAAATCGATTATTTCCTTCATGCTATTAGAAGGCTATTGAAAATATTCTCAATATACAGGGTGTAAGGAAAGTCGCGGGACGGTCAAAAAGAAACCTGGCAATACCACATAATCGAGACCTTTCTTCCTCTAGAGTGCTTGGAATTTTTATTAAAAAAAAAGAATGTTGGCCATAAAAGTAATCACACATTATAGGTTATGTTATTCTAACAAATTGAAGAATTTGAGGCCGGATTCTAGTTTAGTCGATAGCGACTCAATACGAAGATGGAGCGATTCCAAACAAAGGTTGATAGAGAAAGAACTCCGATTCGCTGTCGCAATATTGTTTCATTTAGAATCCCATGGTAGATTTTATAAATAATGACACATGTGATGTTTTATTTGTTTTTGTCCACTGATGCCAACAAAATGTAAAATAAAAAAAAGAGTTCTAGTATTTTATCATTTCCATGACGTAATTCACAGGAGGACATCCGAGTCTCACGAGCGAATGCGATTACCGTTAGAGCATTGAATATAAATTATATTATTTATTCTTGAATCTTTGAGTCATTGACTTAACACTTTCTTGGTATAAAAAATATTAATCGAGTTATTTGAAAAAATACAAGAAATATTGAAATAGTAATTTATATTTAAAATTATTTGGAAATATATTATGACAATATTTATTTACTTATTATATTACATTATATGCAATTTATTATATATGCTAAGATAATATAGAATTAGTAGTATCAAAAATAATCATAATCTATTATTTCGTAATCAATTTAGCTCATCAAGATTATAAACCATTATTATCGCCACCCCAGTATATATTGTATGGATATACTACTGCCACCCCGCTCGTACGCACATTACACTGAATCACATTCTACATGGATAAAAAATAATTACGGAAAAACGCTATAACTAGAAGAAATAGAAAAAAACATTGTAATAATTTATTTACTATAAAAACACATAAACTGAAATAGATTAAAGTAATACATAATTTGTCATAACTTTCTATTGTTTTTTTTTTCAAACAAAAGAATATCACTGTTCCCAAAGAGTACACGCGTTTCGGTAATATTTTAAGAACATTACACCAACGTTGTTTTTAGTACATTTATTTATAAATGTGTGATATGCGTAAATTAAAAAAATATATATATTGAAGGCAATTTATGTAATCGAAAGGAAATGATTGTTTATGTAAATTTTATTCAATCATTTGGACATTTCGTACAGTTGTATAAAGAAAACTTGATTTTCGATTTCTTGCAATATTTTTTTTTGACAAAACGAGGAGAAATGACGTATTCATTTAAATAAAACTGGTATGACCTCATTTTTATGTAACGTTACAATCGGCTTTGAAAGGATAATGAATAAAAAAAATGCAAGAAATAAAGATGATGAAAAAAAAAAGGATTTTGACATATAGGCTAGATGGGAATGGTTATAATTAGGTATTCCAATGGTGACACGGCGGATATTCCAGTGAAGCAAAATGGAACGCGGGCGCGACGTAAATTTTCCACACAGCTCACGAGTAAATCTTTACTGGCTCGCGTCCCCCTCTCGCCCATACCGAGAATCTATACCGAATAACGTGAATCAATAACGGCCGGACAAACGGGGCGTGCTGCGACCCGAAATCCGAGCGGAATTCCAAGCCGCTCGAAGCGCCTTTCCGGCGTGCCAAAACGAGCGGGCCCCCCAATTTGCCTCAATAAAATCCTCAAGTTTCTAATTAAAAGTGAAAGTACGGCTTTTTGAATTTTAGTCCCGCGGACGACCGGTAGATGGTGAGCGGGCGAAGAGCGCAGGCGCGTTTTTTCCCGGGCTGTGATTGGCCGAGGGCGCATTACGGTTGTGGCGGACTAGCCGAGTGTTTTGAAAATGCACTAATTTGCATTATCAAACGTAAATAAATGAGAGCAGAGTGTCGGCGCGGTGTAATGTGCATTCCGTGGGGCGACGTGTGTTCTGGCAGTGTTTGAATTCGTGCGAAAACCGGCGGTGGAACGGTGCAGGGCGCGCGGAACGCTGTGAGAACTGGTGTAATGGCCGTTGTTGTGTAAAGGCAGAACGCACGGAGCTCGAAGCGCGAGCCGCTCTATCGCCCGCGCGCTGCAGCAGACACACGACCAGATATTATCGACGTGTCACGGGAACGTTCCGCTGCGCTTTTTCCCGGCCCCGTTTTCCCTTCTTATTATGTCCGGGCGTGCAGTTTAGTTAAGTGATGGTATCAAGTTCACCGTCCAAGAGAGATGTTGGAGCAAACAACCTGAACAAAAGTATGACCCCTTCGTAACCAACGAAACGGGACACTCCTTTGTCCGCAGCAACCGGCCACATTCACATTCGGGTGTGTTTATTTTATTTATAGGTTCCGTCCCGCTGATACCCGGCCCCAGACCCCTAGCGAAACACAAGTTCTACTTGGACGTCAAGAACCACATAACCTCAAGCAAGTTAGAGGCAAAAATCAAGGACCTGGGAGGGGTGAGTAAATAACAAAAACAAAACATATTTATTTACAGTTACATAACTACACAAAAAAAACACCACAAACTCGTTACTAACCAAACCGACGACCTGCTAATAAACAAAACGTAATATTTTTGTTTTCCGTTCCTCTTTTGTTTTTCCTGTAAGCTCCTCCTTTTTTTACATCTGACGTTTTCGCGCTTTCTTTTGGGAAAGTTGCGCAATTTCGGCGCGGCCTCCTCGTGTAATGAAAGAGGGCCCCCGTTACATCCGAGCCGGGACACGACGGTGCATAAGTGGGTAAATGCCCCCGCGGGCCGGTTACACACCGCGGCTTCCCCCCACCGGCTCTCACATGCACACACGGAACGCGCTGTTGCCGTTCCCGCCGTTTTTTCGCACTTGATAATACGCCGGTGTCAAACGCGCTGAAAATATCCCTGGATACGAAACAAACAATAATAAAAGGAACTGTCACTTTCAGGTGCACTTATCTTAGCTAAGATAACATTCAACGAATCAACCTGATATATCCTATGTTGATCCTCAGTTAAGATTATTATAATAATCTTAACTTAGGATCAACACCTGAACATCATTAATCATTAGTTAAAATTAGTCTTACACTTGAAAACAATTTTGCATGTGAAGTCTTTAAAATTTATCTTAAAAAGTATTTTTATTTTTTAGCTAAGACACTTACCAAAACGTGACAGTCCCTTTTATTATTGTTTGTTTATAAATTGTGACATCTTTAATTACATAACTTATAAGTAGCCTATCATTTGGTGGAAATAATTATTAATCATTGGTTGTAATTCGTCTTACACTCTTGTGAACAATTTTAATTACAAAATCATTAAGATTTATCTTTCACGTTCATGTTATCTAAATTGTGACATTAATCAGTCAGGCGTAATAACCATGACTTAAAATCAACAGTTTGACATCATTAATCATTGCTTGAAATTACATTTAAACATTTATTATCATTAAGATTTATCTGTAATGCGCAAGTTATCTAAATTGTGATATCTTTAATTAAATAATTTATAATTAGCCTGTCATATTTGGTTGAAATAGTCATTAATCATTGGTTGTAATTCGTCTTACACACTAGAGCATCCACAATAGATCTGCAAAGGTCGCGGTGGTATAGGCCAAGAGGCCACCCAAACTTTATCTACACACTAGAGCAATCTAACTTACAAAATCATTAAGATTTATTTTTCATGCTCATGTTATTTAAATTATATTAATCTGTCAGGTGAAATAATCTTAACTTGATTGATATTGACAGCTGTGAAGAAACGTTTGAAACAAGGGCTGTCGATAATTTCATTCAGAGCGTTTTTTTGTTTGAAAAAGTCAAAATAAGTGAGTTAACATTGATTTTCCCGTAAATTTTAAGATTATGTTTTCCAAACTCTCCTATTTTGACAGCTAGAACATTTTTTCTCAAATGAAAATCTCTCGGAATTCAATTGTAAACGACTATTGTTTGAAACTATTTTTCGTAACTCTCAAAACAAAAAAGTTAATTTTACATAACCTCACTTTTTGTAACTCGCTTGTTTTAAGAGTTACGAATAAAACTCTTCAAAATGAAAAAAGTAAACGATTTCAGTTTCAGACCATTATTTCAGTTTTGAAAATAAGATGGTTATTATTGATTTTCCCATAAATTTCGTGACTATGTTTTCACAACTCACTTATTTTGACAGCTGGAATAATTTTTCTCAAATGAAAATCGTGTGGAATTTAATTCTGAATGACTATTGTATGAAACAATTTTTCATAACTGTCAAAACGAGTGAGTCGTTTGAACATAACCTAAAAATTAGTGTTTAAAACGTCAATATCTCATTTGTACTGACAGTTACGAAAAATTTGTCCAAACAAAAGTTGTGGACAATTGAATTCTCGACAAATTTTATTCTAGACAGTTTTTCCTAACTGTCATAATTAACGAGTTATTAAAACAAAAAAAAAACAATTTTCTTGCTCGTTTTGACAGCTGCGAAGAAATGTTTCAAACAAAATTTTACGAAAATTCCATTCCAAGTGTCCTTTGTTTGAAAAAGTTCTTCCTGACTATGAAAATAATTGAGTTATCTTTGTTTTTCTTGTAAATTTCTAGGTTATATTTTCACAACTTTCCTATTTTGACAGCTTTTTTTTAAATACGTATATCAAACTGTTTGACAAATAAATGACACAGTAATTGTTTGCAATATTATAATCCTGGATTATATTGCAAACAATTCTTGGATCCACCAATAATATTCGCGAATCCGCGAATCATCAATTCTGGATTGATTCAGGGATTTAATCTGCGACTATTTTTTTACATTTACGAGAATTAATCCTTAAATCGGGATTAATCCATAACTATTAGTACATTAATTTCAATTTTTCTCTTGTTTTCCTTTGAATAGAAATGAAATAAATTACATCTTAAATGACTGCACTCCACCGCAATATCCATTTAAAGTCGACGCTCAACAGGTTGTCCATAAAAACTCGGAGAGCGAAATAATTCGAGCATTCATTACATCAACGAGAGTTGTGAACCATTATTAAATTCAAACGTTTATTCCTTTTTTTATCGAAACACGATTGGCCGCATGGTCCCGGAAAAAGTGCGTTTTTACATAAAACGTTTATTGATTTTTAATGGAAACGGACGCGACGGACATTCGGCGTGCACCGGGCCGCACGGGAAACGGGGGCTAACCAGCGAAAACCGGCAACGGCGCCAGCTCCAAATCAATCGCAACTGACACCAATAATACCAATAGCAAAATACGCGTCCACCAGCGTATGGGAGAGCAACATATGGGGGCTCGCCCGCGCCCCATTTCCAATTTCCATACGCTGTTCCAGCGCGCGCTCCCTCTTCTTCCATCACCATTTCGCTCAGGTGTCAACCGGCAACAGTGTGCACGGACTAACGAGGGAATATGAAACGGATGTTTGTTCTGTTCCGATAAAGCACGGAATGCCGTTTCGTTTTAGTCCTTTTTGCCTCGAGTTCGAGCGGCGCGCGTCTCGATTTTCGTAAGATGAGCGGGTTACTGTTGTCGCAGCCGCACGGAGTGATGTTATGCGAGTGGAATTGATGTTACGGTGCGGTTTTTGCATGGACTTGGCAACGCCGCCGTGGTTTTTAAACAATTACAATCTTGTCCTTGACCTTTTTTCCGTAATCGGAATCATCTGTTCTTAGATATTTCAAGAAGATTCATGTGAATACAAATTTATTTTGTATGTGGAATTGCATGTTAACTAATAGCTGGGGAATTATTTTTTGCTTCTCAATAATGAAGAAAATAATCAGAAACACAGAACTAGTTTTTAAAATCATGCTTCTACATAATTGTAATTAAGCAATAAATTACACGTAATGTTTATTAACATGCATTTTATTATTGTTTACCTTTAAATATACATTTCAATTTCATAAAATAAAAATCATCATGCTAATTCTTTAAATGTTCACTATTTTGCCAACAACTTTAATAAAACCTAATGTTACTTTTGCATAAAAACTGTTTATAACCCGAAATAGTCGATAATTTCAATTTAATCTGTGCTTTTATCTATTCTGTTGGTAGATTTTTAATATTCTTGAATAGATTATTCAACATCTTATTATTTTTTGGTAGTGTTATATAAAATTTTGAAAACGGAATCTTGGGTAAACGTGCGTGAAATGAACGAATCCGAAGTCAAAATCTGTAGGAAACTTACCGTTTGGTCACAATTCGCATTTAAAGTCCCAATTTTGAGGTTATAATTGATGCGATTTTCAACTAAATAAGCACATTGCGAATATAAATCGTACACATGATGAAATAATCTTCTAATTTATGACGAAAGTTACCAAATTTGTTCCGATTTTTTCATTTACTCAGCCAAAATCACGATTTTAATTTTATACAGAAAATGACGTTTATATAAAAAAATCAATATATATTTTAGATCCGTTTGTAAATAATAGATATTTTAATTTATGATATCAAAAATAGATGGCGCCACCACTCCACTAAATCGAATTTGTACAATATAATAAAAAAATAATAGAGAATTATTCATCGACTATTATAAATAATTCATACATATTTAATTAATGATTTTTTAATGAAAATATTGGTAGATTGGACCTGGCTGGACCAAGCGTATTAAAATATATCGGAATCTATAATGTTTTTGTCTCTGCTACTGCCTTGCACTATTGAACGATTCCACTAGGCTACTAGAATAGCTGAGTTCTAATTTTATAAAAAAGTACTTTACTGAAGAAATTTTTATTGAACACTGGTATCTGCCACAATTTTTCTGGTATTCTTTTTATCAAGATTATAAAAAAATAATATAGAACCACATCTTAAAAAACAGCCCAGAGGAAAGATTACGCCAAACAACCATGGTTCTCAACCTATTAATTACAGACTACAACATACAGCCAGCTCCGTGTATTTTTTTGAATGCTAAACATAGATTTAGTATATAAATAGATGAAGCATGATGTAGTGGGGATAGGATACTGCTTGTGTCATCATGTTAGGTTATGTTTTCTGTTTGTAAACACTCCTGTTTGTAAACAAATCGATCGACTTGTCTGGGAATTTTACAATAATGTGAACAGTAAACATATTTTTATGTGAAATTTCCTGTGGTTTATCGAAATTTAATATTAGATTATTTAATGATATATATACACACATATATATTATAATAATAGCGTTTATATGAAAAGAAAAACCCTTAAATTATAGTCATTGTTAAAAACCCTAAAAGTTTCATCATTTGCTAATTTTATAATCTATGGAAAATCATTTAATAAATTTCTAAAAATTATAATATAAAGTTTTTAAAATTGATGTAATTTCCGGTGAATCCAAAGGTGCAACTAAACCGTTCACATCATCACTATACAACAATGTAATAATAATAATTAACCTAGCAATTTTAAAATTTACCTCACACTGAGAAGTAGAGAGAAACATATAACGATCTTATATTATAAGACTAAATAAATAAATTTTAAAATTGATATCTCGAATAATGAAACACAAAAGTAGCAATTATTCCAATTTCAAAAGATGTAAACTGATTATGCAATGAACTGCTGACAATAACAAAACACACAAATAAACAACCCCCGTACCTCAGATGTTGGCACACTGAAAACGGCCACATGCTTTATCTATTTACATACTACGTCTATGACTCTAAAAGTAGTTCTCTCTCCAACAAAACTATTTCCCTTTCAGTCAACAGCGTTTATGCACTACAGGTGGCGCTGTACAAAGTAAAATAATTTACAGGAATCTGTTTCTCATTTATAATTAATCTAGTTAGATTAAGAGATGCTCTCATTAGATTGAGAGATGCTTTATTAGTGCAAAGATTTATTCTGAAATGAATTATTTTCATAGGAAAAATCACTTTTTGTAACCATCACAAAACAAAACCATCTAGATATAAGGATAGAATTAAATAAAAGAGTATATAACAAAAATATTAAAATATAATCATCATAAACACATTTTAAATGAAAAGAATACATTCTTACATTATACTATACTTAAAAAATTATATTATTTTTTACCAATATATAATTATTTGTCTACTTGATCATTAAAGACTCCAAAGCCATCTTGTCATAGCCACAAATTATACAAGAACAAAGTATTAAAAACACTTATTAAAAATTAGTTCGTCGGAAAGAAAACTGGATCCTGCCTATTGTAATCATTTTTATATGGTCACTCTAAGCATGTTCTATGTTATAAATTCTCGATTGCTGGAAATTTTGCAATGCCAGTGCTCCTTGATGGCACTGGAATCAATATAACCTATATTCATTTATAAAAATAAGTATTCTTATGAACTCATTTAAATTTTATTGGTGTATATTAATACTGTAACCAAACACTGATGTTTAACACTTTTTTTACAGTTCTTGGAGTTATTTTTAGTCAAGGAGGTAACACATCTTATTACTGATAAGGAGGGATGGTCAACGGCAAATAAGGGGGGTGGGAATTGCCCCAAGACCCCCCAAACCCCCTCCAACCAGTCTTCAGCTTACGGTGACCATGGCACCCCTGAACGGACACCGGTCAGAGGGCGACCTGTGAGTATAACTTACATGAAATGCATATAAAAGAGATAATAATTTTTTCTTTTTTTTTTTTTAGAAAACTCGTGCAGATGCAATGCTCGAACGAGCTCGCAAAACGCCAACCATCGTCGCTAAGGATCCTTTGGAACAAGCTAAGAACTGGGGCATTACAATTTGGTCAATAGAAAAGGTTAGTAACATAAAAAAAGTGTAATAAAAAACACACTATCTACATTTTAATTTTGTATCAAAAATTAACCAATAAGAAATAAAAGAAGAATAAGAAATGATAGCGCACAGAAATGCAGAGTGAAATTCATATAAAATAAGAATTATTGTTATGTTAAAGAGTTATATTTAATAAAAAAAAAAACCTTTACAAAAATCATTATTATGATTTTCTAAAGGTTTATATCATTTATTCCTGTGAAAGTAATTTATAAACTGAAAATATAATCCTCCTATAATATATATATTTTTTTTAATTATTTGCACATTATATCGTGAAATTTTGTCTGCAAAACAGAAAATTATGTTCAATTGTTACAATTTTTCATCTACATTATACAGTTCTAAATTAAATGATAAATCAAATAAATTTTAAGCAGTTTCTAAACTACTTTCGCAGGAATAAATGACATTATTTTAAGCTTGTCAAAAAAAATCAGTGAAACAAACCAAGTATTTTAAAAAATTAACAAGAAGTGTATATACCAATCTACAATAAATTCTCGCAACATAGCTTTTATGTGTTGGAGAGTATTACTTACATAAACAATAGGAGGAAGCGGGACGGTTCTCAAAATTTGCCACAAATAAATGAACGGTATCCCTCATCGAATTGCTACCGTATACCCATTTAATAATTTATATTCTCTCTTCCAGAGTATAAGACATCGCGGCACTTGACAATTCCAAATTTGAAGCAAAATTTGCTAAAGAGGATAATATTTATTTTCGAATACGTAGTCATGATAACAACAACTATTACGATTCGTCTGCTATATATTTTATCTTTCTCTCACTTCAGAAAATCCTATTGTACTGTATTAACCTATGGATTTTGCTATGTTGCGTGAATAAATTGTTGTACGGTATATAAAATGTATAATATATATAATATAATAAAACTTAAATTATTGGAAGGAATGTTTGGGTTTCGAGGGATATAAAATTCTGTATTTTTATTTTATTTCATTAATGTTTAATTCATTCCATTACAATTTTCAGACATTTAATTGGTTAGAAAAAGTGACATTATCAATAAACGCGAAGAAGCAACAGCGCAAGTCGAAAGTCAAGGAGCTCAAGGCGCCTTACGTCAAGTTCGAGTCCTTCGACCGGAAGCACAGGCCAGTGTTCCTAGAGATCCGCAACTGGCCTGCGTTCAACCTGCGAGCGTCGCCCGGTTCCTCGGGCCTTGTCCACAAAACTGCCTCCGAGCAGAATATGACACGTAAGTCCCGGACCGCCCCCGCACCAGTGACGCCCGCAGCCAAGGTCGCCCCCACAGCCGCAGCCACTCAGTCGGGCTACTGCGAGGTCTGCCGCGCCGAATATCCCAAACTTGAGGAGCACCTCGAGAGCGAGAAGCATCTAGCATTCATACGGGACAACGCCAACTTCCTCGATTTGGATAATCTGATCAGCGACGGGACGGATATTGGGAGTTTCCTGAAAATCAACGGTACTAAAGGTAATATTTATTATTAAAGAACAATTTGATTTTATAGCATATCGGACATCTGAAAGGGTATACGATTTCGAGAAGAAAATTTCATGGCAGGGCTTTAAATATAAATAGTAAATCATTTTTAATAATCAATTTCTCCAATGTGACTTGAAATATGGATTTATCAAGCTCGACTCAGATCCCAGTCCAACTTAAGACAAATTTGCTCGTACTAGGCTACTAATAGCTGTTTATTAACTTTGAAAAGAAAATGTCCTTTTTCTGGTATTTTTAATCAAAATTATAAAAAAACAATAGAAAGCCACATTTAACATCCATTACTATTAGATGGTAATAAAAAAAAAACAGTTTGGCTAGGGGAAAGATTTCTCGACCTGTTAAAAGCACTGTTATTCTCTGATTGGCTATTTCAACCTTCCATCTGTAAAAACATAACCTACAAACCGAATGCCAATTTTTTGTACAAGTTATGCTTTACAGTGCTGTGATTTTTCTGATTTCTATAAATATAATAAACTTAAAAATAATAAGCAGAAATTTTTATTACTCTATAAAATGTTTATTTACATGTTTTCTTTAAATGAACCAGGAAAGAAAATATTTCAATTTAAAGAAATTACCATTAAAAAATCATAAATTTCCTTTTATACAGGGTGGCGCAAGATTTCGATGAAGTCCAATGTCTCAATTATTTAGAAATTTACAAAAAAATATTACTAACATAATTTGTAGCTACTGTAAAACTTCACATTTTAAAATTAGTTTCATATGTACAGGGTGTTCAATAATCACGTGACGTATCAAATATATGATTTTTTTAAATGGAATGCTATATTTTTATGTCGATTTTAGATTCTACGCTTAAAATTAATCATTTTTGATATAGGGTATATTAGGTCAATTTTTAATATTTTAAAAGTTATAAACAATTTAATGTTGAAATCAATGGAACTTTGGGGCCTTATTTTTCAAAATTGAGAAACAATGTAAACTTTCTGTTAACGCGATTTAATTGAAAAAATGATTTCAACATTCATTTGTTTATAACTTTTAAAATATGAAAAATTGACCTATTAAATCTTATATAAAAAATGATTATTTTTAAACGTAGAATCGAAAATCTTCATAAAAAATATATCATTCCATTTAAAATAACATATGTTTGATACGTCACTTGATTATTGAACATCTTGTACATATGAATTTAAAAATTAATTTTAAAATGTGAAGTTTGACAGTAGCTACTAACAATGTAACATTTCTTTGTATATTTCTTAATAAATTAGATATTGGACTTCATCGGAATCTTGCCTCACCCTGTATATTCTCCTCATGACATATTCAACAAGTCGGTTCTAATTTATGCTTTAATATTATCTGACTTACATTGAATTCGTCTTCTTCATGTTATTTTCAGATGAAAAGTGTAATGGAATATTAGATGAGAAGCTTTTATCACCTACTACGTACAAAATGCCGAGGACAAGAACCAGTTCGATTTGTGATAAGATCAAGAGTTCCCAGATGTCGCCCGTAGGCAGTGATTCGGGTCACCGGCTCAGAACTCGCAGGGGAAATACCACCACCCTGAACAACTACATCGGCATCACTGCCGATGATGAAATACCCACCAAGCCTGAAGGTGCTCGGGAGGGGCGTGAACTCAGGTCGAGTCATCGAAATGCTCTACTGGTAAGTGTAATCCGATTGAAGATTAACACATTCATTGTATAAAGGATTTTTATTATACAGGATGTTTAGAAAGTACCAAGACGTTCAAATAATTTGAAAATACACATTTTTTAAAAATCCAGCAAAATGTAACTAAACTCACATGGTTAACATAGCCGATAGAAATTTCATTTCAGCTGTTAGATAGAGATGATAGCACTGCAGAAGCTGTTATATAGTCCCTGAACTGATGCTAGCACCATCTATAGGGATATTCTGGTTTCATACTTCTACATCTGGTATACCCTTTAGCGGTGAACATAAACATTAAATATCTTTTGTTTGAATATTTTTTAAATCATGCTAGATGGTGTAATAGCAAAAATTAGAAGAATGTTAAAACTAAGAAAAAATACATTTTATAGGTATTATTGTTACATGTAAAAAATAAATAGTTGACCTGAAAGATGTTATTACAAACTAATTAAATGTTAAAATTTAATTATTTATTCCTTATATAAATTTCTAATATTCATAATAATAACATGACTGAACTAAATAAAGTCAACACTTGCTAAAATTTACGATTTTTTATATATTGAGAATACAAAACAATATTCAGGTAAAAAGTTTTTATTTTCTACATTTGCCAGTAGCTTTGGAACTTAGTTATGATAATTTTACCTTTCTTCTTATATTTGCGATTACAGTGTGATCTAGAAAGATTTTGAAAAATATTTTAAAGAAAAGACACATAATATCTGTTGCTAAACCCAAATCTGCTAGAAAAATCGGTTCTCTTTTAAAATTTCAAAGTAAACATAACATTCCAGGGCTTGGTGGGACTAGTCATAGTATGAATGTTGTGATTGTTCCACAATTTTCATTTTCAAATATTTTTTTATATATTTCACTAATGGTTACATCAACATGTGTGAGTGGAAAACAAATTTGTTAGTGCATATTATGATGTATATTTGTGACATACAAATGTGTGCCCACCTATTCAAACACCCTGTAGATGAAAATTGGAGTTTTATTAAATTGAATGTAAACAAATAAATTGTGCGAAACTGCGCGTCACCTTTTCCCACAGAGTCGATCGTCAATGGCGCCATCTGTAGTTGAGGAGATGTTACTAAATATAAATGCGTAAATTATGTATACACCTCACACTTAGAAATAAAGAGGCACATATAACGATGATATATAAGACTAAATAAATAAAATTATTTAAAAAAATAATAATGATTTGAAGATTTAAATTTGTAAAGACAATATATTGAATTTTATATATTTTTTAAAAAACTGTTAAAATTACATTTTAGTTGGTTATAAAATTGATACTTTTTTTCTTTTCTTTAAAATTGTATTTACAGATGTTATTTTATTTTTAAAGAAAATCGCCGAGCAAGAATCCGACATATGGAGTTCAGGACGTCCGAAGAGAGCCTGCATCCGGCAGAAACTTATCTCTGTCGACGACAACGTCATCTCCGAGCACCGTGGCTATTACCGCGTTGAAGTACCTGCTAAAATCCCGTCTCCCGTAAAGGAGACGAAACTGGAAAAGGAAACCCGGGAAAAAGAGAAGGAGAAGGAACGCAGGGCCAAGAGCCCCGTTGTTCCCCCGGACGATAAGTCCATAATAGTCAAATTCAAAAGGATGAGGACTTCCGAGCTGATGCAGCTGAATAGCGAGGCTGAAAATTTTTTGTTTCCCAAGAAGGATGATACGTCGTCGAGTAGTGAAGAGGATATAGACGAGGAGTGTCCGGATACTACGGTCAGCACGGCGAAGGAGGACAGCACGATATTGTTGTCGAGTGAGGAGGAAGAGGATGTGAGGACAGATGATGATGAGGATTCCATCAACAGTGTGTCGTCTTCTGATGAAGCGCTCGTGCCGGCCAAGCCAACGAAGAAAAAACGAATGACCCACGCCGAGGCTTTCATCATGGATAATAAAAAGTACTATAAGTTTGAAATGCCTGGTTCGAGGTAAATTATTATAAACAAAACTGAGAAAGAAATAGCATCAATCATTCACATTAATTAATTCTAATTGCAATTTATAAAAATAATATAATGTAATTAACATATATACATACATATATACATATACATACATATATACATATACATACATATATACATTTTTTTTATTGTAAAAAAAAAACCTCTAAAGTCAATAAGGAAGGATGAAGAAAAGAATTAAAATATAACTGTTGATATAAATGGAAAATATACATAATCTTTACCTGTATTATTAATATATATATATATTCTAAAATCCCCATCTACCATAATGGTGGTGTAGGGGTTGTATTATTAATATAATTTTTATATTCTAAATATAAAAATTATATTAAAATTAAATTAACAAAAATAAAAACATGATTAAGCAAAATTGACCAAACGTGTTGTCTAAAAAAATATTCACACATCATGTACTCCGAATATTTAATAATTATAAGTGTATGCGTATATATTCTGTCACTAAATTTGGCATTGTTACGTTACCAAACATTTTTGAGAAATTTTTTTATAAAGCAATGACGCATTTAGAGAGTTGCATTCTTTTATTCAGATGAATATAAATAATATTATAATTTGTAAATAATATTAGATATTGTTTCCGGTCAGGGAACTGCAGTGCTGAAATAAAATAGCAAACTGCTGTATTATATTAGTGGCACTACATCAAGCAGTAAAGCACATGTTTCTTCTGCTTGATCACTGCAGCTTTCAACAACCATCATATTTTTGTGAATTGTTCTTGTAACCTCAAATTTTTGTTTTGGAAACTACATTTTGATCGTAGATCAAAATATTATTTAAAAATAGAATTAAGTAAGCATACAACAATAAACATAGTAATAATTCAAAGGTATTGCAATAAAGAATTTAGTTTCAAAAAAAAGTCTATATAATATTGAATATATCCCCCTTTCAAAACCATTAATTATTTTCAAATAGAAGTGAATATAGCTATATAAATCGAAATAAAGTATTTTTAAATTTGTTCATTCAGGCAACATCAAGCACTTTATGCTGTAGTGTTGCATATTAAAAATTCCCAGGACCGCAACCGTTAATAAAGTTTATATTCCTTCCCAATCATCTTAAATAATATATAATATAATGAAATCAGTACATTGTTAAAAATATATACTAAAAATGTATACCTCATATTCAATCATTTGTTTAAGCATGCTACATTTGCATTTACTCAAAATTCCATGTTATTATAATGTATTCACTTATTTGCATAGATTGAGGTATCATGGTTCGTTGATGAACGAGGTGCACATGAACAGCATGGCGAGGAACAACGGCACTGTGTCTCCAGAGACGAAACGGGTGAAAGACGAGGATGACAGTTGCTCGTCGGCAGATGAGGTTGATGATGATGAGGAGGAGGAAGAAGATGAAGGGGGTGGAGGTGGAGAAGGTGAGAAGTTGAACTTGGAAGAAATTAAGTTCTCGTTTGAGAGGGTTCCAAAGAGTGAAACATGGTATGAGACCTTCTCCAGACAGGACCAAGGCGAACAGTATTACACTTGTTTCAGTGATTCAGGTATGTAAATAAGAAACAGTTATATATTTATTTGGAAACAAAGTCGAAAAATGAAATTATTTTTATTTATGGCGCATGTACTAGAAATTTCCACGATGCTGTCAATTTGTATGCCGAGTGTTTTCCTGAAAAAGGTAGCTACCTTAAGCTCCTCCCCCAAATGAAAAAATAAGTTTATTCTACATTTTTTGTATTAACCTTCAATCAGAAAGACAAAAACTTTTGAAATGGAAATATACAGAACCTTCAGAATCTCATTTTACCATTTATACCTACAAATTGGTGGCAGCCATAGGCTCACATTGGCCATTCAAGGTCCATTGTGTTAGCACATAGTTATTTTAGTTTTTTTCCTTCATATTTTTCCGAAAAAAATATGGGTATTCTTTTCAGAAATGACCTTATGCCCTCCTTAAAACTATTTTGCTTTTCTGCGTGTCTTTTATATGTTGCATATTTTGAGATATTCCACTGGATAGATTAAAATGGGTCAACCCATTTATTTTTTAACGTGTAATTTGTCTAAATTACTGAAAAAGTTCACTTGATGACCGAAATATACATGTAGTGTGAAAGTAAATCACTTGAAGTAAGGTTACAAAAGTGAGTTGTTATTAATGTGTAAACTCAACCAAGTTTCATTTTAAATTTAAATGTAAACAAATATCGGCTGATAACATCTTATCTCTAGTTTCATTGAAAAAACCTGCCAAAGGAGAAAATCTTTATCATTACTGTTAATAAATTTTATATGTTGGTAATATTTTTTAGTATGAGAATTTGAACACAGAAGTACTTTAAACTGGTTATAAGTAAAAAAAATTGACACTTATGATAAAAAGTGAATAAAAACAAGTTATTGAGTTTCTATAGTATTTATTGAATTGAGAAAGAAATTTTAATATAAGTAGCGCCAAATGGTTTATAAACAATATTTTTTTTTTTTTTTGAGGCGCTGGGATGCACATAAAATATTGTTGGGAATATTGCTAGATTAATTATTTTATTTTGTAAGTACAAGTAATGGTTAATTGAAATGTATTATTAATTTCTGTAAATTTTCATTCTAGGTTACTGGCAACCATTCCTATTACCGTACGAAATGGGCCCGATCCAACCATTGGACCCGAAACTCTGCATCCAAGCGTACCACCAGGTGAAAAAACGGCTGCAAGGTACCGCGAATTCCGGAGCTAATTCGGCATCGGCGAGCTGCAGTACACCGGACTCCACTTCGAACGGCCCTCAGAGTGCCGAGGATGAGACGAGCAAAGCGAGCGAGGATTCCATCCCTTCCATTTCAACGGCTGAAAGCACTGATAAAGACGAAGACTATTTCCCTGACAAGCGAAAACGCCGACGAAAGACAAGAAAACACGCGATCATTCCCAGTAAAAATCCGAGGAAATCACCGAGACAGCACGCTTCTACTTTGGCGATATTAAGCAGCTTGATTCAGCAGAGGAAAAGGCGGGAAATGAATAGGTTGTCTAATAAGGCGAGGTCGTCGTCGAATCTGAGTTTAGAAGCGATTCCCGAAACGGAACCGCTCGTAGTTAAAAATAAGAGGGGACCTAAAAAGAAAGTCGTTACTGAGGATGAGGCAAGTGAGGATTTGGAGGTGGTGGCAAAGTCAATTGACAACGTACTGTCGAGCGCGTTAGAAGATGTGAGCAACATGGATCAGCTGGAGATTTGCACTCAGGACAATCCTTTCTCAACTGATTACAAAATAGACGCGATTGAAATAATGGAAAATTACGAGGAAGTGAAGTGCAACACTCAGAGCGCAGTCAGGAGGCCGCCGCGGAGGAAACCCGGCCGGAAAAAGACAAACCGCACCGGCTGGCCGAAGAAGAGCCGACGGAGAAAAGGCGGCAACGCACAGGAGGAAGTCGACTCCACCGTCGATTCCGTGAGCGTCATAGCCGATTCCGAAATTGGCGACGATTCGAATTTACAGGACGATCTCGCCGCCGTTAAAGACCCAAGTGAACTTGTAAATAACAAAACTGACCAAAGCAGTGTAAATAATAGTGAGTGCGGCGACAGGGTAACAGCAAGCGAAAACGTTTTAATTAAAAGTGAGCGCGTGGTGGATCTGGACAAATGGGAGAACGCCGAGAAAGTTCTGGCGGCCAAGATCAATAACGACGTCAACAATGATTTACTTTTCCAACCTTACGTGCGCGTGCAAAAGTTGAACGAGGACGGACTGAAAATCGCGGGGAAGAGACGGCTGAGAAGCAGCTCGCCTCCACACAGGACTGCAAAGAGGGCGCGCAAGATGCCCGCTTCCCCCAAGTCACCTCGCGTCCTCCGTAAACCGCGCGGCCGTTGGTACCGCGAAAGATAGATCTATTTTTTTAAATATTATTTATTTTTAATAATCGACTCTCTTCAGTATCTACAACACTTTTTTATTTTGTAATCTTTAGCATATTTTTCCAATACTCTCTCTCTCTTTTTATGCCAAAACGAAAAAATCAAAACAGCACAGCACCCGAATTATTATTGCAAGTGCATCGATTACTTAATTTGTTAATATTTTTGTTATATATTTTACAACGTGTATTGTTGCAGCTATTAATTTTAAGATACAATCAAACAATACTTTTACATTTAGGAACATTAAACAGAGATAAATATTCAACTTTAAACAACTTAAGACAATTCATACTTGTTGTGTTCCGCTTTAATTAAAATTAAAAAAAACAGTCATATTCGCATGATTTAAAGGACTCATATTACTTTTCACTGGGAAACTGGAGCATATATAGTTTTCTTTATATTAATTAGAAAGAATTTATCAATTAGCAATTGCTAAAATCCAAGGTTTACATAAAAATATGCACTGAAATACGTTTTTGAATATAAATTGCAACAATCCAAATAAGGAAATAGAATTATGTCAGAAATTCTTCACTAAATACAAGGTGAGACATTTATGTTGAGACACTTAAACACATGGGCAGATAGATTTTTAAAAACTTGGTAACATTTAAAAACTTGATAAAATATTTTAGTAATTTAAAGTTTCAAATATATCTCCCATATATTCTAAGAACAAATTGAACTGTTGTGGAAAAAAGGGGTTCTATAGAAATTGTTTCATCGTCCAAATGACAAAACAAAAAATAGAAATAATCTATTCTGTATTTACCACAACACATAGTACGCAGTATGCTTTTGAAACAGACCTATTTTTTATACCTACTAAAAAAATATATGAATTTGTTAAACATTTCTTGAATTATTGAACTAACCATCATTAATTCTTTAAACATGTGAATTAATTGAATATTAATTAATAATAATAATTTTCCCGACACCAATTGGTAAAAGGGGACATCGATTATATATATATAATAATAATTCTTATGACATATAGTTTTTATACATTGTTCATTAAATATAATTTAAAAAAAGGGGATCATGAATTAAAATTTACTTTCATCAAACAGATAAGGAAGTGATTGCTTAAAAATATCAAAAATAATGCAGTTTTATTAATAAATTCCTTGTTTAAATAAATGGTACAGATAAGTTTTAATTTAAACCGTGAGTTGTTCAAGGATGGTCTGCTAGAGGTATTAATTGAATATTTGAAAAAGTATAAAATTATTATATTTATATGAATTGAAAATTACTAATATTATTAAGAAATAATTTTACATATTTTTAATTAAATATGATTACTGAAAAAAGGATCATGAATTAAATTTAGTTTTAAAAAAAGCCAGTGATTGAATAAAAAGACCAAAAATAATGCAGTTTATTCATAAATTCTTTATTTAAATATCATTAAAGTTTGATAATCAGTTTATCATACAGATTGCAATAATGCAGTAAAAACTGAGGATTACTAAAAACATTTACATATTTCCTCTGAAAATAAACTATAAATCATATTTTGGTGATTACAGCGCCGTCATCAGAAATAGGGAAAAGTGTTTCAAAGAAAGTTTACATAATTTTTCATATTGTGCCTGATTGGGAAATAAAAATCGCTATTTCCATTTAAAATAAAAATTAGCCTCCAAATGAGATCCAAAGCTATTTCTTTTTAGAATGTATCAATTAATACCGAAATGGCCAAGACCAGTTTTCCATATGGTGGTTGAACGTTTTATTATATCAATTAATAAATAAACCGCTTATATTAAAAATATACAGAATAAAACATTTGGTTTATTTCACTTAATATATTTATTTCTTACGGCTAGTTTTGGTCGTTGACCATTATCAAGGAATGTACAAATGTATGACCGAATCTAGTCTGAAGAAATAAACATATTAAGTGAAATAAATGAAGTGTTTTATTCTGTTTTTTTTTAAACCTTCATAAAATGTTTCACCAAGTTTTAAATGAGAAATTAATCAAATATAAACCACATATATTTACGAAAGATAATCGAAAATCTAAAGATATTGTTATTGAATAGATATTTAAATGTCTCAAGAAAAATGACTCACCTTTTATATAACATAAATATCTTAAAGTTTTAAGCCCAGTTTGCCCATTTTTGTAGAATGATGTACACCAAATTGAGTTACAAACGCAAGATTTATTGCCATGAAAAAGACTTTAACATCATTGAAATTAACTAATTATAAATAAAAAAAGAATGTTTTAAATACTTTACCTAATAATAATACTGCAGTGTCAGTATATACTTATTAGTATATACCGCTAACTTCCTATTCTCTGCATAAGCCTGAAATGGGACCTGTTAGAGAGAATAATAGGTCAAATAGCTCCCACTGTGTAAGGAAGAACTCAACACCGAGCATCAATGAAATCTCTAGTTGCCGTTATGTAGTGTATTCAAATTTAAAATCTGTGAGCTGTTGTTATTAAAAAAATATTTCTTGAACATCACATCAACATAAATTTGTGTTTTCTACTTTAGCAACGCATATTTGTGTTTTAAACATAAAGAGCACAGATATATTATTATCCACTTCTCAGAGTGGTAAAACCGGGCATACACATTATTAGAAACTGGCACTAAAAGGAGTGCATCCGAGTGGACGACTTCCGATCAGAAGACGCAATATAGAATAATACATAAATGAGTGTCAGTCAACAGTGACAAAGTAGTCAATGTGTTAAGTAAAGTATATAAAACCTTCTTATATTGTTTATCACAACTTCAGGCAATTCAAAAGTTGTTATTGATATTTTTAAAATTACTATTTTAAACCTTGATTTTCTGAAATTTTTGCAATTAATTGTAAATATGGGATATAAACCATAACTTGTTAAATTAATTTGGACTTTTCAAAATTTAGACACACGAATCAAGGAGATTGTGAAGAATTTTGCAAGAATACAAAGAATTTTTTATTTAATCAGTGACGATTAAAAAAAACTAAGTTAATGAGAACAATAACACAAATTTTCTTTCAAGTCATAAAATATACGATAATCTATTATTTCATCAATGTTGTTGACATATTTATAATTTTTATGCATGTTGATTCGCAGATTTGTTCTATTACAATGTTTATAACTCAAAAGTTATTATATTAATTAATGAACTATTTTGAAACTTATATTTTCTTCTGTCACAAAGTGGAATCCAAAGAAATGTGTCTCGTCAATCAGCATAAAATTACATTTTTTAAAGGTAAAAAGTGAATTCTATAGAAAATAGAGCTGGAATTATTACATTTATATTAAAAAAGGATAGCAAATTGTAATTTTCATCTTTCAAAAAATTAAAACTAATTCGTTATTAATAATGTATATGCTACTGGATTAAATCATTTTATAAAATCGAAATAAGCAGAAATTGGAAAAATTCGCGGTACTGTTGAGTAATAAAAAAAATCGGCACGTGATTGGTTAAAGGTATTGAGTAATTAAATATTAATAAACCGATGAATAATGGACAATTTTCTCCATTCAAAATACATTAGTAATTTTTATATTATTTAACTTGAGTAGAAAAAGAAAATTATTCACATTTTTTTGTAAATCTTAAACAATATAACAATTAAAAAGTTATACAGGGTGTTTTATAATAGGTGTACAAACCTTTAACATTGTGCTTGGGAAGTCATTATAAGAAAAAAATTATATGAAGATTGGCGGTATTTTGTTTATTTACAGAAATACATCTGTTTGAAAATTTATTTAATTAGAAAGTAAAAAAAAGTAAAACTTGAAGAATGGATAAGAAAAATAAATGACTATGAAAGAAAAATATTGCCTAAAACAGTTGTTCAAAATGCCAAAATAAATGTTTCACAAACTATGCTGTATATTTCTATGACTAATTAGATTTTACGACCTATCTTCATATAACATTTTTTTCTTAAAATGATTTCCCGAACACAATGTCAAAATTTTGTGCACCTATTATAAATCACCCTGTATAACTTTTAATTGTTGTATTGTTTAAGATTTTAAAAATGTGTATACTTTTTTTTTAATATATTCTTTCAATTTTTACAAAATAAGTGTGATAAATATAATACACTTTTCCGAAAAATATCCCATTTTGCAAAGGGGTTCCAATTAAACGGGAACATCTGCCTGACCGATTCATGTATTGATCCGTTTTTATCAAACCTGCCTGAATATACACCAGCTGATGGCTCTATTAATTGACTTCAAATTAATTTAAAAATAACGCAAGCCATCTGTTGCCTGATTTTAAGAGATATTGTCAAAAATTTAGGTCTACAAAGTAGGCACTTGAAATTAAGCAATAGGTGGCGCTTGTGTTATCTTTCCAATTATTATGATTAATATCAGGTTATCCAATTACTACACATGATCTGTTCAACCACGTTTATCAAGGCAATGCACACTTTCTCCATGTGCATCTGATAATGTTCAAAAGACTTAAATGGCCATCACCAGTTATACATAGGGTTGATGAGTGGTGGTTAAACATTTTGTTAATTTAGCAACTTATTATTTATATGTCATATTTACAATCGATTGCAAACATCTCAAAAATGCAGTTCTATAAATCTGTTATTGAAACAGGACTACAACTATTTGCAATAAACAGATCCTAAATTTGATCATATTAAAATAGACTTTTATATATTTTTAAATAGCCTAACTTTTGATCTTTTTAAAAAGAGGGAAAAAATAATTACTGAAACAACCCATCCTAATAATAAAAAAGAAGTTTTTTTATGTATTTTTAATTAGCCAACATTTTTAATTTTCAAAAGGACGGAAATACAAATAATTGCCATATTGAAGAAAGATTAATGGTACCGAATAATAGTTTTTCTTCTCCTATTTGTTTTTTTGTCATGCAAACTCTTAAAAAGTCTAAATTTTTAAAACACATTCAAAATTTTATAAAACCCGCAGTTTGAATTTATTTTACACTTTGCCGTACCTAGTTTTATATTTAGAAATTAGAGATTTATGAGTTGAAACCAAAATCAGTTATAATATTAAACATTATTTTAGATTATGTTGAAAAAAAAAAAACTACATAGAAGAGCATTTTCACCCATTTCTTCTTATGTTATGCAAACACCTTCATCATCTATAATTTCAAATATTATTTTAAATTAACTGCCTCTATCGAAATATACTAATTGTCATTTATTATGTTTCAGAAAAATAAGTAAATTATTTTATCTATAATTTTGTTGATACATCATTTTACAAAGACTAAAAAAAATTTTACATAACTCAGAATATCAATCGCTAAAGAGGGAATAATTTATTAATTATTTCACCAGATATCTTGATAATAAGATACACTTTAGTAAAGTTGGTTCATACTTAAGTTAAATTTCTTTTGTCAGACAATTCTCAGACTTAAAATAAGTTTACAATTAAAAAATTAAACACATGGTTTTGTTTATGTGAAGCTTAATTTTTTTACCTAATTATTTAAACACGTTTTAAAAATTTTTTTGTTGAGTGAGAAATTAATTCACGAATTAAGTTGCTTTAAGTCAAGATTTTTAAAAAGCAACTTTTATTGTCGGTTATTTAAGTTTTTCGTTTTAATGAAATACGATTAATTGTTAATTTTAATAATAATACTTTTTATTGCACGATGAGGTTAGTGTTGGAAATTTGTATTTACTTAATTTATTAATAATAATTGTTATGATTGAAACAGTAATCGATGTCACACTTAATAAAATGTCTGTAATCGGTGCTGTATATGAAGAGTAAATTTCCCAACGTCGACGACTAAGTAGGAGGTGAAAGAATTATATTTTTATAAAAAAAAAAAAATTAAAAGGGGAAACTCGACTGATTTTTATTATTGTATCGACAAACTATCCTCTTTCTGATATGTCTTATTTATATACCGTCGTCTGCGTTCCATTGTATTTACTTTGTACCAAACTTGTATTAAAACAAAAAAAAAACAATCAAATATTTCTTAGTATTATTGCGTAGAGTGTTATGTTCTTTATATTTTTCGTTACTGGATGAGAGAGCGGCTGTTCATAATATTTTTTTTTTTATTGTTTAAGTTGAAATGTGAAAAAAATTGTATTGTTTTATTATTTCTTGGTTGTGTTTTCTATATGGAAATGGTAAAATGGTATTATTTTTGTATGTACGAGAGATTTTTATTTGAGAGCAAATTCTATTGAATAAATTGTTTTTGTAATAAACATATTCTTTTTTTTTTTTTTTTCATAATTTCAGGGCGGGTTTCGACACATTCAAACATCTCATCAATGAATGATTTATAAGAAAAAGTTTCAAATACGCCCCCCATCCATTCGAGAGGTAAATTGAACTTTTGGAGAATGAAGAAAGAAAGATAGAAATAAGATGGCCCAACTTCATAATTTTGAATGAAATTTCCCATTTTTTTAACAGGAATTGAAACAGAGCAGAAACAATAATGTACATTTTACTTGAAATATTTTCTCGTTAGAAGGCGCTGTAATCACCAAAATATTCACAATAAAACACTTACTTTTAATATGTTCACCGCCATTCATTTAGCCTATGGATAATTGGTAATGACCATTTCGGTCTTTCGGACCTCGTCAGACCAGTGTGTTCGATGTGGAATGCCTTGATGAAGGCGGTTGAACGGACCTTGTGTTGTGATTAAATAACCTGATATGAATTATAATAATTGGAAATACCAATATTGTTTACAATGCCATTTGAAATTAGGCGATAGATGACGCTTGATGTTATTTATACAGTCTTCACAAAGGCATTTGACTGTGTCCAACATAATATTCTTTTATCTAAGTTAAATACCTTTGACTTTAGCACGCTTTGCATAAAACTTCTGAAAACATACCTTATCAAACTTCGATTGTACGTATCTGTCAACGGCTACAAGAATCAGACCTCACATATCACTCCCATCATACTCACTTCGGTCATTCCACAGGGCTCTATCCTGGGAACCTTACTGTTCAATTTGAAAATAATTAATAAATTATTTCCACATTTAGCTCTGTAACTTTTGACTTACGTTACGTAAGTACGTTAAACAAATGCACATTAAAACAACTACTTCCCGGTCAAATACCCACGCCGGACATAGAATTACATAATGTACACCTGCTGTTGCATATCAATAAAATATTGCATAATGCAACAAATTTTGACCCGAGAAAAAATTAATGACGAGGGATAGATCCCGAAACACGTGTCTACAGATGGCTTTATATTAAGTAACGTTCCATTTGTTTGTTTTTTTTATTAATTTTTTCTCGGATCAAAATTTGTTACATTATGCTTTTTTGTTTGCCGCACGCAAGATTCCGGTTGAACGGATCAACCGAATCGAACTTAAATGACACGACAAACTAGATAATATTCATCGGATATTAAACTCCAAAGCAAAAATGTTATTTTAAATGTCGGGTTAAACACAGAAAAATAGGGTGAAGATGAGACTATTTTTTTAAATGGTTTGCGGTGAAGCAATGTCGGCGTCTCTTCGTTCAATGCAATTGTCCGTGTAAGTGTTTCATTTATTGTATATTAAATTAAATATGTATGTATTTTTTGGGAATTAAGATATTTGAGTACATATAATAGATCAATTCAAAAAATCACAAATAATGCAATTAGTAGCATTTTAATATTTACAAGTTAATTTACCACCTAATTAATCGATTTAAATTTTATACACATTTTTTATATACCATGTATTGTATAAAAAAAAATGTTAATTCTAGATTGAGCGTCAAATTCTTGGACTTACAATGTACATCACTAACATATACATTTTATATTGTAAATAATAATTTGAAAGATATCGCAAGCGCCATCTTTTGTTTAATTTCAAGTGGCATCAGTTTATCCATACGGTAGACGAATGGTGGTTGAACATTTTATTAAATTCTATGGTAAAACTATTTTTTTTTATTGCAAAACATCATCGTTTAAGCAGATTGTGAATTAGCTGACAGATTGAAAAAAATTTTTTTTTAATTTTTTGTTGCTATTTACAATAATTTTAAAAATTTAGTTTGTTATTGATTATATCCATGTATATCTAACATATAAATAAAAAGTGAAGAAAGGAATAAACTAAGTTTAAATTTATTGATATAAAACACTTCACGTAAACCAATTTATAGTGTTCTACTATTGTATTAGCTTGATGGAGCAGGATTTTCAATATGTTTCACTCTTATCAATTAAATCTCAGGATAGATACTATAAATAATATCTTTAGGAAAATCTAATAAATTTTTTAGGATGGATATTATTTATTGAAATAGGAAAAGTTAGTAAAAATTGTAATTATTAGGTCATTAAAAAATTCAAATCAATGAATTATATATCTTATATCATATACATATATACAAAAAAAAATAAGCAAAAAGCAAACAAAATGTAAAAAATATATACATGACCATTAAAAAAAAAAAAATTAAGTTTTATCACTCTTCTCATCAACAATTTTATCCTCGGCTAAACTGTCCCCATTGACTTTCACTTTAGTCTCCTTTTCATTCTCAGAGTCCACATGCATTTTCTCCTCCTGTCCGACATGTTCACAATCACGAACAGAATTTTGTCCTTCACAATTATTGTCTTCATTCTGTAATCGGTTCTCTAAGTCCCCGTTAATTCGAGTTTCCTCCGGTCGACACTGGACTTTATCACAATTTTGCATCTCGGCACTGGGTGATGATGTCAATGGTGCGTACACTCGACTGCCGTTGTCGTTGCAGCTGGTTGACGTGCTCTCGACTCTCTCACTGGGGAACATTGTACTCTTTGTGAAAACTTGAATCGGCCTTTGGAAACCTTTCGCATGATGGTGTGGCCTGCCCAACATTTCACTCTTCGCGAAGCCTACTTCCGGAGAGAGGAGATACTGTGTGAATGCTTCAGGGAAAAATTCGATTGTGTTGTAATTTTTGTAGATGGTTTCCTAAACAAACAAAAAAATCAAACATTTTTATGAATTCAAAGTACAGTGTGTTTCACCATAAAGTCCCTCACTATAACTTTCTTATTAATCAATTTCTATAATTAAAAGTTTTCATTGTTTAAATTACGATATCCAAATTTTCTGTGTTAAAATTAAATAGCTTATTGTATTTTATACAATAATCAATTATAGACTTTAATAAACAAAATCTTATATCAAAGGTTTCATAGAGCTATATTGAATTTCTAATAGCGTTTTCTGCTTCTGCACTTTTTCAGTGCACCCTTTCAACATTTTTTTTTTGCTTACATAAAAATGTACACCAGTTCCAGTGCAATATATTTTGCAAGCAAAAAATTTAAGTATCAAACATCAAACATTTAAAAAAAAATAAAACTGTAAGAATTATATGATGAAAACATTGAAGCTTCCATTTATTGCTAGCATGATTTTTGTTGTTATATTTACCGTTAGCTTTTTCTTGCGTTTATAACTAGCCCAATTTTGTGGTTCTAGAATCAATTTTCCACCTGGACGAAGCTGCGCGTACATCCTTCTGAAAGCCCTCTTGATGCCAGCATCACCCCAATTCAAATGAATCCATTTGGTAATGCTTAGACAGAGGATGACGTCAAACTGGGGCTGTTCCATGCTGATTAGGGCATCATCTTCGGGCACATAGTTTCCCTATAACAAAATTACGACTTTATTAAAATTGTCCTTTTTATTGTTGTTACTAACTAATACCCACAATTATAAACAATTGATTGATGATTGATGGCGGCGCAATTGTCACCACACCAAAGTAGTACTTTCAAAAAGGCCTTTTATATAAAGTTTTCTGATTCTCATATAAATTCTGTGTTGTTTCAAATTTAATTTTCCAAGTATAAATCAAAAATTTAGGCAACCTTTTTGAATTCTATTATTTTGAAAACTAATTTCCAATAAAATTATAATTGAATTAACTAATATATTATTTTCTATTTCATGAAATTATTTATTTAGTGAATTTAATAAAAAGAATTTGAAAGTAATTAATGAAGCAGAAAAATCTATTAGTGATAGGCAAGATTAATTAAAAAAGATCGACAGCTCAATCGTTGCAGGTGATTGAGCGGCTCAATCTGTTTGATTCTTCTGATCAGCACTATCAGTTTTAACTTTCTGATCTGTTTGATCAGCTCGACCTTGCCCATCACTAGTTATTATAAAAAATAATGTCATGCTAATTTTGTGTTTTAGTAGATTTTTTTTATGAAAAATATATTTTTTTACAGTTCAGTGAAGAGTTCTAGGTAGTAAAAATGGCAGTCTTATTATTAAAATTGATTGTAAATTAAGAACTCTATTATAACTACCTAGAACTTTCATTAGTATCGCTTGAAGCAACAGCAGGATAACTTTATTTTCATTTATGCAATTTTATATTGTGCTTGCTTTTAGACAAGGGATGAAATAATTAAATATTATGCTACCATCATAGACAAAGAATTATACATCAATAATTGTAATTATAATAATGTGTATTGTATTACAATCAAATTTGAAATAATAACTAAGTGGGTAACTCATAGTATTATTATTTTTATAATTATTTTGCTAATTTGAAGTAAAAATATTAGGTAAGGTGGTAGCTATTCTAATTGGTTTAAAGTACCTCCTTTTTTGTAAACTGTGAACGAAAGTTTTCTTTGTTTTCAAGTTTTATTTTATAAAATGAATAAGAATATATGGGTTTAACATAGGTACTCACTGTCAGCCTTCGGAGACTGACTCGGCCCCATTGGAATACTTCAGTGTAAGTCACCTGTGACTGACAAAGTGGTCAACATCTTAATATTTGTAATTCGTAATTTTTAACCTAGTCACTTGTGTGAAATTCCAGGCATTAATGTTGCAAAATCTACCAATTATGGTTAATGAATTTAGTGGTTAATATTTGATGGTAATTAGTAATTTTTGACTTGGCCATTTGTTTGCAATTTGAGGTATTAATCTTGTTGTTTCATTATATTTAGAATTTTTAGTACAAATTTGATTCATTACCTGGACAAATGTGACGTTGTTGGGAAACCTTTCCCCGCGCCGCTTGTCACCGAAGCCTGGAATATCAATGGGCCCATATAATATAGGCATAGATATTGGGAAAAACTCACTACTTTTCATGATATGGCTCACCGCCGTCGGCTGGTGGCCTTCACCATCATCAAATGCCGGAGACGCAGAACTGCTCACGTAATGCTTAACATTCTTTCGAGCAACTGCTATCAGCGTTTTATCAATATCTATACCGACAATACTGTGCGCCCCCAAATCCCTCGCCACCGACAGGGTTATATGGCCAATGTTACATCCGATGTCCAGAATATCTTTGCCCTCGAAGAGATCTCTGTTGTGCGAGAAACATTTTAGCCGGTGATCGATGTCGACGTGTGTGTTCCTATATCCATAATACCTGAGGAATAAAAAAATTCAGAGTTAAAGGTATGTCACATATTAATTATGTTTTACTAATAATAGACTAATCCAGTATCTTCCTTACCAAGTTGTAAAAAATGAGGCAAAATAGAAAAAAGTATTCATTCACTATATCACAGTTTTTTAAATAAAAATAATTAATAAATTATTTTCTCTTTAGCTATTGTGACATTGCGGAAAATGAAGACAAGTGTTTCAACTATGGCCGAGACTCGATATAGCCAACAGGAAAAGACTGATAGCATTAAGCATAATCGATATAAGGATGACGGTAGGTATTGTTACTGCCCACTGGCACCTAGGAAAACAGAGAAAAATCATGAAAAAGACGCATCAGGATTTTTGTAGGGGCTGCAAAGACGACGAGGAGGAAGAAGAGACATATCTTCACTTCCACTCTAGATGGATTTAGAGAACAATTCCTAGAAAGAGCTCACATTAGTGGGTTGGTGGACTTCGTACCACTCAAGATGGGAGGCCTGGTCAACTCCAATTGGTTCTACAATCTTCTAGAATAAAAACTTTCATAAACATAATTACAGAATTTTGCATTTTGATCAAAAGGGAGGAAAAAAAAAAAGTGGGTAGAATACGATCTACTGCATTCCTCCCCTTAAAACAAAATTCTGTAAAGTAAAAATTAGGCAATGAAAAGTCAAAATTAATAAGGGAGACTTTAAAGTTGCAGTTAGACAATATGAGAGACTTTCAAGACAATGTTGGACAATAAAAGTGACTTTATCGTTACAATAAGGTAGACCATGAAGTTGTAGTTAGACAATATGAAAGACTTTAAAGACAATGTTAGTCAATAAAAGTGACTTTATCGTCAAAATTAGGCAATATCGCAAGTAACTTATAGTGCCTTTAAAGTCAGAATTAGACAACAAAAGACACTTTATAGCTAATTTAAGCAACAAGAGAGACTTTAGGACATATACATATTTAATAAAATGTTCAACCACCATTCATCTAAGTGATGGCCATTTTAGTTTTTCAGACATAGACAGACCAGTGTTTTCAATATGCAAATGCCTTGATGAAGGTAGTTGAACGGATGTTAGGTAAAAGCTGGCGCATTTTACTATTTTTCTGCTATATGATTTATTATATAGATGTCTGTCTGTTGTCATTAAATAACCTGACGATACTATTTGTAATTAGGCAAAATATGGTGCTTTGTGCTTTCTTTCCAATTATATGATTCATATACCTATTTGAAAGTTAAAATTAAGTAACAGGCTTTAGAATCAATATTAAGCAACAAAGAGACTACTTAGCTAGTCCCAACAAATTATATTTACATTTTATTGCTGTAGACTCAAACCCAGCAAAAGTGCGCGTAATAAAAAGTGTCCTTTTTAATGGTTTGTGCGCTTTTTAAAAAAAAAAAAAAATACGAGAATAAATCAATTTAGCAGGTTTTGGTGAACGAAGAGAAAGCACCCAGTGCTTTCTGGAATCCCATCATCTTACAGACAGACCGCTGCTGCCCAGATATGGAACAATAGACAAGCAGAGGGTATTTTCCACCTCCCACTACCACTAATCCTCTGAAGAAATTTAGGATGATAAGAAGGCACTTAGACACTTAGAATATTTGACATCAGCGATGATAAAACCATTTTTTTTACACTTGTATATGTCGGTGTTGTTTTTGACAATATACATATTTTAAAGTTAAATTATTTTTGAATATTAATCAATGATCCTTCGAAAGTTTAATAAGGAGTAACAGAGACTTAGGCGATATATACTAACTCTGTTGGAGCCGCGCCTACACTTACCGGGCATCGGGCCCACCCTGTCCATAAACCCGGGGTAGGGGTTTAGATTTAGTTGTAGTAGTAAGTAGTTTGTAAGTCAAGCAATAAACGTCAATGAGTAAACATTTTAAGGTTATTATTGGAAAACATCCACATAAGTTCACATTTTACAAATTCACGTCTAAAGTCAATATTAGTCAAAAAAAGAGATTTTATAGCCAAATTAAATAACAAAAGAGAAAATAAATGTAAATTTAAAGTCAAATTTAGGCAATAAAGACAACACAGAATGATAATGACATTTAAGTCAAAATAAGGGAATAAGAATGACTTTAAAGTCAAAATTAGGCAATGAGAATGACATTATAATTGAAATTAGGTAAACCTTAATATAAATACTAATTTTCAAGTAAAAAAAATAAACTAGAAGTGAGACTTTAAAGTTAAAATTAGGCCATAATAGTGACTTTATTGTCAAGATTAGGAAATTAATGTGACTTAAGAATCCAAATTAGGCAATGACAGGGATTTTAATATCAAAATGAGGCAATGATGATTACTTTAAAGTCATAACTAGGCAATAAGAGAGGAGAGGCACAATTTTATAAATAGTAAGTATGGTTTATAGAATCATAACTAAATTATTTGTAACTATTTAATCCTAATGCATAAATCATTCAAAAATCACAATTTCTCTTCATTTTATGGTGTGAAATAGAGTGTTATAATTCACACAGCAGTATTTGCCAGCATATCGTGTGAATTTGACAGATATTGGCTGGTTAATATCAGCTAGAACACGCTTTCTCTGACATATACTATTGAGTTGATGTGTATAGGGTGGTGCCACATATATAAAACTTTTTTATTTTAATCCAAAAACCGTTTTGACAACCCTAGGACAATTTTTTATGATAAAAACAAAGAAAAAAATGATCTATCCTTAACGATTTCCAGATTATAACCGGAAGTTGACTCCGAGCCATTTTTCGAAGGTGCCTGTAAATTTGTTATTAAAAATAGAAAAATATAATGAACACTTTTTCAAAGCAACATTCTATGCTAACTTCGAATATGTTATCAAATTTTATTTATCATTTTTAATTTTTGAGTTATAACCTCAAACTTTGATTTTTTAAATTGTGACTATAGTCGAAAATGAATTTATTGGATACAGTTCTTTTCGTAGATTGAAAATATATATAGTTTGTTTAGGTTCTTTTGCATTTTTGCACAGTTACTAAGAATTTTATGAAACTATCTTAGATTGCCATGGAAACAAATGATGAAAAAAAAGTAAAACCCTGTACACTGCTTGATAGTAAACTAAAATTCTTCTACCGAATTGACTAAAAGTCTGAGCGAAAATAGGAGGGTTAATTGATTTAAAACACTTTTTCACATCAATTTTTTGTAAAACACTATTTTCTTTACTTTGTTTTGTATAACTAAAATCGCTTATTCAATGAGTATGATTTCAATGTAATAATGAATAGTCATTGAAAATACAAAGCAAAGAAAAAAAAACATGTTTTATTTGTGATTAATAATGTATGGCGAAGTAGAAGCCTCCATAATTATTGAATTAATTGATTTTGTTTATTTACTTATACATACCTATTATAATTTCCATATTGATACTGCTTGTTTTTCTCTCTAAATTGTGGCATGACTAGATTGCTATCCTTATTCTGATTTCTATGACGATGCTGCCAAACATTTCGATTGTTATTCCTTTTCAGCCAAGCCCCTGGCTGTGGAACAACAGGACTGACAATTTTATCCATTGCCAGCTTCAATTTCTTGACCCCATCTTTGTGGTCCTCGCTTTTCCTCTTATTCTTCTCCTTCTTCGGAGACAGCTCCAAAGTTAAATCTTTCGGTTTCGAGCACCCCTCTGTTCCCTCTGGAATTTTTGCACTATCTTTATTCACCTCGGGTGTCTTAGCCTCTGTATTCGCTACGTCCACATCCGAATAAACAGTCCCGGACGTCGTCCTGCGTTTCCTCCCCTTTTTCTTCCTCCCCCTCTTCACCGGTGAGCACAACTGCTGCTCGTACTCGGCATCGTCCGCGCAATCAATTAAATTCAATGGATCGTTTATATTTGGAGGGATTATAACCTCGATTTGCCCCCGTCTGCGTGGGGGAGTTGGAATGGGGGATGATTTCGGAGTCACCGCATTCATGGCTCTGTTGATTTCCTCGTCTTGTAAGCTGTTGAGATTGAGGGGATCGTTGATGTTTCCCCCGAGGAGGAATTTCGTGGGTAGCACTGGCTTGGGGTTCTTCATTTTGCCCATCCCGCAGCCGGAGAAACTCTTGGAACGCTTGCGACCGCCCTTGACGAACTTCTTCTGCATGGTGCTGGGGACGTTGGTGCTCTTTCTGTGGCTCTTGTGTGGTTTTATCGACGGGGTCTCCGCCGCTACTGTCGATGACATATTTAGAATCTCACTGATTAAAATAACAATTTTATTAGAGAAATGACAGAGATTAATTTAAGAGAAGGTCGTAATTAATTATCTATTGCTCATTGTAAATAATGCATTTCTTGATAAATAATAAAATAATTCAGGCTGAAAGACCTATGAACAATAGCCATTTCGCAATATGTTACATATATGTATTGTAAATAAATAATAATTATGTGAAATTTGACAAACAAAGATGTATTTATATGTATAATAAAATAAACAACAAATGTTTCAATAATATCTATTCATAAAAATAATCACAATCTGGAATATTCTACAAGGGAATTCTTAAGTTTAGCATGTATATTATTTTTTATCGCACATACACATAGAATGTAAAGTTAACTAAAAACGTATATGTTAAACTTAACATTTCCCATACAGAATAACCTCAAATTTGGACAGACTACCACTCACAGATGAAAACACAAGTTGACATATTGCATATATCACTCAACGAATGACACATTTTAGAGAAAAATATTTTCATCGTTGCAGCTTCATCCTTGAATACTTGAAATATTTTTCTCTGATCCAATAATTGTTTAAAATATAATCAAGGAATAGTTAACGTAATTTTATACATTTTGACAGGATATGAGAATACTCAATTCCAGATTAATCTTCGGCTATTATTGCAGCCTTACTGTATGATTTATTCCAACAATCATTTATAATAATCCACCTTGTTTTTGTAAAACACCTTAATCATCTGCCTAATGTTGCCACTGTTTTGGCGAAACAATTGTAACAATGTTTCTACAATAAATTTTGTGAAACTTTCTTTTATTTACAAATAGTGTATGATGGTGTTGTAACCATTTACAATTCAATATTTAATTAACATTATAATATTTGTGACAACAAAGTTGGAGTTTAGTAGTGGCTTTACAGTGAAGTGTAAATAATCAATTAAAAAAACTTAGTCTGTGATTTAATTATATGTATTTCAATTAATTCATAAAGAATTATAATATGTTGTAGCATCGACATATATTTTTTTTCCGAATAAGAAAATAAAAAAAGCAAACAATCAAAATAATGCAAATAGGTGTTATTACTATTAAACAGCTTCCTTATCAAATCTAAATACAGTATTTAATGGAAAATCCAGTGGTTTAATCTTAATACTGACAAAGTATTATTATCAGTATATTTGATTAAGAGTGAATTGTTTTCACAGTATGAAAAGAAAAAAAAATGAAATGTGAATCATACACATGAAAATTAAAATATTCATTAAATACAATGATATAGTTTATATATAAAAAACGTGAAGTGCATTCAACCCTGTTTTTATTTCCTTTTTTATTTATTTAAATGTAAATAAAAATATATACAATTTTTAAATAGTTTTCAATTAATTTAGAATGGAATGACAAAAAATAATCAGTAAAAAATTGTATATTCCATTAATAAATAAAATATAAAAACTGTAAAAAAATTAGAATAAATTAAAAATCCAATTTATCAATGAATGTTTATTATGATAATAAAATTAAGTTTTTCTTTTCATATTTGATGCATTTTATTAACATACAAAACTTCTGATAACTCACTCATATTTACATAATATGTGAATACTTAAGTTTTTCATAATTGTTCAAATAGTAAATAAATGGACGAATTGTAATCTTACAATTTTTTAAAAATAAGAAGGGTATTCCTAATGTACAAAACGCAACAAATTTCTAACTTGAGTTTTTTGACTTTTTAGAAAAATGATTATCAAAATTTGAACATGGAATCAGGCAATCGCCATTAAATAACAATATTGTTTACGAACTGTCTACGTAATATAAGAACTTAAAATTTGTGAATCCATGGGTATTACTCGGACCTGTGATATTTTCCTAAAGTTTAGTTATGTCACGTTTTGTCCACCACTACCTCAAAATATGTGCAAACCAACTGAATTGAGATTAACTAATCGCTACTAAATAATTTTACTAAGCTTGTCTGCAGTAATAAATTTAGTTGGTTTCAATTAATTTTTCTGTAATATTTTTGCAGAATTTTTTTCAAAAATGTATAGGGAAACCAGTATGTGATCATATACTATACAGGCTGTCCTTGTGACAAAATGCAGCTACCAATATCTTGGAATAGTAGACTTTGATTTTTTTATTAAATTTGTTAAGAAACCAAAATAAATGCAATCAAACTGTGTAAAATATTTTCTAAATGGTAACTAATAGCAACTAATATTATAAACATACTTTACTTCTGAAGTAAAGTATGTTTATTTAAAAATATGACATTTCAAATGTGAGCATTCATTCTAGAATTTAGTGTGAAAAATTCAAGCTATCTGTTTTCGGTTAGGGAAAGTGTTATTTTGCAATTTGTACTTTTAATTTCTTGATTATGTGAATTATGTCTGTTTATTTTTAAAATGACCTTCGAAACAACAATTCTAGAATTTAGTGTGTGTAATTCAAGCTGTATATTTTAGGTTAGGAAAAGTGTTATATTGTAATTCACTTTAAAAAAAAAACTGTTCGCTCATGACATATGTTTCACATAATGTTTATTTAAAAAGACCAATGGACATATCTGAGGTAATAGAATAATTAACTTTTTGGCTTAAGCCTAGAATTGGTCCTGTATTCCAGCACGAAATTAACCGTATTACACTGCTCAAACTCAAGGCTTAATGGCAGAACCTATAATGCTTTTTTATTTTCAAATTAATTTGTTCCCAAGGTCATTATTAACATATTTTGAAAATATAAAAGTGAAATATTTGAACATAAATTCTTTCTTTTTTTTTTGTTTGAGCTTACAGATCTCAAACATTTTCAAAGTCCTTTATCATTTTTCCGATTTTTTTTTATTTTCACGTTTGTTTATTGCTAAGGACCTTAATAACAGAATTATTAACAGAATATAAAAGTGGGATGTTTCAAAATAAACTTTTTTTCATTTCAGCCCACGGATTCCTCGAAAATTTTCCGTAAAACATTGTTATTGTGTAAAATGTGGAAACTTTAATTTACACTTTAGTTGAGGATTTAGTTTAAATATAATATACACTCTTTAATATATTGTCAGAAATATAGAAAATATTAATAGAGTGGCTGTAAGACCATTTAACCATAAATGTATTACATTGTAATATATAAAAAAAATAAAATAAAAAGCAGCAGATTTATTTTTGTCATATTTATGCAAATAAAATAATGCCATTGAGAAATACAAAAATTGTTATTAATAACAAATGTTACAAATGTTTACACTTTTTGAGAAATGCATCATATAAGGCGAAGACGCAAAATTTGGAATTTTAAAATTATATAATCACTAAAACATAGCAACTAATATTTATATATATATGATAATATTAATAATAAAAATAGTTTAGGCTGATAGACCTCCGGTCGATAGCCGTTTCCCTGATGTACATTGTATATATGTACAAAATTATGAATGTGTTTGTTACTTTTGGGAATAAAGATGTATATATATATGTATATAAAAAATAGGTAGCAACCATATATGCACTCCAGCGTCTCAAAAAAACAATTGATGATGTCACAACTATTATGTTTGTTTGAAAAAGCGTACCCAGTAATTTAAATCGCTTTACGTTTTTTTAACTACTATTTAATTTTGTTCAAGATGGTACTTCCCATTATTTATCAAGTACACCACTTGCAATTATTTAAATATTAAATTGTACATATTTTTTTAAATACAATTTACCAAAAATAAAAAAAAGTATCTCCCTTAATTTTTGTTAAAAAAATCATCCTCTAAAATCTTTTGCATTAAATTAGAATTAAAAGTACTCTGAATGTGTTGTCATAAACTTTTGCAATTATTAAAACACCTAATTAAACTTGCAATGAAACTTTTTGTACTTTTGTTTGAATCCTAAAAAAAATAAAAGCAAATATAATCCGTTTTAAGCTAATTAAATTTGGCAAAAGATGGCGCTTTCCATGATTTATCATATATAAAAATTACATTTATTTAGAAATTAAATTGGCACAAGATGGCGCTTCCCGTTATTTATCAAATATACGATTTACAAGTATTTAAATATTAAATTGTGAATATTTTTTAAATAAAATATGCCAAAAATTGAAAAAATAAATAAGAACCGCCCCTATTTTTTTTTTCAAAAAAATTATCCTTCAAAGTGTTTTGCGTTAATTTAGAAATACTCTGAATGAGACTATAAAATTTTATAATTATTAAAACATCTCATTAAAAATGTAATTAAAGTTTTTGTATTTTTATTTGAATAAAAAAAATAATTACAAATATAATCTGTTTTACAAGTTATAAAAGATTTGAAAATCTTCAGGTAGAGTGGTTCATTGATTAATTTTTAGTAAAAAAATTGAGCAAAAATGTTTTTATTGTTGCTTGTAACTCACATGTTTGAAGTATGCATAAAAAATAGTAAAAAAAAAACAATAAAATAATTCACCAATTGTGTATTCCGTAATTTAAAAAAATATCTTCTACCCACAGATTCTGCATACAAGAGACGAAATTTTATGAGTACAAAATGACGGTGTTTGTCGCCAAAAGTTGTTATTTTAGGTACTAGTTTATTGCTAATAGTCTATTTAATTATTTAAATAAATAAAAACAGAAGCATGTGTTTCATAATAAAAAAAACGTTTTTATGGTTGCTTATAACCCTATATAAGCACATGTTTGAAGTATACATCAAAAATATATTTAAAAAAATAACTCAGCAATTGGAAAATCTGTTATAATCATTATTATAATTTATAGAAAAACAGCTAGTGTGTCACTGTGAAGTAATACTTAAATTGATATCCCTTTTAAATTAAAATTATATTTATGAAAGGGCAGAAAGACCTCTGGTCGATAGCCCATGACAGAATAACTCACAAGTGTAAATTATATATATATATAATCTAAAATCCCCATCTACCATAATGGTGGTGTAGGGGTGTAAATTATAACTATGTATATTATTGTTTGCAAAATTAATGTATGATAAATTATTGTCTGTTAATAAAGATTTCTCTCTCTATAAATAAATATATATCTATGAAATTGAAGAAATTTCAGTATACAGAGAAGTTTATATTCCACTTATATTTAATTAATTTATATCTCAGTGTTGTAAACTAAAATTTCTTCAATTTCAAAGATTTTATTTTTTTATATAAAATGGTTGAAATTTTCAATTAATTTATAACATACTTTTGAAATTGTTAACCTATAATCATGATAATTTATAGAAAAACAGCTGGTGTGTCACTGTGAAGTAATACTGAATAAGATTTATTTATTTTTTTATAAAATGGTTGAAATTTTCAATTTATTTATAACTTGTGCCGTTGAAATTTTACAATTGTATATTTTATTATAAGATCTATTGGTTTTATCAAAAATATCTAAAGAATAATACAAATTAAATTTAAATTTTCTAATCCGACACTCTTAAGGGTATATTTTTTTATAGTATATATATTATTTAAAGAAATTAACCACTCTCTTTGATATTATCACACTTTTTCTAATGACTCTAAATGTCCATATATTATTTTTTAGACTGCTCTGTGAATAAAATGGACATGTATCAATGTTACATAAAAGTTTAATGTTGTTTATGAAGTTTAAGAAATAATGTAGTATGGAAGTTTATATAACTTTTTTAAAAGAGATTATATTTGTGATTATTTATTTTTTAATACGATGAATTAATGGTTCATAAATAGATTTTTCCTTAAATGAATAAATTAACGTTAATAAACGTTATAACTTCGTATGTGGGGAAAATGTTTGAAAACTAGGTTAAAGCAGCCATCATTAATTTTTAATCTCATGGACGGCGGAACAAAGGGTTAGGTCAGGTTAGTATTTCCCCCACTCTATAAAAAAAATCCACCCCGCGTTCCCGCGACAATCAGCGCAACAGAGGGAATTAAAACCGCGTCGGTCGGACCGCGTGCGTTCGACAAAAACATCCGTTCCCCGCAAAACGGATTTCTAATAAACATAAATTTCAAATCCCACTCGGCTCCGTTTGCTCGTTGGCGCGGTTCGAGAGGAGCGAAGAAAAAAAATTACGGACGCGCACGCGCCCGGACGCCCTAAACAAGCAGTCGGACATCGGAGAAAATTAATGACCGACTTGGTTTTTCGCGATTTTCACGGAAACGGGAATAGGTGGCGGTTTGATTTTACCTTGTGTGGATTCCCCGGTGTGTGCTGGTCGGATCGGGCCCCCTTGGTGGGTGGCCGCGCCTTAGAAACCGCTGGAAATCGGACGAGGGCTGTTGGTGACTTCCCTCCGCCGTATCGCGTAAACGACTGCAAATCGTTGCTGGTGTAAAGCGTCCGCCATTTTTCATCTCGGCGGCGTTGCCGATGTTACTTATCGGTGGGGTATTTGATTGCCCAGCGCGGGATTTTTAAATCTATTAAATATAAATATTACATACTTTTTCATTTGAGTTTCATTATTCATCAAATGAATTTCATTATAATTCAAATATATTTCCCGTAGTTAAATTTTTATTTATTTTTTCCTTTTAGTATCTTTATACCACTTATGTCAGAAATCTTTCTCTGCATATTAAATCCAATATACAACATCTTTATTCAGACAGCAAAATTACAATTCTTTACAAATATTATTTATTTATTTTATTTATTCCTTTGCCTATCTACCTTTCGGTGTAAGGCTTACAAATATTTATATTTACAATACATATTGGTGGGTTAGTAGTCTGTCATGGGCTATCTGCCCATATTATATCCAATTTTCAATTAAATGTGAAATCAATTGACGAATCGTGAAATAGTTTTAACAAATTATGGAAATGTAATTGCAGAATTTGAAATAAAATTAAAGATTTGGTGTAGTGAAATATAATTGAAAAACCTTATATTTTTTGATAACACTAAAAATAAAGTCCACTGCTTACGGCTTTTTAAATTTATTTTTAATCGATGGCCATTTCCAATCAATTAATTGTATAAATAAATAAATACTGAGATATATTTTGTTATCATTAATGAAAATATTTATTATTATCATTAAATTCAAAATTACTTTTACCATAATTACCAAATATATTCTTTAAATAATACAGCGCAATAAAAAAGTAGCGTTAATTGTAATCCCAATTATTGTGCTTTAATTGTTATAATAAAATTGATTTAAATCGCTGCCCATAAAATTACAGGCCATTAACTTTTATAAAAAATAGCAATAAAATTTCACAAATTTATTGTAGTAAATATTGTTATAGTTATTTTGGAATTTACCGATGTGAAGTTATCCACGGTTTTGGACCCGGCGCCTCCGCCATGGTGGATGCGCCGGGACTTTCGTGATTTATCTACTGATTTTATTTCCCATTTATATATATTAGTATATTAATAGTAACCTGAAAGATTGTTTTGAATAACTATCAATATAATTATAACAATTTGTAAGTCATCCACGGTTTCCAACAGAAAATCGATGAAATTTCAAAACGACCGACTTTGGCGCCTTTAATTTTAGATTTCTTTTTCTTATATTGTTACTAGATGTCTTAAGAACCATATCAAATAATAAAAAAGTTTATTTTTTTATTTTAACTATTTTTTTATTTTTTTTTTTCTTATCCACGGTTTCCAACAGAAAATCAGTGAAATATCAAAGTTCAAAACGGCTGACATTGGCGCCTTTAATTTTCGATTTCTTTGTCTTAGATTGTTCCTGGGGGTCTTAAGAACCACATCATACAATAAAAAAAGTTTATTTTTTTATTTTAACTATTTTTTTATTTTTTTTTTTCTTATACACGGTTTCCAACAGAAAATCAGTGAAATTTCAAAGTTCAAAACGGCTGACTTTGGCGGCTTTAATTTTCGATTTCTTTGTCTTAGATTGTTCCTGGGGGTCTTAAGAAATGAATAAATAACCATGAAATCTCTCCTCTTTCAATCGGAATTTAAATAATATTGAGAATAGCTTTAATTTGGGTTAATAGTTTACATTGAAATCTTCATAAACACTCACATACACGCAACCCTCTTAAATATTCTTGAAAATATTTTCAAGATTCTATCACTTCCGGTTATACGGAAAATATATTCAAACTTCGTTTTCTTTAATGGAACCCCATACTTTTTATTTCAAATTCGTATTATACGTATGATTTTATTACAAAAAAAAAATCATTAAGAGGGACCATACCTAAACCTATCCTTTTTTAAAAAAATGAGAATTATTATTTTTTTAGACATATTTTTTTTTAATGTAATACTGTAACGAAAGTGAATAGAAACTGGAAACATCACTCTAGAATGTTCCACAGAGCGCGCGACGGTAAACGCGGCGTCATCGAAAGTTCGAGAAACAAGCACGCTATATAAGCGAGCGCTAGTGGCGCTTTAGTCAGTCAGTCCAAGTCTGTCTATCACAGGTAGATATATTCGGGGCTATTCCGTAAGAGAAATGTTAAGTTTAACGTGTACCTTATTTTTATCATCACAGTCTAAGCAGCTTTTTTAATAGATATGTATCCATAGCATCTGATTTTATTTAATAACGTATTCGTTAAACTTTCTCGTATGGAATAGCCCTGATTATATTTTCACCATATAATTTAATATAAATATAACTGTCATTATTATTTATTAATTTATTAAACCATATTTTAATGTTATATTGTATTGTGAGTGTTTGTGTTTTGAATATATATTTTTAATGAAGTTAAATATATTTAACAAATTTAAAAATAAATTAGCAATTATAAATATGATTTACTTACAGAATATAGATAAATAATACCATACGATCGAGAAATTTTTTCCACCAAAGTTTTTATTAAAAAAAATGGCGATGACAATTGAAGTATCCACATGATATAGGTAATGTTATTCTAACAAATTGAATTGATAAATAATGATGTATGAGACGTTTTATTCACCGATACCAACAAAATATAAAATAAGGAAAAAAAAAATCAAACCACTTTACTGAAGAAAAATTCTCGATTATAAGGCGGAAAAACCAATGGTTTTAAATATATAAATTATGCATTTGATTTTGTAAATCTTATTATTTATATTGTATATTTTCTGTATTTATCTGTTAATAAAGATTATTATTAATAAAACAATAAATAAAATTTTAAATATGGTTTAATAATTTTCGTTATATTAAATAAGAAAGACATTACTTAATAATATTATTAGTTACAAAGACAGTAATACTTTGTTATCATTATAATATCATTATCATTCAAAACTAATTAAAATGACAGGGTTACAAACCGTAGCCATTTCATAAAATTTTACGCATTTTAAGTGCCCGCGTTTCCATATCCGCCAATCAGCGTCTGCCATAACATCTCAATCGCGCGTTTACGCCGCGCAATCGGCTCCACGCGGAAGAGGAGTGCATCCCGTGCTATGTTGCCTGTTTTACGACGATTAATAATTATTTATATTATTACATAAAAAAGACAAGCGTATAAACAAATTTAATTTCAATAAAAAGAAAAACTCTTACAGTCGCAAATACCGCAATCCCATAAATTCTGATGTTAATCGCTTTTTTTATTAATGAGAGACGAGAAGGCTTCAATTGACAATAATTATATACAATCAAAGGTAATTGGAATAATTACGTGGTTAAAATACGATTTTATTGATTGAAGTTATTTATATTTGTGTGGGTGATTATTTGCTTTATTGTTTTAAAAAAATGATGAATCGTTTATTTCGAAATGTAAATTTTTTTGAATGCATATATCAATGAAACAATATGTTTATTAATTACATGAACTAGTGTGGTACTTTTTATACTTTCTGTACTGACAGCAATGACGTCATAAACTGCACCCAGATCAATTATTGAATTGTAAATTTAAATATTTAATAGTTGAGGCTGTCATTTGTAAAACTGCATAATCACAAATTAAGTAAAATATAGTTTTTGTTTAGTTTAACAGTTGTGTTTTTTTTTTTTTAATTTGTCCACTTAAATAATTCTCCAACCGTAAAACAATTCAAAAACGTTTTAAATAAAAGTTTCTTGGATATAAACAAGCTATTATTCAAATATATTTCAAAATACAGGGTGTTGAATTTATTAAGATAATTTGGTAAACTTGGGATTTTTTAATGGAACACTGTATATTTTCACATTTTTTGAATTCTAAGAAATTTGTATATCTGCGATATATTTTTTAAGTTTAAACCATAACAAATTAAAATAACAATTGTTAGAATATTTATTTTAAATTTAATTTAATTATAATTAAAAATATTATAAAATATATTTTGAATAGAAATTATTTTTTTTTTAATTTTAACCAAAACACAATAAAAAGTAAAACAATAATTTATATTTTTAATTTTATGTAATTAAAATTAAAGAAATTATAAAATGTATTTTGTATAGGAATTATTTATCTGCAAAATTATTTTTGTTTAAGTTTTAACCAAACCAAAATAATAATTGTTAGAACATTTATTTTATTCTTAATTATAACTAAAGATGAAACTTTAATATAATTAATGGTTTTAATATTTAGACATTGGTAGTTCATATTGTATGAAATAAATATGAATAAATTATTAAAAATCAACCAATAAAACACAGATTAGATTGAATAACTTTAAATTCTCGACTAGTTTCGGATTATTAGCCCATTTTCAAGAGAATTTTTAATAATTTATTCATATTTATTTCATATAACTAAGAAATTACCTGGGCAAAAAAATAATCTCATGGAAGGGGGGCATAATAACACAATTTTGGTTTTGTTCTAGTGCTGTTGTTAAATCAAGGTCAACTTTTTTTTTAATAAAGCACAAGCAGCTAGTGCATTGTGTCTAGCTTCACCATACATAAAAATCATGTCGACTCTTTCTGAGACCATTTTAACGTCTCTTCCGTCAAATAAAAAAAAAACTGACAAATTACTCGCTCGAATACGCGAGCGTCCGATGCAACATATTTTTTTGCGATTAGAGCGCTATCTATGATAACTACTTAGCTGACGAAAATGTAAGCTAAGTAAATTCTTCTTATGTTTTAGGGGAATCTAATTCTGTAATAAAAATAGGGGGTTTATTAAAAAAAATGAGTTGACCTTGATTTAGCGACAACAGCGCCATCTAGGACAAAGCCAATGTTACGTTATCATGGTCATTTCTGCGTAAAAGTTATTGTTTCAGAGATATTTTCCTGAAAACATTGATGAATCAAATGTACTGGAGATGGACAAAATCGATCTTCTCAGCTGTATTTGTTACTGCAAATATAAGCAAGTGACAAGTTTCTTCATAATACAATTTGTATTACTATTTGTAATTTATTAACTTTAGCTACATAAAATTGGTCATTTACAAATACTCAACTACTAAAATTACTCGATTTCGCCCAACACTAAACCGCACACCCTGTGCAATTCTTTTTGTCTAAAGCATAAATGGAACTCTTCAAATGAAATCGTTTATATATAAAAAATGTTTAATATAAAGGACACCCCTACACCACCATTATGGTAGATGGGGATTTTAGATTATATATATATATATATATAATATAAAGGATGGGAAAACCGACATGACATTAAATGAACAATACAAAAAAAAAGTATACTCCTTTGTTTATTTTATTATCATATATTTCTCTCCCTCAGGTAGTCCTGGGCTAACAAAAGGACCGCAAGGACTCTTGTATATATATATATTATATTTATGTACAATATAAATGATATCCCAATATATATATAAACATACCAGTTTCCCAGTAACGATCAGTCTAAGTGAACGCAACGATTCTCCCATCTTTTTATGGGAAAAAAACGCCGGGAATAAACCATCGAAACATACAAAGTGAAAACAAGAGAACAAAATAAACGCGTGTCCAGTTCACTCTCAGCGGGAAAAAAATATTTCAATAAATGCATCGTCTAACAAAACAAAAATATATAATCGTGTAAGTCGCTGATACACTTCAGTACGGTTACAACTTACAAACAAATTATTTATATATATATATTTAAAATATGTAAAACAAAAAAGAAAACGATTTATTTTCAGCAAGGGTAGTGTTCCGTTACACGTTCTTTGAAAATGTTTGTTTTTCTGAAAAAGTGATTAATAACAGGAAAATTGTTTGAAAAATAAATTCTCTCCGATGATTATGTAGAAGGAATTAATGAATTTCAAACAAAAGTTATCATAAAAAAACAAACGTAAAATAATTTGTGAGATTAAATTTATATAAACAAACAATCAACAAAATAATTAAGCAACCCGGATGAAACATTGTAATGAGCAAATTTTTTTTATAATCCAACATACAAAAAAAAAAAATAATAAAAACTGTGAATGTTACTTTTGTGACAAATGTTACTTAAACAAAAATCCTATGCAATAATTAATTTATGCATAACAACTTATCTAGACCACAATTAATCTATTCATAATATATTAAAAAAACTATTGAAGGAAAAAAAACAAATTCAATGTACATAAACTAAGGTAAAAAATAGTAAATATCATAATCATAACATTGTTGTATATGTGTTTTTTTTTTTGTAGAGCCAACAATTATAGGCCGTTTGTTTTTTTTATTTTAAAAATTTTTACTCTTTTTTTTGTTGAGTGTTTCGTTTTTTAATACAATCGGTCGCCTGTTATCTCTTTTTAATTAATTCTCTTTTTTTGGGGGGGAAGACCGTGAAAATATCAATTTGTTTATTCTTTTTTTTTAATTCTCGAAATGCGTCTTGTGTGAATTCAGATCCATGTCAGAGTCCGTAGTCGTAGCCAGGCCTATCGATTAATGCAGCAAATAGTGAGGAAGAGGTCTAAACGTTAGTTATTAAATAAGCGTCAGTCCCGCCTTTTTTTTTAAATTTATCATTTCATTTTTTTTAATATTGGCAGTGTAAATCATTTTTCGCTTATTTATGTTTTGTTTACTTTAATACATGAAGCCATCCTAACACCAAATCGTACGGTTCATGTAAAAAAACCAGCTGGACTGACGCGTGTTGTTACGTTTTTTTTTAGCTTTTGTTATTTTTTGTTTTGTTTTAAGTGTTTCTTTTCGGATTGTTTAGCGCTTGTTGCCCCATGCACCAGATATGGGGGAGACTTGCGGGGGCTCACTGGCCGGCCCACCGAATGATGGGAACTCTGTCACGCTCTCAGTGTTGGGGGCTTGCTGTTCCCAGGGCCCACCTGCGACCACGAAGCCGTTTGAATCACGAACACGGTTCGAGTGTTCCGACTGGCCACCTTGCGGAACACGGTAGCTGTTCAGTATTTCTTGTTCTAATACGTCTTGCATCTGAAAAATAAATACAATATTGTTTTAGTTCCAAATGAAAAATAAAATAATCACTTTAATTAACATTGTTTGTAGGTATTTTTATGCTAGAAAACAAAAGAAATAAAGTGTGTTTTTCAATTCATTTACATATGCAAACTATTTACTTGAAGAAAATCACAAGCTAAATGACAATTTCAGGATCATCCATGTTGAAGGGAAAATATAAATCAATTAGAAAACACAAAATAAACACAATTATGGAAATTTGGCAAAAGATGGCGCTTGCGTCATCTTCCATTTTTTATAATTTTGGAAATCAGATAATGTTCTTTAAAATTAATTTATATATGAGTGAATATCAAATAATTTTCTTTAAAATTAATTTGTACAGAAGTGAGTACAGATTTTCAACTGAATGCTTCATCATTCAATAATAATAAAAAAAAACAACAATGTCGGTAATAAACTTTCAAAAATTCCCATTGACATAAAAAAAAAAAAATATGACAATTTTTTTAATTCAATATAAAAATAATCCTTCAAACAGGTTATTTGGTAATCTACGAACATGAAAGAATACTTACATATTCCTCTTCGAGGTTGAGCAAATGATCTTTAGCGTCAAGAACGCTTTCTTCGGAGCCAGTGATCGTTACCAGATTTGGATCAGGATCTTCACTCCTTGGGAACTTAATGTCGACTTTGAAGTCGTCCATGATTTTACGGATAGAACGACCACGGGCACCGATTAGTCTAGAATGGACACGGGAGTCTATGCTGACCTCCTCCTTGACCATGTCATTGAGCTCGTTTACAATCTTCATGATGTCCTCCTTCGCCTTGTGGGTGTTTTCTTCGTAACCCGTGATGGTGATTATGTGTTCTTCAGGATCACCTGAAACGAAAACAAAAAAACATATATTAGGTAAAATTCCTTTATTTCCAAACTTTAAAATATTGAAATGAAAGCCTGCAAGGATTTTTAACACCTAAGAAATGTCAGACTAGCCAAAATAAGCAACCACATATCTAACTCTCAGTAAAACAATTAAAGTTAAAGGTAGGTAGTAGGAACAAATTTTGATGTGAATTTTACTAATCACAAACATAATATAAATCAGGCTAAGTGGCGTTTGTTGCACCCACACATCACCCCCAATGGGGTTTGATTGTTGTAAAAAGAAATTTACTTTGAACAGCGCCCCCTGGAGCGCAATCAAAATAGATACAAAGCTGGCTGTCTGTTATAGTCTTTGTTGCAAATTGTCAAATATGATATATGGAAACTTTATGGTAATTATTGACGGGCAAAATCAATTATTTCAATAATCGAATACAAAATAATCGATTATTTTGGATAATAAAATGTTGATTCTACCGTTTTTATAGGATCTATGATTCAAAACTCAAACATGGTTATTATTATAATTTATATAACTGATTGAAGCATTTTTAAACTTTCATTATCTTATGAATTCATCAGATAAATCGATTCATTTAAATAATCAATTTTGTCCATCACTATAGGTAATATAATTTCAATAAATAGGATACTCACCTCGTTTTGGGAAATTAATCTGCACATCATGATCAGTCCTGATTTTGGAAATAACAATACCACGCTTTCCAATAATCTTAGGATGGAACTCCGGATTAACCTCGATCTTCAACTCGAATGATTTCAGTTCCCTCAACTTACGATCAGCCTCAATCTCCTTGACTTTTTCCAGTACAGCTTCCTTAGCCCTCAACGTATTAGCCGGAGTGCCAGTGATTTTAATCTTGTCTTCTTTCACTTCGGTGGGCGAGAGCACAATATGGACATCATAGTTGTCCATCAGCTCTTTCACATCCCGACCATTTTTACCAATGATCGAACGGTGAAGGTCGAACGGCACATCCACATCGATTGTCACCGGTTTGAGGTCAAGCAATGCCTGTTTAGCCTGCTTGCAGTTCTCTTCTTTACCAGTGATGCGAATCACATCACATTGGCGGATTGGTTCGGTGTTGACATCCCCGTTAATTTGTCCTTCGTGATTCACAAGTTCTGTAATGAAATGTACAATTATAAATTTTGAATTAGTGGTGGGTAATAATAATAATATTCAAAATGAGTGGGTACAGTCAGCCCCTATATCGCGACCAGACAGTCTATTGTGTTATTTTATTAGTGTTTGGATGAAATAATTTTCTAAACTCTGTATGGAGGATGTGTATTTTGTGTAAATAGGAGGGTCACATGTGGGAAAAAATAGAGGTTGTATTAAAATGAAAGAGGAAAAATACATAAGAATTTGTTATTTTTGTTCTTGTAAATATGTGGTTTATATGCCAATACTTTAATTTTTTAAATTCATTTTTATTTCTAAATTATATATAAAACTGTTTATATTGTTTATTTCTGTAGGAACTTTTATTTAGATTAAAAATTTTAATATTGTGAACCAAAAACTATTTATAAGAAAAAAACAAGGAAAGTTTAACAATTAAATATACTAAATAATCAAAAATGTTGGTCTAAACTAAAAAAGTTCTTGCCAGTAAAATTGAGGGGAATAAATAATAAATCAAGTGTTTCAGTCAAATAAATAAATCTGTTGATTGTTAAGGCTTTCACTTGGTTATACATTTTGAGTTTATTAAATAAATCATCAAATAGCTGATTAATACACTAAAAAAATTCAAAAAAATATACCATTGGATTTACCTGTGTTGGATTTATCAGGGAATTTGATTTGCACATCGAATTGAGCGACGATTCCTTGCACCTTATAACCCTTGGCACCCATGATGGTACGATGGAGGTGTTGAGGTATGATGCACTCAATGGTCACCATAGATTCTAAATCGGTGATGTGCTCTTGTATCCTCAGCTTAGCAGCTTCGATGCAGTCCTTGGCTCCCTTGAGGGTAACCCTGTCACTCTGTATTCCCGAGCGAGGGAACGAGATTAACACACCACCGCATTCATCGCTGATCTTATGCAGGATTTCCCCACGTCTGGCCACAAAGTGTTTGTGGTGTTTCGGATCGACATTCATCTCACTTTCGGTGATGTTATCCTAATTGAAATTCAATTTATTAGTTTCACTATTTATTAATAAATCATAAACAAGCTAGGGTAGTCAGAATTTAAAACTTGATATTTAGAAATCTTAGAGCTCTCAAATTAGTAAATGACTTGATTGAAATGTTAAATGATATTAAACTTACTATTTCTTTGATTGTCGCTTCTAATTGAGCTTTAGCTTGAAGAACGGCCTCCTTCTTCCCGATTATAGTGATGAGTTCCCTATCCTCATCTTGGTTAGAGGGGAACACGACCCTGGCTCCGGTGGAGTCTCGGAGCTTCTTGATGTTGGCACCATTTTTCCCGATGAGGAACTTGTGGTGTTGAGCTTTGGCACGGACCTCTGCTGTGTAACTCGAAAGCTGCCTCTCGTTCGCTAAGTCCAGCAGCTGCTGTTTGGCACGGTCCACATCATCTTTAGGCCCACGGATCGTCACTTTGTTACTCTTGCTCTCAGCAGAAGGGAATTTAATGGTCACTCCACCGCAATCCTCCATGATGGAATGAATCAGCTTGCCCTTGACTCCAATTAGCGAGTTGTAAAACTTGGGATCGATTGTAATTTCCTCGGATACGATGTTTTCAAGCTCGTCCTGGATTTTTCTGATCATCTCACAAGCCTCCTCGACGTTCTCTTTCTTTCCGGTGATGGTGATAACATCATTAACATCACCTTCGGAAGGTAGATCGATTTTCGTTTGAGTTTCCTCACGAATTTTCCTAATATTGCTACCGCCTTTTCCAATGATGAACTTGTGGAACTGCTTGAAGATAGGAACTTCGCGTTGGTAAGAAGACTCGTTCAATTCCTTAACCAGTTTTTGTAAATGTTTGTGGCACTGGTCGACGTCATTTTTAGGTCCGCGAATTTTCACAATATCACGCTTATCACCGGGTCCGGGGAAAGTAATCTGGACCTGATTGAACTTATCCCTGATTTCCTTAATTTTATCACCCTTAGTGCCGATGATGTTCTTGTAGTGCCTTTGCTCGATGATCACGTCTTTCTCTTTCTCGTTTTCTAACTTCTTGACTAAATCTTCTAATTCTTGCTGGGCTTTTTGCACCCCGCCTCTAGTACCTTCAATTCTAATCAATCCGCTTTCATCAGTGTTAATAACAACACCCGTTTCGTCCTTGATCCTGTTGACATTAGCACCGGATTTTCCAATAATATGTTTGTAAAACTTAGGATCAGCAGGGATCTCAATGAAGGTGAGCTTTTCGATGTAGTCTTTCGCAATGGCCTCGATTTTCTCGTGCGCCTTGTCGACCTCCTCAGGAGGACCCTCGATTTTAATCTTGTTATTTTCAGTAAACTCGACGTGGACTTTAGGTAAGTTCTGGGTTATTTCCTTAATGTTGGCACCCTTGCGGCCGATAATGTACTTGTGAATCCAAGCGGGAGCCATCACGTCGCTCGTCCTCACAGAGTTGGCTTTTTCGTAGACTTTGCCCAAAGCCGGGCCAAGTTTGTCATGGGGTCCACGGAGGGTGATGGTGTCTGTGCTGGAATCGCTCGGCGGCATTTCCACACTCACACCGGTTTCCCTCAGGATTTCCGCGATGGTGGCGCCGCGCGGACCGATCACGTACTTGTGTTGGGATTTCGGTACTTCGACTTGCACTGCGTTGCAGCATTTTTTCTAAAAAAAAAAAAAAATCAATATTATATTAAATGTTTTATTATAAACACATCCAAAAAAAGCGAGTTGCTTACAACTAATAAAAAAATATCTGTTTATTTTTATAAATAAATAAAAATGCTGAGTGATTTTATATATATGTTATAAATATTTCAAAATTGAAATAGTCTTTGATTAATATGCATGATTATTAATTATTTTCATTATCAACTAGTATTTTAAAAGGTGTGTAAAATTTAATTTTTCACTTTAATTTCATAAATTATTTCTGTTTAATTTAAACTGAATAAAATACAGCAAGAAAAACTTCATAAACTGTATCTCTGGGAACGCATATTTATTTTCGTTTTTAGAGATTCTCCCTGAATTGAAGAAAGAAAGCTTATGGACGAGAATTTAAGGCAATTAGCGTACTTTGGACAGAGATAGTGTGATGTGTTGAATAGTGCATAAGAAAAGGAAAAGAAAGACGCGATATTTAATGTACACAGGCTGTGTACCAATCTATCCAATATTTTAATTAAAAAATCATTAATTAAATATGTATGCATTATTTATAATAGTCGATGAATAATTCTGTATTATTTTTTTATTATATTGTACAAAATACATTCGATTTAGTGGAGCGGTGGCGACATCTATTTTTGATATCATAAATTAAAATATCTATTATTTACAAATTGATTGATATTTTTTAAAAAACAACATAATAAGAGGTGCAGAAGAACCAGACTAAAAGTCATAAAAAAAATACCACTATATAGTTTTTGGTTTGGTAAAATCTGTTAGATATACTAATTGAATAGATATTATGTTCAAATGTTAATTTCAACTATCTGAAGGATTCAAGACCATTGAAATTTTTTGAGGCTGACCTTGATACTCTAAGATTAAATTGTTGAAAAAAATACTCCACAATTAATTAATAGATGGCGCTTCGAGCTATATTTTTATTTTTAATCCTGTATTAACTCAACACCTAAAAGAGATGAAAAATTTGTGGTGTTGGTTGACACAACCAGGTATACATCTAAAAACAAATTTATACTAATTCTTGCATCCCCGTTCATTTTAGAGAAAAATGGAAAGAATAAAATGTGTTTACAATTTAAAAAAAATCTGTCTACAATGATGCTTTGTGCAATTTTATAATTGGTGTATTATTAATAAATTAAATTTAATTGAATTTACAAATTATCACATAATTAAATTGCATTAGCTGTGATTTTCATATAAAGGATGCATTTAAAATAAACATCACTTTTGACATGTTTCAATGATTGTATATTTAACATGGATTTATTTTAATGCAATTAAAACATGTGATATTTTGCAAAAATTATCAATTTTTATTATACATCGACTTCAAAAGTGAATGAAGACTAGTGAATTTTGAACACATTTCAATTCTTGTAGTTTTACTCTAAAATGAACAGGGAAACAGGAAATTGCATAAAATTGTTTTTACATTCATTTTTCGTCAACACCAAGAATATTGAAAAAAAATATAAAATTACCATTTTGTTGTAAATTGCTTCAACTTTAATCTTAGCAGCCAATACACCATCTTTATCTCCAGCAATGACAATCTCATCTTTCATCACAGAGGGAGGTGGCACATTGATCCTGGCGCCTGTCTCTGCAATCATAGCATTCAAATTCTCATTAGATGCACCCACGATGAACGGGTGATAAATTTTGGGCACGTATATCCTCTCAGAAGCCTTCTTGGACTGTTCGTCCGACGTCACTCTGATCTCGTGCTCGGCCTTCTCGATTCCGTCCTTCGGTCCAACAATAGTAATCACCTCAGAAGTATCATTCATGGACGGCACAGATATTTTAGTGGCAGTCAGTTTCTCGAGCTCCTTGAGCTTGTCTCCCTTCTTGCCCAGGATCCAGCGGTGGTGCTCCTTCGGGATGGTGATGTGCTTGCTGGCTTGGGTTTGGAAGTGGGAGAGGATCTTACGGCGGGCTTCGAGCACTTCGTTCTGTTTGCCGCTCACTAGGAAGGTGAGCGACTGGTCTTTGCCGGCGGAGATTTCAATGTGGGCGCCGGTTTCTTTCATGATAGTCGCGCATGATTGCATCGATTCGCCTTCACCGAATTTGTCACTATTGTCCAGTTTCCGTTCTTCAAATGGTACTCTATTAACAAACAAACAAACAAAAATAATGCTATTGTTTTACAAATAAATATACAGACGGCTTCATGTAGTGTTTTTTTTTTCACCACTCACACATGGGTATCGGTTTATCTTTAAACATATATATATATATATATATATAATCTAAAATCCCCATCTACCATAATGGTGGTGTAGGGGTTCTTTAAACATATAACCTTTGTATATTTGTAATTTCAAATTTGGGGGACAATCACACCATTCAATCCTAGAATTAAACCACAGACCCCTGGCTTACTAGTCTAACGCTTAACCTGGGCGACACTGAGGCGGACAAAACTATCGAATAAAAAATAATATTTCCACTAAAGCTATTTAACCTAGCCTATATCAATTCCCCCCTTCTTAGGGAATGTTAAATGGGAGCCTCTAGTAGTCTTTGTGCATATTCGGATTCTATCTTAAAAAATATGACAATTTGCAGTAGATGGCTTTATAATCTAGGTAGAAGTCTAAAAATGTATCAAAGTTAATAAACAGAAATGTACCTATAAAAAAGCTGTTTTTGTTTGTTTAAATTCACATATGGGTATCGTTCTATTTTAGCCATATCACCCAGTTACCTTTGTATATATTCGTAATTTAAAATTGGGGGACAATCACACCAATCATATTGGAATCAAACCAGAGACCCCAATGCTAGCCTGACCCTTGAACAGTGCGGACATAAAGCTGTATTTCATTTATATAATAATTTATAATTAAGAAAAGGTATTTAGCATAAAACAAATTATATACATTGCGTTTCAACTACCGATTCCTTTCTTTCTTCTCGAAAAAGTAAAAAAAATAATAAAAAAGTTGGTGTCATATGTAAAGTCACTTGGAAATTCTTTATACAAATTCGTTGTCTCGAAAATGCAAAATGAGCGCGCCCAGCGCCATCTAAGCGCAGAAGCCTGAATTAATGTTAAAAAAAGGGAATTTTCATTGCCCCCCACCCTGGTGTTAGTCGTAAATAAAAAATTTAAACTTGAAGAGTAGTTGTCCAGCACAGTATGAATTGCACACGTTCCCCCCATATATTTGGATATAGCCCCCTTCTCTATCTCTATTACCTCAACTGAACTTGTTTTTATTGTGAACAACTTAAATTTATTTTAAGAATGTGAAGTTAACATTATGAAAAATAGGTTCCTCGATTTGCTTACCTAAAAACTTGGGTGATTTTGGATGAACCGACCCTCATCTTGTTGTTCTGCCCCATTGCGTTGTTGAGATGAGTTGGTGCCGACTCGGGCAACGCTGGGAATAAGTCGTCATAGCTGCGGACGGAGGATGGCTCGTAGGCCGATCCGCCCTCTTCACTCACTGATTGCTGCATTTTGGGATGTCCTGAGTCGCGCCAAAGTCGTTACAGTAACACTGAAATCGAATAGGAAATTTTAGTTCAAATTTGAAAAAAAAAAAAACTGTTTCTATTTACTAAGTAAAAAAAAAAATGGGAAATTTTTATAAATGGCTTTTTAAAAGCAATTATGAAGATCACTGATTTAGTGGGTTTATAGTTTAATTATTCTTTTTGATGAATTATTATAAGCATATAGCTTTATTATTAAAATGTAATCAGTTATTCCTTTTTTGGGATGACATGATGCTAAAATCAATGTAAAATATAAAGACCAAACACCTTCCCCCTCAGCTATTTGTAACTTTAAAGAAAATTAAACAAAAAGACAAATAGCTGATTATTAAATGCCTTGAGATACATAATAACAATTTCCATTGCTGGTTCACTGTTTTTTTTTCTCTCTATGAAGCGATGAAAATCATACCTCCCCCCCCGTCAATAATTTTTAAAATTTTCTAAAGGAGGTAATTGCGTGGATCAACATTCAAAATTTGGTAAGCGCTTCCTGAAAACTGAAAAAAAACTCGTGAACTTTTAAAAGGTAAAAGTGTAATAATTTTTATATCTATTTCTCCATTTGGTGTTTTTTTTTTTTAAATTAATCTCCTTAAATATTATGTAAATCATATACAAATGATAAATAATTGCTGCACTTTTTTTCTGCGTGCGTGCCTTTTATCACTGTCGCAACTGATAAGAAGTTCGTCGGTGAAGAGGAGTATTATCAATGTTTGCACAATGAAAAACGCTGAATAGACAGTAGACATGAAAATCATCAATTCAAGAGGGTCACCATTAAAGTCCCACCAATTAATTCAGATAAGTGCGATTGGGAAATTCGATGATAAAATTTGTATAACACTTTTTGAAAAAGATTATGTGGATTTAATTGAGTTAATTAAATACTCATACTACAATGACAATATACTGAATTATGAATAAGAATGAAAAAAAATATTTTTCAAAACTCGACGGAATGAACTCAGCGGACATCAAAACATGCATATTCGTTGAAAGTGGTGATTCGAATACTTTTTTGATCACAATACTTTCAATTGGACAGGGATCCGGGGAAAGTAAATATGTTCTAAAAATTTTTGTGGGAAAATTTGTAGTCATTGTAAGGCAAGGAATAACAAAAAAACTTCTAAATATTGGCTTTAACTTTAAAAAACAACAATTCAAATTTTCACTTAAATAAATTCCTCACAATATCCATTTATAGTCTATTAATTAATATTCAAGAGGCAGTGGAGATAAACAAACCCACCCGGCTGCATGATAGCCATGTGCGCAGTTTTCATACTTGTTTTATAACAATATACTGAATTATGAATACGAATGAAAAAAAAAAAAAAAAATAATATAATATACGTCTTGATTGATTCTCATTAGTCACTTGTTGAAACGTGATAGAGAATAGTATGTTAATTAAATCACTTTGTTTTGTTTCACTGATATTTGTTTATTAGCTTCAACCGACAATCATTATCAAGGAATGTACAAGAAATACAGTTTGGAAATTAAGTAGTGGATAAATATGGTAACTCTGTTAATATGTATGATAGAGGAAAAAAATGTATTGGAGGTATAACAATTTTTATTACTGTGCACATAAACATGTTTTCAATTTTTTCAAACAAAAATTGTAACAGTTGCGACATCATTAATTTTGTTTTCAAATGTCAACCTACATTTTTTTATATATTCCTGGAGTTTTTTTTTATTTTTTTATTCTCTTCACAACCAAATATTTTGCATAGGTTACATAAAAAAAAAACATGAAGTCTTATAGTGTTTTCTACTTACACAGAATCGGGGCGCACCAGTGCGCACTGATTGAGAGCTCTGAAGTATTGCACTGCTCCAATTTTCAACCACTGGGTGCAATTCAGTACTGACAGGGGGAAGTAAAATGCTCGAAATATGAATTGGCAGCCGATTCTTTTCATTTTGAATTTTCTGGTCAAATTTTTACAATTTTGAAAAAATGTAATTTTTCAAAATTAATATTGCATATGAAGAGTTTTATAATATTTTCAAATTTGTAAAAAAAAAAGAATGGATTTTAGTTTGTTTTCATCTGCATTATATACATTTTTTTAACAAATTTACATTAAAAGGAATTCTGTTGAAATGTTATCAATGGCATTCAGTTGGAATTAATAAACAAAGAATATTTTTAAAATATCATTTCCTGAAAAAACAACTTGGCATTATTATAAGTATTTTAAACACAACATAACATAAAGTGCTTTTACATTAGCAAAAATGTATTTATTTCATTCCATTTCTGGGAAAAAAAATGGAAGCTTGAAATGTCTGAATTACATTCTAATATGAAAAAAAAAAACTTGAATACAGGAAGAAGTCCAGTGTGATCAAACAATTTTTGTTTATAAATTTGACATTTGCAAAAAAACATTGTTTGATTTTTTTCATTTATTTAAAACATTAAATTAATCCTTTTGGGTGCAAATTTATTTATAAAAGTAATTGCATTCAGAGCACATTTAATGTTATCATTTATTTTTTTCCCCTAATAAAATCTTTAACCACCATTCACCTAGTATATCTATGAATATAAAAGCTTTCTATGTTATGTTGTGTTTAATGATGGCCATTTTGGTTTATCAAATCTCATCAGACACTAGTGTGTTCCATGCAACGACTTGACCAAATTTTAAATTTCCTGCTGTATTTTTATTTGCTTCATTGAGGCGCCCTGTATCGCCACACACAAATTTCAAATTGTAAATTTCCCATGTTTTTCATTGTTTGTCATGCAACTAAGGTAATTTGTCTACATGCAATACTTTGATGAAGGTGATTTAATGGATCTTGTATTGCGGTTAAATACCTGATAGGAACCATGATAAATGGAAGATAACGCAAACGCCATCTATTGCCTAATGATGAATGGTAGTTGAACATTTTATTAAATGAATTTTGTTTCCTGTTCTTATAAATAGGATAAGTTCGCCTTCCTTTAGTGGACGAAACAGTGATTCTCGGTCGTCTACCTTGTAGAGCCAAATCGTTGACAATGTCACATAAAACTACTCAATAGATGACGCTTGCGTTATCTTCCATTTATTTATTTTTTGTAGTAATAATAATAAAACACTTTTTAACTTTGTTTTTATAACTTGTTATTTTATTTTAGTGACTATAGTTTCAAAGCATAGAGCATCATAATCAAACTAAAAGCTAGCGGAACTTCCCTATGTGCCACGATGGTCACCAGTGTCCGCTCGAAATCGGAATGCATATTAACCTGGCTGGACCTACCATATTAAAATATATTGACGCCACCATTAGGTGGTAATAAAAAAGAAACAGTTTGGCTCATGGGAAGGATTTCGCAAAATAGCCGTGATGCTCATCCTGTTAAAATATTCATTCAAAAACTCATTTGACCAAATTCACTGGGGAAAGTACCACCATTGCATGGAATGCAATAATAGGATAAACTCTTAAATGCCCATAGTAGAACCTAATAGTTCTAAATCATTGATAAAATATTGAAGCATCAAAACTAGAGTAGCAATATTTATTTCATTAAACCAAAAAATGCGAAGAAAAAAAATACTGTAATCTTATCAAATTCAGATCAATAATCCTACGGGTATTATGGAGTTATTGAACAACTTTTTAATCCAACTAAACCCAACAATTACACAATTTCTATTCACCGAGTAATTTCCATTTAATGAGGTGATTAGCGAGAAGCACAATTCAACAAAGGAAAAGTCAATTTACAAACAGATGCATTCCTTTTGTACTCATTCTGATCTTTGTAGTATATCATTTCTTAATTACCGCTTGTGTCATTATTGCCTGGTTTGTGGTAATGACATGATTACCGATAATACACTGTTATTTAATTTTAAGTAATAACAGCAAAAAGGAAATTAACTGTTGGTTTATCAATTCTTCTTGATAATTATCGATGATAAATCAAGTGTGCAATATGTGATTTATGTTGTTTCTAAAACATGCATTTATATATGTAAATGTTGGGTCATTTGAAAATTATTTCAAGATAAATGGCAGTGAAGCAATTCAATTCACTTATTTAGTAAAGTCTTTTGCAAAAGTTGCAACATTTGATGATCTTTTAGGTAAAATGAAGTTGTAAAAGTAAGTTACAAACAGTAACAAAAATACCCTAGCGCTTATACAGAGTGATTTTGGTACCGATATTAGACAAAAATAGTGAAATTTACTGACGTTTTAAGTGGTAAAACTGACAATAGAGTTAAAATTAAGTTACAAAAAGTTATTTTAATGTCTAAATTAGGCTATTTGGTAATTCAAATTCCCTAGTGTTAAAACAATGTGACTTTGTTGACATTATAAGGCAAAAATCGCAACATTTACAGACTTTTTTGGTAAAATGTGGTGGTAAAAATGACAATAAGTCCAAGTTAAGTTACAAACAATGATTTTAATATCTGAATTATTCAATTTTGTAATTAAAATCCCCCAGTGATAAAGGAACTTTTATGTCTATATTAGATTATATTAGATATATATTTTGATATTTGCTGAGTAAATATTACGTTAGAGTTAAAATTAAGTAAAAAAGATTCTTTAAAGTCGAAATTTAGGTAATAAAAGTAACTAAAAAATAGTTTAGACAATAAAAATTACAGTTTATTGAAGTAAAAATTAGGCAAACAGGCTGATGCATAGTGACAATAAAGTGATAATTAGGCAAATAGAAAGACATATAGTGACTTTGAAATTGTAATTTGACAATAAGTGTGCTACAGTGATTTTGAAATCAGGATTAGTCAACAAGAACAGCTTGGATTTTGATGACAAGTTCAGACAAGCTACTCTTGACTACAAATCACTAAACTATTCTTTTATTGCCCGATTCCAACATTAAAGACAATATTTATTTGTTTACCTAATATCAGTTTTAAAATACTTTAAAATAAAAGCAAAAGAATTTGAAAATATTCTGTTTCAATTAATTAAATCCTATGATAGATTACTTTCATTTTTATAAATGAATTGAAGAAATTTTCAATATGCAACATTGAGATATAATTTAAATTAATTAAATATAAGTGGAAAAGAAACTTCTCCGATGGGATTTGAACCCATGTCCCTCAATTTCCAGCCGAGTGCATTACCAACTACACCACACAGACAGGTGTTGTCAAATCTCCATTCAATGCTTCAAGTTCACTTATATTCAATTTCGTGTTGGGCCCGAGATGATACACACTGCTAATTCCCATCTGAAGTCAAATAGTTAATTTTTAATTATATTCTGTACATTTTTAATTACTATGTTGTACCTTTTTATTAATATTTGTTGTTTGATATAATGTATGTTAACAATTGTACATATAATATCGATTTATATCTTATTATACAAAAAAGAAGTCAGTAAATAAATAAATAATTGCTCTTTTAAAAATATATTTTGAAAAAAATAAAATACTTTAATACTTTTTCTTTATGGGTTATTTTCAAATGAAACTGTAACTAATATTAAGTTAGTAAATATTTTACTTGTTTATAAATTTAATGTTTATTTAATTTAATGCCACAATTGACAAAAATGAGCCTTACTGAATTTTGGAAGACAATGAAACAAAATAAACATGTACAAATGATAATACTTTTGTATACAGAAAATATTCCAAATTAAAATTTTGGTAACCGCAAAAACTGATAAGGAAAAATCGAAGTACAGTTAAATATTTACATACACAACATTGAAGATAAGCATATTGTTAAGATTTATTGGGCTTATTATGTATATTTAATTTCCAATTGATAACAACTGTATATTTTACTTTCATTCTAAAAATATTTCCTTTTTAACATTTTTTGTTATTTTAAAGACAATGGGATTTTCTCATAACTAATACCGTAATTAACTGATCACTTTAGCGCTAGTTAATTACCTTTAACCATAGGTCTATTATTTTCTTATGATTAAGCCATTTGATATTTGTTTATTGTATATTTTTTCATTTATAGATAGTTATTCTTGTGCAAACACTATTTACACAATGCATTCCAACCTTCGCGCTCCGCTATCAATTTCCGTTTCTCCTTATCTCCCTTCTTGTTCTTTGTGCCCTTTCACGAATTGACCATCGATTATCTAAATTATCGCTTGTTTGTACATGATTTATATAAATTCTTGTTTTGTAAGAATAAATGCCAGACTACATTTTGCTCGCACACCGTTAGTTTCATTTTCTTAAACGAACCCAAAATAAATAATAAAGCAGAGAAGTTCGAATATAACATTAATTAAAAATATTAATTTAAATAAAAATCACTTTGTGATTTTTTGTTTCATAAAATATATATAATAATGTTTCAGCAAGTGATTAATGAGAAAATAGTTAAAGATATAAAGGAGATTAATCATAATTAGTAATAAACACGAGAAAAGAATACAGTTATTATTAGAAGTCTAATTTAAAAATTTAGCAATGGTGTTATTAAAGTAAACAGAATACCTATTATATTTTCAAATCAATATCTGAAACTAATCAGTAATTTTAAATATTTAAACTACCTATAATACTCTGGGATATAATAAAACAATGGGTATTATTATCGATAATAAATCATGAGTGATGAAAATGGACTGTGTGTGTATTTCACAAATGAAAATTATCGATTATTAATCATACTATGAGTTATGTTATCCAGTCGACATTTTTAATTAATGACTGCCAAATTTGACAAATTATTGTTGCAGCTTGACCTCAATATAGTCTCTAGAATCAGCAATCAATGATTGATTTATACATTTGGGAGGCTCTGATATATATTCGACAATTCAATTTTAGCTTAAATTTCTGTTTTATAAAATTGAGATTATTAGCACTCTCTAAATATAACAATTGCAATAGAAAAAAAATTAAACTAAAATATATTCGACAATTTAATTTTATTTAATAAAATGTTCAACCTTCATAGCCTGATATGGATCATAATAATTGAAATTTTAGCTTAAAATGGGTATTATATTTAATTAATCTTAATTAAGTAGAATTAAATCTAATTCCCATTTTAAGCTAAAATTTAATTGTCGAATATATTTTAGGTTAATTTTTTTTTCTATTGCAATACAATATTCAGAGAATGCTAATAATACATGTTTTGAGTACTTTTTTTTAATGATTAAACTTTCTTTTCCTACTATGGTTCCCCTTAGATCTAACACAGTGGGCCTCTTTTTCTTGTTCTAAATCTAATGATGTCGACAACATTGAAATATATGAATTGTTACGTTTGTAATGACAAACACGAAGTGCTACAGCTCTCTAATAACTTTGTTTAATAACTTTCACAAAATTGATAAATCATTACATATTTTATATTAAATAAAAATGATTTGAAAATAATTAATAAATTATTTTCACATTTAGCTCTGTGACTTTTGACTTATATGTTATATAAGTACGTTAAACAAATGCACATTACAACAACTACTTCCTGGGCAAATTGTTTTAATGTGCATTTGTTTAACGTACTTACGTAATGTAAGTCAAAAGTCACAGAGCTAAATGTGGAAATAATTTATTAATTATTTTCAAAATCATTTTTATTTAATATATTTAAATAACTGTGACCAAGTGATTAAATACTTTTTTCTATTTATTACATATTTTATTAAAATGTTGATATTTTTTTATATATACATCTTTATTCATGTAATTTAACATACTTAATTATTATTTACAAGACATATATGAAATAACATTGAGAAATGGCTATCGACTGGAGGTTTTTTCAGCTTTTTATATTTTATTTCACTGATGTTTATTTTTTGATGGTGAATGTTTTGTTCAAATTTAATTGCTTTTGGAAAATATTTTTACATAGTTCAAAATGTCGAACATTATGGATTTAACTTGGGTTTTTTAAAACATGACAAAATGAGAAAATTAAATTAAAAAAGCCCATATTTACTTGGTACATAATAAAAATTGTAACTATATATGCATCATAAAAAAACATGGGAAGTAGCAGAATTTATAGAAGATGACCCATTTTTTACTCAGAATATCAAAATTGATAATGTCTTATCACAACACATGTCAACTTGTATAATTGAAATATTTTCAGATTTTTATTTAAATATTTTATTTATATTATTTATTTATTTTATTTATTTATTATATTTTAAATATTAATTTTGTTTATACACTTTTTTTTAATTAATGTGGATAATTAAAAAAAAGTGTATAAACAAAATTAATATTTAAAATATAATATTAATTTTGTTTACAAACTTTTTTTTTAAATTATCCACAGCCAATATTTTAACATATATGGATATTAAATAATAAATGTACCTGAATAATATTAAATATTAATCATATTTTATATGGATATATTTTGATTGATTTTTTACAGGTTTATCAGTTTTCATAATAGAACATCAAAATCATACACTTTCATATTATAATAAAAAATGTTCATCGCAAATGTTAGAGGATGATTATTTACAGATGCTTAAAAATAACAGATTGTGACTGTTATTCATTTCAATATATTACTGTGATTGTGACTGAAACTGTTACTAAAACTATAATTGTGAATGCTACTTAATTTTGATATTTTGACAGCATATGCTACTACAGTGATTGAGACGTTGGTCTTTAAACATCTGTTAAACTGTGATTCCTATTCAAAGTGGGGGATTAATTATTATTTTGCCATGAAATAGAAAAACGATCATTTTTTCCATAATATATATGAATATCAGTCCTAAACACAATTCTACGATATAGATAAGTGGGTTTGCGAAAATTAATGATCTTATAGTAGATTAGATTAGCCATGTTCAGCCAATTAAAAGTAATCGATAAACCCAGACCATGAAATTTGGAACAATGAAAGCAAAACATCTGTATCCAAATGGCAGCAGTTTTGAGAGTGATAAGTTATAGATTTGAGGAGTACCTGCAGCTTGAGGGTACACATTTGGACAATTTCCGATCTCTCATTTACAAAATAAAAGTTACATAAAATTTTTTGTTATGTGTTTTATTAAAAAAAATACCCGGACCCTTTTGTGACACCTTGTATTTATAAATGGATTATTCAAAAAATAAAAAAAATTAGATTAAAAGTAAAAAGAAAAACTGACAAAAAATAACCTGTCCATATTATGAATTAATTTCTCATTTATCCCGTGATTAAACATTTTTTATGTGATAATTAGAATGTATTTTAATTAAGACACTCGGTTATTTGTTTCACTATTATTTTATAATGACCACTCGTCGAAACTAGTAAGAACATAAATAAAGTAATAGTGGAACGAAAAACAAAGTGCCTTAATTAAAGTACACACTAATTATTAACCTATTAATTTCAAATTAAATTTCTTTTTATTCTTCATTAATAGGGTGCTATTTGGCAAAATCTATCCTAACTGTTTTTTTTTTTTTTATTACCACCTAATAGTAATGAAGCCATCACAATTAGTGAATGTAATTAAAAAGAAGCTTAACATTATCACATGTTTTCAATTGTTACATATTTTTCATAAATCTCCTGAGTTGGTTTACACTATATTTACTTTACTTTCGTTTGATTAAAGTAAGCAAAACTTTCGTTTGATTATAACACACTGTTATTTAAAACTTAACAAACCAATCACTTTATTTATTTAAAACAAAACTATTTAATCTAATAATGGGCGAGATAATAAAAAGACCAATATTTTAAATTTTTGTGTACATAAAGATTATTCGATTGATAAGATTATTACTTGTTTTCTGTTTATTCAAGCTTCTAAAAATGTTAATCAGAATTTAATATTTACTTCATTTCGCTGGCTTTCAGCACATTTATATAAAGAATTATTCATTACAAAATAGAACCGCATTCTAAAAAAAAGTGAGAATATTCCACTTAACTAGTTTCTTCATAAAAAATGCCAGAGTTAATATGGCAGGACTCGCAGAGTCTCAACTTTTTTTTTTAATGGTCTTTGCATTTTTTATTCATATTAAGCCGCCACAATTTATTAACTTTTCTTCATATTTAACTAATTCACTTCATACAGCTTAATCATCTCCGTTTATGTGTGTCGAAGTCGTGATTACGTGCTTCGAATAAATTCATGGAGATTCTACGATTATTTGTAGATTTTTAACATAGGACAAAATAATGTTAGATTCAATGGAATTGACACACTTAAATTGTATTTCTATATTAAATAAAAATGATTTGAAAATAATTAAAAAATTATTTCCACATTTAGCTCTGTAACTATTGTATTTCATTTTATAACAAAATTACTATGGAAATTCATTGATAAAAGTGGTTGGCTACGTAATCCACTATATGTGCTATCATGGAAACACACAGACATTTTTCAAAACTCAATGGAATTGACTCGGGGGACCTCAAAACATGCATTTCCATTGAAATCGATGATCATAAAATTTTTACTATCACATTACTTTCCCTTAGTCGGGGGTCTGGGGAAAGTAAAATAATGTTCATAGCAGATTGCGACTGCATATTACTTAATCGCTCATTGAAGATGTCGCAGTTCATTTATATTACACCCATTTGCTTATTTCTAAATAAATTTTATTGGGGATGCAATTCAAACCCGCAATTGCTGCCTCGTGATCAAGGCTTCAACCCACTTTAACAACTTAACTAGCTGGAAATAATAACAATTTAAAACTAATTACATTCCTTAACTTCATAAATCATAATGCAAAGTATGCAATTCAAACTCTAGACATGTAGAGTAATTATAAAAAACTGAATTTGATAAAAAGTTATTAATGGTTGAGCTTTCTAGTTTATTACACATTGTTTTAAATTTATAATAATTATAGGAAATTAAAACAATTGGTTTTTAATGTTTCACAGTAGCAGTAGAGAATAAATTAAAATCTTTGGAACAAAAAAAACAAGCTTTTTAATTTCCTATCATTATTAATTAAAAATGTTTCACCACGGCCAAACAGTCTATAACTGTATATTTTCGAGTCTACGTGAAGTGATTGATCACAAAATAGAAAGACTGTTATTCCTTACTTCACTTAATATATTGTTATTTTGCAAACAGTCTATTGTGGCTCATATGTGAGACCTTAGGCCTCGTTTTTCAGATCCATGACTCTCACAAGTTAAGTGAGGATTTTATTCAGAATGCTTTAAATTTATATCAAAAATTGTTATATTAGGAAATTTCATGTGAAAAGGAAAATATATCGTAAATATTATCAAACTATTATAAACAGTGATGATAAAGAGCAACATAAATGTTAAATTTATGTTTCACTTACAGAATAGCCCCAATATTTAAATCAGGCAGAATAATCTAGAAAAACTGAATTCGGCAAAAAGTTATCAATGTTTTACTTTGTTAAATATTATTTAATTTTTATTTCAGATAATGTTATACTCTAATAATGCGGGGTAATACAGAAAGACTGAATTTGATAGCAAATATTTATATATGTTATACATAGTTTCAAATTTGACATAAAAGTGTTAATACCAATATTTAATAAAACATTTTTAATAATTTTGTTGTTTTTGGGTAAAAAGTTATATTGCCATATGTTTAGAATATTTTTAATAACAGGCATATTTTAAGGTCAGGTTGTTGTGAAGAATTTAGTAAATATATAGAAGACAAATATTTTTAGTGTTACCCAAATTAAACTAAGAATTAAGAATGACATTTGATGTAATAATAGTATTATTAAATAAGCAAATTTATTTTAATAGCTGGCATTTTTAAAACGATTATGAAAAGTTCTATTATTATATACCTTGAAATTTTTGTTGTGATAAGTGTCTTATGGGAGCCACATTCTAATTGGAATTGATTCCGTTTAATAATTTACACGAAATGTGTGTGTATGCGTGTGTTATGGGGACCAGTTTTTCGTAAAACGTGTTTCGTGTGTATGTGGCAGGGCGCACCGTCGCCGTCCGTCGACCGACCCGGACGGCAGTTGATAAGCACGGACGCGGGGGCCCCTAACATATGGACACCCCTTTGACGCGTGTCCCGCGAGCGAACGAAAGGGGGCACCGATCCGGCGGCGCGCAGACAGTCGACGTGTCAGGTCCGGGTGACCCCAGAGAGAATGTTGGTCGGTGGCCGCGGACACACACACTCGCGAACGGAACGGACATTACGGTGGAAAAATATGGGTACTTACTGTACTGTAAAAACAGAAAATCCGTCCTAGAAAAACCTCGTTGTCCTCAGTTTCTCCAGCTTTACACGGGTTTGTTTACCTGCAACAGGGAAATATGCGTGTGTGAGTGGCGATTATGGCGAGGGCCCGGCCAATGCGCGTCGGACGCACGTCTTTACGTACCCACTGCCAAGCAGAAAATGTGAAATTGTGTGTGTGTGGGACACAATTTTGCCTGCGTGTTTCTTTTCTAAAAATAGCCGCACACGTCGGGTTCTACTTTCTCATCGCAATTCTGCTATTCCATTACAGGAGGCGCCATCTTTACACCAGTGGCGTGCACGATTAATATTTTCGTTTTATCAAATCCAATTAACTATAAAATTATAATTATGCTTACATTAATTTCCTTTCAGAATAAATAATGACAATTCAATTTATTCATTAATGTCACTTCAAACTAATCATGAATAATACATTTTTATAATCATAGATAATAATGGGTGTGTCATTCTTCCACTAGATGGCACGACGTACAAATTAAATTTAAAATTAATTGTATTAAATTTAACTTAATATAAATTACACCTCATATGTTTTGCTTAATTTGCTCGCTACACAAACATTAAATCTTAACAAATACGCAGTTTAAAAAAATGTTGTTTAGTAGAAAAAAAAATGTCAACAATAAGTGGCCGCATAAGTATATCCAACGTTGCCAAACCTATAATTTAATAATTTAAAAGGCGGAATTTTTAAACTCTTTATGTATCAATGACAACCATACACAATCTAATACTGACATGATCATTACTATTTCCGGATTTATATATATATATATATATATATATATATATATACGAAAGAAAAACCACTCTACCCAAATTTGGGTGTAGCCTCAGGATTTTTTTTTTTGTAAACAAATCGGTTCAATAATACCAACCAAAAAAAAGTAGAAAAAAAATGGTTTTGCGCTATTCGTTTAAAAAATTAATAAAATATAAATTAGGCTGGGCAGAAAGACCTCCGGTCGATAGCCCATTACAATATGTATTGTAAATATAAATATTTGTAAAGAATTGTAATTCTGCTGTCTGAATAAAGATGTTTGTATATAAATTAGGATCTTGTGAATAAAATTATACTTGTTAAATAAGGTCTAACAATCCTAATAGTCAAATAGTCAAATTTTATTTACATGAATTATACACAGTGTCCAAAATTTAGTGTGAAACTTTTCAAATTTGAATGTATTTATTTTTTTATTTTAAATTGCAACCCCTGTATATATTTTTATATCAATCCATGTAGAATTAAAACAAACATTTTTCTTCCTTACAACCCTACCTTAATTTCGTAACAGATTCAAAGTTATTGGCAAAAAACTATTCTTCGACCATTTCAATAGACATTTTGATGAATAAAAATCGAAGGTTGCTTTGAAAAAGCAGGCATGTCATCTAACTACAATTATTATAACAATAGTTATAAAAATTTTACAGATCTTTGCCTAAATCACACATTATGAAAGTATTAAACTTTGCATGAAACATTGTAACATAAAAAAAGGTACAACAAAAATATTTCTAAAAATAAATTACATAGTAGAACTTATGTTTGACATGTTTTCAATTGTTTTGGAGGCACAAATGAAGACGAATATGAAATTACCTTTTCATTCTTTGTAATCGGTCGGGTGTAACATTTTGAAATACGTCTTTGATTGTCTTTGTTGTTTTCTTGTACAGCTGGAGGTGAAAACGAGTTCTTACCGTATTATAGAAACACGAGAATTATTCCTATGATATCATCTCGATTGAATTGGTTGTCAAAAAAATATTCTTTATGAAAAGCTTAAGCAAACAATTATTTATACTTTTAATCTTACTAAAGCTAATGTAAACTCATGTCACTTTGACAGTTAAAGTTTACAATGTAAAAACAAATGTTTTTCAAAGCAACCTTCGATGATTCACTGCAAATGTGTGAATAGATTATTATTAAAAATCTACGAATAAAATTATTAAAAACAGATTAAATTGAATAACTTTAATTTTTAGACTAATTTTCTGATAAAAAAAAGTGAAAATGCTTGGACCTTTCGAAAATCGATAAAATGGTTCGGATCAAAACATCGACCAATCCAAAAACAGATCATTAAACAAAATGGAAAAATCCATGAACCAGTGCAAGTTTATCACTTGTTTGTCTTTACTATGAACTCGTTCATAATAAACAAGCAGCCCAATAACTAGTCCAAAATCAAATCTAAATAAAAACAAAAGGTAAATATGTACTTTCAATAGATTTATTCAACAATACAATCAAAATCTTTGGTAAAAAAATTAAACTCTGCACCGGCCACGTTAAATCCTAACAAAACAAAAATAAGTAAAAATGTATTTACAGGTATAGTACAATATATACAGGACAAAAATATTTCTTACCAGAAAAATAACGAAAGATCAAAACGAACAAACAATAAAAAAAAATGCATTTTAAATTAAGTAAACCAAGACCATTACAGTTAAGGCACGGATACACATTTCATATATACAGAGTGATCAATTAACAGATTCCGTTATCTATTCAAGTTCTGGTAATTATATAATAATGTATTTAAATAGTGAATAATAATAATATTATTATGTATTTGAATGATGAAACAAGCTCTTATTTTGTTTTTATCACTCCCCACTGTGCAAAATGAATATAGCATAAATGTTACATTACCCCTACACCACCCTACCATAATGGTGGTGTAGGGGGGATTTTAGATTATATATATATATATATATATATATATATATATATATATATATATATAAATGTTACATTAACATTTACAATAGCGGTTTGATAGATATAGTTATAGTTATTTACTGTATAACTGTCGTGGAAAGAAATATTTAAAAAGTTAATATCAGTCAAAAAAGATCTAATTATGTATTAAAAAAAATTACTAGTTCTTGCTAAAACAAAGAAAATTGTAAAAACATAATTAATTTAATAGGTAATGAATTTCTAGTTATTTGCGTTTGAAGTTCTTAAAATTTTAATTACAAATGTTTTTGTTAGCAAAAATATACTTTTATAAATGTGACCTATTTTCGTTGTCTTTCATAATTGTTTAAAAGAAATAATTATTTTTTTAATTAAACAACCATTTGCCTAATGATGCCATTATGTTAACGAAACAATTGTAGCAGTGTCTCTATAATACTTTTTTTAACTTAATAAAACGTTTCATTTACAAATGATGAATATTTTTTTGGTTCATTTTTAGTACACCTTACAAAATTTCTGCATGTATGAAGATTTAATTTAAAAAAACTGTCTAAGAGTAACAATACTTTTTGAAATTTGTTTTTGTTTGGTGGATTTTTACATAAAAATTACAAAATTTATTTGATTTTTGATAATTATTCTGGTATGAGAAGTTTAAAAAGCGGCAAAAACTTGAATTTCGATAATTATTCAGAATGATATTTTTAAATAAAAAGTGACAAAAACGTGGAAAAAGATGTTTCATTATAAATTATTACGAAGTAAAAAAACATAACAAATATGTTTTTAGTTAATTTCGTTATACATAATATAATTAATTCTTTGAAAACCATTTTATAGCACATTATATTATCGCTCACTAGGCTTCATGGATCTCAGGCTCATTCTGATTTAAGAGCTACATTTTTAGTTTGCTGCAATAAAATATGATTTTCTGTATAATAAAAAAACACTTATTTTTATTCCACTCACATGACATTATTACCTTATGCAAGGAAAATGAGTGTTTTTTTATATTAAAAAAGAATATTTAATTTAATTTAAATGATAAACCATTGGTGGATGGCCAATTAACTGCTAATACAGCACTAATGTTTACCGTTTTGATTACATAACATTTTGATCTTTTTAGTTTCACAAAAAATAATAATAAACTAGTTCATTTTTCACAACAGCAAACAATGATATATTAGACTCAACTTTTAAATTAGACAGGGGAAAGAAGACAGGGAAATATTCTTCCCAGAACTCTTTTATCCTTTGAATTTTATGATTTTTCAGGGAGTGACAAAATTTTAAAATAGAACCGAACAATTAGCCCTCTCCCCCTCCTTAGCGTGTTTGTATTTGGGAGGAGGGGGATGGAAATTATCAGCAAACCACCCCCCCCCTCCTTCCCCACATACCAATTCACTTTATATTTAATTTTAATTGGTGACTTAAATATTCAGTCATATCTTCCATGCATATATATATATATATATATATATATATATATTTAATCCCAGCAGGGTTAAATATAATAATGTGCTTGGAAAATAATTTCAATTTCCACTTTACAGTATTTATTCACTGATATTAGTATTTAATACCATTTAGATCACCCTGTATATTTGTTTTCCGACCTAAAGAGAGCAACAGCAGAATGTACATTCAGTCTTCGCTCTGCATTCATATTGTCATTTAGTGATTTATTGCATGATGATAACAGTTCGCTTCCACAATTAGTAATAATCACGAAAACAAACATATCAATAAGTGAATAAATATAAAAAAAGACAATAGAAAAGTGTATTTATTCACTTGGTCACAGTTATTCAAATATTTATTTAATTTAATGTAAACAGACAAGTATTTCTGAAAACCTATAGGTTTGTTCTTAACATGAACTAGTGCAGCACTTTTTGCACTGACAGCCATAAGGTGGGTGACGTCACAAACTTACACTTAGTTCAACTTAGTGTAGAACAAACAAATAAGCCTAATGTCAAAGCATATCTTTTTTACTTGAAACAACAAATCCTTAGTTATGTGTCTTTAATATTAAAATATTTATATTGAATTAAATTTATTATTGAAATTAAATATAGGTATAAATCTTAATTTTTAAAGTTAGTATTCTTGTTTTTTTTTTTCAATTTTATTAATCCAGTGATTTAATGAAATCACAATGCAATATATATTAAAATTTGATTTTAAAGAATAGAAATCTCAAGAATTTAAACTATCAAATAATTACACATGGAACACACTGGTCTGACGAGGTCTAAAATTCTCTATTATTTCTCCATCACCAATTATCCATACACCATGGAGGTTGAACATTTCATTAAATTTAATTAAAATTGAAGTATGAAATTCCATATAAATATCATTTATAAGTTGCATTGCAATATTAAAATGATAGAATTTCAATATTTTGTTGAAATTTGTTGATTGTTAAGACTATCACTTGATTATACACTTTCAGTTTATTAAATAAAACACTTTTTAGCTTTGTTTAACCTGTTATAGAAACAGTTTAAAAAAAAAGTGTTTTATTTAATTTTGTTGAAATTGTTAACTATTGCTTAACATTTTTATTAATTAATATAGAAACCAAAAATAGTGAAAGTATACAACACAAGCAATTAACACAAGAGAAATAAATAATGAATAATTTTCGTTTCTATTGGATTAATTGCTTGTGTTACATATTTTAACTATATTTTGTTTTTATAGTGAGGTAGCCAGCATTCTCATTACTCATAACTTTTTTAAAAAATAATTCTTCTTCTCGAATCCTTATACCTTTCAGGTATCAATATTTTAAATTATTCAAATTCATAAATGAAATGTTTATAATTTATTACTAGTTAAATGGAAGTGATCTGTTGTAGGGTTTCATCATGAATTCGTTTGTAAATATTCTTTTCTGTTTCTATCATATATATTTTTTTTTAAATTCTCAGTCTTCATTCTGTGTGATATTGTCACTGTACAGAGTGTGCTTCCTCTCGTCATGGAGACGCTTGGCATAGTTTATCTGTCTTGTGACAGTCTTGGCGACTTCATAGGAATCACAGCGCACCTTCGGCTTCTTCACGGGATCCTGGTACACTAGCGCCACACTCGTGCCGATCACGTGCACTGTCAACTCGATGTAGTACCTGGTCTCACCACCTTCGGGCTCTTGAAGTATTCTACATTTTTCCAAGTCACTAGATAAACAAAGCGAAAATATACATATAGTATAAATGTAATAAAATAGAAATACTTAAATATTTGTGATGAAAGCTTATTTCTATTAAGAGATGTTTAGAGATTTTGGGGATGGTTATAATTTATCATTTTTAATAATCAAAGCATAGATTATGAACAGATCGGCTATTAAATAGGCATTTTTGTTGTTGCTTTTTTTCTTCCAGAAACCTTTATATTTAATTTACTATATTTCTGTGTCTAAACAGAATTCAATTCTATTTAATATGATATGGTGCACCCCGATTCTGTGTAAGCTGAAAACACTATTAGTGTAATTTTATTATATTTTTTATTATTCAACTCTAGTTTTATATCTATTGTTTAAATTTACACACAAAATTATATTTATTTATAAACAAATGATTATTCCGTTAATAAAGATATTATTATTTATATGTTAATTGTCTAAATAATTAATTGAAAACAGTAAAAATTTGATTAAAAACGGTTCCTATATTAACTGATACGTACCTTAAATTAGTTTCTATGACTGTTGTTAAACTCGGAGCATTAGCACTGGTGACAATCCTTACACGTAGGTTGGAAATGATTACCCTGAGGTCCTCTGTACCACTGCGTAGACTTTCATATGCTACTAGTTGTTCACTGAAGAATCTGGAAAGATTTTTTGTGTTAGCAAAAAATGTTTAGATTTATTTCTCTAGAACATACTTATCATTTACGGCATAAAGATACTGCTGTCCAACACTTTGTTTGTAATTGTACCTCGGTAATAATCCGCCTGGTCCAATAGCACAGCGTGGAGGCCTAGATCTTTCCGGAATCATTCGACTAGAACTAAAAATAAAAATATTTTTTTTTAAAATTTCATTACATTTTTCACTAAAGAATAAAACATGGTTAATTATGAAATTTACGCGCATTTTGGGAAAAATAAATTTATTCTACAAATGCTTATTCTAATTTTTTTTTCATTTTTGCAATAAAAAATGCATTAATAAACTTGCAGACATGTTTGCCATGCTTGAACCTTGATAAGGGTCACTGACTGAAACTAGTCGGTGAATAAAGTAAATTAGGATATTTGAATTCTAATGGGTTGGCTTCTAAGATAAGTACTCAGGCCTCCTGAGAACATGGATGAACTCTGATACGAGATACCCCAGGAGGAAATTGATCACTTAATAGAGAGCATGGTTAAAAGAGTTCATTCATGCATAGCTGCGCATGAGGATGCAACCTACTTCTAACTTTTTAAAGAAAATGATAATTTTCGTTTTTTCAGACTAAACTTTCATCATTTCTTAGTTGATAAAAAAACATTATTTTACGGAAGTTTCAAAATAATTGTCTAATTCTTAATGGTTGGTATATTTCATATGAAAGTGAATTTATTTCGAATATGAAATATATTTTCTAAAAATCAAAATCATTTACCTTCTACTAGAATCCCTCACAGCTCGTGCAGTCTCAGATGCTAAATCAAGTACCCCGACCACTGGCTTTGTCACAGCCCCAACAATTCCCTTTCCGAAACCACTAAAAACTCCCTGAATGCCCTCATTGGCGGCGCCTTCGTAAACCTGCTTGAAAATCCCGGTAGCGCCTCCCAGCAACCCAAAACCAAGTCCTTTAATGCCAGCCAGGAGGTGATCTCTACTGCTGCCACTGTCAATCTGCCGAATTTTTTGCCTCATCTCCTCATGCTCGTCATCCATGATGACTCTACCCAATCCGTCCGACAGTGACTCAGTCACTTTAGCGGCGGAATTCGAAATACCGTGCGTCACGTTTTTCACTAGAGCTCCGACGTTACCTTCGTAGATTAGCCCAGAAACACCTTCTGATACGTCGTTTACGAAACCAAGGGGATTTCCAAGGAAGTCGACAGAACCTAGGATGATGCCAGCTTGCCATACTAATTCCTGCATTTGAAATATACTAATAAATTCAATCGGTAATGAAAAAATAATTTTATTAACTCCCACGATTTTCAATTCTAAATATAATTAAAATTTTTTCCACAATAATGAATGATTCAAGCAACATAAGCTTTTAGGTGGCGCTACTTGTTACTACATTTATAAACTTCACAACTGACATTAAAAAATGGTGTATATGACATGAGAACTTTGTTTGGTTTCTGATCTTAATATAACTTAGGGCACCTCACATTGAGAAGTAGAGAGGCACATATAATGATGTTATATAAGGCTAAATAAATAAAAATTTAACTTGGGGAGGCTATGCTTAAATTATATTTTTTTAAATTAACAAGGCACTGCATTTCTTCTGGACTGTGAACACATAAAATGATTAATAATTGAAAATATTTTGTTGAATCTACAGCTTAATGTCAAATCCAAAATATTATCATAATAACAATATCACTCATTATATTACAACTAATAATTTCTATACTTTTAAAATAAAAATAAATTCTTACATCCTTAAAATGTTTAACAATCGAATGCATCAAGAATTGGATTGTCTCAAACGGATGGTGTCTGACGAATGGCTCCAAGTCGACACCCGCATCCTCGAACTTGATGAAAGTCAGACCCAATTTCTTCTTGATGCTCTGCAGTGAAGCTGGTAATTTCGTTGCGGTTTTCATGCTCAGCCTTATCTGATCCGGCACGAGCTGTATAATGCCGAAATAGTATCTTTTCGCGTGTGCACCAGAAACTTCCGTCAGCATCCGTTGTGTCTCATAATCGTTTTCGTCAGTGTTATATACCTCCTCATCTTTGAGGTTATAACTGATGAATTCGAATAACTTCAAGAGTAAACGCTCCTCGAGGTGGATTGTTAGTTTCTTCAAACGAATGATTAAATGCTAGAAAAAAAAATATTTGTATTGAAAACTCACAAGTTATAATTTATACCTCATATTGACAATCAATTGCTCAACCATCTAATAAAAGAATGAAAGATCAACGAAAGTTTTAAAATCCTTCAAATTTTTAAAAGAAATAAATATATTAGAACATTTAGAGATTAATAATAAAAAGCGATATTTAGGAAATCAACTAAACAACCAGATTGATCTGTAAAACTCTCCACTACTAATAATAAATGAACAGACATTGACTCCCCACTTTCCATTACCAACAATTCACAAAAAACTATATATATTGTAACATTATTTGTAAACACATGTCATGGTGTAAAGAGACAATTATTGTGAGTAAATAAAAATTAAGAAGTGAAAATCAAATATTACATATTTTAAACTTTGGTTAATTGCCAAAGTTTAAAAATTTCGCTGATTTAAAAACAGGACTAAAACTGTTTGGAGCAAAAATACTGCAAATTTCGGCAATATTAAAAAAAAAATAGCATATAAAAAATAACAGTAAATTATACAATGATTTTGTGTTAGAAAATGATTACTTACGTCAAATATAACAGCATTTTCATTTTCACTGGGCAACATATCCACCCTAATTTCAAATGCTGGTAGCTTCGCTTGAGCTTCATCTGAACCCCGCCCAGTTGATGGAGTGACATATAAGAAGATCGGAATCGGTGACTCAAACAACTGATTGTCCATCTGAACATCTCCCACGCTGATGCAAAATCTCTTTACTTTTTCAGTAACTAATATCTCCCCTATTATATTAGTAAACTGTGCATAAAGCAACTCCTGTGGAGGCCTCCTTGAAACCATACTAATCCCAATTGTATTTAATTTAAGTATTAACTGCAGTTCCCTCTCTTTATCCTTAGTGTCCAATTCGTCGTACTTCAAATTCGGCCGTTGTTTCGGTGCTATACTAATCCAATCCCTCTCATCCGGCGTTGCGAAAAATCTGTTTTCGTATAAGTCATGAATGCTTAAAACCCGCGTCGGTCCATCCATGTTGATATTCACAGATAAAAACCCTGATCCCGGCCTCAACCTCTGCCTACTCACAGCCTGCTCTAACGGTATCCCAAAATCCGTCACTCGGTGACAATCGGGTCGCGGTAAACCCAACACCGCTGAATTCCCTGTAATTGTTGTTAATTATAAGGAGAAAGAGTGCGAGGAAACAGTATTAAACACTAAGCAGGAAATAAAAAAAAAGTGTAAAGAAGCCTGAATACGTTAATTTTGTGAGTGAGAAGCCGAAAGTGTATGAGAAACTACAGCATTTTTTTTCAAAGTATGTGATGTTTAGCCAGTCGTGTTAGCATAGAGGAAGCAAAAAAAGAGGAAATAAACGAGAATACGTACACGGTTGCCAGCAAGCTATGCTGTTACCTGTAATAAAATAATTAAGGCAACTATCATGCAACTAAATCGATATAGTGATTGACAATTTTTTTAAGAGTACATTCTTATTACAGATGGATTGTAACGAGTGTCCAACAATAATTTTTATCCTGAGTGGTTGCGGAACTAAACATTAGAAGCCATTGTCGACTAATTATAAATAATTAATCACTACTAAATATCTTTCTTGTGATTTTTTATAGCAACTAATTTAGTTCTTCAGTTAATTAGAATTAGCACACTATCCATATGGCTATTGCCTCAATTACACATAACACAGTGGTTAGACAGTGCTATTGGCCTATAACTAGGTTAATATAAACATATTACAGGCAGTGGCATAACCATAACTTTCATAAATGTGGTATATAACGATATAATTGATATTGTTTTCCGCAAAGCAAATGAAATGACGTTTGTCTGATGAACTATCAGACCATAGGCATATATGATTCGATATCGAATCAGAAAAACCACATTATAAAACAGCTCTCGCAGCATATTATAATGTCATTAAAAAACCCAAGAGAGAATCTTAGCAAAAATTCAGTGAGGCGAAACAAAATCTCTAAGAATATATGGCCTGCCAAATATCCATTAGAAGAATGTTCCATGACATCCAGTTGTCCCAGAATGACTATATAGACAATGAGTAATGGATGTTCAACAATTTCTGGGTATTTTTGTGTTATAAAATCAAGTACGAATAATTAATTTTTCACTGTAATAACTTAAATCTAGCAATCATAAACAATATTAAAGATAAGAATAAAAATTGTAAATTAATTATGTTTTAGTTAATTATTGTTGGACACCACTTATAATTTTGGAATAGGACCTAGCATATTCAATCCATTTGTGTTCCTACATATCCTATAAAACTTGCTTGATCTAAAATATCCACCAATTTTTTGTACTCACTTCAAACGCTTTCCGCTGATGAATTTAAAACTCACCTTGTCTTAATCCGAAGAACCCATCCTGGGCCTGCACACACATGTTGTGATGGATGCAGCAGAGTCGACCTTCATCTGTAAACCTCCACGTTTGGGTGCTCTTACGCCGTGGATCTGGTCTTCGCAGTCCTAATCTGGTGTAAGTGCTTGGCTGAGGAGCTGGACCTTCGATGTCCAACACCAAGATGTTTTCTGTACGTGGTTGATTCGGGTGGAGTGGTGGACTGCTGCCCTCATGCTGAAGTTGCCCGGTGGAGGTCATCCTCCATAGTTGCGATCTACGGCCCTGTTCCTTCCGCGATAGGATTACATGATTGTTCTCGACATCCAGCACAAGTTCCTGAGCTTCTACGTCGTGTGGATCAACTATGTCTCTACCCCTATTTTTCAATAACAATTTTCAAAATTTATATTTGTAAATATAAAAAAAAACCCTACACCCATATGGGTAGAAAGGGTCATTGAATATATATATATATAAAATATAAAAATTTGCTGTAGTCTACAATTAGTCTGTGAAGCTTTTAAATCACTAATTGTCTTTTACTTTTAAATTGATTTAATTTTGTACAACTACCAAGGCAGACAATTGAAAAAAGCATAGATTTTCAATCAATAATTTTGTTTCACGTTTAAATTGATTTTTTTTTAATAATAGATTGAGTACTATACAAATAAAATATATTTTATTGACTTACTTTTTGAAAGTTCCAGTAAAAGCAATGTAGATAAAATTTTCATAAGTCAACTGAGCCGAAGTTCCTAATTTATTAATATCATAATTATAAGAAACTCCACCAGGGGCTTCAATGGACAACAAAAGCTTCTTTGATGGAAAATCCCAAGCATATGGCACACTTGAATGCGCTCTAGCCAAACTGGACATCGTATACTTTGGATTGTACTGTGAAAACTTAATTGGCACCTCTGAGAAATTATCAATTCTTATAGGCGGGGGCATTCTGTCAGCATCTGTGAACACCACGAAGAACGTCGCACCTTGTAACACTACTTCTAACCGCAAAAAGTACATCCTGTGGTTAGCATCACGCACATTAACATGCATTGAATAGTTGGTGTCGATTTGAAGTCCTCCCGACCAACGGCATTCTGGGATATCCTGAATCAATACGCATAACAATTGTTTTTGATCCAATCTCGGCCAGTGGAAGGAAAGATGGCAGTTGGGCATGGTTTTCAAATACTGGACATTCGCGTTGGAATCACTGCTGGCGTAACAGCTCTGTGCGAAAAGTAATACATAAGAGCTTTTATTATGTAGTTGGAACCTAGGTGAAATTGTCACGATGCTTGTATGCCGGTATTTCCCTCTCCCTTGCCGCACTTCGATCCCCACTAGAAAAACCACATCCGGCCTACTGTCTTTTAGTGTAACCCTCAACCTCCTCACTTGCACACCTCTTTGCAAGTGGAAATTCTGACACCACTGAGGATTTCCATCGGGGATTACATGTGTACCGACACGAGCCATTACCGTTGGACTCGCATCAGGATCGGAGAAGCTGAATAACAAAGGGGTAATCATTCTAGCCAACTCGTGTTCTTCGAATTGTCCAGCGGAATCCGTACTAACTCCACCTTGTTTAAAAACAAGAGGAAGGCCAGTTTTATTGATAATCCAAAACGGTGCTGAAATAATCACTTTCACTTTTGAGTCAGTGTGTGGGGATACGACTGCATTTAAAAACAATTTCCTTCCAGTGTTATCCTCGAGTCGTATCCGGCATGAAAAATTCGCAGTTCCTGCTGGTACGACTAAAACATTGCTGGTGGGGAAATTGTCCAGTGTGATTTTGATTTCAACGGCGTTATCTGTGTTGACAGAAGTAAGAGAAGCTTCGGCTCCAGCTGCCACTCGTGCAGATTCATCTGCTATTACAGATATTATGTCAACTGGTAATAGATTGACCAATAAGAGGGTAGGAAGAAGTGTGATTGTGTGGGCTGGTTGTTGTCTTTGTCCACTGTAGCCTGCGATAGCACCTGGTCTATCCAATGGGTAATTCTCTCTTTTTATTTCTGCACATATTCTGTAAACCTAATGAAAATATTATTAAAAATAAGGTGGAATTCTTAACATGATATTCAATTGGGTTTTGAAACATATTTCTTTTCATTTTCAAGCAAATGTTGGACAATGGATGTCAAATTTAAATTGTAATAACTTAAATATGTCAGTTTTATTTTTTTTTTTCCATTTTCAAGCAAATGATATGATACAAATGTAATATCAATATTTGGGCTTATTCTGCACGTAAAATGTTATATTTAACGTACACGTTATTTTTCTTTATTATAGTCTAAGCAAGTTTTATAATTGCAAGGTATACTTAGAAATAACCTACACGTTATGGTTTTGTGGGAGATGAACATGTTATGCAGGCCCACCTATGCCTCGTTAAGCTCCTAATGCTTCCTCCCTGTAGGGTATTTGAGACCCTCTCAAGATAGGATAGCAGTGCTAAGGCAGGAAGATCCCGATATTCGCCATTTCTAGCCATTCCTCACCCATAATGGATTTCCTGCTAGACTTTAGCGCTGGACAATATCCAAGGATATGCTACGTGATTTCATCCTCCAAACAGCACCCTCTACGATTTGGTAATTCTACCAATCCCCAATCTGTGGAGGTGTGCTCTAAGTCTGCAGTGTCCAGTCAGAATGGTGGTGATATGTTTTAAATTCTCCTACATGTTAAAGTTAACATTTCACGTACAGAATTTCCCTGATTAAAACACTTCACTTAATTTAAATAAAGTTGTAAGACAAACCTTATTTAAATTTCATAGTATTAACCTTAAAAGCTGGTACTGATTGACAAATAAACAGATATGGGAAACTTAATTTACAAATTTATTTATTTCAGTTCCTTCTTTCAAAATGTAATAAAATTCAGACTATCTCTTTTGCTATTACATAAACATCCATCTATTTCTTTCTTTCATCAATTGAGTAATAAATTGTGTAATGACAAGAAAGTATAGCCTACTAGAAGAGTTTTCTATTTGCTTAAAGTTATTTATCGCATAAATTAATTTTCATCATAAAAATGTATTTTTTAACGTTTCTCCCAAATATAACATTTTAAACAGATATCCAACATTTGTCCAACAATGAATGTATCTAAACACAAATAAATTACCAACCTTTCCTCTGTGTGAATGACATGTCTTTAACTCATACTTAATATCTCCGAAGCGATTCGCGATCTCCCACATCACAGAAGGACTACAGTAGGTGAATTTATGCCTGGAGTCTTGAGGCCTGACACTGATGGTTGAATGTGCGTGCACCAGAGGGACTGCAAGAGTCCCACCTTGTTGTAACATGAACGTTTTACTTGGAGCCCAAAGAGTCACGGCATCATGAGGCAATTGACTTTCTAGCTTAATCTCCATACTATCCTCCAATTTATTCACAATCAACAATGCCGAGCGGACCGTAACTAATTTTCTAGCTGTACCTTCTAGAGCAACATCGAATACAATTCGTGCAGTTGGGACTTCTTTTTGCATCTGGAATTTTTAAATGTGTAAATCGAATTTCATTAAAATTTGTGATATTTTTTTGATTAAAGTTAGTGATGGGACAGATCGATCAAAAAGATTGTGCCGCTCGATCATTGCTTGTTATTGATCTCCATAAAAGATGAATCGTTATAACTAGTGTTCGAAAAGATCAATCAAAAAAATCGAGCTGCTCCATATTTGTGATCAGTTGAAATGATTTTACTGTAAGATCTTTCAAGATCAATCCTTTCGGCCTGATCTGATCTTCAATTGCTTCTCAGTTGAGGTTTGATCTTTCTGTTTAGCTTGATTATGAAACTAAACTAATTATATGTACATTTTATTGTACAAATTTAATTTTACAGTAAGAAATATTCTGGTTTAAATAATTATAGATAAATGGTTATTTATATTTAACTTAAATATTTCAAGCTGAATCGATCACACCGAAATAAACGATCCAGAAAAAAAGGGCAGCTCGATCTTTTCATCTTAATTTTATGATAATTTCTTTAAAGAACGATTATTTGAGTTCGATTTTCTGATCGTTTCTTTTCAGCTTGATCATTTTGAGCCAATCTTTAAGGATTAATTTGCGGATCAATCTGATCACCCATTGATTGATTTTTTGAGTGATCAACCTGTTATCCATACACTAGATGAATAGTGGAGGAACATTTTAATAAATATCTGCCCCTACCTATCCCTTATATCTACTTTTTGTTAAGGGGATTAACAAAATTTGCCCACTTTACAGTTAGCAAATTTATAAAAAAAAATCACTTATGAATGGGTTTTAAGGGGGGGAGGGGTTTTGGGCGATCACAAATCATTTGATTCACCATTGCATTAAATTTAATTCATTCAATGCAATAGCAAATTAATTTGATCGAAATCTTTGATAACAGACATGTTAAATAAATAAAATAATTACGAACCCTATTTTGTATAGCAGCAGCTGCATGTCGGAAATACACCCCCACTTTATCGACAGTCACAGGGGGGAAATCTTGAAAACCCTCAATCATTACTCCTAATTGATGCATCCGCATTTTGTGCGTGTCACTGTGCCTAATCTTGTCCCTACTCTTAAAGGAAAATGTAGCCGTATCCCCAGGAGCAACAATAGTCCATTTATGCGTTTTGCCTTTTCGTACATCTGTATAATTACTAGTCTCATCCATCTCTGCTATAATTGTGCTGTAATAAAGCGGGGATCCCGTATCGTTTTTGAGTGCGTAAGGAATAAACGGTGACCTTCTCCTATAACCAATCGTCATTGTATTTTTGTTTTGCGTATACAAATCCTGCGTCCAGCTATCCTTGACCTGTTTATATAATTCTGTAAAAGTCGAGGTTATGTTGATGTTCAACGTCTCTTTGGAATCAACGTTGATTTGCAGACGATTTTTCGAAATCGATTGAGTTAAAGTGTGATCCCACATGACCATGCACTTCCAAGGTTCTATTACCGGTTCCCAACCGGATAAAACACGGTTGTAATAATCACCCCCCAAAATGCACTCAAGAGCGCCTTTTGTTGGACTTTCGTTGGACACATTTGCTAAACCCTGCCTTAAATATAATTTAGAAAGAGATAATTCCAATAGGGGAACATCCGCATCACCACAATCGTCAATTATACAGAGGAATATATTATTCGCTTTTAACTCAACCGCAACAACCGATTTTTCACTATCCTCACCCTCGGGGTTCAGAATATAATTAGGAATCGCGTTTTGGGTTAACCACAAAGCTGCTTCATCAATTTTCTGTTCACATTTTTGCAGTGCCTCCAAACAGTCGTCGGTTGAAAAACCTAATGCAATCAGTTTATCAATCTTCTCTTTCGTAGACGCAGAATGAGGAGTGGAATCGTTTTTCTTTGCTGCAAACAATTGTTCGGGGAGCGAGTTGAGGATGCTCCAAAACATTCTAATGTCGTAGTACGAGAGTCTTATAGTTAAAGTTTGTAACTGGAAGTCTAGCACTTTGTCTTTGTTTATGTCTATGTTTAAGGTAACTGGGTCTATAATGGATAAAGCCGTTTCGTCTTCCATACCTAAAATGCACGAGTACATTTCACAATTGTTCAAATTGCATGAAAGGGGCTTTTCGATCATGGCTGATCTGTATGATATCACAGTTGTGCTCTGAAATTTAAAAATGTAAAATATAAATATGAGAATCCGTAATAAAATAATAAATAAAAATCAAACACTGATTTATCTTGTTTGTATAACTTTGATATTTATTTTAGTGACCATGGCATCAATAATTTTAACTTGTCATTATCAAACTAAGCATTTTAGTTTGATAACATTTAGCTTGGTGATGCGCTGAGTATATGTGAATGCAATTAGTTCACCAATAATATTTGTAGGGAGAGAGAAGGAATTAGTCATGTAGATTATACCAAAAATGATTTGAAAAGTATGTGAATTAATGCACGGCTTTTGCCTCTCTTTGTTTATACCAGTGTCTACTAAAAGATACAGGCCGCAATGTCGGAGTGGGGAGAACTCCCAGATGGCCTTGGAGCGCCTGCTCATCTCGCGCACTGCTATAATGTAAGTGGGTTAAATTGTAACAATTATTTTCTGATGCAGTTGCAATGATAAATATCTATTTTATACAAAAGTATATTATAAAAATGAATAACTAAAAATCAATGTATTAGGAAATGAAATTATATTAACCATAAAATTTGGTATAATTTCAAATAAGACATATAATTGAATTCGAGTGAAAAATATTTCCATCGCGAAGGCCTGCGAGCAAGTGACTGAATTCACACAAATGCGGAGTCTCTAGACTCTGATATTTTCAATTTCGATATTCTGGCCTGTATCTTTAGTAGGTACTGGTTACACCCTCTCCCTCCCTATGCGGGTGGGGGTGAAATAATTTTTATATTACATGTTGTCCCTTTGAAAACCATTAAAATTATATCTTAAACTAATATTCTGTAACACATTCTATTTATTTTGTAATGAAGTAAACCACCTACCTTAAAAATAACAGCATTTGTATCCCAAACAGAAGTATCCTCAACGATAACAATTTCGGAATCAGTAATGTTCAATTTAAATTCAAATGGCACCTTTTTATCCTTCACCTCATTAGTTATAGTTCGATGTCTATTTGGGCTGACTGGCACATCATCAAAGTCCTGTTGTATAAACTGCCAAGCTAACTCCCACCAATCGAACACAGCCATCACACGCATGTTGTTCAACAAAATTGTGAATTTCGATTTATCCAGACGCTTCCGACTGTGCACTTCAACCTGAACCAATTCTTTCTGCTTGGAGAGTTTTTTCGGTTGAAAGATATTTGTGAAAACGTTAGGGCATTTTTCTTCTTTAGGATAATTCGTGTAGCGTGTGTCCATGATGAGGATTTCCTGGGAGACTAAGTCGATGTCCTGGTATTGGTTGCTGAAGGCATCGACGGTGAGCCGGGATTTGATGAACTTTATGCAAGCAAGGGGTGTGCTTGTTTTGCAATCTTGCAAACGAACAGTTACATTAAGTAGATCTAAACGTAGGGATGAAAGTGTCCAGACTTCTCTGATGTTGGGCTCTGCGGAAACCGGTGGTGGGTTAATGGATGGTAGAATGTGTTCCGTGTTTTCCCCTAAATTATAAGCCAGAAAACCGCGGATTAATTTATATTGGGATACATCTAGAGTGCCGTCCAGCGTAGATAATTCTCCATGGATGCTCATATCGGGGACATTATGACAAACTGCCGAATGTAAATTCCGTTCAACTTGAATTTTAAGATGACACTTTTCTGTTAGTAGGGACTGCCCACTTTTTCTAATCACACAACTTCCCAATTTGTAATATTCAACCGATTGATCCATGTTGCGATCTCTAGCCCCCTCCACTTCTCTTTCGCCTGCTTGAAGGTTCACATTTTTCAAATCCAAATACATCACGTCCAATAAACATTTCCTGCCTGAATAAAAAAAAAAAAAAACATTTTATATGGAATAACAACAAATATATTTAGTCTGTTCCAGTGGAGGGCAGGTTAAGCATCCAGCTAGCATGCTATGGGTCCCTGGTTCGATTCTGGGGCCTGGTTGGACTGGTCATAGTATGAATGGTGTGATTGTCCTCCAATTTGAAATTACCAATATTTACAAAGGTTACTAGGGGATCACCTCACACTGAGAAGTAGAGAGGAACATATATATTATGTAATATAAGACTAAATAAATAAAATATGGAAAAATATACTGATACCCAAACAAAAAATTATATTTTCTTTTGTTTCCACTCAACATGGATATTGATATCTATCGACCATTCAACCCAGTCACCATTAATAATTTTTGATAATTTTAATTTGGGAGATAATTACAATCATATCAGTCCCTGGAATTCAACCACGGAGCCCTAGCATACAAGCCTGAAACCTAACTTTGAAGAATGCTTCTAATGCAACAAATGATATTAAAACACATCAAAATGATATTAATTGTTTATGGAATCTTATTAAATGCCAAATGAATATAATTTATACTGATTTTCATTTAAAAATTGAATCTGAAATGAAATCTAACTCTAAATAAATATTTAGTTTTAGTAATTTTAAAAGGAGTACTTTGTGTATTCCCAAGTATTATGCACTTAAATAGTCAAGAGTATATGGTTATGTGAAATAATAGGTTTGTTTATTGCATGAACTAGTGCAGCAATTTTTATACTTTCTCCACTGACAGCAATGCAAACCATATGGGCGACACATCACAAACTTCCTTTCAGTTCAAGTTAAGGTCTACTATCTTATTTTCTCAAATAAATATGGTAGCCATAAAAATTAAGACAAATATTTATTCAAAAATCAAAATCACACTTACTTGTAGCTGAATTCGATATCACACTGATAGTCCCATCATCTCCACTATATTTGAAACTATTAGTCACCCTCAATTGCCCCAAATCAACGATTATCAGGTGCGGGCTTTTGGAGCTGACTGGCAGAAGTATCAGAGGAGACTCCGCTTCTAATATGATGGAAAACCTGGAAATCTCATCAGTCATCTGTTGCCCACTAGTGGCAGCCCTAATTCCTGCAGTTAAGGCCTGCAGTTGGCTGAAGTGGTTGAAGAAGGCTTGGATTTCGTTAACAAAGCGTTTGGTGTGAATGTAAACCACCGAGGACATCTCTAATTTCAATTGCGAGTCGTAATCCTTTATTTCATCTGTTCCATGTCTAAACAAGTAAAATAAAATATATAAATCTATAATTAAAAAAAATCAAATTCATTATATCTGGTTAATTATCAAAATATCATAATTATTGAAACGTGAGGCTTCCACTTCATTATACATTATTAATGAAAAGGAATTCTTAGCATCAGCATTACAGAGAAAAGCCTGAATGAATGAATTTCAAATACTTTATACCAATTTATATGGCTATATTTATTTCTATATGAAAATATTTATTTTGAAATAATTTTTATCACTTATAATTATTATCTAAATTCCAATAATATTTTGTTTGGACAAGAATAAATCATCAAACAGAGCACCACGACAGCCAGGTCCGTAAATTGATAACACGGTATAGTTATAAGATGGGCAAAATCAATCTTTTTTAAGATCGATCAAGCTGTGATTGATTCCACGAAAGATCAAGCAATTGGTGATTCATCAGCAAAGGTCAGATCAAAAACCAAAACTAAATCCCAATTGGGTACCTTAAAGTTTTGGCTTTTGTAACCAACATGGCATCCCAATTTTATTTTGTTTGGAGACATGTATTTTTAAGTGAATTAGAAAAAATGCTTATTAAACAAGGCGGTGCAAACGGGTATTAGTCCTTTATAAATTATAATTCAATTTATTACAAAACATTGTTTCTCACCTGACATATTTGAAGTTTAAAGCCTGTTTACCAGAAGTTAAAAACCTCTCACGATACAAATGCCCGTGCAGTGTGAGGTCCAATAACGACATTGATCCTAATTTTCCCTCAACCTCCTTCCTTTTACCCAACCTTTTCACTGCAAATTCAATGTTTGAAATACTTGCTTTCGCTATGTCTCTATCCAGCCTCGCGAGAACCATTGTTAAGGATCTAATTGAAATACTTGTTTCTGAATTTTCTTTCAATACGTCTAAAAAATAAAAATATATATAAATAAAAAAAAAGCAGTAAAAAATTGAAAGCAATCTAAATTGAAGAATTCTGCTATCTTTTGAAAGTGAGTGGAAACATATTTTGGTAAAAAAATAATTCATAATCAATTTACTTCACTGTGAAGAAAAGTTTGAAGCATTTTTGTATAATTTTATTTTATTATAAAATATTTGAATTATGTAAAGATAATATTAAATATGGTGGTGGTATTTTGGTAGTGCCACATATTTGATACTTCTTTATTTTAAGAGATATCGAAAAATTGTTTTTGCAACCCTAGGCCAATTTTTAATAATAAAAACAATGGTGAAGAAAAAAATTATCTATCTTCAACTGTTTTCCGGTTATAACTGGAAGGTGACGATGAGTTATTTTTCGATGATGCCTGTAACTCTGTTATTATTAAAAATAGAAAAATATAATAAACACTTTCAGCAACATTTTATTCTAACTTCAAATATGTTATTACATTTTACTTATAATTTTAGTTTTTGAGTTGTATGTAAGATGGTTTCATAAAATTGTTTATAATTTTTCAAAAACACAAAAAATCTAAACAAATTATATATATTTATCTTTATTAATGTAAATTCCAATCGATACACAAGTCAAAAATATTTGAAATCTATGAAAAAAACTGTAACTAATTATGTCATTTTCGACTATAGTTACAATTTAAAAAGTCGAAGTTTGATATTATAATGCAAAAACTATTAATGTTAATAAAATGTGATAAGATATTCAAAGGTAGAATAAAATGTTACTTTTATTATATTTTTCTATTGTTAATAATAATGAAGTTATAAGCACTATCAAAAAATGACTCCTCGTCAACTTCCGGCTGTAACCTGGAAATGGTTAAAGATAGATTATTTTTTCTCCACCATTGTTTTTATCATTAAAAATTGGTGTTAGGCTGCAAAAACGGTTTTTAGATATCTCTTAAAATAAAAAAAAGTTTTCCATAAGTAGCACCACTAAAATGCACCACCTTGTAGAGTGAAAGAAAAAAAAAACATTCATCACCAATTTTCTTACAAAGAAGAATTCTTGGTTTGTTTAACAAAATTATATATTTTATTAATATTAATACAATTAGTTTGCTTTTACAGGATTATCTTTTGTATTACAAAAGAAAATGACATGTTATATAATTGTAAATAATCTTTTTGTAAGTCATTGATAGTATTATGTCTTGTTTTAAAAGAAACTATTCTGTTATATTTTGAAAGTGGATCAAACTCTTCAAATGGTCATAAATAAACTTGCAACATTAAAACAACATGAAACATTAATGTAACATTGATGCAAGGTTTTGTACTTCCATTGTTCTTACCTTTTTGTGCTGTTTCCGAAGTTTGAGATTTGAAGTTAGGTCTGTCCACCTCATCAGTATCAGTTGTTGAGGCGCTAAAGAAATCGATAACTACTACCCAGGACTCTACATTTATAACCAAGTCGAGACAATTGAAGTCTATTGATGTCGATCGTTGGATCTGGGAAGAGTTAATAACATAAAATGTCAGAGTAGCTAAAGGGAAAATGATTTATTAATAATTAATTATTTTTAAATTATTTTTATTTGATTTAAATAAAATTGATGAGAAACGTACATCTCTGTTAATATGATTTATATATTCGTGTGATAAAGAGGATCTTAACTTTTGGATCTGGCAAGAGTAAATAACATTGTTGGGAAACTTAATCTCTGCTAATATAATTTATATTTGTGTGATAAAGAGGATCTTAACATTTTGTATATATTGACTTTTTTCTTTCAGTTTGAGCCGACTCGAGTGATCTACTTTAAAATATTTAATACAATTCAAAACTACTTTAACCTTAGATGGTAAAATTAAGACTATATATTTAGTGAAACAAACAAAAACATTTTTTTTATAAAACTACCAAAACAACTAAATCATCCAATATTAACCTTTTAAGTGACAATTATATCCATCACAGCCTCTTATAGATTTAATAAATATTATAAATACTTACAGAACTATAGTTGGTTTTAAAGTTAGGCGCCTTTGGATTGACCAACAACGTCGTAATTAAAACCAAATTCTTGACCGGCCTTTGTCTTGTACTGGGACTAGGTGGTGGTGTTGTTGGACAAACCATATTGGTGGTTTGTGGCTCAATGTGTAAAGTATTGGACCTCTCTAAACCAAGAACCCTGTTGGTCTCCAAATGATCAGGCAAGGAACCATGGGATGGACTTCCCCGGTGTGCATGTGCATAGATGTTGGGACACGACCTTGAAACACATGATGAAGTTGGAGGAATTTCATCACCGGCCGATGATATGACCATTGCTCGTTGTTTTGAGCCTTCTGGTAGCAGCAAATCTTCCATGAAGATAGAACGTAATGATACCTGAAAATATTTTTTATTAATATATATATATCGATGTCCCCTTTTACCAATTGGTGTTGAGGTTTTTTTATTAATGAAGTTTTCAAATCAACAAATAATAATTTAATTTTATTTGTAAACTATAGCCTAAAGAATAAAATACTGAAAAACAAAAAAAAAATTGGTATTTCTTTATAAAATCTTTCTGTGATTGTAGAAATCCCAAGTTTAAAACATGTCACATTACGTTTATTACAATCATATAGAAACTTCAATAAGGCAAGTCAAAAAGATGTGATAATAATTAAGCTTAAAACATAATTAATGTATCACAATAATTGGAAAGATAGCGCAAAAGTCATCTATTGCTTAATTTCAAGTAGCATCGTCAGCAATTTAGGTCTAAAATGTAGATAACAATAGATGGCGCTTGTACTATAATTCCAAAAAATAAGATTCATATCAGGTTCTTTAATCACAACACAAGATCCGTTCAACCGCCTTCAGCATATGCAACACACGATCTGACGAGATCCATAAGACTGAAAAGATCATTCATTCGCTAGATGAATGCTAGTTGAACATTTTATTAAATAATTAATGTAATTTAAGTAAGCCTAGAAAAAAGTTAAAAGTTCACTATTGATTTACCTGAAGATTATCACATCTCTGGCTTAATAAATTAAGCCAATAAAAAATGTATATACAAGTACACCATTGTTTTGAATCACCCTTTATGTACTTACATGAATGTTGGTTTCGTAAAGGTGACTTTTATCGTAATTAAAAATGAAGTCTTTGAAGGACAAATCAACGAGGCCCTGTTCTCCAGTCGGAGAATCTCCACGAAGTTCAATTGTGAATGTTGGTAGCTCAAAAAGCACTGAAAATTTTCCTTATTTTAACAACATTAATTGATCGATAATTATTTGAATCAACCTTTAATAGCAACCATATTTTTCTGTGTTGTCACCGGTTTCGGTATAGAAACAGCAGGAAATAGCTTCGCCCGTACATGTGGATCCATTTTTAATGTAGTAACTCCAGTATCTTCCTCACTGATATCTGAAAGCGTCGATCTGGCATTTTTCAAAGGTCCTTGTGCGTCCGCTATTTTGGGAACTGAAGTCAACCACTGTACTGTGTCCAACAGTTGCTCGTACTGAGCTCTGGTTAATGAGACTTTTAAAGCGGAAGCTACAATCCCGTTGATCTGTAAATTGGTTATTTTTAAAATTCTAAACATCATAATAGATTTTAAAAGCTATGGTCGTTTGCTAATTACTGTATTATTGTATTTATATTATGTGTGTATTTTATGAGTTAATATACTGAATGATCAATCTCAACTGTCCGGGATTGGCAACAACAAAATCTTTATATTAGTATAGTTGTATGTTTGATAGTTTACAAACATAATTCAGTACTTTGTTCTCAGTAATCACTTTTCACTAATAATTTTAATAATTTATTCATATTTATTTCATATCATATTATTTCATTAAATTATTGTCAACAATTTGTGCTTTGAGATTGGAATGAAGACTGACTGAATAAATTTTAGTAGAAAATCATTGAACATTAGGAAATTTATGAATTTCGTGAAGAGGTAAGTAAAAAAAAGAATAGTATTAACCAAAAGTATAAAAAATAAATAAATAAAATAGAATCTCATGAAATCCAGAAGGCCAAATAGCCGGAGTAACATCAGAAAACAACATTCGCAAAAAAATTGGAATTACGTTAAAAATTGTTATCACCATACAAGGTAAAAACATAATCTTTGTTTGACAAATTAAAACCAGATATGAAATAAATCAGGATATATAATCGTCGGGTCATCACAATTTAAATTTAGTATTTTCAACTCAGACAGTTTACACTGATCACTCAGTATGTATATATCAATATAATGCAGAAATATAGACATTTACTAATAATCGAACTTATTTTTATTAATCACCTCAACATTCTCCATATTGAAATATTCATCCCCATCACCATTAGACTTAACATCTTCGTCATCATCCAAAAGCAAATTTGGAACACTATGCTGCCTGGAGGGCATCTTTCTCGGCATTTCTCGCCTGATTTTCAATTGGAGTAATGTGTCGTGTAATATGGGTTTAGCAGATGAGTCGCATGAATACAGAGCTTCTGGTCGGGACATAAGAGGCCCAGGTACCCTCCTACCAGTCGTGTCCAATGAAAATAAGTTCATGTCCCTAACTTCAATATCGTAATTCTCAATGTGGTAATCCTGGCTATCGTAACCATTGACGGTGTCATAAGGTCTGTCATTTTTAATAGTGATTTTACCCAGATGAGCTACAAACACTTGCATGCTGCTGCTCGCACGTGGAAGCACCAATACAGGACTGTCCAACACTATGTCCAACCTGTAATGAATATTTATATTATTGGTCGATAATAGATACATTTTTGAAATGTAATACCAGTTAATTTCTCATAATTTTTTGTTTCAAATATCAAAATGAAATAATGTTAAATTAAGAAATTAAAAAAAAATTAATTACACAGCACAATAAAATGAATAAAAAAAGATAAAATCAGTGTATATTTGTTCTTAATGAATCATTGTTGAACTCAAAAGTAAATTTCTGATCCGACAGGATCTGCCTGTAAATTTATATTCCATCAACATGAATGAGTTTGTGAAAATGCATGTTAAAAAGCCACATGAATTCGGAAGGAGACATATTACTTTCAAAAATTACATACTATTAGTCTCCAAAACCATTTACTTGGTTTTAATATCCCGTAATAAATACTGAATATTTTAAATTTGTTTGTGACAGAAATGACTGTTTAATTGTAAAAAAAATACACAATATTAACTTTAAAAATATTATTCTATTTCATTACACTTGGTTATTATATGGACTACTGATTTCAAGTGTAAAAATATATTTTTTAAAAAAGTAACATTTTAACCACATGCGTGCATTTTTATGATTTGTAACCATAGCGCAAATACAGGCTATGGTCACAAATCACATAAATGGACACTTTACTTTTTTAAAAAACATTTTTTTACACTTGAAATCAGTAGTCCATATAATAACAAAGTGTGATGATTTAGAATATTTACTCTATATTTCAGTTGTAAGAAATTTGTCATTTAAATAGGGATTTATACATGAATTCAATAGTTATGTATGACCGAAATGTGCAGCTTGCGTAAAATATTTTACCAGTTGTATATCATCAAAAACGTCAAATTCACTCATTCCTTACTGGTTATTTATTTTATTGAAACTGAATAGGGTTAATTTTTTTAATAATTTTCTTTGAAAACTCTTTTTTTATGCTGTCTGATCTTACCTTAAATCAATTTTAAAATCATCATCATCCGCTGGACTGTAAGGTGTCTGTGGGATAGTATCCCTCACAGACGAATACCCAGAATATGAAGTCTGTTCCATGCTACTACTCCTCCTCCTCCTTCTAGGTGAAGCAATATCAGAAAATGACAACGCGCTTCCATAAATAGACGCAGAGAGTCGGGAATTCATATAAATCGACTGTGCTAGAGCCTCGGCTCTGGCATGCACCAATCCCAAAGCCATATCAGTCGCTGCTGATCTAATGGATCTTGCTAAATTTGATAAGTATTGCTTGAATTCAGTTGCGCAAGATTGTAACTCCACTACAAATTGTGGGGAATGGGTGTACCACAGGGAGGCCATTCGTACTGTGACTTCTGCACGGTCGCTGTATTCATCACTGGATTGCAGACTGCGCTCGATTTTGAAACTGAAAGCCTTGTTCTCGTTTTCAATGTGTCCGGTGGACATTAGGTATAGTGGATGTGTGTTTTCTAGGATGGGATCGCGTCCGACGCTCACTATTCGCTGGTGCATGTGTCCGTCAGGTGTGAGGTCGAGGACTTGAAGGCCGCCCAAAGAACCCTCAATGGACACATTGGAATCTATTAAAAAACATAATTTCATTAGAAACTAGCAGCTGGTAACTGTTTTCCAAATGAAATTTTGATTTTTTTTAAAATACTTATCGTTGTCAAATCACGAACAGAATGCTATGCTATGCATTTATTTTTATATGTATTATTTCATTCAAAGTATACTAAGGTAAGTTATTATTTTTATTGTTTATAAACCTCAAGCATACAAACTCAAAAATATATATTTTCGCTCCTTTATTCTGCACATCTATGTTTTTTTCTCAACAATTATTTTCAATAAGTATGTTTGAAAATAAATTTTGTGTAATTTAAAATGGTATTACAATAATTAAACATTAAATATTTTAAAAATAAATATAACTTTAAATAATGTAGTTTACCGTCTGGTCGATTTCGCCTGTTTTAGTACAGTGAAAGGACCACCAGAGGCGCTAAATGCATTTCGGTCGTAACATGGAAGTGGGCCTTCTATATCTAATAATTTTCTATGGAAGAGTTGAAAAGTGGATCTTAAAGTTTCAGATGCAACCATATCATTTAATTTAAAATTATTTCTTTGTTCTTAGATATAAGCTTTAGAGGAGCTTTTAATGTTCTTTCTGATTCTATTGTTAATTTTTTGTTCCATGAAAATTCAAAGGCGCTGCACTGCACACAGATGGACAATTTCACATGGACAAGACCGAAATAAACAACAGTGACTAAAGGCGCCGTTTTCTTTTATTACAACTGAAAAATTGGGAAATTAAAGTTCAAAATATTGTCAATAAGAATTCCCGTTTCCTTCTATGTTTTTTTTTTTATTTTCAAAATAATTTTACCTATTCACTCTTTTGAATGAGAACCTCCCTTCAAGTTGAAGCAACAATTAAAAAACCGGGCCTAAAATAAAGCAACTCACCTACAATAGCTTGAATCCTAGCTTCACTCATGGTTGCTGTACAAATCTTCTTGCCCTGTACATAACCATCTTTGACAATCCCGCGCAATAATAAAACGTTAAGCCTGTGAAAGTCGAATGTAATCTGTGTCGACCCTATTTTTGCCGATGTTTCATCCAGTGAATCATTTGACGAGTGCAAGCTGGAGTGAAGAACAGTTGGTGGTAGGTTTCCATTTTGTTTCTGTGATTTCAACTCGGGAAATACTCTCCTAGTAAAACCCATCAATTCCACAATAGTTTCCTGATTGGCTGCAGTAAAGAACAAAAATCCAATATTATAATTCATAGATTTTTAATTTTTTTAATTACCAAATTAGTTATAAATAAACACTTTTCTTCGTTATTATTTTATTAGCACTAGATTTACATTTATTTCAATAAAAAAGTGAACATCCTTAATGTACTGACCATTTGAATCACACAGTGAATATTCTCACTGTACTCACCATTTGAATCACAAAGTGAACATTCACAATATACTCACCATTTCAATCACAAACTAAACATTCTCAATTTACTCACATTTCAAGTATAAACATTCTCAGTGTAATCACCATATCAATCACAAAATAAACATTCTCAATGTACCTAAATCTAAATTGTAACAATCCCTTGTAATATTTGATATCATATTTTTGCTCCATGTATAAAACATGGGACATTAAAAAACTCTTTCTTGTTGTTGTATTGGAAAAATGTGGATTTTCTTTTAACCAGATTCAGCTATATTGATGAACAAATGTTCAATATCCTTTCTGAAGTGATTGTCATTTCTTGTTTATTATGAAATTCTGGATACTCTGTACATCCCATATTAATAAAATAATGATGAAGAAAAATTTACAGTGCTTATTTATAATCTATTTCATCTTCAATAACTCAAACACACCAAAAAGAAAATTAGATTGTAACCCCTAAACTCGGGTTAGAAAAAAGAGAATTTTTAATACCTAGGTTGTCGAATTATACATGGAATCGACATTAATTTGAACGAATTCTTAGAATTTATGCCAACTAATTGTTTTTCTTATACTAAATATTTTATTTAGTCTTATATAACATCGTTATATGTTCCTCTCTACTTCTCAGTGTGAGGTGATACTAAATATAATTTTTGAAATATATTCTACTAACCAATTATATCTAAATTGTTGAATTGTATGTTTGCGATTTGCATGGCATCTGCACCAAAAACCAAATACAAATCGAGACTAATCAAGGCTTCCGAGTCCAAGGAGAGGAGACGTGTGCTCGAATTTCTATTCCATGTTGGAAATTTAGGAGAAGTCGCCAATGTGTTTAATGCTTGAGTTAGGGCGACTGGTGATGTAGCACTTGCTCTTGTTACTGAAGGATCAGGACTTCCCGGGGAAATCGGTGATGTTGGTTCACTGTCACGTAAACTACCAGACATCGAATCCATCCTAAATAATAAAATTATTTTATAAGCCAATACAATTAAAACAATTACAAAAAAATAATTTAAAAATAATTAATTTATTCAACTGAATAATTAATCAATCATTTTCTCTTTTGCTACTGCGACTTTTTGACTTATGAGAAAGGTAAGTACTTTAAAACAAATATCCATTGATAATAGATTGTTTGCTCATCACAAGGTGGATATAAAAATATGTGACTAAATTCTGTATTTTTAATATGACCTTTAAAATTTAACGTTTCTTGAATTTAGTGTATGTTATACAATTTTTGTTTTTTAGGTTAGGGAAAGATTATTCAAGTGTTATCTTGTAATATGTACTTTTAATTTGTTGGTTAAAGTCAGAGAAATGTAATAATAATATAATGATTCAATTAAATTCTTCACAATTTGCATCATTTGTGTGAAAGAAAGATTCAAATTAATTTGACAAGTATGTTTTATCACACATTTCTAGGTTAACCGGTTAATTTTTGAGTCTAGAGTGAATGGTCAAAGGCCAGTTGCCTTTTTCATTCAAAGATCAGCTCCTCTTTGTGAATTGATTAATTATGCAATACTGCACAAGTTTATGGAGCCTGCAATATATTTTTAAAAATAATATATTGTGTGTGGAATAATAATTTGGAATTTATTAATCAGAATTGTTAAAATTAATCTCGATATTTTTTATTAGTCAGATTGTGAAAATCCTTATTCGTAAGTTTCAATTTCCATTCAATTATTTTTTTCTCTTTACTTTTTCACAATATTAATATTTGAAATCATTAACTTCACATCCATCTCAAGTTTTCATAGAAAAAAATTAAAGTAACATATTTTATTTACCCAACATGTTTGTGACTAGCGACCAACAGCTCAAAATCGGGACCAAATGTCTGTAAGGCATCAACCAGCAACAAACTGTGCACAGATAGTGTAAGATTCAAATCTAGAGGGCGTTTCGTGAAAGCCAGCTTAACACCAGCCACCTGCAACTCAGCGACACACCTCCCCCTGCTCTGCACTTCCAAAGCGAGATGATCCACAGTAAACTGCAGCATGAACAATCTCGACATCTCCGCATTAGTATCATGCGTCAGACTTTCATCCTCCTCACTTCCTGACATCACCGCTTCCTCAATGCTCGTATCAGGCGCGTTGAATGGCGACGGAAGTCCTGTGGCTGTAATGATTTGTGCTAATTTCCTCGCTGAAGCAATTTTGGCTTCATTCACATGACCAACCAATCTCGGTAAATTTGCATTGAGTGTTAAACTGGGATAGTAGGGATCGTAAGTGTCGATGACTCTACGCTCAATTTGCAAGGAGATATTGAACCGGTCTAAAACGTGCAGTGTGGATGTGCCTTTGAAATGGGCGTAACGCCAGTTGTCTTTTACTTTTGCAATCAGTATTTGCATGTCTGTGAGTTCTACTGTGTAGCGGTCATAAATTTTCTGGTGTAAAGATTTTTCTGTTATATTGTGTGGGAAAATAATGCTGGTTTGAGTGATGTCTTCGGAATCACTTTCTTCGCTAACTGGAGGTGTCGAACATGGAGTCATAAACATTTCCTCATCCTAAATATAGAAAAAAATAATATGAAATAATATTTTGTGTTGCGTGATGAAACTCCATTTTATATTAAAAAGATAAAATTAAATTTTTAAGAGCTTTACAATTCTGTTGTAGACGACATTAGTGTAGTAATTTCTGCCTGGTCAAGACACTGTGTATTGAACAAGAGCTGATCCAGAAAGAGAGACGAAATTTGCTAAGACAACTATGGGGCTAGTTTTTGTTTGGGAGATAAAGTGCTTTGTTAAAGCGGATTAGTTGAATAGCACTGCATCTAACGGTAATGCATATATAAGCCCCCCCCCCTGGATCACTGTTCAGGCAAAACAGCTGTCAACAACCACCATATTTATGCAAGCGTTTTCAGTGGCAATCACCAGTATCAATGTATTAATTCAAAAAAGGAATTGGAATTTAGACAATAGTTATAAGATAATAACAATTATTCCAAAATAAAAATGTTCAAGTAGAAGCAAATATAGCCATATAAACCAGAATAAATATTTGAATATTCATTCAGGCAAAATCAAGCACTAATTGCTGTAGTGCTGCAAGATAAAAATTCCCTGATCATGACACATTACTATATAGTTTTTGTTTAGGAGAGGGGGGGGGGGCGATCAACATATTTTGCCCCTCCAATATTAGCATCTTTTTTTCAAATTGCTTATAAATGAGTCTTGATCCCTAAAACCATCTTGGGTACCAAAACAATTGTAGCAGTGTTTTCTGCAATAAAATTATGAAGCTCTTAAAAATAAAACTTAGTTTCATTTTATCTTCTTAATGCAATTATATTTTGAAATGTTGTGTCTTCTTAATTGCTATTGCATTTCTTTAAATTATCAAAACACACTTACATCTTCAATTTTAGGTGATGTAGGTGATTCTGCCTGAGGTTTGTTGAGGTCTAAATTGTTCCTCAAGTGGAGCCGGCCGAAATCAATCACAGCAATTGCGGAATCCGGATCGGAGAATTGCTCCACAAAAAATATCTGAGGCGCAGTGATGTCCAACTGCAGCTCCCAGCTCTTCCTGGCGATCGCTCTCCCATCCAAAATATTCTCCCAGTTCTTCATAAACTCCTTTTTGGTGCGGCTTTTCATTGCCTCGATGCTCGAATGCGTGATGGTGCGTTTGTGCGGAAGACATAAGAATTCTGTGAGCCATCGGACGGCCGCTGGTTGGTAAACGACATCGAGGGATTTTGATTTCACACAAAGTTTGATACTGTTGAAATTAAACAAAAAAATTCTATATTATCTATTATTCTATATTTTTACATAACGAGTATTCACTCATTTCAAAAAACAAAAAAAATTAATGATTTTTTTAGTGCACCACTGTAACTGTCAAATTAAAAAAAAATGTTTTCCGCTGTAACGGCTAGTCAAAATCACTAACTATGCTATATAGATGTAAAGATAATTTATAGGGGAATTGAATACAAAAATAATAAATAGGATGTTAAATTAAAATAATAAAGTTGATATTATTCCCAGGAAAATGGGACAAACTGTATATATGAAAATAATTTTACATTATGCTCCTTCAGTAGTCAAGAAAGTTTTATTAATAAATTAATGCTGAAATTCTAATGACAAGGGAGATTGCGAAGACAGGCACTTCGATGACTCACGCTGTATATATACATCATATTAAGTTTTCCTAATAAATATGAAATCAAAAATGTTGGATTTTTGTTTTTTGCTTATAAATTTGATTACAACTAAAGATAGCAAAAAACTGTTTGGAAAGTTTAAATATTAATTTTAACACCTGACATATTAAAAAAATGTACTTTTGTTTGTTAATCTTTATTTAATACAATTATATAATAAATATCTCGACACCCAAAAGAGAATAAGATTAAGAAAGAAAGAATATAATAAATATATTAATTTAAATACTAGCTTTGACACACTAAAACTCAGTTCAGTGCCTCTGGCAGGTCAACGTCAATGATTTTAATATGATGATTTATATAAACCAGTGGCTCTTAAAGTAGATATTACGTCACTTTAGTGTGTCGCGAAGTTCATAATACTGCCGTTTTTATATCGTATTCCTGTGAAATGAAATATTCTACACTTATAAATATTAAAACAAAGAATAACAAAAATGTAAAGGCAATTGACAATGGTCGCGTTCAGGGAATTTTAGAGATGTAGCGCTACAGCGCAAAGCGCTTGATGTTTCCTGAACACGCTTTCGATGTTAAGAACGTTCACGAAAATATGGCTGTTTTGTTTACAGCTGCACGGCTTGAAAAGCAATCAAGCGGAAAAAATATATGCTTTACCGCTTGATAAAGCGGTACAGTGCCACACATAAAGCGGTACCGTTCAGCGAAACCGCTTTCGTAAAGCGCTACAGTTCCCTGAACGCGACCAATGAGTTTTTCAAATAAAATTACTTTGAAAAACACATCCTTTATTGACGTGAGTTTTGTTTAATAATTTCAGGGTGCCACCATACAAAAAAGTTTGTGAACAACTGATATAGACTGTCATATACAAAAGTATAGATCATTTATCTATCTATACTTTTGTGTACGTCATGTCATAATAAAAATGTTGACTTACTTGTATACTGAATTTATATTCTCCGGTTTTTTTTCATAGCTCATGAAGAAAAGACAGTCCAACTGATCCGGTTTACTTGCCACACTGACTTTGGGACTCGGCCCTCTGGACCTTGAAGGAGGGGCCAGCCTCTCTTGCCCAGGAGGGCCCATCAAAACCGGAAACAGTGTGTTTGGTGTGAATTTATCGCACAAATAAAGTGCACCGAGCGAGAGTTCAATTTTATGTGATGAAGTCCTCGGTTTACTCACAATGTTCAAACACAAATTTTTAAACTGCAATTCCAACATGGGAATACTGCAAAAAATACAAAAAAGAAGAGTAAGTAGAATATAAACGATACAAAAAAGTTTTAAATTTAATATTAATTAAATAAAATTCTTGTCCTTACTTCTATATCCTTTTATTGAATAAAAATATATATATCAAAATTTATGCTTTTTACATCTACACATACTGATGGCAACATAGTTTCCAAAATATATTTTTATTGGACAAAGAAGAATAAATTGCTATAATTCACTGAAAATCTTTGATAAATAATATGAGAAGTGTGAGCTTTTTTTAAAAATGTTGCTAATGTGTTAATATGGATTTTATTAAATTGAATATAGTTCTCTTCTCAGTAAATTATAGCATTTTATTCTTCTTTGTCCAATAAGAAGTGTATGATTTTTTTAAAAATGTTTCTAATGTGTTTCTAATATAGTTCAATTTTATTAAATTGAATATAGTTCAATTTATTTATTTAGTCTTATATAACATTGTTGTATGTTCCTCTCTACTTCTCAGTGTGAGGTGAATATATTAATAAAAGTATTTATTCTCTTGGTCACAGTTATTTAAATTTAATTAAGAGGACACTTGCTTAATCTCAGCAAAAAAACAGTGTTTATTGATAATTTTTTTAAAGATGCCTGCTTTAAAAAATTATCAATAATTTTGTTATTTATTCATGCTTAAAGATCATTTAAGAATTTTTTCACATAAAAATGAGCTATGTAGACTGAATAGAAGCTGCGACTGCGTCTTGGTGCACGGGTTATCAGACGAAACGCTGTAGGGCTCCACAATGATTTGGAACCAAATTTGAAAAGAAGATTATGAAATTATCTCGAAATTGTACTAGTTTTATGGCAAATTGTTGATTTTAGGTAAATTAAGAACATAACAAGTGTCTTAATTTACCTAATATTAAATTACTGTTCCATCAAGAATATATTAATTAAGCATTAATTATAAAATGTTGATTATTAAAAAAAATAGTGGCTATATGAAAAGTTTTTTTTTGTCTATTTATGCATCTTAGCATGCTTCCAAAATGAAAAATAACTTATAAAAAATTTATAGTAAGTAAATTCTGTCTACTTTAAATTGCCAAACAAGATCGGTTGAGTGGTTTCCTCATAATCTTTTCGTCCAGTTCGAAAAACTTGATTTCGAGTAAGTTTTACTATAATAGCGCCATCTGGGCATCACAATGCGAACTAAGTGGGACCTAGGTAGCCTCCTAAGTATCCTGCTAGTAACGCAAGACATAATAGGAGCAACATAATGAAACTAGAACTATAAAACATTTTAAGAACACAGCTGCTTCGAAAAAGTGATAAACTGCCGGCGGATGCGTTGTGCTAAATGATAAAAAAAACTACATAAGGACTTTATGTGCCGCGAAATCTTTATAAGGGCATATTCTACAGACTATGTAGAATTTAGCCCAAAAAAAATTTGATTTTTTGAACTGAGATTAAGTAAATGTTCCCTTAATTAAAAATAATATATATATGTATATATAATCTAAAATCCCCATCTACCATAATGGTGGTGTAGGGGTGATTTAAAAGTAATAATTTAATTTAATAATTTATATGTTCCGTTAGTTTCCTAAAGTTTTTAACAATTAAGTTTTTATACAACAAACTTATGACTTTATGACTGGTTAGTTCTACTGATGGGATCAGAGGAATCTGCTGAATAAGACCAATGGGATTAAATTGAAGTTACAAAAAAGTCTTACGTTTCCTTATTTTCCTCTTGCGCTGTACATAAACTAAGAGTGCCGCTTTTTAAGCTGAAATTTATTTTTATGAACACTGAATCCCTTTTCAGCAACGTGTTGTTTTCTATGGAATTCGAGAGGGCTTCGAGTATTTCCCCCTCCAATTGTGTAGCCTCATTCTGCACTGCAGAAGTCGTATCCGCAACCGGAGTTGAATACCAACCCATCCATTGTGGGAACCACTGCACCAGCATGCTTCTCCCGGCAGAGTTGGTTCCGTTGGAATTACGAATTTGCTTTGGCACGTCCGTCATAGCCAGCTCCCTCAGATCCTTTAATTCATCGAAGCTCCTCGTCCATTCAACATCGTCTTTTAATTTCTTCTCTTCAGGTAACAAAGCTATAGCAGGTGTTAGGAGGATTTTCATGTATACATTTACGTATTCGACGTTTTCTTTCGCCCTCTGACGGCAGGATTCCCAGCTAGGTCGTGGTCGACATATGTCGGGCTGTCCGCCTGGGTATAGACAACTGATTGCGTATAACCACCATGCTCGGGCGTCTTCTTTCACGGAGCAGGATGGTCGGAAACGTCGGTAAGCACGGAATTTCGTTATGTCTTCAAGGCCGCGTATGCATTTTACTAGTTGATCATATTGCCACTAAATAAATGATTTAATTTAGTAAATTTCATGTTAGGAATTAAGTTACTAATTAAATTTAAGTATGTGTCCAATATAAAAAAATATTTAAAAGCCCTTCAAACCCTAATTGAATTTTTAGCATTTTAAAGTTAAATAACAAAGATATATGTTATTTATTAAAAATAGCCAATTCTAATAAATAATAAGATATATGTATTATAAATAGCGTTGTATTTGTACGCCACTTTGCAAAAGTTGTAGCGCACGTATGTTCGCGAAACCATAACAGCACGACATCCGGCAGTTCGTGCAGTCCCGAGTTAGGCATGATGTTGATCTCGCTTACTGTATACATTAAATGTCACTCTTAATTTTCCTTTTCTTATTCACTATTCAGCACATCTCACTAACTCTGTCCAAAGTATGTGAATAGGGTCGGGACCGCAGGACCTGCAGCACGTCGTGCTGTCCTGGGTTTGCGAACATATGTGCGCCACAAGTTTCGTAACGTGGCGCACAAATACAACACTAATTATAAATAATATTTAATTTTGTAAATTTACATGAATAAAGATGTTATATAAACTCTATTTAAATAAAGTAGGATTCCATTTAACTAATCATGAAGTGATTGAATAACTGTATTGATTGATTTAGTTTAATCAATACAGTGATTGACAACATGAAAAAAGAAACAGGTGGTTGATTTGCATAGTATTGATTGAAACAATCAATTACATAAAACTACTTGTAGTAGGAAGGATTTAAACTCAAATTTGAAGTATTTAATCAAAGTAAAAAAAATTAATTGGCTTGCTGATGAGTTAATTATAAGAAAACTTATTAATTTTCCATTTTAATTGACATCTTTCAATTTTGAAATGTTTACAATTACTAAACTTTACTTAGAAAACGAAAGTAATATACAATAATTCATACATTTCAATCATTCCTTGAAATTCAATGCTTATATCCCGAAATTTATAATCCAATTTACAATATTGTTTTAAGATAGGTTGGAGTAATAGGCAATGTTATAAATTGTCTATGATTATTTTATAAACTAAATAGAATTTGGCTATAATTACTTTAACGACTTCATAAGAAAATTAGGCAAATAGATCTCTGGTCATACATATATATATGTTGTTATATTTATGTATATAAAATCAAGAATAAAATATTTTCTTACATCAACAAGTACTAACGGTACTTCCTCCAACTGCAAATCACATTCGATCCTTGGTGAATCCGAAGACCTCAGTGGTTGCTCACTTCGATTCCTTTTGATCTTGGCCTGAGCACTCACTGGAGATAATATGCACCTATCACTGTATTTATTTCCCTGCCCCGTTGCCATCTTTGAGGCCAGCTCAGAGACGGAGGTATTAGAAAACAAATGATCCCCATCGAGATCAGTCCAGTAAATCCCCAATTTCTGCATTTCGATGAGCTTGAAGGAAGCGGCGGAACTGTCCCAGTGTGAGAAACCCGGCTGCCAATTCTCATCACAGCTCTGTGCAGAAAGGGATTCCATTGTGACTCCAAACGCAACCACCTTGTTTGGATGGCTGAAGTCGTCTTCGTAGCGTATGTGGACATCTTTGATTTTTAACTGGAATTTAAATACAGGTTGTTAGACTATGAAAATAACTATTAATAATACTAATAAATTGTTTTTATTCAAAATTTTAGAAAGATACAAGAGAGAAAATACAATATAGTGCAGGCTTCAATACCAAAAATAATCCATAGAGCAGTACATAATTACATAATCAGTCATAAATACTAAATATACATGAATTAAATGAGAAAAAGAAAAACAGTCAAATCAGTTATATAGTTTTTCCGATCTAATTTGTCGAGACATGGCTTTTGTGATGAATTATTAGCCTCAACAAAAAATTATAGGACTGCGAACGTGATAATCTGCTGATTAAAAAGAAAAATTTAATCACATTTAAAGTTTAATGCTTTATTTTAAATTTGATCAACATATTTACGCTTTAAACAAGTGTATTGGTACAGTGGTGTATTTAGTAAGTTCCCCTCAAATTTTATTTTAAATTCATATTTAAGCTATAACCAATTAGAAGTGGTAATCATCCTTGGGCACTTATCGGATAATCAGCCTGCTTCTGTTCGGTTCACATTAAATTACAATCTTTCTTTGACGTTAGATACAGTTAGATATGCCAACATCAATATTAAAATATTTGTAATGTATCATTTCGGAAGTTAAAAAAATAATTACAATGGCCACAGATTCCATAATAAATACATTTAGGATGTTTTCGACAACATCTCTAAGATAAGAAGTAACAAAATAAATTGTAACACTGTTCTAGAAAACTTGGCTTGCATTTAGAAAGATACAAGGAATGGGCATTTAGGTTAGGGTAATTATCATTGCCCTTGTTTAATTATAACTGATAATTAAATAGGAAATTATATTGAATACCTTTTTTTTTTTAATGATCATGACGCGTTAAACTCACCCCGCCTACATTTCTATATATAAAATGTCATGATCATTAAAAAAAAAAAAACGTGTATATCTTTATATATATCTTTATTTCTGCAAACAATTTTATATACAATAAATTAACAATATAATTCCTATATGTTGTCAAAAATGCTACATTTCTATTATTACTAAAAACAAAGGTATTTGTCAAGCTTTACTAAATTGTTTCAATATTTTGTATGTTAAATAAAATATTATTTTCTTCTTAATTATTTTCAATTACACCCCATTTGAAGGTTTTATTTTGGGGAAAATAATAAAAATTGATGAACATATTTTGTTCTTTATGTTAATGAAATCAATAGACAACAGTTTGTATTACATATCATATGGCAAAAAAAAGATAATTATTTGAAAATATCCTAAGTCAGCAAAATGGCATTATATAATAAACCTTTATTTGGCATAAATCGAGTTACATTTTACATTATTTCCCCTTCCCCCTCCTTTTCTCCTATTCCCACCCCAAATTTCAGTGTACCTTTACTCAGACCTCGATTCACCCACACTTCTTTCACTCAAGAGATGATAAATAGATCTTCCACAACAAACTAACGAATTATTTACTTACCTGTAAGTTTTCTATAATATCTGTAAAAAATCCTGTTCCATAATTCAGCCACGATGAATAAGACGAGGCATAGTAAGTTGTATTGTCCTTGGTGTCATTTTCTAGCCTCCAACGAGCTTCCAAGTTGTCCAACGCGCTCAATTTTAATTCTTGTGCAGCAACTTCTTCTGTTTCCGCGTCCCACTGTTGAAAATTAGAACAAATGTAAAAAGTGTTGAAACAAAATATATGCGTACATTAGACATGAGGTCATAAATACGATTATTTATGTTCTTTTATTTAGCTTGAGCATAATGGACAACTTCATTATGCTCAATTTTATATTTTGTGATTTTGAAAATCAAGATGAGATAATAATAAAAAAATATGAAACTTTCTTTATATACAGCAGGCAAAATAATTTCGGTCCCAGCTCACAAGGGATAGAAATTATTTCTCCTGCCCTACAATTAAATTAATTAAAATTTAAAAAATCAATATATTTATTAATATAAATATCCATAGAAATTTTAATAAGATAGATTTTAAATTCTATTGAAAATGAGCTAATAACAGGGAACTGTCGAAAAATTTAAAGTCAATCAATTTAATCTCTGATTTATATATTTTTTTCGTTTTTTTTTTCTTCATCTATTTCTATTTTTTATTGTTATTTAATAAAATCAATTATTTTTTATCTTTATTACATATATTTATTTATTTAGTCTTATATAACATCGTTATATGTTCCTCTCTACTTCTCAGTGTGAGGTGTATTACATATAAGTAAATTAAATTTAAAAAATGAGACTCTATATTTAAAGAAAAAATATTTTTGAATTTGCAAGTAACATTTCAAAGAACATGTCTTTTTCCGTTTCTCCACTGAGAGGTCCCACCGAATACAAGCACATTAGTTTTGCTGAATTAACTGAACCAATGGCTTTGACCTTTTAATACATTGAAATAAAAATACAATTGTTTGGCCAATACAGTGCCATCATCGGGCAGATGATTAATGATCATTAATTAAAAACAGTTGTGTTTTACTTCATTTTTGAATATAAAACATAATCTGGGCCGATTAACATCAAAACTGTATTGTATATATAAATGTTGTAAAAGTGTAAACATTTTTATTATTATTTAAATAAAAATACTTGTCCTTTCTCCTACTTATTTTTTATTTCACTTCAACTACTGAAGATGGAAACATAGTTTCTGAAATATATCTAGAGAAATAAAAAATAAGTAGGAGAAAGGACAAGAATTTTTATTTAAATAATTAAAGTCTCCACAACCAACAACCAGCATAAAGAAGATTAATTTTATTATTGTCAATTTTGAGATATGATTTTTAATAAAAGTTGTTAATAAACTTACATCGTATACTGGCAAAGGTGTTGCGACCACATACAACTGTTCGATCAAAATCACCCATGGGGCTGATCTGATTTGCCTCACCGGAATCTGTAACTTGATCTTCCCGATGAAACCTGCTTTGATCTGGACAGGCAAGCCAAGATGACGGAGAGCATCTTTCTTCAAGGGTAAATTTTCCAACTCAACCTCACCTGAATTACAAAAATGTAAAAATATTAGACTGTTAACAGCAGGGTTATGGAGTTGTAGAGTCAATGTTTTTGCTTTTTTGACTGGAGCAGTGGAATTGAAAATTCAATTGCAACTCTAGACTTCTATAACATGTGAATTTTGATATTATTGTTAAACAAATGACATATGAAGCTGGTAATATGAAATATATACAGAGAGCTTTTTTTATCAGTATACATTTCCCCTATGTATACCTGCAAAATACGCGAGTCAAATGCATTAATGTATGTGTGTTTAGTTGCCTACAACACGCAACTGAACACATATATGCCAAATAGTCAACTTAACATAGACACATTAATTATTCAATGCGGTTGGCTTGCGTTTTTTGCAGGTATACACTTCCCCTAATGTATACTTATAAAAAAATCTCTCTGTATATATATATATATATATTAGATAATAAAAAAAGTACTTTCGATCACTACTTTAATAACATAAAAATGAAGCAAATATGTTATACTTAACCATCATAATAATATTGTTCGCGCCGAATCATGCAAATTTAGTTTATATTTAATTTATATATTTGTATATTTTTCTGTTATTCATGTTACATTTACTATTTGTTTTGAGTTATGTGAAGTAATAAATCATTAATAATACATGATATATTTTCAGTGAACATAAATAAATGAAGAAAGGAAATCAAATCTTGTTTTAGTCACGTTATATATTTTTTCTGTGAATTTTCAAAACGTTTTCCCTAAATTTCTTTGTGAAATATTTTATCATGTTTTCTATCTCCTCCTTTATTGTATTTATTGTATAACATTCAACTGTGTCGGTTTAGGTCATCGGGATAGAGAGCTTTTTGTGACTTCAAACTCACTGAAGACTACTGTAAATTGAGTCGATTAAGCTTTGCTAAATTTTTTGAACTTGGCAATGGTTTGCAGCGAAACGTGCTAGATTAACGTTAAAACTCAATAAAACAAAGTCATAATAAAATGCAGCCTTGACAAAGTGCTGCCTTTCATAAAATATACTTCGCCATCCTGCTTGTTCTTATATCAAAATATTCATCTCTTTCTCCAAACATTTACCCCACCTTCAAATCTTCTTGTCCAGTCATGAGTCTCCTTTTATTTTCCTTCTAAATCATCCCTTAAATCTCAGTGATTTTTATTCCAATCATCACACGAGTAAGTCTCCTTAACATGAAATTTTGTTTTAACATTTTTTACATATGTTATCTTCTTCATTGTAACTTTAAACTTAAGTTATTTTGTTACTCATCATTATTCTTTAATTCATTAACTTATCATTTATTAATTTTTTTTATTCTTAACAACTTTGCAATTACGTAAGGCACAGCTGTACTGATGAGGGATGAAATCCCGAAACATGTGTCTGCAGATAGCCTTATATTACATAACTTATTTTATTTTCAGTTTTTTTTGTTTTTTGCATTACATATTTTCGATTCAAAAATTGTTGCATTATACAATATGTTATTGTTATGCAACAGCAAATGTCTATTATTAGACATTTGTTAAAGTGCTTATGTTACATAAGTCATTATATCACAGTAGCTAAAGGGAAAATAATTTATTAATTAATTAATTATTTTCAAATTCTTTTTATTTGATTTTCTATAAATTATAATAAATCCAAATCTGCTTAGACTCTGATTATGAACATAACAGATACAGTAAATTTTACGTTTTATCTTACAGATTAGCCTATTACCGCCCAACTTAAAAAAAATTATAATACACATTTTTTTGGTGAGAAGTTTTAGAGTGAAATAATAAAAAAAAACACACAACAAATTATTTATTACTAATTGAGATTATACCTAACGAGTAAATAAATTATTTTAAAAATATAAATTCCATAAGAACCAAAAAAAATTTTTTTGCAATGTCCTATAAATAGCACACTGGCCTATAGATATAAATGAAACTATATATAACTAGATATAAATGAAAGGTTGTTAATCTACTTCATTTTATATAGTTTGTAGTTTATAAAACATTTCTTAGATTTTGTTTGTAATAGCTTGAACAAATTTTAAAATCTAAGAAATGTTTTATAAACTACAAACTATATAAAATGAAGTAGATTAAAAACCTTTGATTTATATCTAGTTATATATAGTTTCATTTATATCTATAGTAAAGTCAAGAAAAAAATAAATATTTCTCGAGTATCATGAAATAGTTTTTAATTTATATAGTAGTAACATATCAAATATATCAAAATTATTTTGCCACAAACGAGCATCGCTTGATATGCAATTAACCCAAATTGAATTAATAGTTGGTGAAGTAATTAAATCTCACCTGACAGTAAGGCAATGCTGAGCTGGGCTGTATTTAAATTCTCCACGTACTTTCCCAAATAATTATTGAGCACCCATGCGACCAAACCTTCCAACATTTTTGTTTGTGAATTGTTGGATCATAATGCAGGAATGTAAAACCTAAAACACATGATTACGTTAAAATAATAATAGACACGTTGACTGCAGCACAAGACCCAGGAATAAGAACATGTACGACTTCTTATCCGTATATTCGGAAAACAATTCTTATGTATACAGAGTTTTATTTTAAGGTGGAACGTTCTTTCTTGGAAAAATTCCCAATGAATTTAGAGTGCATTTCAATTTTAATATACTGAAGTCAAAGCTGAACTTAGGGATTTATAATCAATTTCGTTTCATTAAACATGACAAGTCTCATTTAAGAAACCTTCCTTTAGTGGACGAAACAACAATTCTCAGTCATCCACCTTGTAGACCCTAATTGTTGACGATGCCATATGAAATTAGGCAATAGATGACGCTAGCATTATTTTTCCAATTATTGGGGATTTACATTGAATTTCATATTTTTTATTATTTATTTAGTCTTATATAACATTGTTATATGTTCCTCTCTACTTCTCAGTGTGAGGTGATTGTTTGTCCTGTGTATATTTTTCTCCATGATCTCCAAGATCATACTTCACAGGATCATATTTTTTAACATAGCTATTTATCATAAAAAATGGAAGATAACGCAAGCGCCATCTATTGCCTAATTTAATGTGGCAATAGATGGCGCTTGCGTTATTTTTTATTTATTATGATTCATATCAGGTATTTAATCACAACATAAGATCCCGTTCAACAGCCTTCATCAAGGAATTGCACATGGAACCATACTAGTCTGATTAGGTTCGAAAAACCGTAATAGCCACCACTAGTTATCCATATGCTAGATGAATGAATTTTATTAAATAGCTATTTATAATGATTAACTAACTAACCATCTTTATTCAAATGTGTATATGTATGTACAATAATATATAAAATTAGAATTATATAGATGAATCGGCTATCGACCGAACTAGTACAAGAAAACAATACATAAAGTTAAAACAAATAGATGAAATGAAAATAATTATTATTTTCATCTTTATTTATTCTTTGACCAGAGTTAAAGAAAAATATTTTACTTTTATTAATAAGACAAAAGTTAAAATTTAAATAAAACATTTTATTTGAGAAAATAATAGATAAGCAGTTAAATGAAAAAAAAAATTAATGGACTTTCTTTATATGACCTTTCAAATTTGAAGTTTCGAGAATTTGGTTAGGGCAAGATATTTATTTATTTATTTATTAACAGTCAAGCCTTTTTGAATACAATATTTAATAAAAATAGATAATACAATATATAAGTAAACATAATATAATACAAACACAATACTATTTATACTAAGAAGTACATATAGAGTTATCTTGTAATTCGTGCTTTTAATTTGTAGGTTATGTGAAAGAAAATGTAAAGACCGATTCACAATCGCCCCAGAATGAAAACAGAAACAATGAATCTTAGTATTCGCGTGTATCCATTCACATTTGCCTGGGAAGGAGCCTTATGGCTTTTCGATATACGATCCGTTTCCATTCCGTTCCCTGTAAATTCCTGAGCGACACTGAATCAGCAAACAGTAATACAAGCCTTCAATAAATTGATTTTATATAATAATTAAATTAAAAAAACTTGACTTCTTATAAAATTCTTCACGGTTTACTTGATTCGTGTGTTTAAAATTCTGAGAATGTTTGAAATAAAATAGGTTATGATTCATATGTCACATTATGGGCCGATTAACATTCGTCTGGGAATGAGAATGGAAACATGGATCATAGGATTTACATACATTGATTTAAAATTGTCCAGAAAGAGGTCTTACAAACTTTCTGTATGCAATCCATTTCCATTCTCGTCAGGTGATTGTGAATCGGCTGTAAGAATCGTTTGCCAATATCTCAAAATTCAGTGATTAAAATTCCGTGCTGTTGAAACAGGTTTACAATAAACACACCCTAAATTTCCATCATATTATAAAAACAACTTTAAATCCCCATGTTCAATTTTGAGAATGAATACCCGAAGTATAAATCTAAATTTACTTTAGGTTTATTGGAAATTTTTCCATGAAAAAATATTACCAATTCAAAAAAGTAACTTTTAAACGTACTTCAACTTCAATACATACAACTGTAAAGAAAACTTAATAAGTAAGCATAATGACATAAATTCTTAATTTTTAAAAACATTTAAGCCCTGTTTTTCAATTGACCTAAACTTTGCTTTGATGATTCAGTATTACTAAAGAAACATTTAAACAAGTAAAATAATTTAAAAGAAAAGATTGTTAAAATAATTAATAAATAAAATTGCTTGACAATAACAAAGTGAGTAAAATGAAGCTTACAAATCCCTATTGTAACAACTACTTTCTGGGCAAAAACCCACGAACATTAAAATATAAAATCGATACTTGCTGTTGCATCTCAGTAATACTGATTAAGCAACATTTGTTTAAGAATTCTATTGATGGAGCTGTTACTTTATGAAACTCCATGATAATTTTAAAATTAAAACATAATGTTAAACTTTTAAATTTCACTTTTAGCTAGTGATGGGCAAAATCAATTATATCAATAATTGAATACGAAATAATGAATAATTTTTGATAATCGAATATTAAATTTATCGTTTCGATTAAATTTATAACTCAAAATTTAAACATAAGTATTATAATCGGGGCTATTCTGAAAGGGAAATGTAATGTTTAACATGTATCACAGTCTAAGCTATATTTTAAATTGACATATACAGAGAATCTGAATTTATTTAATAACATTCATGTTCATTTTAATTTTTCCCTTACAGAATAGCCCCGAATTACTACTTGTATTTTTCAAATAAATCAATTTTACTCATTAATACTTTGAACTTCCTGATGATGATACTGTGTATCAAAACAATTGTAGCAGTGTATCTACAATAAATATTGTAAAACTTTAAAGTTTAACATTGTTTTTTTATATTTTTATTTATTTCTATTACATACAAAAAAATATTACTAAATGACTACTAAGCAAAATATTATTTTGGTTCTATTTTTAATGAAAAACGATTTGTTATTCTTCAATTAAAAATAATCCATAACCAAAAATACGAAAATTTAATTAAACAAAGCTTAAGCCATAATTGAAAAACTGGGAATTAATGAGATGCACTTGTGATAATAATGAAACTTTTGCAGTAAAAATTTATTTTAGTAAACTACAAAAACAAACTTTGATTTTTTACAGAATTTGATTTTTAGATGATGATAAATCAATTACTATTCAAAATCAATAACACTCGAGTAAGATCTAAAAATAAATCTCACACTTTTTATATCACTCGCATAAAAAAAAATTAGAAATACATTTTTTTAGTGCCATTCAAGCTAATTTGCAGAAAATAAGAGTTGTCAAAAAGTAACTGTTACCCTACAACATATTCGGATAACTGTAAAAGAAACACCCACATTCTATTTAAAATAACTGTATTATTTTTTTTAAACGATGACCACAACTAAAAGTGAATTAATCAAATGTAATATTTAATTACTAATAAAATAAATTGGTAAAGTAAATAGGAACTTTCCCTGTAAATAAACAAACGAAGGAAAACATACACAAATGCACACTCAAAACACTATTGTGAAACCACCCACAATTGACACCCAAAGGTCAAGACGTTTTGGGAGACCGTTAGGGGCCCCAGCGGCGCGTCACCGTTTTATTTTTATGCACTCTGCTGATGAAGGGGGGCGCCTACAAAGGGACGCGGCTGATATTTGGCACAGATTCACTCGTGACATGCAATTGATGTCACGTGCGCGTCGACTTGATTCCGGCGGAATTTTGCGCGTTTCGCTTGGAAATTACTTTATGCCTCACCTGTGAAATCGCCGTCGCGATGAAAATCGTTTATTCGCCGTCGGGAAGGTAGTTTTTTTTCAAAATGACACCGACGTCCCTGACCGTCGGCACTTGACGTTTTTCGGTTGAATTGCAGTTGTCTGTTACATCAACATGTGACCCAATAACATAACCTATAAATAAGCAATAACAATTAATTATTATTAATTACCCACAAAGATAAATATATTATATACCCAAAATATTTATATTAAATAAAAAACTTTTTTACAATCGTTATTGAAACAATATAAAGAAATATTCAATAAAAGTTCCTTTTAAAAAACTACCGACATCTAGTGTATAGCTTTAGAAACAAATTTTATATATGATTATTTTTATAAATATTTAACTTTATTAGATTTTTAGCTTATTAGTGTAGTTTTAAAATATTTAGGGCTATTCGATACGATAATTGTTAAATTTAACGTGTACGTAATTTATTAATTTCACATTATATTATAAATACTTAAACTGTAAGGATAGACGTGTACGTTACGTTAAACTTAACATGTCCTTACAGAATGGGCTCGATTATTATAAATGAAATGTTAAGTTTAACGTGTACGTTTTTTTTTATCCTCGCAGTCTAAACAGTTTATGTAATTCAATTTATCATATAATGTGAAATTAATAAATAACGTACTCTTGAAATTAATATTTCCTGTATAGAATAGCCCCGAATATTAAATTCCAAATGATGACAAATCCTTAAAAAATTAGTGAAATATAATTTGAATTTGTATAAATCATACTCTATGATCACCAGTCCTAAACATGTTTTAGTTTGTGTGCTTTATATTTTTACTATTTTTATAACGGGGCTATTCTACTCACGAAATGTTAAATTTAATGTATAAGTTCTTCTATAACTTCACGATCTAACTATATATATGAATTATAAAAGTCGCTTAGATTGTGATAGAAAATAACGTGTGCGTTAAATTTAATATTTCACTAAATGATAAATATATATTATTTATATATATTTGAGGTTGTTCCGTACTAATATTGTATTATTACTATTATATATTCATCATTTCACAAAAATTGAAAATTTATTGACTGTGTGTACACGGCTTTATATTTTCATTGTATGCAACCCAATTCGCACATAGACATGGAAATTCATAGAATGTGAATTATTTTTGATTTTCTATATTGCTTACATATTTTACAATAATGAATACTAATTGTAAACTTTTATTCCCAATTAGAACAAATAATAAGGTATAATTCTTGGATTACAAATAAATTGTTTGTTTAAACAGTTTTTTTTATTCATTGGAAAAAGGTAGCATAAAATATATCTTTCATCATAGGTATAGTAATCGATGATTGGTTTTAAGCATAGATTTATTATTATATACTACATCTATTCTTTTAGGATACGTTAATATTATAATAAAAATAATTAACATTGATGTATCCTTTCTTTACACTTTATTTTCTAATGCTTAGATATAATAAAGATGCATTAGAAAATAAAGTGTGAAGAAAGGATACAACAGTGTTAATTATATAGGTATATTATATAAATACTACATCTGTGATTTTGGAGAGGTAAAAAATAAATTTGAAATTATAATTATTTTTAACTAAGATGACTAGTATTATTATAATACCTATAATAAAAATAGTTGATCTTGGGTTTATAACAATCAAATTGATGTGAAAAATAAGATCTATTACAGTGTTTTTACTAAATTTTGTTTTCATAAGATGTGCGAGCTTAAAAAATCCATATTTATGAACTGAATAAATGCGTTCCAAGTAAATACACAATTTACATTCGATTTTCCTTATCACCTTAGACGTCATTAAATGATTCATCTAATTATAGATATCGCAAACATATAGTTGTTTATTCGAATAATAAAATTTGGCAACGCCGTAATAATTTGTTTTTATCAATCGCAATGTGTCACATCTGACAATTTTGACGTTTCGCGGCGGAAAAGAGAAAAAATCGGGGTCTTAAAAATTTTACAGTAAACACGCGCGATTATTTTTCAAAAACGAAAATTAATGTGGGCGGCACACGTGTTCGCGGAGACCTAACACCCAAGCAGCGGGCCCCGTTTACTCCTAGTGGACCATGGCCGCACCAGAATCCGAACAGAATGAAAACAACCGGACAAACATTGCAAAGATCGAAAGTCAGGATTCCCAGCAGAGGTACTGCTGGGTGTGTTTCGCCACAGATGAGGACGACGAGACGGCGGACTGGGTGCAGCCTTGCAACTGCCGGGGCACGACGAAATGGGTGAATAATATAAAGGGGAATGTTTCAGTGATTATGCATTGGGATATTTAAAAAAAACCTAGAGAGGGTTTCAGGAATTTTTATATTTTTTTTGAAAATGCTGTAGCTTGCTATACAGCTTTAATATTGTATAATATTTTTGTGGGCTGAGGTATTATCATCAGGCAACTGATGTTTGTTTTTATAATAGATATAATTATAATTTGGATTCATTTCTCCTACCCTACACCCTCACTGGTAATAAATAGTATTGTATTTACTTTTTTTGTTTGTTTGTACAGGTTCATCAGGCATGCTTACAAAGATGGGTGGACGAGAAACAGAAAGGGGGCAATATGGGTAAGGTGACCTGTCCGCAATGTCAGACGGAGTACATAATTGTCTTCCCGAACATGGGCATGCTGGTGCTAGTCCTCGACACTGTCGATAGTTTTATCTACAAGGGCTGTCCCTTTCTGGCGGCCGGCATAGTAGTGGGCGCTATCTATTGGTGTGCAGTCACATATGGTAACATTCCTCCCCCATTGAAAAGTTGTATTTTTTTGTAGGTATGAATGTTTTTTAGGAGCTATCACTGTCATGCAGGTCGTCGGACAGAAGGAAGGTCTGGCCATTATGGAACAGGCCGATCCGCTTGTTCTGTTGATCGGCTTACCGGCCATTCCAATTGCGTTGGTCGTCGGACGAATGGTGAGGTGGGAGGATACCGTTTTACATTTTATTAGGAGGTACTTGTCCAGGATGCCCCTCGTTAAACATATTCTGCCATTTAGGTAAGTTTAAGATTATTACTTCTAACAAAAGAAAAATATATTTACTGTTTAAAATTTAATTGTTTAGGAAAAACATTTTACTGAATTTATACTTCAGTGAAATGTTTTTCTCAAACAATTAATTTTTAATCAGTAAACAAACACACTTTTAACTTTATATCTTATAATTTCAGTATTTTTAATCAGTAAACAAACACACTTACAACTTTGTATATCTTATAATTTCAGTTATACAAACAAATTTAAAAAGTTTTTATTAATTGACAACGTAAATAAAAAAAAAATCGAACGATAACTTATTAAGAAATACGAACTTTTGTCCAGATAAAATACATGTTTCTAATGTAAGGCAACAATTAACACAATATAATACAACTTAAGAAAATGTCAACATGTAAATACAAGTCGCAAGTTTTAACAAATGTTCTAAAAAATGACATATGGTAGTAGGAAATGCAACGCCGACTAGATGTAGCAAGTAAAAACAAAATTTAATGAATAAAATTAAATGTTGTATCTGTTCCTTTAATTTTGCCGGTGTGTATTTCAACAAATTATAATATATATATTTTTTTAAAGTTATAAAACATTTTTTAACAGTTTTCTCAGAAGAAAATGTTTTCCACTTGTATTAAAGTATAATTTTTTCAGAGTTGATGTATCACCAACATTTACGCGTGCAGGCAGTGAAGATATCCCCCCACTAGCAGACCCCCTCTCAGCAACGAGGGTTCTATGCGGAGCCCTATTAATGCCAACGATATCGAACATAATCGGTAAACTACTCTTTGATTCTGTAAAATCTAATTTTCACAAGACCGTCCTCGGCGGCATCACGTTCGTCCTCGTCAAAGGGGCGCTGAAGATTTACCACAAACAGCAGCAGTACATACGGCAGTGTCAGCGAAAGATTTTGGATTACACCGAGTCGAACATTGCACTATATTTGAGGCGGAACCGGCCGCCGCAGTGATCCTTTCTTTTTATAATTGTTTTTGTAAAGATTGTAGGGGGTTTAATAAATTAACGAGATAGGCGGTTAAATTTTATCTTGATTTTCTTTGTAAATTAAGAGCAACAAGGGTGATTTTTTGTGTATAAATTTGAGAGATTTAGGTAATAAAGAATTGAAAGTTGTGCGTTTAATTACTGTTTTTTTTTTTGTTATAATATTTGAAATCTAAGTATGAAAATTCTTTAAGCTGTATCATCTTTAATGTATAATAATAAGAGATAGTGAATCTAAGCACTCATGTGACGATACCAACGGATTTGTCCTCACCACCATTATGGTGGAGGTGCCGGGCAGCCTCCCTATCTAATTAACAATATAGAAAGACACGAAATAAGCCATTAAAAAATTGCCGCAATGAATATTTAATTTAGCCTAGACTATTTTACTTTAAATTATTGTTCACTAATCGGATTCAAGGTCAAGTTTTTTTCTATTTAATTACCTATTTTTGATAATGGATATGTATTCTGTATCTTTAAAAAGTATCTTCCCACCCAAGAATTTTGTTGTCTTAATGAGAGTTTATTTTGCGGTAGACAAAGAGTTAATTTTCATAAAGTGATTTATAAACACGATATTAGAGGTAAAATTTAAGATCACAGCGCCGATGAGGTGAAGTTTTGAACGTAATCAGAATTTCACTTAGGCAACTACATTCACGTGTATTTTGATATGTCAATCAATTTGAATATCGGTTCATCAATTTATTATTTCGACTCTAATGATTGTTTTTTATTATCTTTATTTATTTCATAATTTACTTTAATATATTTTTATTTGAGGCAGCATACATTTATTGTGTTAAATATTAATAATTAACCTCGACACCTAATACGGGTAAAAGAGGATAAGATTAAGAAAGAAAGAAATATTAATAATTAAATTGTTTTATTAGTAGATTTTTTTATAATTAATTCATATTTATTATTATAAATTGTCTTAGTTTATTTATATGATTGCAACAATAAAATACATACAATTTACAAAAAAAAAGTCGAAAGAAATTGCTTCACGAAAATAAGAGAATTTGCAAAAAAAAACATTCTATAAAAGTTTATACAACAAAATTCATAACATTAAAAAAAAAGGTTCTCAAAAATAGGCTCCACAAAATATACATTCTTAGTTTATTAATATTATTATGATTGCAGCAATTTCAATATAAAAACTAAATAGGGAAATATAATTGGGATAAAGGGAAACATGTTTGAAATACAAAAAAAAATACTTCTCATTCAATGCATATAGTGAAATATAATTAAAAAAAAAACATATAATTAAATCAACCAATATATAAAAAACACAACATTCCTGAAACACAAAATCATCACCAACAACAATTTTCCTCATTGCCACATTCCTAGGTACAAAGGGCGTGCATTGTTACTGATTATCTCACCATACATATCCGTTTTTATTCGCAGACGGTCGACGCACGGTTTGCAATTGCTGTTTACAATTTGATAAGGATAAAGGCGATGGCGCGCTTTGTCGAGTATGTGAAACGCAAACACACGCGGGCATCCTCAATTTGAATTGTCTAATGGAGTGAAATACGCGCACATGTCTTGTGTGTAAATTGGTTACGTGATAAACAACAGGACGTGAAAGTCAATTCCAAACAAATTGGTCATGATCAATAATGTTGAATGAAAGAAATAATCGTGCCAATGTTACGATGCCATTTTATTGTTGTTGTAGATGCATCGAAATGATTTCCAAATTTTATGGATTATATATGATATACTTGATAAGTGTTGTTATGCTTTGATGTGTGAAATTGCTTCAAATAGAAGTGGTAAACAAATAAAATGTTCAATATTTAAAGCATATATAACAAAAAGTGTCATTTGCAATAAGCAAATATTAGTAGTTATTTCATTTAACATACAAATATCTTTATTCAGACAATTACATTTTTACAAACATATACATTAAAATAAAGGTTTGTCTGTCCAGGACTATTGACCGGAGGTTTTTCTGATAAATCTAAAATAATATTTGTTTAAATATAATTAAAGTAACTATAAATATTTGCTCTTTATTAATAAGGCAATTTATTAAAAAAATAAATTAATTTTTAGGATCTTCTTGACTATTTTGGTCTTCCATGGCACTCATACAGATACATGCACAGATGACACCCGCTTACTTATTATCACATAACTTCTGCAAAAATGAAAACTATTCCTGCGCAGTTTACGCATTTATATTGAGCAATGTTTTCATAGACTAATAAAGTTTTGGTACTTTAAAGTACCGTTCGCCGACAAGGGGTTTAGGAAACCAACATTCTTGATCCATCGCCTTGAAAAGTCCTGAAATATTCTGGCATACATAAAATGCATCCTTTTTAATGAAGAAATCACTGTAACTTTTACTCCTTATTCTATAATAAGTTACTTGTAATCGAGAAGCAAGAAGCTTTGCCTTGGATCTGTAAGTCTCTTACCAGATCGTTTAATCACTTTGGACAATTAAGTGTAGTTTATCGTCTTTCATGGAGAAGGTCTCATCAAAATCAACTTATTCAACAAATAAATTAAAAACGACGCAAGCGCCACCTTTTGCTTTTGCTCCTTGTTACTTTGGTTATATCTTATACCGGACTAACATTATGTCCGAATAAAGTATTGCCATTGAGGCAGACAGAATATCAGGATAAACAATAATATGTTTGTTTTAAGAATACCAAAAGTCATACAGAAGAAGTTTTCGTGATTCATGATCTCTCACCATAATACTAGAACCCCAAATTGAAGAAATTCATTTTTTCGTGACACCCATCGCTCTAAAGTCATCCTACAACTTCCACAAAAAACATGTAGTACCCTCTTTTTTCTTTCGATTAGACACTGCAAATCCAAAATAATGCAGGTATGCTGTTTTCAGTGTTCCATGCAGAAAGTTTCATCAGAGTCAACGTCTTCAATGAAATCCTGCTCCTCGTTACCTTGGCTACTAACAGGATGTGGTAGGATGTTTGAATGAAGTATTACCATTGTGACTGACCGAATATTAAGATAAATCATCTTACGTTTGTTTTCAGAATTAATATCAGAAGTCTGTATCATACAGAAGTAACAGTCGTTCCCGTGATGTATGGACTCTCGTCATAATACTGGAACCCCAAATTGAAGAAATGCATTTTTTCCTGACACCCATCGCACTAAAGTCATCCTACAACTTCCACAAAAAAAACGTATGGTATCCATTATTTTCTCTTGATTAGACACTGCAAATCAAAATAATGTAGATATGCTGTTTTCAGCACTTCTCATGTCGGTCTTCTTCATTTTATAAATATCAAAGATGATCACAATCTGTTTTACATGATCTATTAGACATTTTGTAAAATTTAGAATGCTTGATATACCCTGAAACTTTAAATCACAGATATTAGTACAGATGAGCAAGAAACATTTTATCTCTATCTTTTATTGAAGCAAACAAGTTTGATGTGATAAACAATTCTCGAATGTCATTATTATTGTTAATATGCTTTGATAAAGAATGGACGGGAAAGGGCTGGTTGACGCGATGAATAATGTTCTTAGAGCATCGAGAGCCAAAATAACGGCTGGAAGTCTGAAAGTGGTTGAAGCTAAAGGGCTGGATCTAGACACTGACGTGAAGTCATTGCAAAGGCAGAACAGGGCGAGAGAGATCCGAAAATTTGGAAATGATCTGCGGATCGCGATGGTAGAGGACAGCAATGAAGACGTCAGGAAATTACTTAACCTGGGAGATATCAATTTCGACTAGACGAGGTGCAGAATACAGAAGAAGCCGGAAAAACCAACAACATGTTGGATGTGCCTGGACTATGAGCAAAGGGGCGATGCATGCAAAGAGATATGAGGAACCGGAAACGGAAATAAAGAGCACAAAGAAAATTCGTGCACGAAGGACCCTGGCTGCATACTCTGCAAGGTAGAGGCCGCCAATCCTACAAACAGGCCTAAGAAAAGCTGCAATCGAACAAAAAAGATTTGTTCGATTGACTAAAACCCTTCCCCCGTCCGATGCTATTGGCCATAAGACTCAAGTGCCTCTGTTTGGAAAGCTTATCAATCCCCTCTCTAAACGATAAAAAAGGCTTTGATAAAACAGTAATGACATATAAATAAAAATGTTTATTTTTTATTTGTAAAAATAAAGTTAAAACTAGACTTTGACAATGATCTGTGAAGATCGAAACATAAGTCAGTTATTTGAAAATAAAATTATGGAACATAATAAGAGTTTCCATTCGCCGAAAATGATAATACAGATCCATCAAGAGTGCAGCATAAATAGAATTAAAAATAAGGGTTTCATTAAAGGTATATAAAAATATATTATTTATAAACTAGTGTAATTAATCTTAAACGACTTTAGAATGGATGAAAATATAAAACGAATTTTAATTATACAAAATAAAAAAATAAGGAATAGCGATGAAAAGGGTTTCATAAAAAAAAACAGTTGTATATAATTTATATCACCTTTAATGTATGTATTTATTTTGTAATAGAAATATCAAAACAAAATACACGATGAAAAAAAGTAACTTTGTACGATAAATGTAATAATAAAACCTACATTTAATAAACATTAGCATTAACATTCATATCATATTATAAATAATTAAAATAATCTTAAAACCTATATGCACAGACGAAGATTACGATATATACAAAAAAGGAGATAAATCGCTGAGACTGATTAATAGTGTACCCTCTTATTAAAAAAAAAAGAATCAAGTTTATCATATTTACAAATAAAAAAAAAATAAAGTAATAGTGAAGCGAAAAAATGTCTTTTTAATACGCCATTGTGTGTGTGTGTTTTGTATTTTTTAAAATTTTCTTTGTGGATTAAATCGTAACGACGCTTTCCGAATTGTTACTTTTAAGCTCGGGTTCTTTCTTGTTGAGCTTCAGCCAGGTGTCACCGAGGGCTTTGGCGAAGTGCTCGTCGACCGAGAGCCCCGTGCTGTCCATCAGCTCGATCACGTTTGTGGTGGTGGTGATTTTCGGGGGTGGTTTCGGCGGAGGGGGAGAAGTCTCCTTAGGAACGTTGTTGTTTGAGAATACTGTGTTGTAGTCTTTGCCCAGTGATCGCCGAAAGTGTTCGTCTATTATTGGATCACACATTGATATGCCTGAAATGAAAAATTATATATAAAAAATATCATTCTAGGTAGGAGTTTTCTGTATACACTATCAGTAATTATAGATATGGAGAAATATTGATTTATATATATATAAATATCTTTATTTATGAATTTTGTACAATGAGGTGTGTGTTTACATTTTAATATATGTTATAATACTGTCTGTTACAATAAAGCAAAATTCACAAACTGGCTATCGACCAGAGGTCTTTCAGCCTGTCTTTGTCCTGTTCATGTCAGTTTTTTAAACTATTGATTTATTTTACAGAATTATTTTGTATAGAAATAAATAGTAAAACATTTGGTTTATTGTTGGAACGGCGATATGGGTTCAAGACGACGCATTGTGTTGCGAAATCGTTCGCGAGTGGCCAGGGTACAGGGGAGATACGAAAAATAAAACTCAAAATTTAATCAATCCATTAATACCATCTCATTATAGATATATTAAAATCTAGGATCCTAGGTTATTCAAATGATTAGATAAATAACAAATAATTTGTAAAGTTGAACAATTTCAAATGAATAAAATAAATGCTCTTGAATTAATTTCTCACTTAACACTTGGTGAAACATGTTTAAACAATTTGGTAAAATTAAACACATGGTTTGTTTCACAATAAATGTAATATTGTGAAAATAAATGCGCTACACAAAAAATTATATTAGTAATTATAAGAGATAATGATTTCAATTTTTGTTTAAAATTTAAACATTTGAAATTCTTATTAATCGTGGACACCCCTACACCACCATTATGGTAGATGGGGATTTTAGATTATATATATTTTTATATATATATATATATATATTAATCGTGGTATTTTTTTATAAATGCAAGCGATGTAAATAAATAGGTTATGTTTTTTATAAGGGGAGAATGTTTGAAGGATTATGAAGAGAGCACTCGGCTAGAAATCGAGGGACATGGGTTTAAATCCCATAGGAGATGTTTCTTTCCACTTGTATTTAATTAATTTAAATTATACCTCAATGTTGTACATTGAAAATTCCTTCAATTCTTAGTTATAAATATAATTTAAAAGGAATATCAATTTAATTAATGAGTTTAAGTGATGTTCGGAGCTTAGGTTTTGTTGAGAGTATTATCAACAAAACTTTTGTTTAGTCACTGAATAAAACACTTACTATGTTTTTACCACAAAATATTTATTATATGTATATATATTATATTACACAAATATATACATAAATTCACGACTTAAGTTTCGACGTTTGACGGTCATTATCATTTGTTTAGTGTGTAATTAATTTTTTAAATAACTTTCTGGCCTGTTAAATAAATTCCTGTTGAATGATTTTACGGTATTTCACGATTTTAAGGTGAGTAATGATGAAACAAAAATGGTATAGACAAAATTTAAAATCTCACCACAAGGAGAGAAAAAAAAAAGAGCAACGGAAAATATTTAATGGTTGAGTTGTTACTTGGTGAAATTCCATATTAAATCTTTAATAAACCAGAAAATAACAGTTTTGTATTAAATTTCACCTATATTTTTGTAATTGTGATAATTGTTTAGCTAATGAATATTTCTGCCATATGAAGCTTCGTTATATAAGTTTATTATAGAGATTAAAGAGGGCACTGCACAGTATGTTCGATTTGTTTACGAGTGTTTTTGCACAAAGAATTGTTGCTTGGTTAAAATAAAAAGTAAAACTCATTAGAAAACAGTATTTTGTCGTCAAAATTGGCGGATGTATAAAATATGTAAACACAAAAAAAACACGAGCACTTTGCTTAGCTGAATAAACAGCGTTGATTAGTATGGTAATAATATAATTTGTCTGATGAAGCCACTATGTTGGCGAAACGATTGTACCAGTGTCTCTACAATAAATTTTGTGAATAAAAAAACTGTTCTTTATTACAAATAAATATTACTTCAAAAATATTTTAATGCGCGAAGTATGAGCGTGCATTAAAATCTGTATTAAATTAATAAATTAGGGAAAGTTGTAAAATAAACGTAAAAATGAAAAAAAAAAAAACAAACAAACAAAAAACAACAACTAAACATTAGAAGTCCATTTATCTTTGATATGGAATATGTTTTTCTTATATTTTTTTCTAAAATGCGCAATTAATGAGGAAAATAGATTAACAATTTTGGAAAGATGAATTTTACGAAGAAGCTACGTTTGGTCAACACTACAATAATATATTGAAGCCATTCAAAATTAATAATAAGCCAATTTCATGTCGCTCCCAAGAATTGAGAATTTCTCCATGCATATTATGACTAATTTTGCAACTTTCCACTGGGACTTCTAGACTAAATATCTTAGTATATACTATAGAAAAACTAAAGAGTCACTCCTCAAAAAGGACACTTATAACGATTAGGGACACACATTGAAAGAATACCTTGAAAGCAGTTCTACCAACATCGAAATATTTTGTTAGCGGGATAATTTAAATCTGAAAGAAAATAATGGAATATACTTAATTATAGCAATAAATATTTCGCTTCGATGATATTTTGACCATGATTTTGGAGGTTCTTAAAAAAATATTATAATGTATTCCATACAAACGGCCATACTAAGCTACACCAAGCATGCACTTTGAAGTTGGCTTAAACTGTTGCCAACTTTGAAAAATTTAAAGTAATACCATCCATGCGCTTTTAAGTTGACTGTAAAATATTGCCCACTGTGAAAACTTTAAAGTTTTGTTAATGATAATAGAGGCATCTACTTCGTTATATCTTGTTTTAACTTAAAAAAACTCTGGTCGCTTTGTTTGTATAACTTGGGAAGTCCGATGTGGTTCAGGTATAAAGTCAGAGCACAAATTTTCAAGTTAGCCACGGACTGGGGATTCCGTGAACAATTGTTTGTATAACTTTAATTTTATTTTAGTAGCTTCGTTTAGGTGATTCAATATATGAACGACAACTCCCCCTACCCCTCCCAACCATCTACAACCCCCCACCACCAGAGTTTATACTCTTACGAGATTTCAGTCCTGAAGTCAAAGTCTCTAAACTTATTTAAGCACGAAAACCTTTCCGTCGGGCTTTGTAAAAGAAAGATTAAAATCCTGAATTACAGCGAAAAATCATCACGGCTTCTAATACTATCAAATGGTATATTTAACGCTATAAGTAGTGATAAATACTAATAATAGTCCTTAAACCACTGCGCTTTGACTACAATCGTTTTCGCATAATATTGTCGTATGTGATTCATTTCTCATTCCCAGTCATAATCCGTTTAAGAAATGTGTCGATTTTATTCCGCTTGGAAAGGGCTTCGAAAATAGATATTCGTTCCATGATGTTTTTTTGGTAAGATAGATGAAAGATACTTTTTTTACTTCACTTTTTAAAAACACTAGATGTACATTTCGAGCAATAGCGCATTCGCTATTGATTATGAGTGTATGGGAGTCGAAATGTACATCTAGTGTTTAAAAATAAAAAGTGAAGTAAGAAACTTTCTTTCAATTATCTTATATAACACTTCACATAACTCATCAATAAAACTCATGTCCAAAAAATCAATCCAGCTTTGTGCAAATGGTTTAAAACTGTTTTATAGTCGAACTTAACTTCTGAGCGATGCTACTACGATCATTAATATACCGGTCAACTTCGATTATCTTTGTGATTTTATCGACATTTTTGACGAAGGGACTGTCTGTGGTGCATCTTTAACATCAAAAATAACTGAACGGGATCGACGAAACAAAAATAACACGTAACTAGCTTGGTTTGAATTTTCGCCTTATCAAAGAAAAACTGTAAAATGTACAGAGTTTTCTCTTTGTCGACTTCCATTTTTAACACGCTTTACCTCACAAGTGCATGGATCAAACAAAAAACAGCGAATGATTTTTTTAGTGCGATGTGTCACTTTAGCAAGGAGCATAAATCTGAAATTATTTGATCTATACTTTCCGAGATATCGATCACTACAGCCATCTACCGAAAAAATAATAGTTTTATTTTCCCCAACTTAATACCACTACATTCCAGAGAAAGACTATTGGATATTTGAAGGTAAACGGGCTTCGAAGAAGACAAAGACACTGAAATCGGCCGGCAAGAGTACGGTCTTTTTGAGTGCAACACCGTTTTCTTGGAAAACTCGTGAAATGACACACCTGCGCAGTTGTGATGCCCAAGATAATTAAATTAAAGTTTAAATTATTGTAACATCAGATTGTATTCATCAGATTTTTAGCCCACAGTGTTTTTTTTCTTCTTCTGATTTTCAATTATGAAATAAAAGTTTGGCGGACGACGGTTTACGTGTAATAAGGTCGTTGTTCGAACTTATGTTGAGGAACTTCTGAAAGCCTCATTGATAAGCACTTAATTCTCCTCATTTTTGTTCGAATTACTAAATGTGACCATTAATAATGGTCGCTTTGTGTCCGAAATCTACATTTGGAAATACAAATAATAAAAATAATAATAATAAAAATGTGAAGAAAGGTTAAAAGATAAATGTACATCTGGTAATTCAAATAAAAATATGAAGAAAGGTTATTAGTTCTTTATTCAATCACATTTCACCTTCACGTAACTCACCCAATCATTTTTTGTTAAATCCTACTTTTTGGACGGCATAAACATTTTATAAAAGCTCTTACGAAAATGTATAGAGTTGAAAGATGATTGTGTAGAAAAATAATAATAAAAAAGTATCGTCAAAAAAATATTTCTACTTTATTCTAAAGACTTATTGAACCGCCCTTGTACTATTATTTATCTATCAGGATATTTTTCTGTTTAATAATTAAAATATTTACCTGTGGGGATTTCGTCTCTTGGCGACGACATGATCGGCTGCTTGTAAGCGGATCTAAAGCTGGGGTCGCTGATGGCTTGGGAGTACGAGGGTGGTAGTCCCCTTTGCCGCACCGTCATGTCTAGAGGTCCGTCGTTTTGTTTTGAAAAACCGTTGGAGGAATTTCCGTTGTGGTGGCCGTTGCTCTCCGGGCTGTCGGGCCCGTGTTCCGGGAAGTTTTCTGGAATTTTCGGGTCGGATTTCCTCTGGTACTCGGCCCTCGTCCTCCTGTCCCTCTTCCACTTCGTCGTCGGCAGTTGTTTTGTAGCGTTTTGTTTATTCGCATCTTCTGGAAATAAAAAGGAACAAAATTAAAATATTTATAAAAATAAATTCAATACAAAAATTGTAGTTTTATGCACTTAGGGGTGCGGTTTAAACGAAAGAGATAGCTATATAAATATTGGCAATCACTAATTCGAGTTAGATTGCTGTTGTGATCAATGAGCAATATTGTATTATACATTAAAGTAATCTTAAAATAAGCAGAAATTTCATCAGATGAATTAAAAATTATTTTAATGTTTAGTTTGTTTGAAAAACAATTATGAAAAACAATGAAAATTGATCAAATTTATATACCCTTAAACTTTCTGTTTATGAGGATTTTAAAAGAAGCATACCCTTCTATACTCTTCGTCTTCGGTTTTAAACGAAATACACCATTCTATTGGAGTATTTAAAATAATCGCAAACTTCTGCTATGATTTTCATTGTAAATCTTTTTGTCGTGATGAAGTTCACGAATAAGCTACGTTTGATACTAAATTAAAAGAAGCATACCCTTCTACACTCTTCGTCTTCAGTTTTAAAAGAAATACACCGCTCTATTGGAGGATTTAAAATAATCGCAAACTTCTACTATGCTTTTCATTGTAAATATTTTTATTATGATGAAGTTCACGAATAAGCTACGTTTGATACTAAATTAATATATTGAAGCCGATCAAAATTAACCAAAAATAAGTCAATTCCATGCAACAAATATAAGGTAAATATTCATATCAAATTGTTTTTTTTTAATTCTGGCATAAATTTGTATTTTAAAAGAAATACTTTCTTCGCTATTGTTAATGACGACTTTAAAAGAAATACAACGTTCTACTTTCTTCGTCATTGTGAATGAAGATTGTAAAAGAAACACACGCTTATTCGTTATTGTCAATGAAGTTTTAAAAGAAACACGAAGTTCTATAATTTTCATTGCCAATGAAATTTAATATTTTTGTTAAGATCAAATTCATGAATACGTTAAGTAAATAATAATATCATTTTGGAGCCATTCAAAATTAACCGAAAATAAGTCAATTCTATGCAAAAAATATTATTTTTTTTTGTAATTCGTACATAAATTTGTATTTTAAAAGAAACACTTTCTTTGTCGTTGTTAATGAATTCTTAAAAATATATACATCCTTCAACTTTCTTTGTCATTGTCAAAGCGGCGTTTTGTTTGTGGTATAAAAAAGTTATAGTCTTTTCTCTATATTAAAACTCTACCTGAAGTTTGTCACACCTTTTTTGACCACTTTGTATATCGTTATGGTATTTTCTGTAAACGAGTCAACATATGTGAATAAACAAACAATACAACGTGTTTTCATATTAAAAACTTATTTGCATTACAAATATGAATGTTATTAATTAAAGAAAAAAACGTATTAACATAAAGAAACAAAACAATTATTTTTAATTATTTAACCCGCATTTGTATTTTAATTATCCAACCAATTACTGCAAAGGGCTCTCTAATTAAACTTACTAGTTTTTTTTTAAGCGGGGTTTTGAAAGTTTACCCGTATTGGGAAAACGCTATAATTTCGGTAGATAGGCATTCGTAAATAAACCTAATTACAATACGCTCGATGATAATTGCATTCAGACTTGACAGACAGTCCTGCTGGCAACGAGCAGCGAGCATTGAAAAAAATGGAAATGTGTATCCAATTTTAAAACGCAGCTGAAATGTAAATGACTCGTGTTACGGAACATTCAAGTATGTATTTTAAAAGTATGTACCCACAACTGGTTAAACGGTATAAAAAAAGAATCGGCTTGCTTTTCGTTAATAATTCCAATTATGATGTTTTGCGTTATCGAATTTATAAGTTTTTTTATTCAAAATACACAAATTTTTCTTTTTCTAATTACATATCAGGTATAAGAATATATAATATATATTATGGATCGGCTATCGACTGGAGATTTTTCTGTCAGATTTCGTAAATATATTGAATTATGACTTAAAAAAAAACACACAAAAATGTGCTATTTGAGAATCTTTAATAATCTTTAATCTTCATTGTTATGCAGTGATAATATGAAGTGGAAAAGAGATATTGTTTTTTTTTTTGGTTTGGAAGTGGTGTTAGGGTTGTGATGATACATAAGATTTTAAGTAGGTTATAGTTATAGGGGGGTAATAGCAAATTTCTCTAAAACTTGTGGAGACGGTTTTCACAAGTTATGTAGTTTAGTCTCTCTGGGCTATCGACCAGAGGTCTTTCTGTCTTGATATCAATTTATGATGATCTAAAAGAAAAAAATGTACGCTATCTAACTAAACTGTCCCGATGATTAATTTGTGCGAATCGTCAGGACAGGAAAGGAATTGATGAATGACGACCGGAAGATTGAGAGAATTATTGCAACCGAATTCATAAAAATACTATATACGGAATAAATAATTGTAATATAATCATAACTCCAAACTAACACACACGTTAAAATGATAAGTCTAATAAATCAGATAACGAGTATCGTTTTATGAACCGTAATAAAACGTATATTTGGTGTTATTACACACAGCATATCGGCATTAAAACATATATTTAAAGTAATATAACAAATAATTTCTTATTTACATACGAGAAGTGAAAAAACATATATAATAACAATTAAACTAAGGAAAGTTATTGTCAATAAAACTTCACGTTAACTGTAAACGCCCCATACTTGAATATACTAAAACACTAAATTGTCAAAACATTTGCGAAATCAAATGTGATTATGTGCCCAGCGTTTATTATATTTTCCCTGTAAGTATTTCAGTTGAAATACAGGGTGAGTCAGGAGGAACGGGCCAAACTCCAGGAGTGTATTGTACGCGTGAAACTAATGCAATAAAAAAACTTAAGTGTTGCTATCCGATTTCTATTTGTTTTCAAGTTATAGCGTAATTAAAAATGTTTATCTATGTCTGTCGTGGCGACGTTCAAAAACATTTGAAAATTTTGTTGTTAACATTTATTATCAACAAAATTTTGTTGGATAATGTGTCGATTTATTGTGACAGTGATTTAAAGTTAAGTTTGAACCATTAAAATATGATATTAATATTTTATTGTATTAATTGTTAAATGGTTTGTTTTTGAGAAATTATTTTATAAATTTTATTTACAATAAAGGTTATGTCGTTGATTTTGATTTATTTGTTTATTTTCAGGTTGCTGTTAAATGTGTGTTTTGATATGTGCTGCTAAACCAAATTTGGATTGGCCCGGAGATGTGTGAAGCAAATCTGTATGTGCGTGTATATGTTCGTCCTTTTCACTGAAATGTCTCGCTACATTATTGTATTATTATTTAGTAAGCTATATTTTATACTTTAAATATTTCCTGTTAATATATTTATATATTTTTATTTTTTTCTCATTATTCATGTTAAATTTTTCTTTTTTTTTAGATATTACTTTTTGACTAAAATTCAAAGGTTCAAGCTATTCAATCTCAGTAAAGTAAGTAACTATTCTACAATTCATAACTTATAAATCACTTGTGTCACTTCCCTTACTAAGAGTCAACAGCTGACAATTTAATTTTATACAAAAAGTAATTTTCAAAGATTATAAAAAGGTAAAATATAATATTGTATTTTTGTGTATAAATTATCAAAAAAATTAAATTATATAATTTTATCATTTATTACAAGTAAAATGTTAAAAATATTACTTTTAATATTTAATTCTTATAGAATATCATTATGTAATTAATTGTTTTTAAATAAATTTGTTAACGAGTACTTTTATTTTACCTTCCATTATAAATAAATTTAATTTGAATTTACCCGCTGAAATCCCCCCTCCCACTAAAAATTTGATTATTGCGTCCCTGGTAGATTGGGATAAAACTAATCGAAACGCGGTATGAAACTTTAACATAGGAGTTATGTATCTATAATAATCTATGGCGTCACTTTTTGAAAACATTTCGTGTAACGAAGAAGCAGTACCTCCACAGTATAAAGCATATTTTTGTTTCTAAAAATCATCATATGATTTCTATCGTTATTAATTGTTAATTTATTTTTACAACAGAAGCTGTTTAATATTTGTTATATGAGAAGGTTAGTGTCATCTGCATATATTTTTTTTTCACTACAGTTATTTAAAGTTGGTGCGAAGCCTTACCTTCCCTGGGGGAGCCTCAGATTAATATTTGTTTCTTTTGAAAATCCGATATACCATCCTTTGATGTATTTTTTTTCTATCTTTCAGGAAGAATCGAATCATTTTAACCCTATCCATTATAGTTCAGTTTTCTTTTCGAATTTATGCAGTAATATTTTGTGGTCCACGCAATCGTACGTTTTGGAGAGATGAATAAAAATGCAATCATTGTGGATTTTCCCGCAAAATATCCATGATGTGATTTATTTAATCTATTCTTGGAATTTCGTAAATTTGTTTTTTTTTTAAATCATGAGATATTCACATATTTTTGAAAATACGGACAATAAACTAATTGGACGGAAATTATCCATTTTTGTGGCATCTCCTAAATCTCTTAAATATAGGTTGGATAATTACCAGTTTTAGTTTATCAGGATACATCTCGAATTAAAACAAATTAATTGTGTGCCAGTGGTTCAACTATGTAATTTATGCTACTGGGAATATTGTCATAGCTACAGGAAATTGTATTTTTCAATATTTTAATGGCGCTAATTACTTCTTCTTACTATACTGGAGTACTGAAAATAGACTTTTCATTTGGAGTGATATTAATATTTATAATACTGAAAATATTTCTAAACATCGATAGCCATTTAACAATTAATTAATTTTTGAGTAATATACATAATTAATGTTTGTTACCTTATTGTAAACTTAATTGTTAATAAAGATTGTTATATATATATATATATATATTTCTAAACTTGGTTTTGTATAACACGAAGAAGTCACAAGTGAAAATAAAGTGTTATATATTATTATATTATTTACATACTCTACACGTTTCCGTTTTAAGGGATTAACAATTTTATACAATCAAAAAAAAAAACATTAAATACAGGCAGATAGCTTATTTACTGATGAACAACATTAGATAATTTTTATTTTTTTTAAAACAAAAAAGTTGAAAACATATTTTTTCAAAAATTAATTTAAAAAAGTACATTTAATCTATATTAAATATATCTGATTATACGTGGAGAGTCTTCCTCTTAATATCCATATTTAATACAATCATAATAATATTATTTGTATACTCCTTAATCCTACAAAATAGTCAATGATAACAAATTAGTTTGAAACATCATAGTTGGAATAAAATAAATACACACATTTTGTAAAAACCACTACACGTTCTGTCGTTAATCGCATCGTTTATTAAGCGTAAAATAGTAGCCTTAATAATTTTATGAATTTGATGGCACAAGTTTACGCAACTTTACGCAACATGGCTTTTTTATGTATTAATTAGAGTTGAGCAAAGTAGATCTTTTCGATCTTTTTATTTGTTGCAAAATTAAGTATGACATTTTTGTTGACGAAATAATTTTATTGTTCCATATTTATTGAAAAACATCAATTTATTGTTACTTATTGACTTTATTTATTTAAAATTGCTCATTTAGATATACTAGATTACTAATATTACTTGATTTTGCCCAACACTAGTAACATCTATATAAACGTTTCATATTATATTTTACTTTCAATCAAAGGTGCAATATATCCAAAATATCTTTTGTCATTTATAATTTAAATTAGTGGATAATATTTGAAGCCATCAAAATATTTTTCTCTCTATTATCGTGTAGTATGTAAAAATGACAACATTCATTCGTTTTACGAGCTTGAATATTTCTTTTTATAATCACATTATTCTCGCATTCCAATCGAATGAAATTCTGTTTAAGCGGGGAATTGATTCGCCACACTCGCACAATACAATTTTTTTGTACTAAAAATTCCACAATTGAACGAGCAGATAAAAAATACAACAACACAACACGAGCATGCTTTTACAAAACGCTTGTTGCTAATCGAAATATAATTGTCGAAACAAATGAAAAGGAAGGGTAAAGAAAAAAACAGCATAAAATCCATTGGAATTCCAAACTCGCGGCAACACGAATTTTAACGCACGAGGAATTTCTCGACCTTGGACGCAAAGACCGGCACCGGCGGAGTTCAATTGATCCCCCTACAAACCACACACACCTAATTATTACTATCACCAGCAGCCAGATAAGGAATAATTAAGAATAACTCGGTGGGATATAATAAAACATCGCATGTTCTATATTGCTCACGGAGCGTGGAGTGGAAAAAGAAGCACGTTTGAAACATTGACCTACCAAGGCCACCACAACTGAAAGATGGCCAACATCCGGCTAGGAAATGAAATGGAATTAATATTTACATCTGGCAGGATGAGGATATACTCACGAGAATTACACTTTGTTGATTGCGCGCTGTTATTTTTTTTTTGCTATTTAACAAAAGGAGTTGTTACCTTTTTGCAACCAAGGCTGCCAGAACTCGTGCTTCCTTTCAACGCCCATGATCCTGGTCCTCGCCAAATTCTTCTCTCGCAACAAAAGCAACTCCTTCACGTAAACCGGCAATTCCATAACTCCCTAAGCCCGCACATGCAAACAAAAACCAAACAGAAACCGCGGATTTACTACAAACAAAATAATTTCACACGCTTTTTTCAGGCGTATTGTTATCGTTCGCGCGGGGCACTCGAGAATAGTAAAGGCCGCGGCGCTCTCTTCTGCTTCATTCATTTCATTCATAAGAATCTCAGGTAGAAAAGCCAAGCAGGTATCCGTAATTACTTTTTTAGCCCGCGACGCGGCGAAAAGCGTTCAAAGGCCCGTTCGCTTAGAGCTCAATATCCCGTGAGTATGTGTGAGGATCGTTCGTTTTTTTTTGTTTCGGTACCTTCATCTCATCTGGTTCTTTTTGTTTCACTCGCGCGTTGTTTTATCTCTCGTTCGGCCTCGGGGTGTTCTCTCGTCTTTACGTGAAACGTATGCACGAGGTAGAGGAGGCAGGGGGAGCAGGAGAATCTCATTCAGGAATAAAAATTTACCTGGCCGGATTCCTTTAGCATAAAGACGACTTTCTTACAAAGAGAATACCATTAATTATACTGGAAGAGTTTGTCTTTTAATAGTCGTGTACCTTAATAATTGACATAATTGCAATGTATTCAACGCAATAAAAACAATTTACCATTTTTTTTTAATATTACAAGAATACTGATCGTTGTTTGAATATATTATGGGCAATTTTACTAATTTGCAGAACTACAGAATTACAATCTATACAACAATCTGTGTAAAAAAGAAAAAAATATTATTAATTTATGTTTAATTGCGCACGATATTTCTTCTCTTTTCACACAGATTGTTGCATTGATTGTAATTCTGTGATACAAACATGAAACATGCATAAAAAAAGTTATTAAAAATTAGAGATAGACAAAGTCGATCTTTTTGATCTTTTTTGTTACTGTAAAATTAAGTATAAAACAATTTTATTAATGCAACATATTCTATTAGCATCAAAACTTTTCCTATATATTAAAAACATCAAAAGGTATGGTATAGCCTTTTGACCTTTATGCAGCAAATAATAATATTCTTCTTCTTTTATATCACCATGGACATTTTTTCAAGAAAGAACTGGGACTAATTGATGAAGTTGAAAATTTGGAGGATATATTCGTGAATGAATTATAATGGAATTCCTAGAATCATCTCCTTCCAAATATCCACGAATATATCCTCCAAGTTTTTAACTTCATATCCAATAGTATTTATGTATCTAGTGTTTAAAATGTCTGGAATACGATGGTATTAACAAAATATTTTTTAAAAAAGAGTTTCATTTGTGCATTCCCCCACTACCCAAAAAAAAAACACTGTGTATTATATTAAAAATTATATTATTTTATGCTTAAAACCCAATCATAATAAGCTGGAACACTGGTTTGAACATCTGGCCTTCCTTTCGCTCATGGAATACACCATGAGGCTATGCCCAGTTGTTCTATTGTAAATAGAAAAGAGTAGAGTAGTAGAAAAGAGTAGAGAAGAAAATAAATTATTAATTATTTTCAAATCATTTTTATTTAATATCATTATTGTTGTATTTGTTAATTAAAGTTATATTTAATCAATTAATGGTTTTAACATTTAGACATTGGTATTTCATATTGTATAAAATAAATATGAATAGATTATTAAAAATAAAAATTATAAATTTAAAAAATCAATATATCTATTTATGGAAATTTTAATAAACTATATATTAAATTCTCTTAAAAATAGGCTAATAACCCAAAACTAGTCGAGAATTTAAAGTTATTCAATCTAATCTGTTGATTTTTAATAATCTATTCATATTTATTTTATATATATAATCATTTGATATTTTCAGTAGTTGTAGTGGGAAATAAAAATCAGTATATAAGTTAAAAATGAGTGAAATCAGAGCCTACTAAATATACAGGCCGGAACATTGGAATGAGGTAATCGTAATTTTGGAGTCGACGTGAGAGAATTTATTCGTCGACGAACCATTGCGATGGAAGCATCTTCCGTTCACAACCATTTCTTTGCCTATTTTGGGATTTTATTTTTATCTCAATAAAATAATTTTAATTAATGACCATAAGTCATATTTTGTAATAGAAAATATAAATATTTAGCATTATAACTACATGTAAAAATAATTGTTTAAATTTAACCCGCTTGCATTATAGCAGTGCGCGAGACGAGCAGGCATTCCAAGGCCAGGTATACCTATGCATCTCGGAGTCTTCCGTACTCCGACAATTCGGCCTGTATATTTAGTAGGCACTGATGAAATTAGTAACGTAAAAAATGGATTAAAATAATAATAAAAGTTTAAAAAAGTAAAAACAAACCAAGTGAATTTAATTCAATTAAAAAACATATACTCGGATCATGGCCAATCAACAAAAACAAAAAAAATATTGTAACTGTTTATAAGAGCTGTAAAAAAATATTTTTTCTAATTTATTATCCAAGCAATTTTATGTCCTGACGTAAACATTTTTTTGCAACAAAATTATTAACAAATATAATAGGATCAAAAAATGGCAAGTAAAGGATGAAGACTGTAAGAAAATAAGTACTTTAGCTTTCAGGGTATGACAAAATGTATATTTTGTTTTTGACTTACATTAAACAAAAAACTGCAATGCACAGGTTGTTATCAATTTATAATAATAATAACTTTATTTGCCTGAACAATAAACATAACAATGTATCTTGTATTATACAAGAGTGCAGCAAGAATTAAAACATGAAAAAATATACAGCAAAATATTAAACATGATAAAAATATATTCACATAATCTAACAATTAATAAAAAATAATGAATTGAGGGCAGAAAGACCTATGGTCGATAGCCCATGACAGACTACTAACACAATTCTACATATTGTTATTACAATTTTTTGTTATATTGTCTGAATAAAAAAGTTTGTATAAAATGAATTGTTAAAATACAACATTGAGGTATAATTTAAGCGCACTCGACCGGAAATCGGGGCACATGGGTTCAAATCCCATCAGAGATGTTTTTTTTTTCACTTTATATTTAATTAATTTAAATTATACCTCAATATTGTACATTAACATTTCTACAATTCATAGATATAAATATAATTTAAAAGGAATATCAATTTAATTTAATTAATAAAAATAATTATTCTAATAGAGGAAATTTGTTAGAAACACCATTGTTTCAAAAATACATATATTATAAAAAAATATCAGTATGGAATTATTTTCAATTTCAATTTACTTTATTAACGGAATCTCCATTTCCAAATTACAATTAATAATCAATATCAGCTTTTTATTACATAAATTAATTTTTTATACCCATTTCTCGATAAAACGAGCCGCAAGTCATGCACGCGTATGAAACTCCATTCTCTAGTCGGATGACAGAATGCTCAAGTGAATCCCAGAATGTCTACAGCACCCCCAAGATCAGTGACGACCTACGGAAGCAGCATATTGTAACGAAAGTGAAAGAAGAAACTGGAAATATCACTCTAGAATGTTCTACAGAGCGCGCGGCGTCATCGAAAGTTCCAGAATATTCGAGAAACAAGCACGCTATATAAGCGCGCGCGCTAACGGCGCTGCAGTCAGTCAATCACGAACGTCCGAGTGCTCAATATCGCGTGATAAATAAATAGTGACAGTGCATTTTAAATAAACATATTAAGTATATTCTAAATAAATAAATAGAAATTGTTTTAATTATTTCCAAGTTTGATTAAACCCGATTTCTGTACAAAGATCAGATTCCCTTCTCTTTGTTTGGTCGTCCAGAAATCTTTCCTTTTTTGTCTGTCGGCCGTGCTTAAAGTTACAACGAAAAGCACGAAGTAGTTGTACTTCGTGCGTAGATTGCAAAGCATTTTCCTCCAAACATCAACAAATCAGTGCTTGCGTTGTGTATTAAAAATGTTCCTCTTCACAGGATTCATATAATAATGGTTGGATTTGAATCCTGGTAAAATCCAAATAAAATGATTCTAATTATGATTTTTGAGATTTTAATCATTCATGATTTATTTTGAATTAATTTCTCACTTAACCTCTGCGCTTGCGTTGTGTATTAAAAATGTTCCTCTTCACAGGATTCATATAATAATGGTTGGATTTGAATCCTCGTAAAATCCATATAAAATGATTCTAATTATGATTTTTGATATTTTAATCATTCATGATTTATTTTGAATTAATTTCTCACTTAACCTCTGGTGAAACATATTTAATTAATAGACTTTGATTAAAACACTTAAATCAGTGAAACAAACCATGTGTTTTAATCAAAGTCTATTTATGATATGTACGAATCCGAATTATAATTTTTTTGTTGTAAAATTATTGATATACATCTTCTAAAATGAGTTGAATTCCAAAGTATTCAATACTGCCGAGCTCTGATAATGTGTTTGAGAATTTTTATAACCACTGCCAATTTTCATTACAAAATCTAAGCCAGCTTAAAGAAATTGCAGGAATTCTTTACTTTTGATTTATCCATTGTTTAACAACAACAAGAAATTCCTTTCGACATAATTTAAAATCCCCCGTATTATTTATTTATTTCGTTTCAAAATTGTTGGCATTTTGTTTTACTATTTTTTTTATTATGTTTTCTTTATCGTTGTTGTCGTTTCGGATGCCGGGGCATTAAATTATGCCGCCGTGAAAATATTTTGGCATTTGAAAACGACGAGAGAGAAAAACAGGAAGCGTTGACATTCCGGGCAATCACGCGAAAGGCCGGTCGTCAGCGGTTGTCGGCATTGTTGGGAGAAAATTTCACGGGCATTGTTGACTGTTTAAAAAAAATGGCCTTTGACACCGCGACTACAATGCGCGGAACGTTTTGCCTCTATTTTCGGTGCACGGGCGAATGTTTTTGAGAGTGAAATTGAAAACAATGTGAGGGCTTTTTAGAAAATATTTTCTATATAATTAATAGTTTTAATATTTAAACATTGATAGTTCATATTGTATAAAATAAATATGAACAGACTATTAAAAATCAAAGAATAAAAGAAATAAAACACAGATTAGATTGAATAACTTTAAATTCTAATTAATAGTTTTAATATTTAAACATTGATGGTTCATATTGTATAAAATAAATATGAACAGACTATTAAAAATCAACCAATAAAAGAAATAAAATACAGATTAGATTGAATAACTTTAAATTCTCGAGTAGTTTTTTTATTTATTTTATTTTCTATATGTATATGGATAATAAAACACTTTCACAAATTTCATGTAGAACTAATACTGTTCCAACTGTTTCTATACTTAATATCATCATCAGGCAGATTTGTAAAATGTGCATTAAATCAAACAAACATCAATTTCCTACACATATTATGTCTCACACCTACCACGAATACAGTACTATTCCGTAAAAAAAACCTCCCAATTCATTACATCTCTCCAAAACATAGACAGTTAAATGAACATTAACGATCATTACCGCAAATAACAGTCATTTCAACAATGCGACAGCTTGGAAATAGATAATGACAAAAATTAAAAAATTAAAAAAAAAAACGATTAATAAATATTTTATTGTGGATTATTGTATACAGGGTTAGTCAAAATTACCGAAACACATAAATAATTCTCGAAACAAATTTTAAAATTAAGTAAATGTAAAAACAAATGTAATATTATGCATTTACGAATTCAATTTTAATAAATGAAACACTTTTTTACTTTGTATAACTCAGAGTTATCCGAATTATACAAACAGTGTAAAAACGTGTTTCATTCATTAAAATTGAATTACAATGTATAACAAAGTAGAAGCCTCAACAATTAACAAGTTCTTGTTAGGAATTGCTTATAAGTTAAAAACAACGGATTTTATAGAAAATTCATTTCTACAAAAAATTCTTACAATTAAAAAAAATATGAATATGTTGGTTGAAAGACCTCCGGTCGATAGCCGATTCATCATCTACAGAATATAATTCTAATTTTTGTATATTATTGTACATACATATACATATTTGAATAAAGATGGTTAGTTAGTTATGAATATGAAAAAATATAGGGTGTTCCAGTAGAAAAACACAAGTTTGCCCAATTATCTAAGTAAATTGAATATCCTGTATATTTAAAATATATTTAAATGATGTTCAAGATGGTTTATTTGAATTTTTGTAAAATTCTTACACTTGGAAAATTATTTAGGTGTTCTGGTAATTTTAACATGAACACTCCTTTGCGTTTCATCGCTCCTTCTTGAAGCCCTTACAATCCGTATTTTTTGTGGGTTGATAGCCCCTGTCAATAAATACATTGCTTTATTGTTACTATTTGCCAACGTAATTATAAATTTCAGTTAGATTTTATAATCCGCATCACGAACAACATATTAACAAACGAGTGCATCACTTAATTATTTACAACAAAATTTGTTTGTTTTTATAACCACTTAAATAACTATGAAAACATTTCGTGGTCAATTAACTCGTTACGGTTTTCAGCGATTTAAAAAAAGAATAATTCGTGCGATCTTCTCGAGCGGGTTAAAGATGCAATTGAATTATTCTCGTCATTAGTGGAGGAATATTTAAATGCGCGCTCGCTTCTTGGTTGGTTGCCGAGTAAGTTACCATTACGAGACCATGGGAAGGAATCATTAACGTAAGCCACATTCTGATTTACCGCTGGCTTCACCCACTGATTGCCCCCTACCTCTATCTGCGAGAGGTCTCTCAACTCGCCTTTAATTGTCCACAACAATAACTCACACGAATTATTCGTAGTTTGATGAGGTTGAAAAATTAAAAAAAAAAAATAATTGCCTTTATAACTCACGGGAGAAAAAAAAAGGTGTGGTGGAGCTGAATTAGAAAAATAATTTTATAATGTTAAATAATATATATATATACCCCTACACCACCATTATGGTAGATGGGGATTTTAGATTATATATATATAAATAATATATATTATAATTCATGAAAGAAAGAATAATAAAGTGTGCTTAACTGAAACTTCTACTTTATTATATACAGGGTTGAACAGAATAAGAAAAGTAAATTAATAATTTTTCCAGAACAAGTTTGATCTTTTGATGGCCTTGAAATAGCCATCCATCAAATTTGACGTTTCGTTATAGCTCTTTTTTCATACAAAAACTTTTATTTGACTCTGCCGAAATACATCATTCATTTTGTATATTGTATTATTAAAAGATATAAACAAAAATGGTGATGTGTCCATCATGATACTTTCTCCAGTGACTTCGGTCAAATACGTTTTTGAATGAACTTTTAATAGTAAAGGAACAATTTTAATTAAAGCCGAGTATTTAGAAGAATATTACAATTTAGTTTGTTATTTTTTACCTTACAATGGCTTCGTAAAATTTCTGCACACTTCTTTTCTTGAATATTCTGGAGGCTTTTGCGAAAGATGGATGAAAGATAACGGTATTTGGACGTTTTATTCGATATAAAAATAATTATTTAAATAATGAAGGTCTCCGCAGCCAACATAAAGAAGATTATAAAACTAATTGTTTATTTCTAAGGGAATTTATCAGGTAGATGAAATTCTTCCGGTCATTAAATAAAAACTGAAGGTCCACAATAAAATGTTTCATAACAAAAATTATTTACTTTTTCAAGTTGTACAAATTTTATTTGAAACACTTCTATCCGAATTAAAAAATGAATAATCGCTAAGATTAAAGTTGCACTTAATGGATTTTGATTGTGACCAACGCTTTTCTGATCTTTCCACTGTTATAAAAGCTTAGACATAACATTTGGGTTCCACACACACATTTTTCAAAACTCGATGGAACGGACTCAGGGGACGTGCATATTCGTTGAAATTGGCGATTCGATTTTTTTACGATCACAATACAGTCCGGGGAAAGTAAAAATAAAATTTAATATGTAGTCGGGGATGGCCTCTTCGTGGGGTTGGAAAGTAGATTATTAAAGTTTTAAACAAATGCAATCCATTTGTTTAAAATTTTAATAATCGCTAATAACAATTTCCAGGAACGTAACCTTAATTTTCTAATTATTCTCTCTGATTTTTCAACCTGATAATCCCCCTAAAATCTCATAAGTCTAGCCAAAATAAAATACATTTGCAAGACAATGATATTAGAATTTAAGATATTTTATTAATTTGTGGAGCGAATGACAAAAGATGTTGAAGCACCCCATAATTTCCAACTAACTAAACTTTATTGATAGCTAAGATAGTTTTTAAGATATCTAGTAACACTCAAAGATAAACAAATTGAAATGAATGTGCTTCAAAATGAGCCATTTTTGACTTTTAAGTTACTCGATTTTATGTTGAAATCTGTGGATAAAAAAAGAAAATAAACAATAATAATAAAGCAATAAAACATTTTATTTGCGATTTGTGGATTGTTCTCAAGACTCCTAGTAGCAATCTAAGACAAACATATTGAATTTAAAGTTAGTGCATTTTAAATTCAATATGTAAATATTAAACTGGAAAGTTTTGAACTTTGAAGTTTGTTCGATTTTATGTTAAAATCTGTGGGTGGTGGAAAAAATAGAAATCACAAAAAATAAACTATTTTATCAGCTAGAATAGATCTTAATGTACCTAGTAACACTCAATGACAAAAAAGAATTTATAGCAAGCCATTTTTGACTTTGAAATTTACTCGATTTTATGTTGAAATTCGTGGATGACGAAAAGAAAATGTTTAAGAAAATTGTAATGATAATAATGATAGTATTAGTCAAAGTTATTTTTACAACCTCTACTAATAGATTGATAAATAAAGCACTAATAACATTTCTTCACACTTCAAACCAAATGAACATTTCGGACACAAAGAGACCATTATCAATTAAAAAACTGAAACAATCAATATGTTTAATTAATTTCTCACTTAACCCGTGATGAAACATTTTTGAATTAATTCAGGATGATTTAATTGAAATTATGTGAAACAAACCAAGTGTTTTAATTTCAAATAAATCATCCTGAATTAATTTAAACAATGAATTTAATATACTAATAGAGTTTAATACAAATAAATGAAAATTAAAGTGTGTGAACTATGAATTGCTCCATCATGGCGGATGCGCCGGGTTCAAAAAGACGGCTGATGAAAAACCGTGGATTATTTCCATCGGTGATTTTATTTTACAGATAATAATAATAATATTTTTATTTTTCCATAACAGAACAAAAATACAGAAACGAAAATATTTATGACAATTATAAGCGATTCCTAAAAATAATAGTTCTGATACTGGAAAAAAAAGATGCAATTCAGATGCGTACCGAGGTACACTCTGATCTTCCATTACACCTTATTATGATAAATTTAGTAAAATAATAATGTAGATGCTTGATTTATTTTCAAGATTGTTCGCATATCTTATTAATCTATATCTGAATATAGTAGGCTGCTAGTTCATCTAACTTAGATCGCCATATTATATTCCATTTTCTCTTCATAAACAAATAGAACAGCTATTTGTTTATGAAGAGAAACGACGTATTGTTAAAAAAAATAATATATAACATTATGGTACTAGTGATTCACCCTCAACATTCCGAGATTTTTGGTTACACCTTAATTTTGATCATTCATAATTTGCTGGGTTCCTTTCCATTTTTCTTATAATTACAAGAATATCTTCACCATTATTATGCACATATTTGAAAATATCAATACCTATAAAGCTAAAAGGTTGCCTGGATACTGATAATCCACGACTGTGAAGTTAGGTTTTATTTTCAAAATGTTTACACTAAAATACCAATAGTTTAGCTGTGTGAATAGCCCTCCTACATCAAAATACTCATTCTTGAAAAACAGAAATAAATTTAAAATATTAATCCACTCAAGTGAATATTTTTAAAGAAAAAAATCATTCTATTTAAAACATCTCAAAAGGATTTTAAAGAGTCCTATGAGAAGACAAATTGAAAATACAATAAAGTAAACAAATTCAATCCTTATTTCACTTTTTATAAAATCAATGACCAGCTTGACCTAATATACAGCTTTTTCAAAGCTGTTATACCGCCTATATAATCCGCTTCAATTGTTAATGCAAATTACTTTTACTTTGATAATAACTATAGTCACTAAAATAAAATAACAAGTTATACAAACAAAGTTAAGTGAAAGCCTTAACAATCAACAAATCTAAAGATAAATATTAGTGATCGGCAAGATCGATTGCTCAATCCTTGCAAGTGATCGAGTCGCTCGATTTTGTTTTTCTGGTTATAGGCCAGAGAAGTCGTTGTTTTAATGGCATTTGTTTTAAAGTACTTACGTAACGTAAGTCAAAAAATCACAGTAGCTAAAGAGAAAATGATTGATTAATTATTTTCAACTTGTTAATTGTTCAGGCTTCTACTTTCTTATACATTGTAATTCAATTTTAATAAATGAAACACTTTGTAATACAAACAAAGTAACAAATTGTTTAATTTATTAAATTAGAATTATTTTTAAATTCCTTTTATTTAATGTAACAATTTATAATATGCATTACAAAATATTTGAAAAATTGATAACACTTGGTTTATTTCATTAAAAAAATGTTTAATCTCTCCGACTTGTTTCGACTTTCGTCATTAGCAAGGAGTGACTAAAGTCGAAACTAGTCGGAGAAAATAAAAATATTTTTAGTGAAATGAACCAATTTAAATATAAAGAGTTTTAAGGTAATTAATTAATTATTCCCTCTTTAGCTACTGTGACATTTTGACTTATGTTGCATAAGTACCTAAAAAAAGCTCAATAATAGACATTTTCTGTTGCAAAACACGTGTCTGCAGATACCCTTATATTATGTAATTTTTTGTTTTATTTTTTTGCATTAAATATTTTCGATTCAAAAATTGTTGTATTATACAATATGTTATTGTTATGCAACAGCAAATGTCAAAGTAGCTAAAAATGGAATATTTTATTATTTATTTTCAATTTCTTTTTATTTAATTTATTTAAATAATAATGACCAAGAGAATAAATCCTTTTTTCTATTTTTATCAAATTTTCAAATATTTAGAGAATTGCAAAAGCAATTTATTTAACAAATAGAAAAAATATATAGAGAGAGAAAATATATTTAAATAAAATACACAAAATCTTTATTGGATGTAGCTAAAATGAAACATTTCATGGCCACAAATTAATCAACAAGCCAGAATATTCAAACGGACCAACAAATTAATTTACTTCTCCTCTTTGCATGACGGCCATGCAATATCAAAAAAGAAAACACTAAACAATAATTTGTATACCGGGTGTACCTGACAAATCAAAATAACTCGAAAAATATGCATCGTACAAAACAATTTTACGAGACAAAAAAAATAATGTTTCAAGAATCGGATTCTAGGCATAAAAGTAGATAAGATTTTATTAAAACATTATTTTTATTCGTTGCAGATGGCGCTGTAATCGAAAAAGTTAAATTTAGAATAAATAAAAGTTTACGGCGGAAAGACCATAGGTCGATAGCCTGTTCGAGCAAGCAAGAAAGAAACAAATATACCATAATATATTGTAAATATATGTAAAACAAATAACTTTGAATAAAGATATTGTAGTAGTAGTAAAAGTTTAGTGGCTTTTTAAGCATTATTTTCTTCGGTTGTACACTTCCGTCAGTAGAAAATTGATTAATAGGTCTAACGAATGAAGAATATTATTTTTATTTTTCAAGAAAACGCTCAGCTTACAAATTGACAGCATCATCGAATCCGATTCTTGAATAAAAAAATGGGGGTTCCAATTTTAAATATCAAAGTTGTTCCACGTCCCGCCCACAGAGGGGGCAGCAGGGGTCTAAATTAGAACAGGATAATGTCCCCTTAGAAAACATTAATATTTGATCACGTAAGAGTTGTTTGTACGATGCGTATTTTTCAAGTTATTTTGTTTTGTCAGGTTAAACGGTACATCTGATATGTACAAAAATCTCATTGGTAGCAGCGCTCTGGTTTATTTTAGCCTAACTGAGAACTCGATATTAAAAAAAAAATGTGTTACATTCTCCTGATTCTCTTTTTAAATTTAATAATATGATTGTGTTTCATAAAGTGATTAATGAGAACGAAATGGACGATTTATATTATATCTATTGAATGTAATGATAAATATTTTTGAATATTTAAGAATAAATCATTTACCTTTAACGCAATTATGTAATGTATTTAAATAACTGGATTTGTAATTTTTAAAATACTTTTGTTTTGATAATGACACGTTAAGGTTGTCGAAACTATAGTCAACAATAAAATCAATCCGAGTTATACAAACAAAGTAAAAAAGTGATTCATTTATTAAAATTGAATTACAATGTATAACAAAGTAGAAGCCTCAACAATTAACAAGTTAATAAATCATTTAATTTAAAACTAGCGTTTTTTTGTGCCTAATAATAATATTTTTTTTTATTGGTTAGGATAGACCTTAAGACATCTAGCAACACTCTAAGATAAAGAAATAGAATTTAAAGTGCGCTAAAATGAGCAATTTCAGACTTTGAAGAATGTTTAAAATTATGTAAAAATTCGTGGATTGCGAAAAAAAGTAATAATAGGGCAGATTGATAGCCCATGGCAGACTACTAACCCAACAATATGTATTTTAAATATAAATATTTGTAAAGAATTGTAATTATGTTGTCTGAATAAAGATGTTTGTATATATAGTAATAATAAAAAATCAACTTTTTTTATTAATAAGGATACCTTTTAAAATAATAATATAGAATTTAATTTTGATTACAAAATTTTAAATTAATGCTATGTATTTATATCTGCTACTTAACTAATTAAAACTGATAATTAATTAATTTAATTATCCTTATAATAAAATCAGTTTTTATTGCGTTGGAATCACTCAATTAAACAATTAAAAGGCATCAAATTTATTATCCGATATCCGGACGTATTCCATACAAACATTTATCGGTGCAATTTTTGTCAGAGAGGCGACAATTTAATGAATTAGGCCGGATTAAATATATATGGGTCCCGCATTCCTTGGTACATGATTTTGGCACGCGGTTCGCGATCGTGTTCGATCCAAATTTTCTAAGTGGCTTCGCTACTCCCGAGCGCATTTTTTCCCCGACCGCCTTGTTTTCGTTTCGCGAGACTGAATTCATTTCGCACGTCTGAATTCTTCACATTCACAATACCGGACATACAAAAATAAACATACTACACGCATTCTTCGATACGCGATTTATCAAAGGAACAACACAAATAAACCCGCGGGAGCGAAGCGACGAACGGGTTAATTGGATTCGCAAACATGTCAGGGCACTCGCGGTGAAATGTTAATTTAAAATTATCGATTCTTTTGTAAGGCATAACCGAAATAAATAAATCATAAAATTATTATTTTTTGTTTAATATTATACAATGTGTCCAGAAAAGGTGCGATAATCTTCATTGGTTATAAACTAACCATACATACATATTGGTGATGTGCAAGATCAATTGCTCAATCCTTGCAAGTCGCTTGATCTTTTTGATCAGTGATTGAACCGATCGACTCGATCTTCTGTATCAGCTCGATCTTTCTGATCAACTCGATAGGTTCAATCTTTTCGAGGATCTCGATAATTCATTACGATGATCGATCTAGTCCATCACTACTTAGTGATTTATAGTAGAACATTGAAGTAAAAAAATATAACATTATATTTTTTTCATAAATCTACGTGAGCTAATTTTTGAAGTATACATCAAAATAAAAAAAATGATCTAGTCATGTTTGTCAAAAATTTACTGTGTATTTTGTCCAGTATTGAAAAATGGGAAGTATCGCACCTTTTCAGACCATTTTGTATTATACTATTACAAATAATAATTTAATAAAATGTTCAACCACCATTCATCTAGCGTATAATTTGATGATGCCACATGAAATTAGGCAAAAGATGGCGCTTAAGTCGTCTTCCATTTATTAATAAAGAATAATGTTTGTTTGTATTAGTGATGAGCAAAATCAAATATTTAAATAATCAATTCATTTAAAAACCTATAAAGAATAAAGAACATTTAATTTTAAAATGTCTCAATTAGTTATAGAAACAATAATTACAACAAATATGTAAGGCAGAGCTGTACTGACGATGGATTGATCCCGAAACACGTGTCTGCTGATAGCGTTACTTCATATTAACGTTTTTTGCTCTTTACATTAAATTTTTTCTAATCAAAAATTGTTGCATGATGTAATATGTTATTCCACATTTAGCTCTCTGACATTTTGACTTACGTTATGTAAGTACTTTAAAGAAATGCACATTAAAACAACTACTTCTCGGGCAAATACCCCGCCAGACATTGATCAAAAATTGTTACAAGATGCAATATGTTATTGATATGCAACAGCAGGTGTACATTATGTAATTCAATGTCTGGCGGGGTATTTGCCCGCGAAGTAGTTGTTTTAATATGCTTTTGTCTAAAGTACTTGCGTAACGTAAGTCAAAATGTTCGAGAGATAAAATAATGTATGAATTATCTTGAAATTATTTCATTTAAATTAAATAAATAAATATTTTTTTTCTTTTTCTTTTTTGCATTACATTTTTTCGATTCAAAAATGGTAGCATCATACAATATATTATTGTTATGCAACAGAAAATGTCCATTATTGAAAATGTGTTTTAAGTACTTATATAGCATAAGTGAAAATGTCACAGTAGTTAAAGAAGGAATTATTTATTAATTTAAAAAATCGTTTTATTTCATTTATTTAAATAACTGTGACCAAGAGAATAAATACTGTTTTCTATTGATATAACAACTACATTTAAGTTTTTAATCACACATTTTCATTACCAAAATAATTGATTATTGAAATAATCGATTTTGCTCCTCACTAGTGTGTATACCGTATTGCCTCGTAAATGCAAGATAATAGCATGCTATATTAGTTAATAGCAAAAACAAATAACAATAACAAAATAAGTGCTTTTAAATATTCATTTTTTTTTTAAATTTAATGTCGTGAATCTGTGTAATCTTTTTCTAGAGAAAATCATTAGTAGGTGCCCATAAATAAGACAATAATTATACTCTCTCAACTATTAGATCGCAATAAAAAAATATTTCCGTTTTATTACGATTATGTAAATCGACAACAAAACGTAAAAGTTTGACATACCTTCTTCGGGTTTATTTTACCTCGATAAGTTCTGAACTACAATAAACACAAAAACCAACTATTTTCTTCTTGATCGAATGCATCGTTTTTATCCTTGATTCCCATTTTCCGTGCGCATCAGCGCAACTCGAGTGGGTTTTTAGGAAAAGCCGGTTTCGAAATTTTCGCCCATGTTTACACTTACTTACACATCATCTGTCTAATCGTGAGATCGTGTCCGTCCGGTATAAACAAAGTGCACGTTTGCGAAAACCGCCCGGCGATTTTAAGGAGAACCGCAAGAAGCGACGGTTCCAGGAGATTGCGAATGTGGAAAGAGCCGATGTTGCGACATTTCTAATGGATAAGTTTCATGAACTTGAACCAACACAAATGATCAATATAAATACAATACTCCATAAAACATATTATCTTGTAAAACAAACGTTACAAAAAAAAAAAAAAACAAAAAAAAAACACTTAAAGGAAATAAAATTAAATACTCTATAAAACTTTAAATTTTACAATTAATAACACCTGCAGTATGATGTCATTAATTGTTAAATTTAAAGTTTTATGGAACATTTAATTTTTCTTATATATTTAGAAACATCTTTATTCCTAAAGAATACATACATATTTAATTTAATATACAATACATGAAACAATTTAAAACAAATGTATATTCTTAAGACTGTGATTTTACGCCTAATAAACGGTGCGATTAATGACAGAACGTGCAATGGTTTTTAAAAAATGTGTGTGTTTATTTTATTCCAACTTTGATTTTTCAACCTAGCGGCAACACCTGAACTAAATGATATCGTCGAACTAATTTGTTCTCATTGACTATTTTATAGGATTAAGGAGTATACAAATAATAATATAATGAATGTATAATATATGGATATTAAGAGGAAGACTTTTCACGTATAATCAGATATATTTAATATAGAAATAATGTTTTACATTGGTAATATTAGATTGAACTCACTTGTTTTAGTTTAAAACTAAACTTAAAGTTTATTTTGCTGTTAAACTTAAATGAATTTAATTTACAAGTCTAACAGAAACAATAACTTCATTTTTTTAATAGCTCTTGTGAGGGTTGGTGCTCTTATTAGTAATAAATTTCATTTTGTTATTAACAACTTATAACGAATTAAAAGCCTCAGTTCTTAATTCCTGATGTCTAAATTCCATCCTACCTTTGAAGCTGCTTGAAATAGGCCATGAATATCTCGAACCGTTTAGGTTGTAAAAAAATAAGTGGCTGTTATCAATAATCAACAATTTTTATTGTTATTATTTGAATGTGGACGATCTAGAAACGCGAAAAGTGTTGATAATAAATGGAATGCGCCGCATACTTGTGTTTCGATCAACAAAATTTCCGAACCGCATTCCTGGGATTCCTCCGAATAGATAAAATAAACACTCCAAGGATCCATTCGCGTTGATTAAACACAAATAATTAATTTCCGAAGGAACACGATCCATTCGAGATGCCTCGAATAGTAAATATTTTCTTGGAATAAATTTTGTTCGATTCTGTTGTATTTGCGTAACCTTGTAACAAATAAACACAGAATTTTTTAATTGTATTTTAAAAAATATTTATTAAAATTGTTTCTTTAAAATTATTAATACTTTTAATAATCAAATATAAGTAGTTAATATTATAATAATATATATTATATATTAAATATAAATAATTTATTAAAAATATATCAATAATAATAAATAAAAATACAGATTTAAATGAATAATTTTAAATTTATCAACCCATTTTCAATGTTTAATTTTCTTAAAAATGGTCTAATATGTTTCTCTTTATCTCAATTATAATGAAAATTTTCAATTAGATTTTCTTATATGCCGATTTATGATTCTTCAACTGTGTTTCGTATTTAATTTAAATAATTTCAATTTATATAAATAATAATTTTAGTAAAAAAAACTGAGAGTATTTAAGAAAGGATTCTCGCATAAACGGTACAAAAATGACGTAAAAAAAAAAGTCACAGTAACTAAAGGGAAAATGCTTAATTATTTTCAATTTATTTTTATTTCATTTAAAAACACAATTAAAAAATACAACAAAAGGAACGATCAGAGTAGATTATCGTGACTAAATATTGCTAGAATCACAGAAGGAACGAATATTCAATTAATTTTTCATTTAACACGTATGCCTGTACTAATTATTCATAGATTGATTTAGAATTGAGAAATAATTTTTGGATCGTATTAAAATGCATATTAAATTAATTTTTCATTTAACACGTATGCCTGTACTAATATTCATAGATTGATTTAGAATTGAGAAATAATTTTTGGATCGTATTAAAATGCAACATAATTATAGATTATATTGCAAACAATTCTTAGATCAAGCAATATCATTCGCGAATCCGGGATTAATCAATCCTAGATCGATTCAAGCATTAAGCTACGAGTATTAGTACGGCTAGTAGTGAAACATTGAATTATATTCTACGGATTAAATCATTCGGAATTGGTTTTACTGATTTTTATTCAATTTTCCGACTAGTTTCGATTATAAGTCGGTATAAATACTTATACCAAAGTAAGATAATATTATTTTTATATTTGAAATATTCCCAATGCATTTATAAATTATTATAAAAATGAATTATTTGTAGATGGAATCACTTCGTTAGTCTTAAACTCGGAGATATTTTTATATCATGAACTACATATTTTCATAAAAAAATATTTTTTTCTAGTTATAAATTATTTTGATCCCATCACTAAAAATGTTTCCAACATGCAATGCGAATTACTAATCTCCTCAATTGTTCGCTCATTTTTCAAGTTTGTAAACACGTACATAAGTTTCTATTATTAATTTTTATCGATGGCCATAAATGTGGGTTAACGATTCGGATGTCGTGCGCGTGCATATTTTACCATTGGCTGAAATGTGTTTTTAAACAGCCGTGCAATTTTTGGATTTTGCAAGGTTTGCATCACCCGCGATCACTGACACCATCGTCCCGGAATTCCGCGGAAGGAGGCGCTCGAACGTGATCTCATCCGACGCCGATTTCAGCGTTTTCGCAATTCTCGATCAAAACATAAAAGAATGGAAGAGAGATACAATGAAGAAGCGAAGAAAAACGGTAATCATAGCGCAATTGTAATTCAATGGAATTCAACTAGGCAATTATTGAGGCATTACAAAAACGTTTTTGACGATGATTGCCTATCAAAATTGTTATGAAAAGGTGAATCCCTAAAAAATATAATAAGCATTTATTACATTGAGTTTATTTTTAACTAACTAAACATCTTTATTCGAATGTGTATATGAATATACAATAATAATATATAAAATTAGATTTATATTCTGCATAAGAATCGGCAATCGAGGTCTTTCAGCCATTTATTTTTATATATATAAACATCTTTATTCCCAAAAGTAACCAACAAATTTATATTTTTATACAGAATATTTAAAAACAACAATTTATATATACATACAATATACTTCAGGGAAACGGCTATCGACAGTAGGTCTTTTCTATTTAATTATTTAAAAAAAATATAATCAAGTAAATAAAAATAAAAAGGCTAAATTATTTTTATTTACTTGATTATATTTTTTTTAAATAATTAAATAGAAAATATAATTTGGAAATAATTAATAACAGATAATAATAGTAATAATAAATTTATTTACCCCGACACCAATTGGTAAAAGGGTAAGATAATATTAATTTTATATTTATCGATTATATATATATATATAAATTTATTTCCCAACAGAAATACAGATTATCCAATTACAGAGAAACATATACATAAAAATAACAAGTAAATAAATTCAGATCTTTCTATAATCACTGCAATAACTTGCATAATATAAGAATAAAAACAAATATCCTTTAAAACCACTACTCAGATATATAGCAATAGATATGGATTTGAATCGGGTGGTTACAATACAGCTACTTTTTTAGACTTCTCAAAGACATATAATCCGCACCAAAACAGCTGTCAAATCGTTAATTCATATTTGAGTAATAGAAAGCAAAGAGTCTCGTAAAATGAATACTTGTCAAAATCAGTAAGGCTCGTATGTGGTGTACCGCAAGGCTCTGTTTTACAATTTGAAAATAATTAATTACAGTCACTGCAATAACTTGCTTAATATAAAAACAAATAGAAATATCCTTTAAAACCACTACTTAGGGCCGCTTCTACAATTGATAGTAATAGCTTTAACGAAGTAGACCTTCGGTATTGTGCATTCTAGTTTAACCGCTGAGATCTTCGGTAGAAATGATCGAAAAGCACGTTGACTGACGAATATTATTATTATTATTATTATTATTATAAGTGACGGAGTTTGAATCTACGTTTTTTTTTGGTAAGTTATAGAAAATACTTTTTATTTTTTATGTGATTACAATCGAACAAAAATAATGCGTTCTTTCCTCCTGGAATTTTATTTCGGTTTCGAGTTCTTCGAAGTAATCGCAGTAGTAATTTTCGCAATTCTTTTTCGGTTTGTATATTTGAGGTATGAAAAATAAGTTTGTTTAAAACGCGTTCGAAATTCCACAGCTGCTATTTACACTACGATGTGTAAGTACATACACTAATTTATGGGCATGCGAGGAATTCGTGGAGGAATCCAACAATCGTAGAAAGCGTATTGTGTGTTTGCATTTCACGTTGTTTTATTGGAATTGCAATTAGCATTCGACATTTTTCAAATATTTTAAATACATGTAATATTATCTATATACATATTTCTTCATCGCAATACTAATATAATTCCCAAACGAAAATATCCTTCAATAACAATTGTATAATACATAACCTCCTTTCACACAAAGTCTGATATTTGAAATGACATTAGCGATCATGACCCCAATAAATAGTTAGAGACAGATAAATTATGGAATTATGTATTTAACCGTTAACTTTAACTTTATTTTACGGAATTCTCCATTAACATCTATGGGTATAACTTAAACAAAATTGTACAAAATAAGCCTAGAACTGAATCATCTATGCCTTGTGTTTTTTGTCACCGCTCCGTTAGACAATTTACATGATAATTTCACAATAAGCACAGTTAGTGCTTTTACTCAAGCTATATATGAGGGATTTGAATCAGATGGTTATACTACAGTTACATTCTTAGACCTCTCAAAGGCATTTGACTGTGTTTCTCATCACTTTCTTCTGTGTAAACTATATTGCTACAATCTGCACCCAAACAGCTGTCAACTCATTGATTCATATTTGAGTAATATAAAGCAAAGAGTCTCGTATAAGGAAGACTTGTCCAAATCAGTAAGGTTAGAATGTGTAATAGATATATATTTTTTTTTGGGAGGAGGGAAGGAAGGAATGGGTTATGATTTCTTATTATTCATAATTTAATCCTACACCAATATGTGGTAGAAGGATATAAGATCATATATACTATTCATAATTTAACACAAATGAAATAAAATTTAAAAAGCAAATAAACAATTCACACATTTTATTAATGTTTCATCAACATAAAAATTGTTGCTAAAACGTTATTTATTTTTTTAATCAGTTAGTTAGAATCCTCTAAACACCCCCCCCCCCCCCATCTACGCCACTGGTAGTACCACAAGGCTCTATTTTATGACCACTTTTCTATTATACATCAATGATCTACTACCCCAGTTGAGCAGTTCTACCATCCTATTTTTTGATGACACAACTTTTTTAATACGACCACAGAGCTTAATGAAGCTAATTGACTGAATGAAGAAACTGTGAAGGGTGTTATGAAGTGGATCACACTAAATGTAATGTTAAGCCTAGCAAATCTGTAAAATTGATTTTCTCTTTAAAATAAGATATTGTTAAAATAAATTTCTTAGCATTCATCCTGCGACTGATGTGGCGTAAAAATGAAAGTGACATTACCAACAAATTTGCAAATCTATTTTGCTTATTAGATCTCCAAAATAATCACTTCCCTAAAGTGTATTAATGGTCGCATATCACCCTCTATTGTGGATGTTATTTATCTTACGACATTTTTTCAGTGGATCATTCTAGCTGTTTAAAGAGGTTATTTGCACTACAACATCGGGTCATACAAATAATAACGTTGCTTGATTATAGAACTGACTGCCGCCACCCGTTTATTAATCTAGGTGTAGTAACACTACTTGGCCTTTCCGCATTGAAATGTGTCACATAAAAAATCTTACCACTTATATTAAACAAAGCAATATACATCAGTATAGCACTAAAAATAAAGATTGTAATGAAAAACACTTATAAACTTTGTTTCGTATAACGCTTTAGTTTTACTTGTGACTGCAGTTTCGGTAAATTCAGCTTGCCACTATTTAACATGAAAACTGAATTTGCCGAAACTGCAGTCATAAGTAAAAATAAAGAGTTATAGAAAACAAAGTTTAGAAGTGTTTTTCATTATCATATTTAAACATGTATAACGAAGTAGAATCCTCCACAATAGAAAAAAAAAAGAAATAATGACCACCATAGACTTACTAAGACAGAAAATTAGTGATGGGCAAGATCGATAAGAAAAAGATTGACTTTCAGGTGATCGAGCTGCGTACCGATGTGAATTTATCCACGGTTTTCAAGCCACAGTTTCTTCCGTCATGGTGGATGCGCCGGGTAATCCGTGGTTAATCCACTAATATCTATTTTCATTTATTTATTATTATTAGCCTATTAGTAGAAGTTGTAAAACTTACTTATTATTATTAACCTATTAGTAGAAATACTAAAACTTACTTTGAATAACACTATTATTATTTTCATTACAATTTTTAAATTTTCTTTCTGTCATCCAGGAATTTCAACATAAAAGTCAAAAACGGTTGACCTTGGCGCACTTTAATTTTGATTCATTTCTCTTAGATTGTTACTAGATATCTTAGGATATCTATAGCTATGAAAAAAAAAATTATTGACTGAGATGGTTCTTAAGATATCTAGAAACAATCAAAGGCAAAGAAATCGAATTTAAAGTGCGCCAAAGTCAACCGTTTGGACTTTGAAGTTTGATCGATTTTGTATTGAAAACCGTGGATGACAAAAAATAGTTATAATAAAAAAATAAACTTTTTTATTGGCTGAGATGGTTCTTAAGACATCTAGGTAGAATCTAAGATAAAGAAATCGAATTTAAAGTGCGCCAAAGTTAGCCGTTTTGGACTTTTAAGTTTGTTCGATTTTGTATTGAAAACCGTGAATGACAAAAAAATAGTTATAATAAAAAAATAAACATTTTTATTGGTTGAGATGGTTCTTAAGACATCTTGGTAGAATCTAAAATAAAGAAATCGAATTTAAAGTGCGCTAAAGTCAGCCGTTTTGGACTTTGAAGTTTGATCGATTTTGTATTGAAAACCGTGGATGACAAAAAAATAGTTATAATAAAAAAATAAACTTTTTTATTGGCTGAGATGGTTCTTAAGACATCTAGGTAGGTAGAATCTAAGATAAAGAAATCGAATTTAAAGTGCGTCAAAGTCAACCGTTTGGACTTTGAAGTTTGTTCGATTTTGTATTGAAAACCGTGGATGTCAAAAAAAAATAATTATAATAAAAGAAATAAACTTTTTTTATTGGTTGAGATAGTTCTTAAGACATCTAGAAACAATTTAAGACAAATATAAATATACAAATATAAACTTCATAGGACCCAAGTTGTACAATAAGTTACTGGATAATGTTTAACGCTTGCCACATTCCAAATTTAAACAAACACTGAAACTATATTTTGCCAGCAATGCTTTTTACAGCATTGATGAGTGTTTTTCTGATGATTTTGCTGGACTGCATGTGGCTCTAAATTAACATTATTTTATTTCAATGTTATTTAATTGTAGACCTAAGTTTTTGTATATATGTTAATTATTATATTTTACATTAAATGTTTATTTTAATGTTGTATGTATTGACATGGTAGGAGACATTGTAATATTAATATTATTAAAAACTATTATTTATTTGTTGTATTTATTATTGACTCATGTAAACGCTACGTAATCAATAAATTCTAATATTTGTCAAAGGCATGCGATGTTCGTTCAAAAAGTAAGGTGACTCTTCAAATTTCTCGGGCAACGTACATTCGATTATCGATTTTTTGTTGTTGTTGTAAGAGATTTTTTGGTCAAAACAAAATGACAATAATGTCTCAGCCACCTTATTCACATGATTTAGGCGACTTTTTCCTGCCCCTAAAGCTGAAAAAACCTATGAAAGAACGGAGATTTGCAACGATTGATGAAATAAAAACTGCATCAGTGGAGGAGCTCAAGACTATACCAAAAAAAAAAAATGCTTATGAGAAGTGCTTTGAGGACTGGATTACGTTGAAGGGGACAATATAAATATTGATGAATAAATATTTTTCATAAAATTATAAAGTCACCTTACTTTTTGAACACACCTCGTATATATGTATAAAGATAGGCAGAAAAACCTATGGTCGATAGCCAATTGGCAAGTAATATTGTAAATAATATCTATTTGTTAGAACGTATAAACTTAAAGATATTGTTGTTCCACTTATTATTATTCCACTAGTGTATTATGATGATCATTGTGACGATCGATTTAAAATTAGTACAGATTTTCAATAATTAAGTTCTTCAACAAAGAACTAAATTTGAACATTCTAAAAATGTCTGCTGGATCCGTTAATCCAGAAGGCATTTTTTTGATAATCATTTTCAAATTTTACCAATAAGACTACGACTTTATCATTGAAATCGTACGTACCAAAATATTACCTTACCAACGTTGGAGGAGGCAAAATTTGTTAATCACTACATTTAAAGAACTGCATTGAATGGTCTATTGTGTCATTTTCAATTTAATTTATTTCAAAAATTCAATGGTTTAGGTTATTATTTGAAGAAACTACAAAATCACAATCCTTGTGAAAAAAGTTTTATAATTTTAATAATCATAATAATTTTGTTTTTCCTGTCAATATATCTGAAGATAATTTGTAATTATTTTTAAATAAATTCCAATGCTTAATTGATACACCGTTGTTAGCGCGCATATTTCAGTTATCTGAAACTCGAGAATAAAAATTCCCCCGTTTCGTGGGTATGCACGTAATGTGGAAAATATTTGAATGCATAATCGGCCGGTAGTGGTGTCACCGCGTCGAGACAAAAACAAATGAATGATGCGTGGTATGTAAAGCAAAGCGGCGCGTCCTTGTTCCCATGCGGCGGATGATGGGAAATTGGAATTTAACAACAAACGAGAGCCGCGCACACATGTTTTTCGTAGAGAAAAAAATTCCAACACACACACACACGCATTATTGCAACAGATGTAAGCCATCCTCGCCGCACAGAAATCCAATCTGTGCACCCGAACCGGAGATGAATCCACCCACCCACATGTTGTAAACATTAAAATTCCTCAAGATAAAAAAATAAACGAATGAAAATAATAATAATAATAATAATGGTATATTTATTTCAAATATTTTATGAAAAAATTGTTTTGCCCCAACCTTTGTGCTCTCCTGCTGTTTGTACTTGTTCACTTCTGGAAGAATCTCCTGCCCTTCATTATCCCGAGCGATACATTACAGAAATGAACAGGCGGTATAATCATTATTTATGTAACAATCTTTATTAATATAATATACAAAATAAAAATTACAAAATCACATATACAGTGTGGGCCACGAATAATGACCATTAAAAATTTTCCTGACCGCGAAAAATTTTGAAAAAAAAAAACCTTATTGCAAGGTAAGTTTAATAAGTGGAAAATATTTTGACTTTCTTTCACTTCCGGTTGTACCGGAAATGGCTAACAATTTTGTTAATTTAAATGGATCATCCTATATATATTTTTTTTCAGATTCCCCGTTCAATTGCCTAACCAATGAGTGGTTAGGCAATTAATTTATGTCTACATAACTCTTACAGTAGCCTTACACCGAAAGGTAGATAGGCAAAGGAATAATAAAAAAAAAAACTCTTACAGTTTTTGAGGTAAAAATGTATTTGTCAAATTTTAACCTCAAATTGACGTTTCGAAAAATGCCTATAACTTGTTGTTTCTACTACAAGACAGATCAGCGACATCTTGAATTATTAGTAATAGATCTGTTTAGAAACAAAAAAATAACATCTGTCAATTTTGACAGTATGTATTTTAAATGTGTCAATATTTCAGTGCCCTCTTAAAAACAGCATAACTCATTTTTTTTCAAATGGAATAACCAACCACTCATAGGTGGATTGGCAAGACAATTTGCATTATTATGCATCCCCATATGCAGAGCAAGTAGTTTTTGAGTTATTTCGTTATTTCTCTCCTTCTAAAATTTTTGCACAATCGAGTAATACTCAACATTTTTAATTGAGTACATTTTAGTATTTTATAAGTAATAAACAAATATTGGACACACTTTTTTTAATTGATACAATTTTACTTTCTAACAGTTTTTTTTTATTTTCGATTGAAGAGAAGAGTTAAGTCACTCATTTAGATAAAAATTTAATGACTATAATCGAGGTCATTAAAGATATTTTATTATCTAATTAAAAAAAAAACAAGTTCTGAATACTTCGATTGCTGAATGTTTCCCTTTAAGAAAATTTAATAATGCAAATACAAATAAATAAAACCGAACGTAATCAAGGACGTGGATTAACGATGTCAAGATTAAATACATATAGTTTCATATTAGCATTAATTTTCTCGTCGCTGAATTGAAAATCGAGGAATTCCAGCACGCGCGCGCTTTGAATTCTTTTCGGCTGGTTTATGCTTGTTTTTTTCTTTATTTCGCTCCGTCTCTCTCTTTCTCTCGTGCTTTTGACTTACAAAACCCATAATGGTATAATAAAAAAAAAACTGGATCCCGAGGCGGGTGATCGATCGACGGAATTTCTTAATCGCCAAACCTGACGATTCCGACGTGAAATATGCTCATTTTTCAAGCGGGCTTTGAAACCACGTCTCTACAAAAATATATAATTAATCTTATTCTCATAAGTTGTGTGTATGAAAAAAAAAGTGTGTATGGTTTTACAATGTGGTATAATAAAAGCAGATATATTTTAGATAAGAGGATGTCAGAGGAAATACAGCGTGCGTATAAAATAAAATATTTTTTATGCAGTGCGAGTGTATAGTCTGGAACTATCGCAATAAATCTTTTAGTAGACGTTTTTGAAAAAAAAAAAAAATCTTCGAACATGTCAATTTTTATCTCAAATCAGATATTTTTTACTGTAATTGTCACTTAAGGATAGTCTTTTGTTTTTGAGGAATGACGTAATATTTTTGATTAATGGTTAAATATTTAAACATTGGTAGTTCATATTATATAAAATAAATATGAATAGATTATTAAAAATCAACCAATAAAACACAGATTAGATTGAATAACCAGATCATCGCTAGAATCGACCACTTGGGTTAATTTTTATTTTGCAATTTCCGCTACTGATATTAAAATATGTTATATATGTAAAATTGTATTATTCTGTTTATATGTGATTTACAGTCATGCTATTTATCTAAACATTTTGAATATTGTTATTATTCTGTATAAAGGTGATGTACCGTAAATAAATGAATTGAATATTGAACTATAAATTCTCGGCTATTTATTTTATATTTTGAATAAAATTCTCACTTAACCCGAGGTGAAACATTTTTATTAATAATGATAGGGAATTAAAACACTTCGTTTTTTATGTTTCACAGTTTTTTTTTTTTGAAATCCTATTTTTTAAACTTTGATAGTTTACACTAGTGATGGTCGTTAAGGAATGATTTCAATAAACGAATGATCGATACTTGAATTATGTTTATAATCGTCTGATCAATCCAATATCACTCGAATCATCATTCAAATGATCATGCGAATGGTTTGTCGATTACCGATTATCGAAATGATTTGAATAATTTATTCCATTCTCTTTTTTTAGAATTTCAAATAATTGCCTTTTTTTAACAGTAATCCATTTTTATATTTCCCGTGTTTATATAAAAAATAGTTTGAAATAAATATTTAATTTCTATGCCACTAGTCTCAGAATTTGTGTTGGGCCGACTCGACTGAGAATAATCGATCAAATTTGGAAAGAACATGAAATTCTAAGACCAAATTCGCCAAAAAGTACGATACTGTATATTGAAATATTCAAGATAATTGCTTTATTCCAGACTTTATACTCCCATTGTATATAATTTGTATTATAATTCAATTAAAAACTGTAAATAATATATCTGAATAACAAAGAATTTTATGAAATAAATATGAATAAATTATTAAAAATCAACCAATAAAACACAGATTAGATTGAATAACTTTAAATTCTCTTGAAAATGGGCTAATAACCCGAAACTAGTCGAGAATTTAAAGTTATTCAATCTAATATGTGTTTTATTGGTTGATTATTAATAATTTATTCATATTTATTTAATTATAACAAAGAATTTATTATATAAAAGGAAATAATAGCAGGAATAATATGAGATTTTAAATTTTAATAATGACTTATCTAAACCGCAAAAGTCGAAGATAAACTGTTTCAGTGGTTGGCCATTATCAACCATGTCATTTCAATAATATATCTCTCACCAATTCGCAACAAACCGAAGCGTTTCAAAGCTTAAAATAATTGAGTGCGAAATGCAGTATGTCGGACGCGTAACCAGCTATGAAAACAGCGGTTGGCAGCAGAAAAACAATTTCATTAATTATGACGTTTTGTATGCAAGAAGAGAATTATTGGTTTTTTTATTAATGTTAGAAACAGAATATTTATTCACTTGGTCATAGTTATTTAAAATAAATTAAATACAAAGAAATTTGAAAACATTATTATTGCATTAAATATTTTGGAATATATCCCAGGACTTATTAAACTTACTTTGCATCAAACGGAATCCAAACATTCTTCCAAAACTACAAATCTGCAATATATTTATTCATCTCATAACTCATCAACAACTTATTGACTGATTTACATAAAGACAAGGACTTTCGACTGAAATACCAATAGTCGATAGTCATTTTGTTAATAATAAATTAAATATTGTATTGTAACAAAGCCTCAATAATAATATTATATATATATATATATATATATATATACAGAGAGCTTTTTTTATCAGTTCATTCATTTCCCCTACGTATACCTGCAAAATACGCGAGTCAAATGCATTAATGTATGTGTGTTTAGTTGCCTATAACACGCAACTGAACACACATATGCCAAATAGTCAACTAAACATACACGCATTAATCAATTTAATGCGTTTGACTCGCGTTTTTTTTTTTGCAGGTATACACTTACCCTAATGTATACTGATAAAAAAACCTCTCTGTATATTCGAATATAAAAATTATTGCATTGTACAAAAATTTCCAAAAAAAAGTTACGAAATACATACCGCTAATTTTATTGTTTTATATGATTATTTAGACCTTTAGCAACAATCTAAGAACAAAAACAAGTTTCTGAATTGTGACAAACACCTTCGTTTTGGACCTTGAATCTGATTTGTCTAAGTCTTTATTCGAAGCTAATAATTGAAAGTAAAAAATATTTTAAATTAAGTTGGACATGTATTATTACAGTTCTTGTATAATTAGGTTATTTTCATTCGTTTGAATCACTTTAAAAATAAATAATTTACCCGGCGCCTCCGCCATGGTGGAGGAGCCGGATACATCCGTGGCTGGAAATCCGTGGGTAACTTCACATCGGTATGTTCATTGTGTAGTGTTTGTTTGTATTTTCTCGAGAAGTAGTTGTTTATATTACTATTTGTTTTTTTAATGTACTTACATTATGTAAGCCAAAAAGTTGCAGTAAAAATAATAACAAGTTATACAAACAAAGTTCAAAAGTGTTTTATTTAATAAACTCAAAATGTATAATCAAGTGAAAGTCTTAACAATCAACAAAAAAAATAATAATTAATTATTCAATTGTGTAAATTAATTTTATAGCTTATATACAAAGAAATTTGAAAACATTCTTTGTATTTAAGTTATAAATTCTTCTTTTAAAATATCTAATGAAAAAATAACAAGAGATCAAAACAGTTTTGTATAAAAGTGTTTTATTTTAGCGTGTTTAAGTTATAAATTCTTTTTTTTTAAATATCTAATGAAAAAATAACATGAAATGAAAACAGTTTTAACTTTGTATAAAAATGTTTTATTTTAGCAACGCAGCAGAAGCCTTAACAATTAATGAATTAAATAATAATTACTTTAAACAAAATAATAGTAGAAGTAATTTGAGTAAAACGAGTCTTAATAATGAAGTATTTAAATCACTCGAAAATAATTATAGATGGACAAAGGTCGATTTTTTTAATACTTTTAAATTACAATAATTTTCTTGATTTCACTTATTCTAGTTATGTGAATATATTAGAGGCGTCAAAAACAGGGCGATTTCTGCAATCCAAATTATTTTAAATCACATTTTGATGGGTAGATTTAATATAAATACTTGTTTTTTGTTTCACTTATTTTCTATATTTTACGACTAGTTTTGGTCATACGACCATTATCAAGCTTACATCAATGCGGTTCTTATTTATACCTAAGGGATTAAGGCAATTAATCACGTCAGCAAAGTGTCAAATTCAATATCAAATATTCTCAATAGTTTCAATAGTCTGTAAATAAAACAACAAATCTAAGAGAAATATTAACAAACAACAAAGACCCAACAGAACTAGGTGAAAAAAAGTGGCGTTTATAAGATACAGTGTGGTGATTGCAACTCAATTTATATTGGACAAACTTGGAGATAATTTAAAAAGAGAATACAAGAGCATGAAAAATCCATCATGGAAAAACAACCAAAAATACGGTTTGCCCAACATTGTATCGACGAACACCACTTTTTCAATACACAAAACCCTCAAAATAATTCAAAAATCAAAAAAATAAATTACTGGGACGATAAGGGTCGATAGCCATTTAATAATTAATTAATTTTTGTGTGATATACATAATCAATGTTTGTTTCGTTGTTGTAACTAAATTATTGGGAAAATTTGTACATAAAATGATGGCTTATAACAGGTAAAGAAATCACAAATAACAACTCCGATGTAATTATGTATAAATAAGAACCGCATTGATATAATTAGTTAGTAAGAAAACGCCACTTATCATTTATTGATCTCGCCAATATTAGTCACTTATAGCATTTTTGTATTTTTTCGCTCTCTTTTTAGTGTATAGCGAAATGTTCTACTAACTGTAATTATTTATATTGTATATGTTATTTTATATTTTTTGTAATATTGAAAAAGGAGAAATCCGTAAATAAATAAATAAATAAAAAAAACTGTCGCAAAATAAAGAAAATAAATCTAACAAAAAAACAAGTGTTTAAGTTAAATCTACCAATTAAACTGTGATTTGAAATATGTTTCACCTAGTGTTGGATGAGTCAATTGACTCAACAGTTCAAATTAATTTACTTATCAAAATAAATATTTTTTTACAAATAGAAAAGAGTACTTGGTCACAATTATTTTATAAATTAAATAAAAATGATTTGAAAATAATTAATAAATTATTTCCACATTTAGCTCTGTGACATTTTGACTTATAGAAAAGAGTATTTATTCGCTTGGTCACAGTTATTTAATAAATTAAATGACGTAAACGTAAGTTAAAATGTCACAGAGCTAAATATGGAAATAATTTATTAATTATTTTTAAATCATTTTTATTTAAAATATTTTTATTTCCATTTTATAAATGAAAATACTTTTATTTATTCTGATTAATTATAATTACACAAATAATTTGAAAATAAACGTTTCTAAAAAAAGTTTTCTCCGATCCTGAATTTCATATTATTGTATTGTTTAGTTTTAAGTTCAGTGTTTGTATCTATTATGTATTTTTGTGTTGTATATTGTATTATTCATGTAAATGGCAAGCCGTTGAAATAAATAAATAAATAATTTTCTAGCATCTCTGTATTCATTAATACATACTAATTAAATGTTTTTTTATTAATTTTACACATTTAAAATGTCTTTTTTTTTTGGTTAATCACATTGAGATTACTTTATTTCTAAAAATTATTCACAAAAGAAAACCTCCGGACAATCAATCGTCTATATAAAAAAATACACCATATATAAAAATTTGTTAATCAAATGTTGCTCATTTCTTCCACTACAAAATTAAAGTATAAAATAAATATACTACTCTATACATAAATCATATGTCCCATTGATGAGAACTTCATAATTAATTAATCAATTATTGAATACTTTCCTATAGAATGATTAAAAGAAAAATACAAACTACTATTGTATAAGGACACGGAAAAAAAAACTATACATATAAAAAGATTATTACAATTAATAAATTAGTACATTTCGTATCTTCCTTACTCCAGAGGTGGCAATTACCGATACATATGGAATACCACGGACGAACGTCCGTCCTTGCGTCTTCATCTCCGCAAACACTCGACAATCTTATCGCGTGCCACAACCGAAGTGAAAACCGTGCCATATTTCCCTGAATACCATTCATTCCCATTCCTCTTTCTCATCTCCATTCAACGCTTGAAACCCACCTCTCTTTTTTCTTCGCGTGCGTTTTCAAATCTCATAATCTAGCAGATGAAGAGGAAAATAGAACGGAAAGCGCATGTTTTTATGTTTTTCCGTAGATTTAAACCACTTAAAATTCCTCAGCATATATTTAATTTCTTGAGCTTTCTGTTGTTTTCCATTTGAAATTAAAAAAAAAGAGAGTTGATAATTGTCTGTGTAATTTCAAAAATTTTAGAAGACGCAAAAAACTTGTTAATATTTATAAATTATTAGTTATGTCAATATAGATTTTTTTTATATTTATAAGGCTTAACTACTGGCAGGTATATGCGATTTTCTTTTTTTATTTATATCTTCGTTATTTGAAGCAATAATTCAATACAATGAAGACATTCTTATAGCACTTTTTTATGAACTAATCGATGGCGTACTAATTTTACTAATAGCACCTTTCGTTTTTTCTGGACCATCATCAACTTTCTTATTTCTTATGGGCGCCATATTGGTTTTTATCAGATTAAAATCCTCTATTTTTTCTGATTACAATGATATATCATACCTTTATTGTAATTAGTTATCTTCTTTTTTGGAATTGTCTTTATTGACACTAAAGAAGTACTCATTTTTAGCAACTAGATGGATGTCGTTCTGTCATGACCATAGTAGTCGACGCCAGTAAAGTGGGAAGGGTTTTAGTCGGTAGTGAAGATCCACCTCAAACTAGACGGAAAGGAAAAGCAGGAAAGCTCCTGAGGCATTCCAGAGCTCACACAAGAATATTAAGCGGGTACATTACTGGTCATTACGGCCTCCGGAAACACCTCTAAAGATTAAATATACAGGGGGAGGATCTATGCAGAGGTTGTAATGAGCAAGAGGAGGACACATCATTCACGAATGTCCAGCGCTGTCAAGGATAAGACATCCCATGGGCAAGAAAAGGCCTCAAACTAGTAAAGGGACCCAGTTAAAACTGATCCACGGAGAGATATTGGACATCACCAGATTTGCAGAATGGGCCATATCATTGGGATGGAAGTACCACAATGGGCCTAAGGTTTGGTCTAAGTGGTTGCGATGTACGAGCTATGGTTGTTACTGCAATATTCATGTCTTACATAACTTCAAATTTTTAACAAGTGAACAGAAAACTCAAATTGTTACATGGTTTTATGGATGTTATTCAATGAATGAAATCGCAAATAATTTGTTTGTTTTGACATACGATGTGACAGTAGACATCAGTTCGGTCTTCCATGTTATACATTTGTTTGAGGAAACTGGTTCTGTAAATCCACAATATAAATACTACCAAATAAAGCATCAAATGCGGGAGTAGCTCAAATGGTCAAGAACTTATGGTTTATAAAATGATAACAGAAAATGACAAGTTATCAACAAGAGCACTTGTAGAAAAATCAGGTTCCTAATCAAAACCATAGATTGATGAACTTATTTTACATCATTTTAGCTCCATTGATTGATGAACTTATCTTCTATTAATTTAGCTCCATATTTTCATTATTCCCTTTTTATGTTAGTTCCTAGTCAAAACCATAGATTTATGAACTTATTTTCTACCAATTTAGCTCCATTTATCAGTATTAGTTTTTATGTTGGTTCCTAACTACAGATTGATGAACTTATCTTTCATCAATTCAGCTCCACGTATTTGTTTTATTCAAACATAAATAAAACCATTAATAAAAATTATTCGTTTCCTTTCTCGCACTCTTAAAATCATTTATTTTTCTCTCAGGTGTTTCCAAATCACGATTCCGTGATTTCATGTCAAAATCGTGTTTTAAAAATACGCGAGCCGAAACACGATAATAATAAAAAAACAACAGTTTTCTTTTCGTTCCATCTTTCTCGTGTCCATTATTATCTTAAACGTCGCGTGGAATTTGTACCGAAATCCACGGCCCCGAAAATCCGCCCAAAAGAAACGGAGGAGAAAAGCGCGATCGCCGAAAACGAGACGCGACCGAGAAGGACGGCCAGCGTTGTAAACGGAGGCGAGCAGATGCCGAGTGTGAAGTAGGAATTCCGATCGATGGCATGCGGTCGTACTACTTCAAAATACTCCCAACGCGATGACAGAAATAAGTGAGCATTGTGACGATATTCCGAATGTTCATAAACATGCTCAACGATTAGATTTATTGCCGCCGGTGTTTTTGTAAACACCTAATCGCTTGTACGTCCGATTGAATTGGGAAAAAAATGATAGCTGCTAAACGTCTTAATTAATTGGGCATCTCAAGTATCAAAGTCTAGTTGTGATTCATGTGTGTATATATATTTTTTTTAGAAAAGTTATCGTTTTAATGTGAACTGCGACTTCTATAAATAACCACGCAATTATACAATTTAAATGTTTTATCATTTATGTTGAATTGTTGAGTAAAACAAACCATTTTTTTTAATTGAACACAGTTTTTGATCCATAACATGGATTTTCAAAATATAAGTGCATCAGCAATTAATCACTTCTCAACCAGAAATAGCGTTTAGTTAAGGCTGTGATCCCCAATACGTTTCCGTTTTAAAGGATTAACGATGTTATACAGTCATAAAAAATAAACATTAAATACAAGCAGATAGCTGATTTACAGATGAACATCAGATATTTGTTATTTTTTAAAAACAAAAAAAGGGAAAAATATTTTTTTAAAAATTAATTTAATTTACAAAAATACATCTAATCTATATAAAATACATTCTACTACACCTGGAAAGTCTTCCTCTTAAATATTAAATACATTCATAATATTATTTTATTATTGTAACTATTCATTGTATCATGTATGTATGTTACTGTATTTAATGGCATCCGTTAATTGAATAAATAAATAAATAAAATAAATATATTATTAGTAAACTCGTTAATCCTATTAAATAGTCAATGAGAACAAATTTAGTTCGACGCCATCATTTTTATTATGGAACAGTATCTAGCAGTTCAGATGTTTGTCGCTAGATTGAAAAATCAAAGTTGGAAAAAATAAACACACACATTTTGTAAAAATCGCAGCCTTAAATAAACATCGACATAAAAAAATAATATAAGTATCAACAATATAAAACCACGTGTGTTTTATTTAAAAAATGATTCTTTTTTATTTCTTTAAATTGTTTAATTTAGCTATATAAAGAATTTAGTCACAATCAATTTTTTTTTCTTCTTTACTTCACCCTTATTTATTCGCAACACATTTTTTTAATTGTTTAATTTAGCTATATGAAGAATTTAGTCACAATTCTTTTCTTTTTTCTTCTTTACTTCACCCTTATTTATTTTTTATGGAGTGAAAAATTAAATTACGAACTTGTAGCTTAATTGATTAAAATCTTTACACTTTACAATGGTTTTGATAGAGCGCCAAAATACAAAAAAATATACTGGGACAAAAATGAAGCTAAAGTGGATAAATGTATGCTTTTGATTAGGAACCAACATAAAACAAGGAATACTGAAAAAATTGGAGCTAAAATGGTGTAAGATAAATTCATTAATCTATAGTTTTGATTAGGAACCAATATAAAAAGAAATAAATTAAAGACGACGCAAGCGCCACCTTTTGCCTAATTTCAAGTGTCTTTAATTTATTATGAATAATATCGGGTATATAACCCCAACACAATTTCCGTTCAGTCGCCTTCATCAAGGCATTGCACATGGAACACACTAGTCTGATGAGGTTCGAAAAACCGAAATGGCCATCACTAGTTATCCATACGCTAGAAGAATGGTGGCTGAACGTTTCATTAAATGTAAAAAGAAATACTGATTTAGGTTATAATTTAAAAACAAAAGACAATAGCTAATTTCTGTTTTCACAATTGAGATTGTCTTAAAAAAGAGCTCGAGGAAGCGCCATTTGTTTTTTGTTTTTTCTATATCTTCTAAAAACTTAAATTTCCTATAGCAACATGCAATTTGGGTCACCTTGTACTTTTAACTATTATAGTGCTGGAGTTATTGTTAATCCACTATTAGTTACTAGGCTGGATTGCAAAAAGTTAATATAATTAGTATTTCTTGAACAGCAATTAGTGGACTTAAAATGATTTACTAAAATGTTCAGTCTCCATTAATATGAAAATTATTTTAAACAAAATACTTTATGGTTCATAATAACTGAAAATTAATTTAAACAAAATACTTTATCGTTCATAATAACTGAAAATTATATGAAATAAATATGAATAAATTATTAAAAATCAACCAATAAAACACAGATTAGATTGAATAACTTTAAATTCTCGACTAGTTTCGGGTTATCAGCCCATTTTCAAGAGAATTTAAAATTTGTTTTATTAAATTTCTATGGATATTTACATTAATGGATATATTGATTTTTTAATTTTAATTTTTATTTTAATTTTATTGTGGGGCAGGCAAAATAATTTCATACAATATGAACTACCAATGTCTAAATATTAAAACCATTAATTATATTAAACTGAAAATTAATTTAAACAAAATACTTTATGGTTCATAATAACTGAAAAGGTAACAAAAGCGCCATCTATTGCCTAATTTTATATGGCATTGTCAACAATTTGGGTTTACACGTAGAATTTGGTATTTAGTCATTTTACTTTATAGTTCAATTATCACATAACTTTAAAATTCGGCAATAAGCATTATTAAAATGCAAGGTGGTCAGAAAAGGTGTGATAATCTTCAGGTAAAGTGGTTCATTGATTAATTTAAGTAAAAAAATATTGTATGGTTCTTCATTAACACTCACGAGGCCATTGATATAATAAATATGTGACTAGAAATCAGTAAAATTTTTGAAATATTTTGATGAAAATTATTTCTATTAACATCTAGTTAAACATTTCAAATGTTTATTTAATGATAAGTCGATTATTAATAGCAATAATTATACATAAACATGTTAAAAACAAATTCTAGTCACATATTTAGGATATTAATTAGTGTTGGGCAAAATCGAGTGAATCTAGTAATCGAGTATTTCTGAATAACCAATTTTAAGTAGCTAAAGTTATTAAATAACAATAAAATTGAGTTTATTAATCAATAGGTAAAACTTTCAAATATTAATATTATAAATAACATTAAGAAAATTATCATAAACTTCATTTTGCAGTGACAAAAAAGATCGAAAAGATCGACTATGCCCATTTCTAATATTAATTACCCAATATTAATTTTTTTTTGTATTTTTTTATTTTAAAAACTTTTTTTATGCTTTTTTTACTTAAAATTGATGAACCACTTTAAATGAAGATTATCACATCTTTTCTAGCCACTCTGTATTATCACACAAGTTAATATTTTTTATAATTCAAATTTATGTTTATTTATGTGTATATTTCAATTGTATGTTTTTTTTGCGCTTGAACACGAACCTAAAAACGAGTTATAAATAATTTCCGGCTTGATTATTATTTACCGACATCGAATTATCAGCCGACGAAACAAATAAAACGAGCACCGGCGTAATCGCGTTACCATTGATTAGGCCATAACCTACTTGTTTATATTTGGAAATGTGCAAATATTTTTCGAACAACAGACGTGATATAAAAAATATAAAAATGAACTTACAATATTAATTTATAAAACACTTTCTAGCTTTCTTTTGTATAATAGACAATGCTTTTTTATTTGGAATTAATGATTTTGGAAATAAAATGATGTATAACGAAGAACTATGAAAGACCACAAGGTTTGTATTGTATATTATTTATTCTATTTCCATCGTGTTTATAGTCCAGCCCTCTATACATCTCTGTCAAACCAAAAATATTGCTTTTCCATTATGTAATTCAATGATTTTTCATTCCATTTTTCCGACAAAAAAACATAACTTACATACACTGTAAGTTTTTCACGAACATCCTTACATAATATTATTTTCTTGTTGCATAGCAGTACTACTGGCATTGTAACGGTTTGAGTCGATAATATTTAATGAAAGGTACCCATAAATCAAAATTACAAGGCTACCTGTAGACACGTGTTTCGGGATTCATCACTCATCAGTGCAGCTTTATTCTATAAGCCTTTAGTTGTTAAACATTTTTATATACCGTCTTCACCGGGATCTCAGATGAAAATGATTGCGCTCGGCGACGGGCGCATGCAATGAACAAAATTATGTAGGGATGTTTGTCAAAAACTTACAGTGTTATAATATTAGTGGTGTTAGTGGTTTAGCTAGAATTGCAGTCCTATTGAAGGATTGAATATTTTCATATAAATAATTACACTAAAAAAATATAAATTATATAAACTGTTAAAAAGCATAATTTTGAATACTCGACAGCTAGTCATTAAAAATTCACCATAAATACATATTAATTAGTCAAATACAAAATCAAAATTTCATATTGATCCGAAAAATAATTTCAAAGACTTTTTTATTTTTTTAACATCCTATATACTACATAAAATATATATCGAACGTATAACAAAAATCGATGACGAAGTTGGCATTGGAAATTTAAAGTCATGTCTGAACTAAAATCACACGCGCACATGACTGGTTGTCATGTTGACAAGTCAGTCAATAACCCCTAATTGTCGTAAACATGTTTCCTAAGGTACATAAAACGTTTATGATTGAATATTATTTTCGTAATGGGCGAAAAGTTTGTGGAGAGTGACAATATTCTGTTCCAGATTGTTTGGAGGAATTTCGAAATCAATTTCACTGTTTAACCACAACCAGCATTTCACGCGTGTGATCTTAGTACAGACATGACTCGAGACTTCCAACGCCAACTTTGTCGTCGATTTTTGTCATACGCTCGATATAAATTAGTATGCGAATTTTCCCACGAAACACGAATTTGTGTGAAGGTATTTTAATAATACTTATCGCCGAATTTTAAAGCTATTTGATAATTGCATCATAAAGTGTTTTTTTATTTAAATTAATCTATGGCTTAATTATAAGAAAAGTTTTACCGGCGATTAATTTTAATCGTCGTCAACGAAATTAAAATTCTTAATTTTAATTTTTTTTGACGACGATTAAAATTAATCGCCGGTAACAAAAATATAGACATGATAAAAGCTATGATTAGCGCTAATGTCATGATAACTTAATTAAGACGTTAGTTATGAGAAAAGAATACGGCCCAATTTTTTTAGGTTGCAATGTTTATTGGTTTACATTATGTATATTAAATGCGAATTATTTAAATAATTATCTGTAATAGTACCAGCATAACACGTAAACGCCTCATCACCATCATCATTGCTGGTAAATATTCCATTTTTAATGCGAGTCGAACATTATTATTGTTCATGATGTAAATAATGATTACTGATAGTAGTCGATATCCATCAAATAATATAATAGGTAGGCGTATCAAAATAAGACACGTTAAACTAAGTTAACTAAGTTCTTCAAATTTAATATAATTTTAGAGCCAACTACCTAGACGATGCATGGTCCTAACAAGATTGTGCAACGTGTTAAATTTAAAATACTTTCCATTTCTAAAAGACGTGAAATCTAGACCACAGCACGAATTACACGATCATTTCTTCGCAAGATCCAAGTTATTTTGGGCTTGTTGATTTTTCGTTTTTTTTGCAATTAATAATTGATACTACAACCAGTTCTATTGGCATGCCAGCCAGAGGCTTAACCTGCACGTCACCGGGATGGATTAAACAGAACAATTATCGTGCAGGTTAAACCTCAGGCTGGCATGCTGATGCAACTGGTTGTAGTATGAATGTTAATGGATGATTGTATCCCAATTGAATTTCCCAAAAAAATAATAAATGTGACTAGGTTGAATGGTTGGTAGATACTAATACTTATCATTAAATTAATTAATTAAAGAAATAGCGATTAATAATGGATATGATAATAAATTAATAGATTCACTAATAAAGAGGAAAAAAAATAATTGATGATATATAACGCTGACATAAAAGAAAAGAAAACATGGAATAAACTACAATATATTAATGGCTTATCACACAAAATTAAAAGAACCTTAAATGGGAAGGAATTTAATACAATCTAAAAAGGATATTTGTTAATAATAAACCTATAATTAAGAAAGCGCAAAAATGTGGTGTTTATAAAATAAAATGTAGAGATTGCGATGCAATGTATATCGGACAAACTGGACGGAATTTCGAAAAACGAATAAAAGAACACAAAAAATATATAATAGATAATAAAAAAACAACGGGGTTCGCGAAATATTGTATCGAATCCAACCATTTTTTCAATCCGGAAGATTTTGAAATATTATATACGGGTAATAAAGAACAGGAATTGAATTTAAGAGAAGGCCTAGAAATCAGCAAGGCAATAAAACGGGGAAAACACCTAGTAAACGAATTCGATGACATCTGGAACTCACCAATTCTTAAGTCCCTTATTACCATAATAATAAAAAAATAAATAAAAAAAATTGTATATATATTCATGTAAAATTAATTTTCTGTACACTCCTTGAGAATGACGTGAGTCGAAACTAGTCGGAGGATATAAAACATTTAGTGAAACAAATCAAGTGTATTTTTCAAACTATTAATATTGTGATCATGTTTCATCAAGTGATTAATGAGAACCAAATCAAAGATCTAATACTCATGTCTGTATGGTAAAAAAGTATTGTTTTTCCAGTAGTCATCGAATAATAACATTTTGAAATCGATCTTCAATCAAATTAAGTCGAATAAAAAGTTGTAACAAAAGAAATGAAATGGATTGTTTCTGAAAGTTGGTTTAATTAACGCATATTTAAGCATAAATATATTTCTATATGGACTGTTAAAAAATAACAATAAAATGGATGCTCTGCAGTTTCTGGAAGTTGGTTCATTAAGTTTTCAACCAAGGCCATTTCGAGGGTTGATGGCCAGATTCGGAGAGGATTCATGTCTTCTTCTATCAATGATGACGGGGTAAGGAAATTAGGAAAATGGACCTGCACAGGAAAATGTTTAGATAAATGTTACAAAACGAAATAATATTTTTTATAGCGAATTTAACTTATTCAATCAACTACATTTTTGTGATTAGTGTGATAGGCGCACAAAAACACACATTAATTACATTAATTAAATAGAAAAGAGTATTTATTTCAATGTCCGGCGTGGGTATTTGCCCGGGAAGTAGTTGTTTTAACGTACTTACGTAACGTAAGTCAAAAGTCACAGAGCTAAATGTGAAAATAATTTATTAATTATTTTCAAATCATTTTCATTTAATATAAATTAATTAAACAATTTAAGAGATTGTATATAATCATTTTTTTAAATAATTACTTAATCAATTTAATTCATTTTAGTAATGCATGTTTTTAAGAAAAATGTACCCGAAAAACGTCTAACTTAGTAAATTTAGAGGCGAGGGATGATTTGAATGGTATCTAAACTAAGGAATAACAGAAATGTAGAAATGCGAAATGTTTAGTTTCAGTAACATTTCTTTTCCTACAAAATGCTTCTTTAGTGACTCTTCCATATGCATCCGCAGAAACTGATTACTTTTGACATATAAAAAATACTGAAAATTAGTTCTCTTGCAAAATATAACGATTTAACATCTTAATGATGGTCATTGTCTTTTCTATGTTTTTTTTGTGATAATTTTTTTATATCATTTTAATAATGATTAAAAGACAGAAAAAATCAAAAATGCCAGCTTATTCCAGCCCTGTGTTTGTATTACTAGTGTTAAATATTAAAAATTGATTAAATTTCCAAAAAGTAGAATTAGAAATGGGCAAATTCGATTATTTCAATAATCGAATACGAAATAATCGACTATTTTTGGTAATTAAATCAATTCTATAATATTACAATCACAGATATTATAGAATTGATTTAATTACCAAAAATAGTCGATTATTTCGTATTCGATTATTGAAATAATCGAATTTGCCCATTAAATCTAATTTGAAATAAATATGAATAAAATATTAAAAATCAACCAATAAAACACAGATTAGATTGAATAATAAATGTAATTGTTATAATTACCATTTCCATAACTAATTGAGATATTTTAAAATTAAGTTTTCTTCATTCTTTGTAGTTTTCAATTAAATCCATTAAATAATCGATTTTGCCTATTACTAGGATCAATTATTCAATTTCTTAATCAACTGTTTGTTGATATGAGTAGTATTGACAAAACAAAATATTAAGATACTCAAAATATGTTTTTTTTTTTTTTGATAAAAATGATGAATGTTTCTATTTTCGTTTATCTATTTTCTGGTTAAGCTTATGAGTATTGACTTACCGGATAATGCCATATTATTCTGCTGTTGCTGCGTCTCCTGGATCATAGTCGCGGCTCTGGACAGCACTTCCAGCGGTGACTCTCCGCTCTCCATCTCCTCCTGGAAACCAAACGGAATGCCGGGGTTATCAATCAGGCAGGCAGTCGCGTTCCTCCGTTAATTATTTATTTATTATTTGTACATTTCACGGCCCCTCCGCCGTTGGTTCCGATAACAGTCGAAGTCCGACCTCATTCACAACACCATTCAAACCCGCTCACACCGAACAACGGCCAAGTCGCTCGCTCATCTACTTACTTGCTTAGTACGACTTCCTAATTCTAATTCCACAATAACAATACACACTCAACACACAATGGGTTGAATGCGTGGTTTCTACGGTGATTAATCGCATTCCTTTGATATTTGTACAAACAAAAAATAATGTAAATGGGTTGGATGTTGCGTTCCAATGAGGAATTTGGATTCAGTGGGAACTTTTAAAAATTGAGGTTAACTGGTATGGAAATTTTATGAATTTAATGTATATTTTTTAAAAAAAGTTGAATTTCTCACTTTTATTAGTTCCAAGAAATAATGATAAAGTAATCAATATTTCACAACCAATAAAAATGTATCATTCTTACTTTGTGGTAAACTATTTCCTTGTATAATGGCTTTTGTAATCTTCTGTAATGGATTTTGATAATATCAGGACTCACTGATGAAATATACGATTGTATTTGTTAAATATATATATTATCATTATGAAATTCCATACACTATTTTTCTCCACTCCTTTTTGATTTTTGAAATTTTTTTTGCTTGTTGGAATTCAAGTCCTATTTCTTCGGAAATCTTCGCTATTCTTGCAAGAATAGATCCCTCAAGGCTCCATACTGGGCCCATTATTATTCAATCGTTTCATTAACGATCTTTCCAATCTACTAGAGTGCAAACACCTTTTATATGCTGATGATCTAATGATTTTTTCAACAATTACGAATATACAGATAGTTTTTTTTTATGAGTATACATTAGAGAAGGTGCAAAAAACGGGAGGCAAACGCATTGAACATAATTTGAAGTCTAGCACGATTGATTTAATTCGCATATGTATGTTTAGTTGCGTGTTATAGGCACATACATCAATGTGTTGACTCGCGTATTTTACAGGTATACATAGGGGAAATGTATACTGATACAAAAAGCTCTCTGTAGATGATTGCCTAAGTTTACAAAATCAACTTAATGTTATTTCGAATTGGTGCAGTACAAATAAACTTAATCTGAACAGCAATAAGTGTAAATTTATCTCCTTTACCAAAAAATCCAAACCAATTACATTTAACTATGTAGTGAGTAACAATTCTATTGAGCAAGTCAATGTATTCAAAGATCTTGGTGTTTGGTTTGATGATAACTTTACATTTAATCCTCACGTTCAATCTCTTGTTAAGAGTTCCTTTAAAGTATTAGGATTTATCCATCGTATTTCTGCGAACTTGCGGAATCCGAATGCTTTGAAATCTCTATTCAATATTTATGTACGTTCAAAGTTGGAATATGCTTCATTAATTTGGTATCCACAATTTCAACTTCAGATTAATCTTGTGGAAAGTAAATAGAAAACAGTATTCATTTCACTTGGTCACAGTTATTTAAATATATTAAATAAAAATGATTTGAAAATAATTAATAAATTATTTCCACATTTAGCTCTGTGACTATTGACTTACTTACGTAAGTACGTTAAACAAATGCACATTAAAACAACTACTTCCCGGGCAAATACCCACGCCGGACATTGAATTACATAATGTACACCTGCTGTTGCATATCAATAAAATATTGCATAATGCAACAAAATTTTTATCCGAGAAAATTTTTATGTAAAAACAACAAAAATTAACGTTACTTAATATAAGGCCATCTGTGGAAAGTGTTCAAGGAAGATTTCTTAAATTTCTATACCTGAAGACTGAGGGTCATTATCCTGAGAGAGGATGTGATCATTCTCGTTTGCTTGACAAATGTAATGTCGAATCTCTTGAATGCCGACGTTACAAGTCTAGTATCTCATTTATACATAAATTATCGACAGCCACGATATTTTACAACTAATTGGTTTGAATATTCCTACTTTCAACAGTAGTCAAGACTACATCAGCTTTAATAACTTTAATCAACTACCTCCAACTTGTGATATCTTTTTTGAATCACTAAAATCCATAGTTGCTTTATGTCAATCAAATAATTAGGTTTTTATTATTTTCTTTATAATGTTAAAATACGCTATATTGTTGTTATCTTGTAATTGGGAAATCTTTGTTTCCTATTGGGCAATAAATATTATTATTATTTCGATAATAACATACAGTTCAGATACAAAGTGGATTTAATACGTATTCATCATTATCAAGCTCTTCATTCCTCAATTTCTGAGGTGGATTGTTCCTCTTCTTCTCTTTCTGTCTTGTTAGGTTTGCGTGCCTTTTGGCTGCGTTTATTATTTCTTTCCATTCTTTCCTGTCTCTTTTTTTTTCTTTCTCTTTGCTGTTACTGTTATTAGCTTTTCCACCTAGACACTTGGATTTTGTTTTTTCTTCGTTGGTTAATTAAAGCGATAAACAAATTAACAGTAGCAGCTAAATATGGTCTCTAATATCCAGCTGCTACTGTTAATTTGTTTATCGCTTTAATTAATTCCTTTTTAGAGTTTGCTACAATTCATATGTCGTCTATTCCTTGAATGTTGTCTGTTATAATGTTTTTATTTTGCATGTTAGTTTCTCTCATTATGCCTTCGAGTGCCAAGTTAAATAGGGTTGGAGAGATTGCGTCGGCTTGCTTTACTCCTTTCTTTATTTCAAATGCTTCGCTTGTGATTCCTTGGAAATTTTTCTTGGGCCTTGGTATATTTTAATAGCAGTGCTATCATTATTTTCAGTTTTATTGGAATTCCAAACATATCCATTATGCAATATTTTATTGTTGTGCAACAGTACATTATGTAATTCAATGTCTGGCGTGGGTATTTGCCCGGGAAGTAGTTGTTTTAATGTGCATTTGTTTAACGTACTTACGTAACGTAAATCAAAAGTCACAGAGGTAAATGTGAAAATAATTTAAAAATTATTTTCAAATCATTTTTATTTATTATATATTTTTTTTCAATTCCATCAAAGTTTTTCGAACTTTCGAGCATCCTTGAGTAATCACTTCATTATCCCGTCGGTCTCGGGACGTATTTTTGTCTCTCCCCCGATTACAAAACTTTATTACCTTGTTTGTTCTTTAGCGAGGGTGAGGGTCCGACAGTTATTTATACCTGCCAACCGTAAAACTCCAGTAGTCATAACAAGAAGGTAATAAAATCAGCACCGCAAAAGCGCGCGCGGTCGTTTGACCGCAAGTAACAAATTAAAAACGGCTGTTTTAACGCGACAACATCGATTGTTGACTGTAAACGATAAGAAACGTTAAAAAGGATAAAATGGATTTGTCATATCTAAACCAAAGAATGCACAAAAAAAGATAGGAAACGGTTATTTATTTTTTGGTGTTAAAACAAAAATAGTTAATCGGTTTGAATTAAAGTATCCTATTGTATATCCAAGAACTTTTCTAGAAGAATATATCACATACATTTTTATGTATGTCATATATTCCTCAATAGTTTTTATGAGAACTATGAACACTAAGCCTTATCATTTTTATTATTTTTTTTTTCACAACAAAACAAAAATCTGCAGAGTGTAATTTCAGAGAACTCTTTCTAAAATCTTTAACATATTATTATATAATAATAGAAAAAAAACCGTTTAGCCGAAAAATTTGCCTCAAACCCTATCAATTACAATCTCCTACACCCTTTGTGCATTCCCCGAAACCAAAATATCACTCCCAAACGTAAACGTTTCACCATCACCATTCATGATTTCATTTCATCCTTTCATGACTTTAGTGATCACGACGAGTAAATTCATTTCATAAGACAATGGACGACATTAGCGATTAAAACCTTTTTGACACAGCAACTGACAAGGACAGATGCCTACAAAATCAGGCGGAAAGACCAACGGTCGATAGCCAATTGGCAGAAGAATTTATTTTTATGTTAGTTATTTATTGTATTTATTTATTATTATTACTTTGTTAAAAATAATCTGCCAATAAAGATTTATATATATATAGAAAAAAGATTTATTCACTTGGTCACAGTTATTTAAATAAATTAAATAAAACAATTTGAAAATAACTAATTACCAAATTATTTCCCTTCAGCTACTGTGACATAATGACTTATGTTATCTATAAGTATTTTAACAAATATCCAATAATAGACATTTTCTGTTGCATAACAATAACACACTATACAATGCAACATTTTTTGTATGCAACAGCAAATGTTTATTATTGGACATTTGTTAAAGTATTTATGTAACATAAGTCATAATGTCACAGTAGCTAAAGGGAAAATAATTTATTAATTATTTTCAAATTCTTTTTTTTTAATATATTCTTATATCTTCAATTTAAGTCTCATTAATCACTTGGTAAAACATTTTAGTAATATTAGGAATTGTTGACTAAGTTACACTTGGTTGGTTTTAGACGTGTAAAACAAATCTAGTGTAACTTAGTCAGCAATTCCTAATAATACTCTTATATCTTAAAGTGAGTTCAGAACATTATTCATAAATAATTTAAAGGATATTTAAACAAACGAAATTATTTATTTATTTAAATATCTTTTAAATTAAATTAACATGTATAACAAAGTAGAAGCCTCAACTATTAAGAATTTAATTTCATTATTTATAAATATTTTAATAATAATAAATAAAATAATTCATAAATTAATGGTTTTAATATTTAGACATTGGTAGTTCATATTGTATGAAATAAATATGAATAAATTATTAAAAATCAACCAATAAAACACAGATTAGATTGAAAATGTGCTAATTACCCGAAACTAGTCGAGAATTTAAAGTTATTCAATCTAATCTGTGTTTTATTGGTTGATTTTTAATAATTTATTCATGTTTATTTCATATAATTCATAAATATTGCAACTACAATGGTTCAATCAGAAAAACAAAATAGTGTTGCATTTTCAAAATATTTGCAAATTCATTTTTTTAAATGGAACACCCTATAAGCCATTTGGATATTTCCTCCACGTCGGTAGAAAAGCCTTTTTATCCTAATCTAATAGATCATTTCAAGTGTTTTGATCGTCACAATTATACATTGAAAATATTAGCAGTTGCCTCGTTCAATTTGATATTCCATGAAGGAAATTATTTTTTTTTTCTTTCAAAAAGTAGAGTAGAAATGCATCATTTTGTACATTTCCAATCTTCAGTAGTGCATTTACTTAGACTCCCATGTAAATATAATAACGCACCCGTAAAATTAACTTTACACATTCACTACCATTCTGCCGTTCAGTTAGCGAGTCGGATGCTCGTAAATCAAATTAATCACCATCAATGTCAGTAAACGACTAGGCGGTCATTAAATGTTCGCGATTCCTGCGCTTATAACCAAAACGTCCGTTTTCTTTTTGCGACAGATGCCCGCTGAATTGACTCGTTTGCAATTGCGATGAAAACATCAAAGTTACAAACGGAAATTGAAATTAATCGAAAAATGTAAATGCGATTGAAAATTGATCTTCAGAAATAACATCACTGTTTTTTTATGTAAATTATGATGATTATCAAAATTAATAAGATCATTTTAAAACATGAGTGAACAAAAAAAATCACTGTTTTTAATAATCATAATTTACATAAATTATGATTATTGTCAAAATTAATAAATAAATTTTTAAATATGAGAGGATAGGAAGCAACTCTGATGGGATTATGCGTTCTAAAATATCAGTTTTGAACTTTCCTGGATTGGAAAAAATATTTTTTTAATATCCTCCTGTGCACGTCTACAGCCATAACACGGGCGAGAGTACTTTTTCAGTTATTATTGTAGATATTTAAAATATGTTTTCTCCGATATTTTAATTTATTAGTATTTTTAAAAAAAACTTCACGGTGCATTCCAAATTAAATTCAAAAATATATAAAATATAAGTAAAAAGCCTCTGATATATTTTCATAAGTATTTTTTACGATTTTTTTATTTAATCCTAATAATAATAATAATAATCTTTATTTCAATTTCAATTTACTTTATTAACGGAATCTCCATTTCCAAATTATAATTATTAACAATTACAATATTAACAGATATATACAGCAAAAAATGTTAATTGGCTATCGACCAATGGTCTTTCCACCTATTAATTATATTTTTTTTATAAAAACAATTTTTAAATGAAAAAAATGCCTTTTAAGTTAAAAAAAATAGACTTTTAAAATACTGCCACGAAGCGGGAGTTCCATATTAAATATTTAAGTACTTAATTATATCGAAGATATTTGTTAGTGAATACGTGAAATTTTCTTGGTGTAATATTTACATTTCATTCCTTTCTTCACTTCTGTATTATTTCAATACTATATGTACATTTCGAACTTATTGAATATTTGTTTAAGTACACTATGCTTTAAATGTACATTTAGTCACAGTGGAATTAAATTATTTTAATAATAATAATAATAATCTTTATTAACAGATATATACAGAAAGTATATAAAATAAGTAATAAACATTAACAAACTCAAATGTATAATTTATATCTGTTATCTGTTAATTGGCTATCGACCAATGGTCTTTCAGCCTAAATTATTTTATTATTCAATAAATTGCCACAAATTACCAAATATGGATAAAGTACGTGATTTGAGTGTAATATTTGACTTGACTTTTATACATCATATAAATAATATAAGTAGATCTCTCTTTACATTAGGCTTTGTATATAGATTCTCTAAGTAGTTAAGTTTAGAAGTATTTAAGACATTAATCTAATGAGACCTCACTTAGAGAATAGTATTCTCTAATTTGCTCACCATATTTTAATAATCAAATTGACTCAATAGAGAAAGTTCAAAATTAATTTTTATTACTTACTTCGTTTAAAATTGGTATAACCCGGGTAAATTATAGTCGATCATTTATGTTAGCCACAGCTAATTTGAAAACGTTACGCTATAGAAGAGTATTACTTGATCTGTATTATAGTTTCAAGTTGTTGAAGTGAACTGCAGTCATTTGGTTGGTGCCTTAAATTTCAGTTTATATTTTAACTACTGTAAATAGAAATAAACCAATATTTCGTTTGAATTTCCTTCGGTCCAGTTACAGCTCTAATAACCCAATGTGTCGCATAATGAGATATTATAATGTACTATTAACCCATCCAAACTTATATATTTTTTGTAAATCATATATTATGTTTAAATGACATTTATCCTTCATTAATTTTTCTGTCATTTGTTAATTATTACATATTTTGTTTATTTTTCATTATTATTAAGAATATTCCTCAGTAAGCTCTTTCAGTATTTTATAATTTAATTACTTTTGTGAACTTTATATCTAATGTTAATTATGTTGTAAAATGGAGATTTCCGCAAAATAAATAGTATTCAAAAACACAGAAGTGAAGAAAAGAATAAAATATATATATATATATACAGGGTGGCGCAAGATTACGATGAAGTCCAATATCTCAGTTATAAAGAAATATACAAAAAAATGTTACTTACATTATTAGTAGCTACCGTCAAAATTCACATTTTAAAATTAGTTTCATATATACAAGGTGTCCAATAATCACGTAACGTATCAAACATATGTTTTTTTTAAATGGAATGATATATTTTTTATGAAGATTTTCGATTTTACGTTTAAAAATAATCATTTTTTATATAAGATTTAATAGGTCAATTTTTCATAGTTTAAAAGTTATAAACAAATGAATGTTGAAATCGATAGATGTTTAGAGCCTAATATTTCAATAATGAAAAATGAAATAAACATTCTGTCAACGCCATACAAATGCAAAAATACTTAATAATAAAAGAAATACTCTTTTTTTCTCTTAAAACAAATTTTTATATAAAAGGTGAAGCAATACGCAAAATGATTTTTTTCTCTTTTTACTTAAATGGGACACCCTATATTTTTTATGCTATTTTAATAGAAAATTAATCACTCTTTATTTTTTATATAACATATTAAATTGCTACCGTCTACCGTTTTTGAGATATTTAATCTCAAATACAAATTTCGTATAGAATTTTTAATCAAAGTAGGCCGCGCCAGAACAACTAATTTATTTAGTTGTGAAAGTTAAGCGAACACAAATATAAAATAATTTAGTGAAACGAATAATCAAATGTATTAATTAAAATACATCATAATTCATACATATTTTTTTTACCACGGGATAAATGAGAATTTAATAAAAAAAGTAAATAAATATTAAGCTGTAATTATTTTAATACGCGATAATATTAAAAATTAAACAATTTAAATAGGTATATTCTTGGCTTTGCGCCAGGATCCAGGTACAACGAATCTTCTTATCTCAGGAATGCGTTCTCGGAGTGAGTCGTCGATCGTTTTTTTCTTCTTGATTTGCGATAATTGCGCTCTTGTATTTCGATTCAGTCGTCCGAAAACGCGCAGTGTTCACTATTCCGGTTTAATTTTTAACGTTAGAAATTATTAATAATTAAAACCGCGATTTTTTTTGTTTATGAACAAGTGGTAATTAGTGAGTGGTGGAGGTGAGTTGGTTTTCGATTCACCAGGAATGGGTTGGAAGTTATTTTTTCTATTAAGGTATGTTAATATTAATAATTTATTTTTAAACAGATTTTACGATTCCTATTATTATCATCAATTTATTCTCTAAAATTGCATTTGATTAAATAATTTGGTATAGAATTTTTAACCAAAGTAGGCCGCGCCAGAACAACTAATTTATTTAGTAACTTTCAACGCTTAATATTATAATTAGTAAGTAAAGTACATTTTACGTTACATTTTGTAACACTGGTGCAGTTAAACATACTTCTTCAATAAATGATTAATTTAATTGTTAAAAACTAACAACAACTATATTTTTTGGTTATTATTCGAAAAATATTTAAAATATTCCTATATACTTCTTAAATTGATTTATTTAAACAATTCATGTTTACTGAAAAACCGAAAATAGATACTAAGTGAAATAATAAAATATTTATATCATTATATTTTGTTAACATTTTTATGTATTTATTTCACACATTCACATTTTTTTTTTTTAATTCAATAGCATTCAAACATTTTGCAATTTTTTTCTTAAAAAATATGTCCCAATAACCATTATAACTCGCTAAATAATCGTTGAGCAACTATTTTCTTTATATTTTGCATGCGCCTTTAAATATCGATTGTCATTTGAATATCCTTTTAGGTTAGGGAGTAAGTATGTTATTAAATACCAGAAAACGATTATGAATTGCATTTGTTTTAATTATAGCCTACTTAAATTATAGATTATAAGCGAAACTTATAATTTTGTACTTTGAATTGAAATTGTGAAAAAATGGTAACAGATAGAGGTATAGTTTATTATACAAAAATTAAAGAACAATCAATTTTCTATCGAAATGGTGTAAAAAATATAGGGTGTTCCATTTAAGTGAAAAAAGAAAAAAATCATTTTGCGTATTGTTTCACCCTGTACACAACATTTGCTTTATGGTAACAAACGATTATTCCTTATATTATTAAGCATTTTTTCAATTAAATTGCGTTAACAGAAAGTTTACATCGTTTTTCATTTTTGAAAAATAAGGCCCCAATCTTCCATTGATTTCAACCTTAAATTATTTATAACTTTTAAAATATTAAAAACTGACCTAATAAACCTTATGTCAAAAAATGATTAATTTTAAGCGTAGAATCTTAAATTGACATTAAAAATATAGCATTCCATTTAAAAAATCATATGTTTGATATGTCACGTGATTATTGGACACCCTGTATATATGAAACCAATTTTAAAATGTGATGTTTTAGAGTAGCTACAAATTATGTCAGTAATATCTTTTTGTAAATTTCTAAATAACTGAGATATTGGACTTCATCGGAATCTTGCGCCACCCTGTATATTTTCAATGACCCCTTTCTACCCACATGGGTGTAGGGTAAGAATAAAATATAAATATTACTTAATTATATTTCAGGCTTTTCGGAATATAAGTGACTCTTGGCTACAATCTTCCAATACTAAGACTTGGTATTTTACTCTTAGTGATTTTTTAGAATTATTTATTTAAATAAGCGCACCCGACCGACAATCGGGGGACGTGGGTTCAAATCCCATCAGAGATGTTTCTTTTCCACTTTATATTTAATTAAATTTAAAATTATACCTAATTCTACACCTGAAAAGGTAGAAAGGGTCACTGAATATATACATATATTATACCTCAATGTTGTACATTGAAATATTTCTACAATTCATAAATTTGAACATATTTCAAACAAATATTGCAAAGAATTGAAATAAATAAACTTCATGACTTTCATATTGTTTCTGATAAAAGTGTGAATTTTCTAAGTTTATTTTAAAGGTGATACATTTTTTTATTTTTTTGTCATCATAATTTAAAAATCTAAGATATTTGTTGGTGAGTACGTGAAGTTTCTTGATATAATTTTTAATATTTGATTTCTTTCTTCACTTTTATAACACATTACATTTGTATATTAAATTTTGTTTGCATGTTTATTTATTTATTTGTCAATTTTACATAAAACTATTGAAAAAGAGCTTGAAATGTACATATAGTGATAAAAATAAAATAGTGAAGAAAGGAATAAAATATTACTACATTATAATTTAAAAATATTAGACAATTGACAATCGACATTGAAAATGAAATCTTGATACTCAAAATGTAAATAAAAAAAATGTTTTTATAAATAGAAAAGAGTATTCATTCACAGTCAGTTATTTGATAAATTAAATAAAAATGATTTGAAAATAATTAATAAATTATTTGCTTACTTTATTTAATTGTTTTAATATCCTTAATCATAAGACAAATCACAGATCTTCATCCTTTTTTTCACCTTGTAATTGTAATTTCTTTAATATGTAATGTTCAAATGTTTATATTTTTAATATATCATTACGTCAATTTCTTCGATAGCTAAGACGGCAAATACAATAACAATTGTGTAATGTTATCATCTAGTTTGAATTATTTTTTGTATGTTTAATATAATCCTGTAAAAAGGGCTTTTAAATGTTGAATAATAAAGTGCTATTAAATATACACCTGATTCAATAAAGAATAAAAGAGAAGTTATTTTATTTTTATTTATTCCTTTGCCTATCTACCTTTCGGTGTAAGGCTTATAAAAGAGAAGTAAGAAATTTTATTCAAGTTATCCAGTATTAGATAATGTTCACTTTTAAAACAATTGTGTGTTACTATGGTTTATTAGTTAAATTTTTGTTTGTGTATTTTTTTATTCCAAGGATTGATAATCGACTAAATGAAATTCCGGGAACCCTCGACAAATAACTTCAATTGTTTTGGAAGAACAATCGACGTTCATGTCGTTGATTAGACTACGTCGTTTCGTTCCGCGTCTTGATTAGCTTAGCTATGGAAACATGAAATGAGTTCGCGAAATTAACACGCGATTTTAATTGAGTTTCCTGCTGAAAAACCTTGACACTACCCTCGTCGGAGGTTAGAGATAGATACAGAAAAAAAAAACAATGGGAGGTAGTTTATTTTAATAAAAAAAAATGAGCAGGAAGAATATTTTAGTTCCATTTTCAACAGGACACTTTTTTATTTTAAAAACTAATTGTAGATATATACAGAAAAAAAAAACAATAGGAGGTATTTTATAAAAAAATAAAAGGAAGAACATTTTACTTCAATTTTCAACAAGACACTTTTTTATATTAAAAACTATTGATATTGAGCACAGTGTTTAGTGTTAAAAATGCAGGAATGAAGAAACGAATAAAATATTATTATAAACTGGTCGATAGCCAGTTTCAGAGTTGGAATTATATTGTGAACGTTAGTGTATTGTTAAATAATTGTATTGTAACTGTATATTCCAATCTCAGAAATAAAGATGTTTATGTATGTATTATTATATTATATCAAGAAAACTTCACTCACCGACAAATATCTTCAAAGACACTTTTCCACTGACTTGTGTTTGAGAACGATTATTAGAGAGCATAGACTTAACTAGGGGCAATTTTAGGGTTTCAGTGACCACCTCAAGCCCGATTTACAAAATTATCGAAAATTATAGTCTGTACCAGCAAAATAGAATAAATTCGACAGTTAACAAATAGGAAAATTTTCGTAAAAACACTTGAACACCTCGATTGGTATTTTTAGTTGTGCAAAAAATATATACAGGGTGTCATTTAGCAGTGGTCAACACCTACTTTCTTATTTTAAATACTAAATATACTGTATAATAATAGAAAAAAGGATTTATTCACTTGGAAACAGTTATTTGAATAAACTAAATAAAACTAATTTGAAAATAATTAATTAATAAATTATTTACTCTATAGCTACTGCAACATTTTGACTTATGTTACATAATACATTTGTTAAAGTACTTATGTAACATAAGTCAATTTAATATCTGCAAGACAACACCATCCTCTCTAGACCACTTATTTTTTTGTTGTTGAATAATAATCAATGATAGAAATACTTGTGTTTTTTTTTTTAATATTTATTTACGAAATTTCACTTCTTACACAATTTGCTCGATTCGTGTCTAAATTTTGAGAAAGCTTCAAATTAATTTTAGAAATTTGTATTTATGTCACGTTGATAATCGATTGACAACTTCTAAAAATTCAGTAATAAAAATCCCCTGCAGTTGAAACAGAACTACAACTATTCGTAATAAACACACTCTAAATTTGGCCATATTAAAAAACGACTTTAATTACGATTATTTTTTTACAGTTTAAAATATAATAATGTAGTAATTATGTAATAAATCCATGATATAAATGTAATTTATATAATAATAATAATAATCTTTATTAACAGATATATACAGCAAAATATACTAAATAAATATTAAAATTACAAAATCAAATTTCAATTTACTTTATTAACGGAATCTCCATTTCCAAATTACAATTATAATTACATATTAAAAATTTTATAAGAAAAGTGTGACGCTCTAAAAAGATTACAAAACATATGTATAAAAAAAGGCAAATGTATATTTTATATGTTAATTGGCTATCGATCAATGGTTTTTCCGCCTTTAATATAATATATTATATTATATTATATTATATTATATTATATTATATTATATTATATTATATTATATTATATTATATTATATTATATTATATTATATTATATTATATTATATAAAGCAAATATTATAATTATATAATATTTGTCTTTAGATATAATGCATATATTAAATAAAAATTACTTTTTATTTAATTTCTGCATTATTTTTTACTACTAATACTACTTTTATATTGTTTTCTCAATAGTTAACAACAATATATTTAGTAGGCTAAGGGCAGGTGCCTTAAAAAGGCACAATTTCCAAGGCGACCACCTGCGAACGAGAAAACTCTGACACATTTCGATGCGTGCCCGGCATACAAACGATCCACTCGCAAAAAATCATTACATTAACATTAATAGTCGTAATACCGCAAAATATTTCGAAATTGATAACAGAAGTCACACACGTGCTGCATGTCCCCGGAGGGGCACATAAAAAAAAATAAATACATATTCACATCCGGGAATAAAATTTATTCCAGCACAAACATTAACGAAATACATCTGATAACGAATTGTTGAATAACAAAAAAATCGTGTATGAACAAAAAAATCAGGCACACACATACACACAGAGATATGCGAAACACTGACCTCAATTTTGAAAATAATTGAAATTCCTCCGATAATTACACATCAGACACCGAAATCGGAACGCACTGTTTGTTGTTTATTTATCTGAATGAAGAAGAAAAAAAAATCGTACGAGTCAACGCACGAAAATCACCCCCGGCCGATCCATTCCCGTCCAGTGGGAACTCTTTCCCCATTCCTCCCCTCAGGCGGGCGTATTTTTTATTTACATTTACACCCCGAAAATCAATATACATGCACACCGCAGAAGACGAGGCGAAAAGAGGGATATCACGTGTCAGTGGTGGGACCCCCTGCGCCCCCGTGGAACTCACCCTTTGTCGCTTCGGCCGGTGGCCCCTTTTCGACACTGGCACTGTACGGAGCCGGAGCACGATTTTTCCAGCACTAATTCACACGTAAACGGGCGCAATTGTGCGAAGAATTTGACATTTCGGTCAAACCTGCGATCGCGGTATGCGAGGAATCCCAACTATTTACTTTAAACCCCTGCTGGAAAACGCGCGAACTACACAGCCCGACTTACAATATGAAACACTCAAAATAAAAAAGTGAAATAAACTTTAAAACAAACCAAAATTTACATAAAACAACTAAATAAACCAACTTTAATCAATAATAAACAATTTCCTTAATCAAAAAACATTAATTAATTGATAATAACATACGGAATTTACTTCAATTCATTCACCGCTGTGAGTGCAGCTTCTTTCCGATTGGTCGGCGGTCCGTGTCGCATCGGTGACTTCGAACAAGGAAATCAGTTTCGATACGAAACAAGTTTTACACTCCGTTCACTTTCCCGGCACCAAAATATTCGACATCGAAACTTTTTTCTGGTTCGCAAGAGTGTTTCGAATTAACAGTGAGCGCCAAATGTTGCAGCCGTTCGATTTTTATTAGTGTTGTTTTTGTGTGTAAAAAATAGTTATTCCTTCAAGGAGAAATATCTAATTCTTATATGATTACATAAAAAACGGTTAATAACTATATAATTTTCAATTAAATTGTCTAGGCCAAATTAAATTAACTTTACAAAAAGTGTTACAAAAAAGGCTATCTTTATAAAATGATAAAGCACACAAAAATATTTGCGTATAGTACATAATAATCATAAATTGTAGTAATAAAAAAGTCTAAAAACTTTTGAGTATTTTCATTTATTCTATTACCATTATTATAGTCATTATTTGTATTATAATTTATTTGTCCATAGTTTCCCAATATCTAATTAAAAATATATAATGGGTTTTATTTAAAGTTATTACGAAATATTTATTTTTTAATAAGAAAGATTCATTTGCAGACTTTTTAGCGTGACATGATATGCAACCAAATATACACTATTTATTTTAAATTTAAATTGTAAGTTATTCATAGAAATAATTTTCTAATAAATTATTATTCTGCCCATCTAAGAGGTGGAGAATATTTATGAATAAATTATTTAATTTAAAATTACTACCATTAAGTAATATTAATTTGAAGAAATTTAACTAAAGCGAACTTCGAATTTGTTGACACATAATTTCTATTTCCGACGATTATATTAATTATTATTAACAAGCATAACATTTTACTGAATAATTTTAAATAAAAATCATAAATTGATATGTAGAGCTCCCTAATAAACTGATCTTAATTATTTAAATTAAAGATAATCAAATTTGATTTTTAATTATATTAATTAAATGAAAAATATATATTTTAATAATAGAATATGTTGAAACATCAATAACTGTTTCCTGTTAATGAATAAATATTCATTTATTGTTTTTATTTACTTTATCTAATTCAATAATCAAATACAGAAAAGCCGTAAGGAGCTTTCAAGGCTGATTTTTCCGGCTCCCGGGGGGTACTAAATTGGCTCAGAAACCTAGAAAATCTATTCCAACATATATATATAACCATAGACGTAGATTATGTCTAATAATTATTTGTATATTGTGGTTGATAAAAGATATTGAATGGAATAGAGGGTCCAAGTCTACGTACATCATTTTTTTTTAATACTGCTATGCGATTCTAAATGAAACGATATTGCGACAGCAAATCGAAGTTCTCTCTCTATAAACCGTTGTTTTTAATCGCTCCATTTTCGTTTTGAGTCGCTATCGATTAAACTAGAATCCGGCCTTATTTTATTATTAATTAGTAATTTATTTTTTCAGTTTATATCTATAATTATTTTTTGTATATTGAGTTGCATAGATTCGTTGAAAGATATAAAACTTAATGTTTATCATATTTTTAAATATATATTTTTAAAAATTAACGTCAGTTTATTTTTAATTATCTATTTTCGGGACTATTCCATATGGGAAATGTTAAGTTTAACGTACGTTAATTTTTGTCGTCACGGTCTAAACAGCTTTTGTAATAGATATATAAAAATTTAGAATGTGAGATTATTTAACAACATACACGTTAAAGCTAATATTTTCTGTACGGAATAATCCTGATTATCAATTAATTGTTGTTTATTCAATTTTTAAAATTGCAACATTAATGTGAATATACAGAATTCTATTTAATCTTATATCTATATTTAATCTAAATTTGTATATTGTGTTGCATAGATTTGATGAAAGATATTGGATCGAAAAGAGTGTCTAAATCTATGTATATGAATTTAATAAATATATTTTTTAATAATTAACATCAGTTTATTTTTAACTATATATTATTAATTCATTATTGTTTATTTCATTTTTAGAATTGTAACATCAATGTGAAAATATAAAACTCATGTATTTTATAAAATTAAAACAAGAACCATTTTAATTTCTTACATTACTATTTTAAATATATATTTTTTATTTACGTATTACAAAAACATGTTTTTTTTTAATAAAATTTGTTCTTGAGTCATTTCAAAATGTTTTAATTTTATTTCAAAAAACTTTTTCTACGCCAATGAACTGTCACATTTGTGTAGCTTTTTTTAGGTTAGAATCAAATAGACAGACTTTTCTATTTATTTTCAATGAAAACTTATTGTAAACAATTATGTTAATTCGAGAGACAATTTTTTTAATATAAATTCATCCACCGTTCAAAAGTAACGCGGAAAGTGTTCACAACATGTCGAATTTGGAGGTTCAAGAAGAGGAACGAGAGGTGCTCTCTTCCATTTACGATGGGGATGAGTGCTTCAAGCAAATATCACCCACAGTTTATCAGTATAAGGTAAGTAGGTTAAATTATTATTACCAATAGTTTACAGTAAATATGTCATTATTTTGTATTTCCATCTGCTAGTAGATTCGGAATGAGTTGATATTACAAGAGCAAGCCGAAGTTCTCTGTCAATCTTTATTTAGAATTCCTTTAACTTCCTGATCAGTGGCAATAGAAGAGATCAACTTATTTGAAATCCCTTTGCTGTAATTTATTTATATATACAATTACAGGATGAATTTTTTTGTGTTGTCTATGGTGATCTTGGAAACTATAAGACATAGAGAAATGATTAAAAGGGCAACGAAGTGTAAAATTATCTAAAACTCTGCCCTTTTAAGTTTTTTCTATCTCTATTAATAACCGATACAAATATCGGCACTTATGACATTGTTCAAAATATCTAGTTACCCTTGATTTTTTCGAGAATTGCAGTTCCTTGCCCATTTAACCGTTTCTCTTGCTTTTACGGTTTACGAGATTCCCATAGAGAACATGAAAAACAACTCACTCTGTATATATTATTCTATGTTGTTGTAAAGCATATTGCTAAATAAAGATTATTATTGTTGTTATTTTTATTTCATTAAAAATTTTAGCTTCTATTTCATATAATGCAGAATATTTGTGTTTTTAGTATGGTGTCAGTGATGAACAGAAGTCGTTCTTAGTGGAAATTAAATGGGGTGAAAATTATCCAGAGGAAAAGCCAAACATCAATATGGATGCTTTTTACAATAAACATGTGTAAGTTATTTATTTTTCTTTCCTTACAAAATTATTAGTGAAGCAGTGTCATTTATTAGTCTTTTAACACAATATATTAGGGGTCTAACATGGCCTATGCATTCTTGTGTGTTTGTCATACCTTCTCTAATAATAATATTTAAAAATGAGAATATTCTAATTTTTATATTCAAAGACTATTTGTGAAGGCTGGCACAAATTAATTGTAAATAAAATTACTGTTGGACTAATAATAAATTTTAAATATTGTTTCTTTTTATTAATTTTAGATTACAATCATTGAAAGATAAGGTAATTCGATTAGTAAATGAGGAGGCCGAACAGTATTTGGGTATGTCAATGACGTATTCTCTGTTCGAATTCATCAAGGAGAAATTCGAGGAGCTCATCGAAGAGCAGCCAGAAACTCTAATTGAAAATCAAGTTCAGACGTTGACAATATCAGATCAGGTAAAATTTTAAAGAAAGACAGAAAGGCTTGATTTTGTAAATATAATAAATACTTGTTATATATTATTTTAAGATAAAGAAAATAATTGAAATCACTTAAATCTAGATTTTTTTATAAGATGTTTTCTCTACCGTAATGCACTACAAGTATAGATTAATTCACTAACAAAATAATTAATCAATGGATGTAAGTAAAGATAAGTTTAAACAAATTAAACACTGCTTGTATGATACGAGTTTTTTTTTGTGTGTGATATGACAAGCAGTGTTTAATGTATCACAAAGTAGTGGCTTCATCCATCAATTATATTAATCAAAGGTTATTTTTTTATAATTAATTAATTATAAATATCACCTCACACTGAGATGTAGAGAGGAACATATAACGATCTTATATAAAACTAAATCAAATAATTATAAATATAATTTAAATACACCTCACACTGAGAAGTAGAGAGGAACAATAACGATGTTATATAAGACTAAATAAAATAATTTAAATAATTAATTAATATTAATTATTTTGTTAGTTTCCGATAAAAAAAATATTTTCACTGTCACTTGGGTTCACCATATAACCTTAAAAAAAAAGTCCCACAGTGTCCTGGAATCAAACCAGTGACCCCTAGCTTGCCAGCCTGACGCGTAGCCTGCGTGTCACCGAGGCGGGCGAAAACATTCTTAAAATAAGATGCAAACAATGGCGATATAAAAACATTGTTAAAATTGCATTAAATGAAAAATGTTAGTTTATGTTCAAAAATTGAGAGTATCAAAAAAATTAGGAATACATTTTTTCGTTTTAAAACTGATGTTCCATATAATCTTATTATTATTGTAGCAAGAAGATGATGTTTCAAAGAAAGCCCCGAAGAAAGAGCAGTTGACAAAAGCACAGAAACGTAGGCAGTGGGACAAAGTCGACAGCAAAGGTGAAAAGCCCCGCGGGTGGAATTGGGTCGACATCGTCAAGCACTTATCTCAAACTGGATCTAAAGAGGACGCTGCACCGACTTCTTAACTGAATTTTGTAAGGATTTATGTATAAAGGAGAAAAAAAATCCATATTTATATATGTATATAAATATAGCAACAATAAGTACACAAAAACAATTATTTATTTAAAAAACCCTAAAAAGAAAAACAGAAATTTTCATAACATGTTTTTTGTTTCACTCTATAAAAATTACAGTATTGAACACTCTTCTTTTTATATTGTATAATATCTTCAGATTATTTTCTTCATACGAGTATAAGTGATGAACACATATTTTTTGATATTTTTACATTTAGATTTAAAAAAGTGTATTAATATTACATTTAATCAATTTTCTTTATTTCCTTTTGTGCAATAATCCTATACTCGCCTGTGGGTAAGGAATGAGTGTTGTAATCCCAGCCTAAAACAAGTACATTTTTTGTAGTATTTTAGAATCCAGAGTTAAATCACTTATCATACTTAAAAAAGGATATGGGAGATGAAAGGATAAGAAAATTAAGGATATGAACATTTTTTTTGTATTAAATAAAGAAATGTTGCCTAATAATCACATATATTGGTGAATTATTTATATAGGAAATGTTATTTCTTGGTCTTATCGCCTCATCAAGGCCTTAGGCCGTGAGATGCAAATTAAATGTTTCAAGCACAGATCGTTTATTCATTCTGTAATTAATATTCATCACATGTATAATAATAAAGAATTGCATTATTATAATATTCGTTAAATACTTTTAGTAAATAGTATTAGTGGGAAACATTGATAAAAAAACATCGTTCTTTGTGAGTGATAGAGCCGCTTGATCTTTTTGATCGGCTTGATATCTCAACTGATCGATCATTGATTATTCGATCTTGCTCATCACTACTATAAACCACTGTGCATGCTATGGGTCGTTTGAAGAGATGCAATATCTTATCAATTTAGTAGGCTGTGAATTCACCTAAAGTGTCTCTTTTAACATAAATAATATAGTCATAAGTAGTGAAACAAAGCAAGAGTAAGTAAGCTACACTGATAAATAAGACAGTTATTCAAGAAACATAGTATTTACCGTTAACATTTAATGCAGTGAAGAAATGAATCATCTCATTGTTGATATACTCATTGAAAACCTCGAACTTATCCAATGGGAAAATATAAGGAGTCGCCGATTGATTTTTCTGGAAAGTCTTCATTAAGTGGTCCAAACGGTCCAGCGGCATTTTATGGTGCAACTGTCGTCGGATACTAAAGTTAAGGTGAACATTATTGTACTGGCAGAGTGCAATGCCCAAAATAACTCCGTGGAAATAAGCCGAAATTATATCAGTCGAGCTGCAATCTTTTTCTATATAAATATACATTATGTGTTTCTGCAGGTCCGGCAAAATGAAATATTTCCTCGATTCGAAAATACTTATCAGATCTTCCAAATCTCTGGGGTTCATATTCGGGTCGACTGTATCTTTGATTGAGCAGCCCATTTTTATATCGAAACCGCAAAACTTTTTCACTAAAATTAAATTTGTTAGGGTATCACGAACTTAACAATTTACTGCAGTTTATCATATCTTTTTAAAATGAAATTCTCTACATTTATAAATAATAAAACAAAGAAAGAAAGACTGAAGGCCATTGTACATTTTCTTTACCAACTGGGGGTGACATGAGTTTTGCTTAATAATTTCATACAGGGTGTCTAAATAAGAAATGTGAGGAATTATGAATTATTATGAGTCCTAGAGTTTTCAAATAAAAAAATTATTAATGAAATTCGTCATGAGAAAATGCTGGAATAATTTTCAAGTTCGCAACTCTTCCGGTAGGGAGCTTTTTATTAACTTTTTTTTTATTTAAAAAAAAGAACTTATAGTTTCTGAGATATATTTGGCGACCTTTCTTATTTCGATACCATGTAAACAAACAGCTTGTACAATTCTTAAAATGTATAATTTAAAGGTTATATTAAAAAACAGATTTTACATACCTTTAGGAAGTGATGATAATAACAAGGGCTCTTTTTCATTAATCAAAGTTGGAGGGGCCACTGTATCAAAATGCAAATAGGTTTTTAGAACTAATATAAACCGAGATTCATTGAGGTGATCAAATACTAATGCTTTTATTGCATAATAATTTGATACAATGTGGAAGAATGTTAACACGCAGAATATAAACCATGTTGCTCTAAAATAAAAATATGTTAACAGATTTATTTTTTAATTATAAAAACTTTACAAAATAAAACAAAAATAGGAATATTTTCATGTTGTAATATGTTATTAAAGTAGTCAGGGTAGAGCCTGGAGAGAAAGGTATCATGTTTGACCTAGCCTTACATAAAAATTTATTTGCCCTAGTTGTACTAGAGTTTTACCCACTACTTTAAAAATACTTGGCATTATGTTATAAATCAATAAAAGCAATTAAATAAAAAATTATAATCTCTTTCAGAAAAAATGAATTACTTTTGTTAAAAACAAATTAAAAAAAAATATATTGTTTAGAGCAATAAGTGAAATTGAAATATCTATTCAGATTACTTAATTTTTAATTCACTTTAAGTTCCCTTTAAAATTAATTTTTAATTCACAGACCATGCTACAACCAATTAGAAGTGATTATAATGTACAGTATGTCTATATGAAATCTAATCTGACCCTATGAACCTCTAACAATGGGCGAGTTCAGGGAACTGTAGCGCTGCAGCGCGTTATGAAAAAAAAAATGCTCTGAAGGAGTTATAAATTTATTAAAGTTTCAAATTTATTTATCACCAATGTCATTTAAATTTTACAAATGTGTAATTGATTGTAAATACTTTTGATTTTTTCCAAAATAGTTAGAAAATAATACTAATTTCCAGAGACACATTTAATATTTTAACAGCCTCGTGAGATGTTACGAGGAAGAATACAATATTTTTTTATTAAGATTTTTTATCCAAAATGAATCAACGAATCACACTATCTGAAGATTATTACACCTTTTCTGCCCACCTGGTATAGGCCCGCAAAGGTTTAATGCTATATGATTGTTAAAAATAATCAAGATCCACAACAGAAGCGCTCAAAAAAAAAATAGAAAAACATTTATAACTTACTCTTTGTTATTTTCAACGAGGGTAAGAACGAAAATCCCGAATATACTTGCGATTAAATTAACACAAGTTTCTTGACTACCGTCTTTGGCAGCCACATCGCCCATGTTACCCTGAAGGGCTTGATGTTGGGTAATCGCCGCTCTAGTGGCGCCCCCTGCGACTCCGACCTGTGTAAATAATTGTTTTCCTTCATTTTCGGTGAGTTGATTTTAAATGATCTGCCATAACCGATAAGCGTAAACATGTGATGTAGCCACAAACATTATTTCATTTAACTTACAATCGATTTCATAGTTGAAGTGACGCATAATATGTATATAGATATTGTGTAGAAGGCAGGCAGTAGGAATTCCAAGAAGATAGCCATGTCGTTTAGGATGTCGGCGAAAAATCGCCATTGTTTACAGTTCGCATCAAGTGAACGTCTGAAATAGAAACACAACAGTGATAAACTTTTTTTTAATAATATTTAGTACGTTTTTTTTTTATGGTGTTTATCCGAAAATGCGCGAGCGGACAATGCGTCATAAAACGGCCTAAGGAGAATTCCGATTTAGCGGGAATTCGGAACATCTGCGCGGAGAATCTTTCGAACCGAGATGCGGTTGCAGAAGTTTGGCAACAATGTCGAGGTGGTGGTGATCATGAGGTATCAATAACCAATGAGAAGCCTTCTCCACTCAACCTTACACGCCTCCCTCAACCCCGGGGAGAAATTGACAAGAGAAGCATTCAAGACATCAACGAGTAAAGAACGGTTACGCGACGCGAATAGTTAAATTGTAAATATTTATATATTTTATACTCTATATAATTCAATACATTATCAAATTAATGACATGTTGCTACACACATTCCGGGTTATTCTGTAAAGAAAATGTTGAGATTAACGTGAATGTTATTTTTAGTCATCATAGTCTAAGCAACTTTTATAGTATATATACAAATACATAGAATGTGAAGTTAATTAATAATGTACATGTTAAACTTGACATTTACTGTACGGAATAAGCCCGATTATCCCTTCATGTACTATGAGTCAATGCTAGGAACCCTTTAACCTTCGTATACTGTACACATAATTCTAATCGCTATACTACTTCACCTATAATTAAACGATGCGCGTCTACCATTAAATTCAGTACAATGTTGATATTTTTTCATCTTTTCAGGAAGTCAAGAGTAAGGCATATGAGTGTTTTATTATTTCTATTTGCTTATATATTTTGTTTTGTTTAGATTTTTTTTGCACATATTAATTTACTCACAAATGTATTGTAATTATATTTTATTTTAAATATTTCTATGTAGGACTATTTGTCTGTTGGGAATAAATATTATTATTATCAATAGCCCGGAAGTCAACATGATGAGTCATTACATATTCTTGAATGAATACAAATTATTCTTATTATAATTTTCTATCACTCTTTTTTTTCTTACCCCTTCCACCAAGTGAATAAAATTCTCCCCATCATCCCAGCACCGTCTTTCAAAACCCAGGTAATTGCTGCCCCGAGAGCAGTTGCTGATGCATCACCGACTCCTACACCCTTTAAAATGGCTTGGGTCGTCAATGTTCCTGTGATTGTGCTGCAAAATGCTTGAGCCGTGTCCCAAACTTGATATCTCCAATAATCTTTACTGACACTATCGGGATAACCGTAAGGAAGGAAGACGTCGCTCAGCCATTTTGAAATCGGCCCTATGTACTTTCCTTTCGTATTTTTCTCCACTGCATGTAGTAAACCATCTCCTAATAAATTGAAAAAAAAGTATAATATACAATAAAAAGGAAAATGAGAACTTCTTGTTAAATAAGAAATAAGGTTGAAAAACCTATGGTCGATAGCCATTTTGCAATTATTACATAAATAAATAATAATTATGTGAAATTACATGAATAAAGATGTATTTAAATTAAAAAAATAATAATATATTATTAAATCATAAAATTAAGGCATATCAAGTTTTTATTTATATATTTTGGCATTGAATTTCAAAATAATTTAATAATTAAAAAAGGTCGAATGATGTAAATAATCGAATCCCATGATTCGAATGCTCCTTAAATAATAATATATTTATTTATGGTATCTCCTTTTTACAAAACATATGCAACAAAAATCAATATTAGAACTAAATATAGTAATGATAATCAAACTGAAATATAATTATAAATTGACAGTGAATAATATATAAATTGTGAAATGACATGTTGAAATTTAGAAATTTTCTTGAATTTCATAATGATATTCATTCTAGAAAATTGGTAATATGTGATTGCTGTGAAGACTTTCTTCATGATTGAAGAAAATCATTCAAAAATTATTTCAAATAACAAAGACATTTCAATAAGTCCATGATCTAACACTTATATGGCAATATTATTGACAAAACCATGTGATTTCCAGGTAATTTTTTTTTAATCCGTTTCCTTTCTACTGTTAAGTGTAAAGAGCAGGTAATTTTACGGTCTTTCAAATTTTGGGCAACCAGTGTATGGAGAATGGGGGACAACACCTATTTGATTTTATCTTTAAAAGTATGTAAAACAAAACTTTATGCATGCATCTACATTATAAAAAACAAATAAAACTGTGGTCATTCATACAATGACTTTTATTAAGTTTTTACAAAAGGAAGTTATGCTGCCGCACCCTGTATACCTATATTATGTGCTTGTTCGTTTATTTCTCTACTACTAAATCCTTATTATATAACATAATATAATAAATAGGCGGAAAGAAAGGTCGATAGACAATTAACAGATATAGTCTTCTAAATTTTGGGCAACCAGTATATGGAAAATGGGGGATGTCACCTATTTGATCTTCAAAAGTACATAAAACAAAATTTTAAGCATACGTCTACATTATAAAAAACAAATAAAACTGTAGTCATTCTTATAATGACTTTTATTAAGTTTTTAAAAAAGGAAGTTATGCTGCCGCACCCTGTATAAGTGTATTATTTGCTTGTTTCTTTATTTTACTACTACTAAATCCTTATTATCTGACATACTATAATAAATAGGCGGAAAGATTACTGGTCGATAGCCAATTAACAGTTATAAATAATATATTTGATTTTGTAATTTTTAATTATTATTTTTTGCTGTATATATCTGTTAGATTATTATTATTATAAAAAAACCTTATCATAATATATTTCCAAATAAGGGCTATTGGCCACAGGTACTAAACTTAAATTACTAGTTCAAGTAATGAACAATGTTTTTATAAAGTTTAATAAAAATTAGCAGAAATCCTTACAATAAAATCAAAAGAGATTTGTATCAAAATAAAATCAATTAAATTCAAAACATAAAAAATCTATTCATAAATGATAAAACAAATATATATTTATTTTTAAATCTTTTTCCTTTCTACCGTTAGGTGTAAGTAGAAAACAAATAATTCATAAACAATAAAGTTGAGTAAAAATTGTGATAACCCTTACTATAATCAAGTTGTTCAAACAGTGTCAAAATAAATCGATTGAAAATTAAAACACAAAACATCCTTTTACAAACAGTAAAGCAAATAAAACTTACTCGTAACATATGAGAGCTCTTTTCCTGTGCCTGTACAATATTCGGATATTATATCCTCGGACTGGAGGCTCCTCTTGTTTATGTTCCTGTCGCTTTTCGAGGTCCTCATTTTTCGAAGAGTGTCAACCTGAAAATTTCGGATTAATCCAAACGGGATACTTACTGCTTCATTCAGAATTTGCTTGTCCGGAAAACGGAGCGAAAATAAAACTTAAAATTTGAAAATAAAAAGTTTTGTGGTTAAATAAATACGTGTCCGGATTGTCAAAAGTTGTTATGGCCAACCTGACGGCTTGAAAATTTGAAAATGAAATATATATATATCAATATTTTTTTGATTTATTACATTTATTTAAGAAATATTTAAGGTAATTTTTACTATAATCAATTGAATTGAATTGATTTTACTATAATCAATTGAATTGAATTTCTTTAACCATTGTTTAATGATTACTTCATAAATAAAGTAGAATATTGTTACTCTACAATATTAACATTCTTTGTTTTTAGTTGAGTAGAGCGAAATGAACCAGAGATGGCGCTTTTAATATTCCAATTATTTTTTTTGCCTTTTTTTTAAATATATTACAAAAATATTTTACGAAGTAAAAAATACATCACGAGTAAATGATATATTGGGTATCACTGGATTTCTAAATTTCTAAACATCTGCAAATAATTAGTATAACGAGAAATCTCGATAATGACCACAATTAATGTTTAATCTTTGCCTGACGAAGATAAAATTGTATATTTGAAGAATGCAAAACCAATTTTCAAAATTTGAAACAACACAAACACAAACATTTGTGGCAATAAGTAATAAAACATTCTCATACTATACATTTAAGTTTAAATTGATGTAAATTAATTTAAATGTGTTTTAATTTCGTGTTATTTTTAAATCATTATACATTTGATCAAAGAAATCTCATGATGCTTAAAGTCAAAAGCCACTATTAACATGAAAAGAAAAAGTGGTGAAATATAGTTTTAATATATTTGGGGTTATTACGTACAAAAAAAATTAAATTGACCATACACGTTATTTTTTAAATTAAATTAAATATTTTTTCTATTATTATATTGTTATTTTTAGTTTCAAAATCTAAGTATAACATATCAATTATAAAACTCGTGTAGACTCTGACAATATAAAATAACGTCTACTTTAAATTTAACGTTTCATGCACGAAATATCCCCGATTAATTTTTATTTGAAACCAGTAAACAACAGAACTAAATAAAAATATCAAACAACAGAAAGAAAATTCGATTTTTAATATGAAATGATTTAATATTTCAACAGCAGGGCTTTTTAAGGCGTTAAAAATCGATGGTCATCGTGACGTATAATTTATAAATAATTTCAATTGTTTTGTTATTAGAAATTATAATAATTCAAATTTGTTTTTCAATTCATTTAATTTCATGTGAATTATATATGAATATATAAATTGTTTTAGCCAACAAATTAAAAGTTTGTATTACAAGATATCACTTGAATAATATTGCTCTAACCTAAAATACACGGATTGTTATAATATTAATCAAATGTTTTTTTTTTTAAATTAGAAATTACAATAATTTTTATTTAATTTTTAGTTTATTTAATTTCTTGTGAATTCATATATAAATGTATAAATAGTTTTAGCCAACAAATTGAAAATTTGTGTTACAAGATAGCACTTGAATAATTTTGCCATAACCTAAAATATACGGCTTGTTATAAAATTATTCATTAGTTTTTTTGAATTAGAAATTGCAATAATTCCAATTTAATTTTCAGTTTATTTAATTTTTTGTGAATTTATATATATATATATATATAATTGTATAAATTGTTTTTATCCAAGAAATTGAAAGTTTGTATTACAAGATAATACTTGAATAATCTTACTCTAACTTAAAATACACAGCTTGTAAATATATTCAATTATTTTTTTTTATTAAAAATGTCAATAATTCTAATTTAATTTTCAGTTTATTTAATTTCTTGTGAATTTATATATATATATATATATAATTGTATAAATTGTTTTTATCCAACAAATTAAAAGTTTGTAATACAAGATAATACTTGAATAATCTTACTCTAACTTAAAATACACAGCTTGTAAATATATTCAATTGTTTTTTTTTTTTTTGATTAAAAATTTCAATAATTCCAATTTAATTTACATTTTAATTAATTGCATATGGATTTATATAAATAATGTTTTTGTTCAACAAATTAAAAGTTTGTATTACAAGATAACACTTGAATAATCTTGTCCTAACCTAAAACATATAGCTTGTTTTTTTATATCTAGTAAATTCTTGAAATGTCAAATTTGAGAATTTTAAACGCCATATATAAAAAAACAACCTTTACATTATTAATAGCGTGACTAAAAAATATAATAAAAGTAAAAAGCTAATTAATTATATTTTATATAAACATTAGATAATTAATTATATTTTTACATTTACAATTGTTTTCATCTGTCAACAAATTAAAAGTTTGTATTACAAGATAACACTTGAATAATCTTGTCCTAACCTAAAACATACAGCTTGTTTTTTATACCTAGTAAATTCTTGAAATGTCAAATTTGGAGAATTTTAAACGCCATATATATAAAAAAAGCCTTTACATTATTAATAGCGTGACTAAAAAAATATCATAAAAGTAAAAAGCTAATTAATTATATTTTTATATAAAAATGAGATAATTAATTATATTTTTACATTTACGACTGTTTTCATCTGTCTCATTTTATGTCTCTTTTATTTGATCATCATAAAAAACATCTGGAGAACATATGGAGGTAAGTTCTGCGCGCCGTTCCAAACCTGCTATTTTTAATGGTAAACGTATAATTACGTTTGGCCCACGACCAAAATATTTACAGTCCACTCCAACATCCCCCAACTTGACTCACACGCACCAATCTTTCGAAAGTCAACCAATGACCAAACAGTCGATAGCGAACTGCACAGATGTATTCATAAATTTACACGAAGACAAAAATAGATTCATAAGGGTTTAAAGATGATTACGCCAGTTGCTCAAATTTTGCTGTTTGTTTATTTCTTATGCTTAGTGGATACTAAACAAATTCAACTAACTGTAGGTAAGATAGAAATAATAATTAATAGTTCGTGGATTTGAAATTCTTAAAAATTAGGGAAAAGAATGTTTTGAAAAAGGTTTCATATTGAGTTTTATTTCACTTTGAGTTGAAATATTGATTTGTTAGTTAATACTTATTCTGTTGATTTTCATCTTGTATTTTCTTTATATAATTGATGTGTTTGAAATCTTTAAAACTTAATAAGGAAACTTAACCAATTAATAAAAAAAATCAATTTGAAGCGTTGATGTATTGCATTTTTTTTAATATTTAACTTTTTTATATTATAGTATGATTTTGTTTCTCCTGTTGGTTTTCTTCATATAGTTAGTGTGTTTGAAATTCCTAAAACTTGGTAGCATGAAAACTAAACAAAAAAATGAAATATTGACATTGGGATTTTTTTAATATTCAGTGTTTTTGTATTACATTACGCTGTTGATTGTTTTCTTGGGTTTCTTAGCCCATTAACGCCCAATGGCATATACATAGATTACTGGATATAAATTATTGTACACAATAAAGTTATCAAAAAAAGTCATATTTATGATATTTATAACAAATACAGTAGTGTGCAAAAGTATAATGTAAAAATGTTTTTATATATATAGGGTGTACCATGTTCTCGAAATTGATATCAATTTTGTTATTTTAAATGGAATATTCTATATATTATTCTTTTATTCGATTCCTATTTAACACGTTGAGTGCCACATGAGGTCTCACCATAGAGTAACTAGTATACAGTATTTCGTCCTCTTTGGTTTCACACTGTTTTGGGACATAGAAGCCGCGCTTGTCCACCCTGGTCTCACATTTAACAACCTTACATTTGGCCATGTGAGACCACAGTGGTATCGCAATATGTTGAAATACACACAGACGCAAAATAGGCGGCCAGAGGAAACGATTTATGTCATTGGCTTGTTGTTGTGAGACCAATATGTCATCAGGGAACTATGACATGTAAATAATACAACAACAAAAGCTATATATGTCTAGTATATCTATTTATTTTTTCTTTTATAAAACTAATGTAATACATAAACATGTTGATATAATTCTTATAAATATGTTGTGAATAATACAGTTCGCTATATATACAGTTATATATGTCTAGTATATCTAATTATTTTTCTTTTATAAAACCAATGTAATACAAAAACATGTAACTATAATTCTTTTAAATATGTTGTGTGTATTTAAATTTTAGAAGCTCAATATACAAAAATATTGACCACATGCAGTACATTTCAATGTGGTTTACGGAGTTTCCTTTGATGCTATTTGTCTTCCAGATTCTTTCGATTTTTTTACCGACATCTTCTAATTTGTGTTCTGTATTGGCAACGTTTTCGAGTATTTCTTCTTCTTTTTCAACAGACCATTACTTCTTCTTTGAACGCAGTTATTGATATTTTATTGTTAGTTATTTCTTTGTACGCAATGTTGGCATTTATTATTGCACTTCCGGTCAATAGCTCGAATGCCAATTTTCTATACCATTTCAAACTAAGACGAAGGCAGGTATTAAAAGATTTTAACTGGTCAGATAAATGAATATATGATTTATATTTATTATATTCAATCACATTTTTGGGCTTCTGTATTTCTTTATCTCTCTTGATTAGAGTAACTATTTCATTTCCATATCTAGTACTAATACATATCTTCTATCTCTCCATTTTTTAACTACTACTCTTTGCTTACATTCTTCGGCTATTGCTTCTCCAACTTTCAGCTTCTTGTCTACACTTCTTTGGGGTTATATTTTCTATTTGTTCGTAGTGTTCCAATAAGATGTATTTGACGATGTAGTAGTGTATTAGCCAAACTCACTAAAGTATAATAATTGTCGGTGCATGTAGTACGTCCTCGTTTTATAACATTTTTCATAAAGTCCATTACAATTTTTGTAGACACTCCCACATTTTCATCTTTTGATTTGCCATCATATACTTCAAAATCATCTTTTAGGCACAGCTTAAATAATTTGATTCCGAAATTGTGTCTCTTATTGTATATACAGAGTGTTTCAAATTCGACTCTCACCATGGGGACCTACCCTCTAGGTTTAAATTCGGCACTTTTGCAAAATTTCATGCTGATTAATATCCCGTTGAGAAAACTGGTCTAAGTTTCTTTGTTTTAAAGAAAAATGAAACAAACTGAAAAATGCGATTTTCTTTTTTTATTTATATCTTCGTTATTTGAAGCAATATTTCAATACAATCGAAACATTCTTCTAGCACTTTTTTATGATCTAATCGATGGCGTACTAATTTTACTAATAGCATATATCGTTTCTTCTAGACCATTATCAACTTTCTTATTTCTTATGGGCGCCATATTGTTTTTTATCTGATTAAAATCCTCTATTTTATAATTTTTAGTTTGTAAAAAATCATTATATAAATTTTTGTTCCATTGCAAAACTTTTTTATAAATATTGTATTCACAAAGTTACAAGTTACATTATATTTTCACGGGTGTGAAGTTAACAATTGATTCCAGCAATAGATTTTAAAAATTTAAAAAAAATCATTTTTATAAGTTTTATCAAAATGTTTACTCTAAAGTACTAACAATTTACTCAATTATGGGTATATCTATACCAAATCTCAATTTTCAACCTTTTTTTATAATTTATTATGCCCATGTCTTACTGAATGATTGTAAATGGGATATTACATTAAATGAAATGGCATATCGCAAAACCTTACAAAATATAATATTACAAAATTCTGAGGATTTATCAAGAGTATGCATTTATTGTGCAGATATAAACACCACGATTCTATGTATCCTTCTGTGTGGGAATTTGTTAATAGATTTTTCTATGTCGGTAATTGATTTATCTAGTCCAATTTTATATAAAAATGGAGATAATTTTTTAAATATTCTTTTACCGCACCGGCTTTCGTTTAAAAGAGGATCAAAATATTGTATTTTGTTTTTTAGTGTATCTACGTATAGTAATGTCCAATGATTTAGAATTAATATTGGAAATAAAAATATTGTTTTGTTTTCAGTAAGTTATCCTTTTGTAATAGCCGAGAAACTTCATATTACATAAAGATTTTTATATTATTTTCTTCAAATAAATGTAAAATGTAATCAATTACAAAATTATCCAGCCACATGTGATTGTGATTTTCATGATAATTCAGTGTTGCATAGCTCTCATAATATAATTTATTTTTACCACGTTCAGCTACAACATAATTTTTACTCAATTTTGGAATTCTTGGTTCTACAGAAATATATTTAATACAAGTTTTCTTCTTTATTTAACTTTGCCAAAGTATTCGCTTTAAAATAATTATGTTTAACTTTTTTTCTTTTACACCATGTTTCTTCAACGTCAGCTTTGGGGTTCTTTCTTTTACTAGCACATCTGTTTCTGTTTATATTATTTTCTAATTCTCTGTATTCATTTAATGTATAGTCTCTAATTTTTCTAACGAATCTGGATGTTTTCTCATGCAATTGGCCTTCCATAATTCTATGTTTAGTGATACCGAACCAATTTTCAATAAACGAATTATGTTTTTTTATAAACTAAACTAGTCCACATAGGAATAAAAGGAACATAATGCTTTAAAAATAGTGGAGCAAAACGTTCACAATAATATTTATTTATGTTTGCTATTTTATAATTTTGTTTATTCGTTATTCTTGTATATACATCTTTAAAATATTGTTTTTATTATTTTATATTATAGTTCATGATCTGTGCTTTCCAATGGTGTGGTCATTTTAGTCATGGGATTGTGGGAACATTGATTTATTTTAATTTCAAAAATGAATGTTTCGACTTAGGAAAAAAATATATTTTTTCTTACTTTTAAGGGCGGTGACCCTGTTTTTATTTTTTATATTATAGTTCATGATCTGTGCTTTTCAATGGTCCGTCCATTTTAGTCGTTTCACTTTGGGAACAATTTTTTTAAAATTTTAAAATCTATTGCTGGAATCTATTGCTAACTTCACACCCGTTATATTTTCTACTGTTTACTTTTAATTTCATGGCATACGTGATTTATTAGTATTATTTTTTTTTGTTAAAACTGTGTTTATTTATCAGAATAAAGAAATCATATGTGGCATCATTGTTGATGATGGTCCAGAAGAAACGAAACATGCTATTAGTAAAATTAGTACGCCATCGATTAGATCATAAAAAAGTGCTATAAGAATGTCTTCATTGTATTGAAATATTGCTTCAAATAACGAAGATATAAATAAAAAAATAAAATCGCATTTTTCGGTTTTTTTCATTTTTCTTGAAAACAAAGAAACAGCCCAGTTTTCTCAACGGAATATTAATCAGCATGAAATTTTGCAAAAGTGCCGAATTTAAACCTACCCTCTCTATCACTTATAATAAGCGAGATCCCGATGGTGAGACTCGAATTTGAAACACCCTGTATGTTTATGAAATCTGAGTCTTTCTCTAAAAGGCACCAGAGTCTCGTCTATGCAAACGTGCTCGGAGGGTGTGAATTGACATTCGAAGCTTATTCACAAGTGGTGTTAACTTGGGTAATCTATTTTCAGTAATTTATTACTAAAATGTATCATTTTTCTGAAGTAACTGGAAACGATTTCTGGACATTTTACTTGGGATGGGAGTTTTGTACAACCATTGTTTTACCAGTAGGAAGAAAGTGATGGAAAAGAACATAAACTCATCCACAAAATAATAAAAGGAATATATATATATATATATATATATATATAATCTAAAATCCCCATCTACCATAAACCATAATAGTGGTGTAGGGGTGTCCACAAAATAATACCAATAATAATTTCCATTTTTGCATTTTTGTTTGTGGGAGTCCACTTCTGTATACGTGCCTTAGAATATTACTTCACATACTTTGTTCGGCATATCTGTTTGTATCTTCTACCTAAAATATATAATATTATTGTTATGCTATTTTATTAAAATATTTTTTTTACTCACGATCAAGTTTATGATGTCATTATTTACAAAAAAAAATGTAAAAATCATATGGGGTTTTGTTGTAATGTTCATATAGATCAATATGGAAACCAGAATTTGGTACACTAAACTCTATGGCTTTTAGATTTTCGCTAGTTGCTTGAATCTACTCAAACTCAGCAATCTGGTTGGTGGTTACGTTACGTAAGTACGTTAAACAAATGCACATTAAAACAACTACTTCCCGGGCAAATACCCACGCCGGACATTGAATTACATAATGTACACCTGCTGTTGCACATCAATAAAATATTGCATAATGTAACAATTTTTTTGATCCGAGAAAAATTTAATGTAAAAACAACAAAAGGAACGTTACTTAATATAAGGCCATCTGCAGACACGTGTTTCTGGATCTATCCCTCGTCAGTACAGCTATGCCTTATATAATTTAAAGATGTTAAAATAAATCAATTATATTAAATCAAATTAAACTAAATCAATCTAAATTAAATTAATTCAATTTAAATTAAAACCGAATAAAATTAAACGAAAAGAATTGAATCAAATTAATTAAAAAGAGCGACCCTCACCTGCCGAGCGCTGTGAAAGTAATAACGGGCAGAGGAAGGACGTGCGTTCTTGTATTGTTGTTATCGTAAATTCTCAAAAAAACTCCTCTCGGTTCGGATTTGAATAAATACCTCGCTGGCCATTAATATAAATAGAAAAGAGTATTCATTCACTTGGCCACAGTTATTTAAATATATTAAATAAAAATGAGCTAAATGTGGAAATATTTATTAATTATTTTTAAATCATTTTTATTTAATAAATAACTGTGACGAAGTGAATGCATACTCTTTTCTATTTATATTAATGGCCAGCGAGGCATTTATTCAAATCTGTTTCTGTCTTAATTCTTGTTTCAATTTATTAATACTTTGATCGTTTTTTTTATAAAGTGCATTTCAAACGCCTCAAATTTACTTAACAGTTTGTTTAACTTTATTAATAATAGGCAGTATAACTTTACCAACAATTTAAAAGAAAACAAATTGCAATTATTATTATTTTCTAGGTTGAAAAAAAGACTATATTGTATGACAATATTTTTCTCTTACTGGCGCGATAGAAGCTACTGTTTTCGATACATTCCTTTAATCTTTCGCGAAATATTGACTTGTAAAAAAGGCTAATAAACGGCGTAAAATTATTTTCTCCACCTTTGATGTTTTCTCTTTTAGAATTTAAAACGCGTATGAAAAGGTCACGTCTCTCCGAAAATATCGGCCGTTAGCAAATCGCTTTTCAGTCACACTCGACGCGGTCCCAATTAATGGCCAATCTATAAATACGGTCGTCGATATTTCGGAACCTCTAACGATGTTGTTACTTACACCTCCGAAAATATCAAACACCGTGAGTATATTCAATTAAATTAAATTGGTTGCGTAAAAGAAGGAATGATTGACGTTTAAAAAAAGAATAAGAATATATATATAAATATATTGTGTAATGATACTATTAAATGCACAGAATATTTGGGAAAGGGAGGACGTGCCTTTTCCCCTGATGAAAGCCATTTCAACTTTCTTTGACTTTGCGATAGGGGGAAAGGGAGGACGTACCCTTTCCTACTGGCGAAAGCCATTCTAACTTTCTTTGCGATAGAAGCCATTTCAACTTTCTTTGCGACAGGGAGAAAGAAGGTCGTACCCTTTTCCTCTAGCGAAAGCCATTCCAACTTTCTTTGTGATAAGGGGAAAGGAAGGACGTACCCTTTTTCCCCCATGAAAGCCATTTCAACTTTCTTTGCGACAGGGGGAAATAAGGTCGTACCCTTTTCCACTGGCGAAAGCCATTCTAACTTTCTTTGACTTTGCGATAGGGGGAAAGGGAGGACGTACCCTTTCCTACTGGCGAAAGCCATTCTAACTTTCTTTGCGATAAAAGCCATTTCAACTTTCTTTGCGACAGGGGGAAAGAAGGTCGTACCTTTTTCCACTGGCGAAAGCCATTCCAACTTTCTTTGCGATAGGGGGAAAGGGAGGACGTACCCTTCCCACCTGGCGAAAGCCATTCCAACTTACTTTGCGATAGGGGGAAAGGGAGGACGTATCCTTCCCCCCTGGCGAAAGCTATTACAACTTTCTTTACAATAGGGGGAAAGGAAGAACGTACCCTTTTCTCCTGATGAAAATCATTTCTACTTTCTTTGCGACAGGGGGAAAGGAGGTCGTACCCTTTTCCACTAGCGAAAGCCATTAAAATTTCTTTGCGACAGGAGGAAAGAGAGGACGAGCTCTATCCCTCTGGCGAAAGGGAGGACATACCATTTTTCCCTGTCGCAAAGTAAGTTTAAACTGTTTTCATCAATCCAATTAATAATTTAATCATGGAAGAAGGAATATATATTCCCTACTCAATGATCCTATCAAAATTGGAGGAAGTACCGTTATAGATTGGAACTATTTTTCATAATCAGCTTTAAGTACAACAAAAGTGGACGAAATCTAATACAGAACATTTTTGACACCGTAACGTTATAACACGGAAGTCAGACTTGTCTCATAATTGGATTTCCTAACAGGACAATGATTTTAAACAAACAAAAAAAAGTATGAAAGTTTTGTTAATTGGTAATAATCACCATTTTGTAGCAGCCGCCTCCAGCGCTCGCAATTCAGATGGATTGTTTCCTCCCACAGAAACAACTGAAAGATTTAATTTTTATATCGAAGGTTTTTAATGTCGAAAATGACATTACTGGGTTCAGTTTTTTTTTTTCATAGATTTCAAATAATATAGTTTGTTAAGTTTTTTTGCGTTGTTGCAAAGTTATACACAATTTTATAAAACCACCTTAGATTGTCATGGAAATAAATGAAGAAATATGAAAACAATCATTAAGAATAAGAATAAGTACTGGCAGAAAGACCGCTGGTCGATAGCCAGTTCGGGAATGGTATGTACTGTATGATATTTTATAATAGTTTTGTATTGTATGCATATTGTAAGCATTAGTTCTGAATAAAGATTTATATATATATATATATATATATATATATACAGAGAGGTTTTTTTATCAGTATACATTATGGGAAGTGTATACCTGCAAAAAGCGCGAGTCAAACGCAATGTGTGTATGTTTAGTTGCTTATTTGGCATATGTGTGTTCAATTGCGTGTTATAGGCAACTAAACACACACACATCAATGCGTTTGACTCGCGTATTTTGCAGGTATATATAGCGGAAATGTATACTGTTAAAAAAAGCTCTCTGTATATATATATATATTTAAAAAGTACTAAACAATATACACTATAAAAGGTAAACAATTAAACAAAAAACATAAATAATTATTTTATCTGACCTTCATTATTTTGTAGAACCTTTATTGTTTTCATTAAGTTTTATTAAAATAACTATGCTCATTCAGTCAATTCGTGTTTCATGATTAGTATCTATTTTCAGAAATGTAATTTTTCTTGAATGAAAATGCAAATTTACGAGGAAACATCGCCGGCGTGAGAAATTAGCCAAATATTGCCATCATTAATCACTCGTTTCGGAGCGGTTAAGTTTTGCGAAATTGAAAATCGCGATACCCGATGATGTGGCTTTCTATAAATACGCCAAATATGTGCCATTTTGAAAAAAAAAAAACGGCCGGAAATTTCGTTTTATTTACAGCCACTCGCAAGAATTCCGAATATGTTGTTTACTCAATTTCGCAAAATTCAGTAAACATCATATGCGTTTCTTTTTTAGTCTACGTTGAAAGTGTTGTAAATTATTGCAACTATACGCAATTTGTATTAATATGATAATATTTAAGTTACAACATTTTTGTGAAACTTAAAAATTCGTTGGTTTATTTAAAAACCGCATTGTAAATTATAATTATTCTCTTAAATTGTTTAAACGATTGTGTGAATAAACGCTAGATAATGTATATATATATATATATATATATATATATATATATACCGCATAATACGATTAATTGGATTATGCATCGTCTTATAAAAAGGAATTTAGAATAGTAGCTTCTGTCTTTTACGAACGACATTAAAAAAATTGAATATTCATAGGCTAACCAGTTCGCTGCAATCTATAAATCCATTCATTAATTTGTATAAAAATGATATTCCCAGGATTTTTTTTTGCGTTTATTCAACGACCTAAGATCCAAAATTGGGCTATGGTTAAAATGAAATCTAGGTCCAATAAGCTTATTATGCAAAATTTTTAAGAGTTTGCTTTCAACCATTTTTAGGCGATGTACTGCAATATATACGGATCCCATATTATAGAACCATATTCAACGTAAGGGCGGACGAGAGCTAGATGAAGAGTAGTAGTCCTAGGAAAATCACAGACAAATCTACGAATAAATCCAAGTACAGTTAGGGCCTTATTGCAGAATGAAGTAATTTGTTTTGAAAAATTTAGGTAATGCCAAGATTTTCTAATTTCCAATTCATTAACATGTGTAAAGAAGTAGAAGCCTCAGCAATGCACAATTCGTAGTTGTCTATAGTGTAATTAAAATTTGTTATTTAACGCTTACTAAATATAATGTAAATACACTTTTTAAATTATGGGAAAGTTGATTAAGGGTGCGGTTTACAAGAAAGAGATAGCTATACAAATATGGGCAATCACTAATTTGAGTTAGATTGTTGCTGTGATCAATGAACAATATTGTATTATACATTAAAATAATCTTAAAATAAGCAGGAATTTCATCAGATAAATTAAAAATTATTTTAATGTTTAGTTTCTGTGAAAAATAATTATGAAAAATAATGAAAATTGATCAAATTTATAGCAAATTTTAAATTAAATTTTTGCTAATAAAAACTTGTGCAATGAAAATTTAAAGGATTTCATTAAATTCTGTATTCAAATAACTTAGCAGACATGACCTATTAATTTCATTATATCTTACATTTTTTTTCTAACTTAAACTAGTAAATTGACGTAATACATGAAAATTAACTATTTATTTTTTGTTTAGACTGATACTTTATACTTGGTAGATAAAAAATGTAAATACATATTCATATTATGAAATCCAAAAGAATATAATATAATAATATAATATATTAATAATATAATAGCTCTATTTTCAAACGATTATTTCCATTTTACTATATAACTATCTCTTTCCACTAAACCGCAACCTTAAACTGACTCCAGTTTTCAATATTAGCCAGGCTACTTTAAAGAGTATGTTGTCGTTCGAATTGTTTTAAATATATCAGGAGTACACATAAGTTTCATCCATTTTCTATCAAAAATTAGGAATTTATTGTGAAAGAACGGTACATTACCTTTTATTCAAAGTATTGTCCATCACTAGCCACTACTTTTTCTCATCATTCTCGCAGCATTCGAATACCACGTCGGAAGAACTCTTCATCTTTTGTGGCTATCCACGAATTAACCCAATTTTTAGTATCTTCATATGATATAAAGCACTGCTTAGACAGCCCATGTGCCATCCGCGGGAATAAGTGATAATCAGAAGGAGCAATGTCTGGTGAATGTGGCGCATGGAATAGGACTTCCCAATTGAGTGTATCCAAATAGGTTTTGACCGGTGCCGTTACATGCGGACGAGCATTATCATGTAGGAGAATAATTTTGTCATGTCTGGCGCGATTTTTCTTGAGTGCTCGACTCAATCTCATTAATTACGTCGTCCGTCAAAGTAGCTGTTGCCGGACCTTCAAAAAAGAAGCGAGTATTCTAATGGGTTTTTACACATTTTGATTGAATTTATTGTTGAAAGGAAAATAATGTATTGGTTGTGTTCGGCAGAAAGCTCCAGTAATGGTTTCGCTCGGTTTTAGCAACTCATAATACACGACACTAAGCTGATCCCACCAAATACACAGCATGACTTTTTGTCCATGGTTTGGCTGTCGATGTTGAAGAATGGCCAGATGGTCTTCTAGATTTTCTCTTCTTTGAGTTATCATAGTGGATCCATTTTTCATCACCTGCGACTATACGATGCAAAAAAACTCTTTCTTTAATACCTGGCAAGTAGCATTTCACACGTGCACAATCGGCGTTCAACGTCTCTCGGCTTCAGTTCATATGGAACTCAATGTCCTTGTTTTTTTAATCATTACCAACGATTTTAAACGATATGAAATTTCTTGTTGAGTCACTTGTAATGTAAGTGGAAGATCCATTTGCGTTTGACACGAAGATTCCTCCCAATAATGCTTCCAATTCCGTGACTTCGTACACTTTCGGCCTTCCACTACATTCTTTGTCTTGCAAGTTAGACTAATCGTTTTTAAACTTTTGAAACCGCTCACGACAACTTCTCTCACTTAAAGCTGTCTCGCCATATGCTTCTACAAATAATCGATGCGCCTCAGCTGTAGATTTCCTCAAATTAAAGAAAGAAATCAAAAGTTCCCGCAAATGACGCTTATTCGGCACAAAACTTGATATCTTTGTACGAAACAAATTATGTGATGTTGATACAGAGTCGCTAATACTTCTAGGTTATCTTGTTACTCAATGGCGAAACTTACGATATTACGATGTGATAAATTGGAACACACTAGAAAGTGGACCATCTTTTGTCAAACGATGGAAACTTATTTGTACTCCTGATATTTAGGTCGTTGGGGTACAGCAGAAAATTGTTTGATCTAATAATGGAACCTATGTCATAAATAAAAAGCATAAACAAAATAGGACCACAGTGTGATCCCTGAGGGACTACAGACGATACATTAATTAAATTGGAAACTTGTCCGAACTCTCTGAGTTCTCTTTTGAAAAAAAAAAAACTACTATGCAAAGCACTATATTTGAGCCAAACCCCATTGATGCCAGTTATTTCAACAAAACCCATCTATGACAAGGCTTTTGATAGAGCCTTGGGAAAATCTGTATAAACGGAATCCACTTGCAGACTTTTTACCAAGATACTCGACAAAAACGAGTGGCAAGACGACAAATTAGAGATAGTTGAATGATTACTTGAGAAGCCATGTTGCTGGCACCGATGGAAGACCATATAATTTGTTGTTTTATTCGTTTATATTGTACTGTGGAGGTTTTTATTTGTTGAAACTACATATTAATTGATAAAAAAAATAATCTTTGACTTAAGGTTTCTAAGTTCTTTAATCGTACTATGAAAATTCACCTTCATCAGGTATTTGGGTATCTGATAAAGCCACTGTGTGGTGAAACAATTGTCATAGTACGATTATAGAACTTTGAAATCTTAAGTCAAGGATAGTTTTGCATTAATTATTATTTTATCCAATATCCTTAGGCAGGACCGATTGAATAATGATTCCTCTATAATTATTGATATCAGAACTACTCCCATTCTTATTTTAATGTATTTGGTTATTAACGCCATGAATTGAATTTATAGTAAAATGCAGCGCCAATTGTTTTTTTTATATATTTTCGCTCGTGTTCTGCCTAAACGGACGATGCATGCAGAACACGGGAGTATCCACCTAATATTTGTACAAGTCAAAGAGTAAAGGTTCAGTTTATTTTCCCTAAAATATCGTATGTTATTTTCCCACCTGATTGTGTGCCAGTAGCGCGGTACACAACACTTATAAATAGGCACTATAAAACTATTTATCCAATAATGAGGAAAAATACCAGACTAGTGACTGCTGTAATATGATGTGAATCCGCTTAGCAAGACTGTAAACACTTCGTTAAAAAAATATTTAGGTATACCGTCCGGACCTGTACTGCTATTAGGGACACCAGGCAAAATAACACTTAAATTACAAATGATAAATTATCACTAATAGAATTTAAAATACGTGCTTACGTAACGTAAGTCAAAAGTCACAGAGCTAAATGTGAAAATAATTTATTAATTATTTTCAAATCATTTTTATTTAATATATTTAAATAACTGTGACCAGGTGAATGAATGCTCTTTTCTATTTATAATTTAATTTAATTATTTATTAGATTTTACGTAAACACTGGAAAAATATTCAGCAAAAAATTGACATGACCACGGAGAGAACCAGAACAAATGTCACCATAATAACATTCTTGATGGGTAATCGTATTTTGGCAGTTGTTCACGTAATTCTAAAACAATTCTGGATTATTATTATTGATACGCTCGCGATAGGGTAATAAAATTTAGTAAGTACATGCAGTCTGTAGTGGTTCGTAGAGTTTCTCCGTGACAGCAGGTCTCCAGTTTAAAAGTAAACTGAGAGGCTCTCAGTGAGAGCGTGACACTAAAATCCCTATTTTTCACATGTCTATGCTAATACTATAAACGCAATAAATCCATGTAGAACTAAAACGAATATTATGGTTGTTAATCTTCTTTATGTTGGTTGTTTAAATAAAAATACTTGTCCTTTCTCCTACTTATTTTTTATTTCACTAGATATATTTCGGAAACTATGTTTCCATCTTCAGTAGTGAAGTTTAAATAAATAATAGGTTGTTATAGTATTTACAATGCAATAATGATAATATTAAAATATTTGAAAATCATGTTTTCTATAAACTAATATAAATACAATTATAAAAAAAGGAAAAAAGTGATAAAATTTATGAAGTAATAAGATCTAAACGGGGTTTATTTAATGAACTAGTATCGAAATTTAAAAGATTATCTATGTATTTTTTCATTTCAATAGACTCCAACATGCTTAATTTTGATTCACGTGAAAATTTAAGAAGTTTAACATTTTCAATCGAAAATTTATGTCCCGTATTTATTAAATGAAAAGCTACAGCAGATTTTTCAGAATTAAAGTTTTTAATATGGTAATTATGTTCTTTAAATCTAATTAAAACACTTCTAGTAGTTTGACCTACATATAATTTTGTACAATTGCTACATTTCATTGAATAAATTCCAGAATTTTCTAAAGTATTATTTTTCAAAAAGGTGTTACCTAATAACATTTTTAATTTTGTGTTTGAATATGGTGCAGGTATTAAATTGAATTTTTTAAAAATATTATTTAATTTGAAATTTAAACATGGAATATATATTATGATTGTTATCAAACCTTTTATTTTGCGTGGCTCAAATTTCTAAAATTGTATCGACGATAAAATAACAGTGTTTTATTTTGCATTATTTAAGATCGATTTCGAATTAATTAAAACTATAGTAGAATAACAAGTGTGAAATTAAATATTTATTTAGAAAGGAGCAACATTTATAAAATATAAATTTGTTTTTTTATTTAAATTTAAAATAGAAACATGTAATTGTTATAATTCGATTTTAATTGTTAAAGGTGGACTCTTTCACGATGACAACTACGAATCGGAAATGGCATTCAAATACGCCATTGCCAAACATAATATGTTCAACAATGATATTAATTTTAAAATGAAATTATTTAAAATTGGAAAATCTGATACATTTTCTACCAGCAAAACAGGTAAGTTAGAGAATATTTCAAATGCTATTATTTATATTTTTAAGGTACGGTTTTTCAATTGTGACTTAAACTTGGTTTAATTAAGATTCACTGCTATGCCTTTAATTTGTGAATTTGTTTTAAATGAAACAATACACATTAGTTGTTTAATTGAGTTCTGTGTGAAAACAACATAAATGATTGTGATTACGGCTTAAAATGTGAAGCACTATAAAAAAATGGTTTCATTCATCTTGTTTTAAAATTAGTGATAAACAATATAGACAAATTGCTCAACTTCAAAACAAAGTGAAATGGTTTTGCCATCAATGCGATTCATTCATTATATAATTATTAAAATACTTTTTCAGCGATACCATATGATAAACGGTATTATTGATTGTGTAAAATATTTTTAATTCATTTCTATATGAAGTTCTTTATCTTTCAATTCTTTCAGTGTGCAATATGATTTCTTCGAACGAGGGCATCGTGGCGATTTTCGGACCGTCCTCCTTAAAATCCGGAGCGATGGTGCAATCGATATGCTCAAATATGGAGATTCCGCACATTCAAGTTTCTTGGAATCCAAAATTCACCTACAGCCATCAAACCGTCATTAACTTCTTCCCAGATCATCGCTTGTTCTCACAAGGATTGGCTACAATAGTCAGGCATATGCGCTGGAAACAGTATGTTATTATTTATGAGGACGATGAGAGTTTGAGTAAACTGCAAGAGGTTTTGAAGATAGTTTCGGTTACTGATGATCCCGTTATGGTTAGACAACTAGGTGATGGACCGGATTATCGGTAAGAATAACAACAATCTACAAAACGCCAATATTGGTTCAGTTTATAGAGAAATTCGTCGATTAAAGTGTGGAATAATTTACAAGATAAAGGGTGTCCTAGAATAAACCGTCATTTTGAATCGGACATTATTTTTTTGGTAATAATCCGAAAATTGCTATTTTTTTTAAACTGTCACTGGTAGACTTTGAGGTTATCAGTAATGGATAGATTCACGGTCGAGCAACGCGTTGAAGTTGTGAAAATTCATTACAAAAATGTTGAAAATTTTGCAGAGACGGTCCGTAAAACTCGCACACTTCTCGGTCATCATAACGCACCATCCCGTAGCACCCTGGTCGGTTTTATCCATAAATTCGAGCCCACGGGTTCAGTTATGAACATGAAGAATATTGGCCGGCCGCGTTCCGCCCGTTTGAACGAAAATGTAGCCTTGGTAGCGGTCAGTGTCGATGAAGAACCATCAATCTCAATTCGTCATCGTGCTCAAGAAGTTGGTGTTTCCAGGAGCTCGATGCAGCGCATTTTAGCCAAAGATCTTCATCTGCACGCATACAAGATTAAGTTGACCCAAGCACTGGAGCCGGCAGACCATGCGCAGTGTCGTACGTTTTCGGATTGGGTGTTGGAACATCATCAAGTCAACCACGATTTTGCAAAGAAAATCATCTTCTCCGAAGCCCATTTCCATCTGAATGGGTATGTCAACAAGCAGAACTGTCGTATTTGGGGCTTGAAAAATCCCAGGGCAGTCCAAGAGATTCCAATACACGGTGCACTATTTGGTATGGATTTTTGTCTGGAGGTATTATTGGGCCATTTTTCTTTCGAAACAAAGCTGGAACCGCCATCACTGTCAATGGGGTGAGATATCGCGACATGTGACCAACTTCTTTTGGCCCGAAATTGATAATATGGATCTCGAAGATAAGTGGTTCCAACAGGACGGTGCTACTTGTCACACAGCCAACGAAACAATGGAGTTATTGCACACCAGATTCGAAGGAAAAGTTATTTCGCGCCGAGGTTCTTGCGATTTGATACCCTTGAACTTCTTTCTTTAAGGTTTCCTCAAAGGGAAGGTCTACGCCAATAAGCCTCGAACGATTGCGAAACTGAAAGTGGAAATTCAAGCAGCAATTGAGCTGCAATTATGCGAAAGTGTCATTGAAAATTTCATTAAAAAAGCCCGTGTGTGCATGCAGAGCCGAGGCGGCCATTTGGCCGATATCCTATTTCATAATTAACCTTCATGTCTTTACTTCACACTTCAATAAAAGTTTCCAAACATTTCGAAAAGTATGCGACTTATTTATAAAAATTTAAATGACGGTTTATTCTGGGACACCTTTTAGAAGTAAAAAGTCCCCAAAACGATTAATTAACAAAATTAAATAAAATGAAACAAAGACGATTCACATAGTTGCAGTTTTTTGGATTGAGTGAGTTACGTGAAGATGATAATAAAATAAAAATAGTGAAGAAAGGATTCTAAGTGTTTTTTATTCAAGTTAGTTGCAGTTATTTAAATTACAATGAAATTGATCCTTGCGAGAAAAAAAGTTTATAAGAATTGCAATCGTATTCTCTAATAGACCATTTCAACAATTAAATTAATATCAATTGAAATTATTTCAGTTCAAACGAGGAATGTAATTACAATACTTTATAGAATACGTTTACTGCATATACATATTTTTGTAATTTAAATGGAAATTCTGAATTATATAAAATATACAACAAAACACATTCTATAAAATATAGCAAACTTACTTACAGTATACAGATTATATACTAAAATATTTAATTAAAAATTTCACATATTTATACAAAACCATGGCTGTAAATTATATGTATTTGTCGATCTTATCATCCTACCTATAGGGTTATTACAGGTAATGGCAGCCATTGGTAGCTCCTTGTGTTACCCTTGCGTTTCCCTCATATGAACATCTAAAATCACTTGAAGCTTAACTAGGCCCACCACCTTTAGTGGCAGGAGGTCTGTTAACCCATTAATGTGAGCTAGTTCCAGGAAATTAATTCTATTTCCCTTTTAAGGCGGATCATTGACCAAGAATGTGGAGAAATGTCTCCTCTTCTACTTCATCTTTGCAGTCTTTACAGAAGTCGTGATGCGTCATTATCATGACTTTCATGTGTTTTCCTAGCTGCAGTGGCTGATAATAATTCTTACTGTCATCTTAATATCGATTCTGCTTAATGCAATTAATCTTTCACTGTTAGCTGCGTCAATCTTCGGTCATAATTATCTCCTTATGAGACAAATATCTTCATTTTTCCATCTTTTAATTGCCAGGGTTTCAATGAATCCATCTTAAAGTTTTTTTAAGATGGTTCCATATGGTTATTAGGTTACCTTCTATGTTGCTGTGACTTGGAACCCACATGAGATACACATCATAGTGCCCAGCGAGCTTGTTTAGCTCTCTTTTTGCAGCTGATGGTTCGTCTCGAGTTGCAGCTTTGGCTATTTAGTGCTTTTAAAACGGTTTGATTTTCTATGAGGATTTTTATGCTGGTAGCCTATATTTCAGTACTGATCAGCATGTTTTTTGCTTCACGGATAGCTTCTACCTCAGCCTGTAGTGCGCTCCAGGCGTCTAGGAGGAGGAAGGACCGCTATAGGTCGCGTTATTTGTAGAAGATGCCTCATCCTTCTCTGTTGTCTATCTTTTATCCATCCGTGAAAATCCAGACTGAATATTTATTTGCCATTCAAACTTGAGCCCAATTGTCATTGGAGGGATGAGTTTTAAGAAGGTCATTCCCAAAGTATAAATTGGGATGCATCTGTCCATCTTGTTAGCTCTTGTAAGATCCTTGCGTGACCTTGCTTACTAGTATACAGAAGTCCCACTGAGTTAATTATCATGAATATTTTTTATCTGAAGAAGCTACAGCGTAGCGAAATAATTGTGAATATAATAAATAGTACAAAATCAAAAACAGTCCACCTCCAATGCTTCCCTACGTTAAACAACATCGCGGTGACTGAACGATCAGCCCTTCGAACGCTTACCAAAATCCCAAACTCAATGTTTTAAATAACCCAACCAAAATTTTCCTATATGAAAAAACTGACACAATCCCAATATCACAAAGATTATCCCAAAAAATTGTTACAAATCTCGTAAACCAAGACATTCTAAACCAACTCTGCCTAAAACGAAACTTAAATATCCCTCCAAAATTTCACCACCCTGAATCTACTCTTCATACTTTCATCTCATCTTTCATCGAGGACTAAAAGGTGGATATGACACACAAGACAGTGATTTTGGATGAAAGACCGATGGTCGATAGCCATTTTGAAAATAATAAAAATGATAGTATTGTATTTTACCACGTACAATATAATCTCAATAAAGATGATTTTATATTATAAACAGTGTTTAATTTAAAAACAGTTAACAGGTATTTTTCAATCAGGTGGATTTTCTTTAAGATTTTTTTTGTAATTTCAGCCCTTTATTAAAAGAAGTGAAAAATTCCTCAATAACGCAAGTAATACTCGATTGTGCCACCGACAAAATCATCGATATTCTTAAACAAGCTTGGGATGTGAACATGTTGGATGTATATCATAGTTTTTTTCTTACTTCACTGGTAAGTTTTTCTGGTTTTGCAAACTTGTATTTATTATTTTTATATAGAGTTTTCCAAATAACAACTTAAGTACACTTCTGTGCAATAAAATTAAGTTCAAGTCTCATAACAATTTTTCACAATATTATAGTTGTCTAATTCGGGTATGTTTTAATTGCCTAGCAGCAGTTTCGATAAATTATAAAATACCAATGATAAAATTGAAATATTTACATACTTTTTTTCGTAACTAGGAAACTTATCATGTCCTTCTTAAACTATAACATATTGTGTGTGCTTAGTTTTATTGCACAGAAGTGTACTTTCATAATTTAATGTTTAATATATTAGACCTTAGGGGCGAAGGGGTAGGGGATGAAAAAAGTATGTCAGGATAGCATTTTAAAAATAAAAATCGACGTGTTAGAGCATTTTTCTAAAATATGTTTATTTACGATTTTATAGAATTTATCCGTTACTTTTGAAACATCCTGTATATAACTTTTAATTTATTAGCATTTTATAATTATACTTATATTGCAACCCTCCTTTATCTTTTAATGTATAGTTAGTATAAAGCAATATGTATTTAAATGGACTTACCGTTAATAAACAATAAACAATAAATACTATAATGTGTTGTAAATTTTATGTAATTGTAAATATCCGAATAAAGATGTCCATATATGTAAAAAAATGAATAAAATGTTGTTGCTTCTTACTTTTATATAATCCACTCATTCCATAATTTATTTATTTTTATTTTAGGATGCTCACACTTTAGACTATTCCGTACTAAACACAACAGCTAACATAACAGTTGTTCGATTAGCGGATCCCGATAATTCGCATTTCGCTAATGCCGTGAGGGATTGGGAACAAGGAGAATCTAATTACAACAGATACGTCGAATTAAATACCAATAAAGTCAAAGTAAATATTACCGTAATAGTTTTTTTATAAATAAAATGTAAGGGCATTTTTTTATTTCAGGTAGAATCTGCTTTAATGTACGACGCGGTGAACTTTTTCGCACAAACGGTTTCAGAACTGCACCTAACTGAATCCATAGTTCCAACGCCGATGTTCTGTGAAAATTTGAACAGCAAATGGCAGGATGGGTTTCGATTGAGTACTTTTATGAAAATTGTAAGTTATTAAATATTAATAATAATAATGCTAATTGTTTCCCAGGAAACATATTTCTACTTAGGGGAGCGTTGGCAAAATTGTACCGATCAGTTAAATCGTACCACCCACAAATTGCGATTAATAACAATTTTTCAGCAAGTTAGTTTTTAAGTTAATCGATAATCAAATAGAAAAATATAAATAATTTTTTAATTATTAAGGCTTCTACCTGGCTGTACATTGTCTGTTATAAATTAATAAAACACATTAACTTTGTTTGTCAAACTCATATTTTATTTAGTGACTAAAGTTTCGACGTGCTAATGTCGAAACTATAGTCATAAGCAAAATGCATCAAAACATGCAAATATATCGTCAGTTTGTATATCTTGTATATTTATTTCAACAATTTTGATTTATCATTATCAAATTTTTAGTTTGATATATTAAAGTTATGTATTTTTTTTATTTCGACTAACAGTTATTAGTCGAAACTATTGAATGAAGACTTTATTTTACTACTTTTAATTGGAAAAGCTAAGAGCTTTATAGTTTTTAATAACGATTTTAAAGTAGTCACTAAATATACACATCTGTTATAAAAAGAAAATAAAGTATTTTTATTTAATTATTAAATGTTTCTACTTGATTTGTTTTACAGAAACATAAAATTGATACGATAACGGGGCCGATTAAATTCGACAGCAATGGGAAAAGGATTGATTTTTTGATACATGTAGCCGAAATAATCAACGGAAAACCCGAAAATACTGCCACTTGGAGCCCGATGAATCCGAAAAAATTGAATTTCACGAGGAGCGAGAGCGAACAGATGCAACAGATCGTTGAGAATTTGCAAAAAACAACTGTAATAGTTTCATCAAGGTTAGATAATATTTTCAATAATTGTGAAATTTAATAGAAATGTTGGATCATTTTACTTATTGGGAGATTCATTGTGGCGTAACTATAATGGCGCTAGAGCACAGAAAACCAAAGGGCCAATCTGGATGTGTAAAACAACAAATATTTGTTTGTTTTTCTTTAAGCACGAGTATTGAAATTTCCTTACCACCTATGTACCCATGCATTGGGGCCTTAATAATTATAATTGTTTCAAAAATAAAAAACACTTGGTTTGTTTTACAATTTGTAAAACTAGTACGAGGGCGGTGTGGCGCGCGCAAGCGCTAACAAATATAGTGAATTGAATCTTTAATATATTAGCTGAGATAAGGTGAATAATGAATTTTTAGCTATCCTTGATTTTAATAATCTGATATATTGTTAAACATTAGTACATACATGCATTACAATAGGTATTGTACAATGAGTAGTCATTGTACATCCCGGCGCATTCACCAAAAATGTTTACAATTTTAAAATTAGTTAATATGATGAATAAGTTTAAGCAATATATATATATCTTTAATATTGATACCAAATTAATTGAAAAATTAATCAACGAAGATATTGAAAATTTAGTAAAAATTTCTAACGAACACAGTTTAATTATTAATGAGGAAAAATCATCTGCGATCATATTCGCAAAACAAAAAAATAAAAACGAAGCAAGAAGATCTCTCGATATAAAAATAAACTCAAAATCCATACAATTCTGCGAATCAATTAAAAATCTCGGGTTATTTATTGATGAAAATCTTAGATTTAAAAAGCATGTTACTTACTGCATTAAAAAGTCATATGCATCGCTAAAAATGCTATACACACACCGGCAGATTTTAACAACGACAATGAAAATAAAATTATGTGATACTCTGGTGCTCTTACACTTTAATTACGGAGATGTGATATACGGGAATTGTCTTGACAGCTTTCATAAGATGCGAATAAAAAAAGTTCAAAAATCATGCCTTAGATTCATTTACGGAATCAAGCGGGGAAAACCATTTTCATATAAATTAACAGAGAGCAATTGGATCACAATGACGAAACGCAGACAACTACACGAAGCTTGCTTTTATTTAAAATTTAAACATCACTACAACCTGAATATCTGTACAAAAAAATTAGTTATAGAGGGGATCTGCACAGTATAAATATTAGAAATAAAAACACCATTAACACTCCTAAATTCTCAACTGAGATATTCAAGAGATCATTTAAATATAACGTCTCGAGACTAACAAGGACTTTTTCCAATAAATTAATGAGCATGCAGATAAGACATTTTAAAGCAAGTTATCTTTAACACTTTTCTTATATTATAGTGTTACTTTCCCATTATTCCCTTTTCTTACCTAAATATATTTACTAATTTACGTATATTTAATTTTACTAATAGATCTCACTCACTACACTTTGGAATTTGAGGAAGATCAGAGAAACCCTATACAGGATTTCACCTAAATGAATTCCTTTTGACCCTCTCACTTTACATATTTTATTCTTTGTATATATCTGTAATGTCTAAAGGTCAATAAACAATTATTATTATTATTAAAAAAATATATTGAAGTGTTGTTATAGGCCATTATAAATCAGTTCAAAATTAATTAAACTTGCAAAAAAATAAAACAGTTTTTTTGCAAGTTTAATTAATTTTGAACTGATTTATAGTGGCACATGACAACACTTTAATATATTTTTTTAATAATAATAATAATTTTTTATTGACCTTTAGACATTACAGATATAAAAATATACAGATATTAAAGTGAGAGGGTCAAAAGGAATTTGTTCAGGTGAAATCCTGTGTAGGGTTTCTCTGATCTTCCAACACTTCAATATATTAAATGATATATATATATATATATATATATATGCCATTATATATATATATATATATATATATATATATATATATATATATATATATTTGAATTTTAGTTTATTTTAAAACTCTAGAAAAACATACATATTATTTTAGTTATAATATTAACATTTATTGACAGATATAAACAGAAAAATATAGAAAATTAGTTATACACATTACAAAATAAAATGTATAATTTATATCTGTTAGTTGGCTATCGACCTGTGATATTTCCACCTGTATTTTAGTTATATTGTTATTATATAAGTTTTGGGTTTAAATAAATATAAATCAATAATATATATATTTATCTCGAAAATCTTCATTTCTGAGAGATATATTAAATTAAATCACAATATTTATAACATTACAATCATACACCTCTAGTTAAGCTTCAGAAAATGGCTATCGACCATCGGTCTTTCTGCCTTCAATAAAATATTTACTAATATAATAAATATTATTATTTTTATTATATTATTATTATTACATACGGTTCTGTTTGATGGTCAAGCTATTGTTAATTATTTCATTTGAAAATAATAAATAAAAAAAAAGTATAAAAGTGAAAGATAATTAAAATTTATTTAGCATCATTTCCTCTATGTTTTTCTTTAGAATCGGTCCTCCTTATCTTCGGGAAGTCGTGCCCAAGGAGGGTCAAATCTTGGAAGGCAACGATAGATACGAGGGTTATTCGAAGGACTTGATTTATGCCATTTCGAAGGTTCTCAACTTTACTTTTCGAATCGAATTGGCGGCGGACGGGAAATATGGAAGCTACGATGAGAAAACGAAATCTTGGAATGGATTAATCAAAGACCTTCTGGACAGGGTATACAAAATAGTATTTGAAATAACTAGAAATTTAATAACAAAGTTGCTCTTTCCCATGAGTTGAATTCAACCTTTAAACATCGTGTTGTTATAAAACAGGATACTAAATGCTAATTAAAAGTATTTTCATCATCCTTTTATAGAAAATATAGCAGAAAGTAAATCCCTCTAAAATTTAAAATTGTTGCGTCGATGTAAAAAAAGTTATAAAACTTATTAGTAATCATCAAGAAATCTGTTTTTAATAATTAGATGCTAACTATAAACTAATTATAAGTAACCTAGTTATTTCACTATCCTACTCTTGAAAATATACGAGAAAGAAAAGCTTCTAAAATTGAAACAAAACTTATTAGTAATTATCAAGGAATTTGTTTTTAATAATTAGATGCTAACTATAAACTAATTATAAGTAACCTTGTCTTTTCACTATCCTACTCTTGAAAATATACGAGAAAGAAAAGCTTCCAAAATTAAAACAAAACCTCCGAAGTATGAGTTTTGTTCATGTAAGAAAATAACACTAAAATTCTAGAAAAAATGTAAATACGTAAAATTAAATATTCACGCATTCCCCAGTTACTTCCATCATTCATGTAACATATAGATAACTGGGGCATTATTCCTGAATTTGATCGCACGTTTCGGTCGTAGATAACTGTCAAATTCACATGTAAACTCCTATCTAAATGGCAGATTTCGTTGGATCGAAACGTACGATTAATTTCAGGAATACGGGCCCTGGTGATTTGTTAGACCAGTGTGTCCCATGTGCAATGCATTGATGAAGGCAGTTGAACGGATTTTGTTTTATGAATAAATAACCTGTTATGGATCATAATAATTGGAAAGGTATCGCCAGCGCCATCTTTGGCTTAATTTCAAGTGGCATCATCAACAATTTTGGTCCGAAATGGCCATCACCAGTTATTCATACGCTAGTTGAATGGTGATTGAAGATTATATTTAATTAATTAAAAGTTATTTAAACTTTTTATATACAATCATCTTTATTGTGGTATTTACATATACATATATTATACAATACTTTTAATATAAACTTATAAATGGCTATCGACCTTAGGTCTTTCAGCCAGTAGTCTATGTCATATATTTTGTATGTTGGTTAGTCGTTGATGAAAGATGAGATGAATTGATTTTTGGGGGGAATTTAGGAGGGATATTAAGGTTTCGTTTAAGGCAGATGATATTTAGTATATCTTGAGTGAGGGGTTTGGTAGCAATTTTTGTGCTAATTGGGTAATTCTTTGGGATTTTGGGATAACACCGTTTTTTTCATATAGGAGTGTATTGGAAGGGTTATGCAAGGGATTGTTGGGGTGTCTGTGAAGATTCGAAGGAGTGATCGTTCCGCCACCTCCATGTTATTAAATGTTGAAGGTCTAGGATTGTGCATTAAACTTTTTATTATCCTAGAATTGAAAATATATTACAAATTAAAGGCTTCTAAAACTTAAAAAATCCACGAATGAAGAGTTTTGTTCATGTGAGAAAGTCATAAGAATTATATATAATTATCAAGAAATGTGTTGATAATGGTTAGACGTTCAAATCTAATTTATAATACCTAAAAACTAATTAAAAGTTACTAAGCATCTTCATTAAACTAATATTGAAAATATTTTACAAATAAACGGTTCTAAGATTAAACATATGATTTTTTGTTCATATAAGAATTATTAGAAGTATTAACTGAATATAGTTCTAATCTTCTTTATGTTGGTTGTTGGTCGTGGAGACTTTAATTATTTAAATAAAAATACTTGTCCTTTCTCTTACTTATTTTTTATTTTACTAGATATATTTCGGAAACTATGTCTCCATCTTCAGTAGTTGAAGTTTTATAAATACAACATATTTATATTTATAAAACTTCAACTACTGAAGATGGAAACATAGTTTCCGAAATATATCTAGTAAAATAAAAATAAGTAGGAGAAAGGATAAGTACTTTTATTTAAATGAATATAGTTCTAATAAATCGTATGTCAAATTAATTTTTAATATGAATAATAATATTTTTTCTTTCAGAAAGCTCACTTAGCTATTTGCGATTTAACAATAACGCACGAAAGAAGAGAAGTTGTGGACTTCAGCATGCCGTTCATGACTTTGGGTAAGACTAAAAACCTTCGTTTATTTTTCTTTCTTGAAAACCGAACAAAATATTTTTAGGTGTTAGCATTTTATACAGTAACGCAAAGAAACAAGCCGACAACAAATTCGCCTTCATGGATACTTTCGGTTTGGAAGTTTGGGTTTATACAGCTACGCTTTATTTGGGATTGTCAGTTCTTCTATACTACATAGCAAGGTAAGGAAATGAGAATTAATATTGCATATATATTTTAATTGTAATGAAATTAATCCTCGCCTCTAACTACAAAACAGCACGGCTTGAAAGCAGAAAATCCGCCGTTTTATTCCCAAACAAAAGGAAATCGTACTACTAAGTATGACATCGGGGCGGGCTGTATAAATGCCTTACATTAGATATATCTCATAAATATTCTAAACAATTTCCTGTCCAATCGATCTATCAGTATTAAAATTCGCAACACCCATTCCTGCACCTTCAGCCTTGAACAAGGGCTTACCTCAAGAATCTCTTTTATCCCCAATTCTATACAATATTTACATACACGATATTTACAACCCCAATCCAAAATATCTTAATCCTTTCTTATATGTTAAGCTGACGACATTGCCCTTATATCCCACGCTCTTATAATTATAAAAGGCGTAAGCACTCTACAAGGACTGATAGATAACTTATAAACTTGTTTCGTTAATTGGAAAATCTTTATCAATTCTAACAAAACCCAATTCCTTAATCCTTACCATCGATAGACTAATTTCCCTTACTAAATAACCATTAAAAACTAATAGAAAAGAGTATTCATTCACTTGGTCACAGTTATTTAAATATATTAAATAAAAATGATTTGAAAATAATTCATAAATTATTTCCACATTTAGCTCTGTGACTTTTGACTTACGCTACGTAAGTACGTTAAACAAATGCACATTAAAACAACTACTTCCCGGGCAAATACCTTTAAGTTATGTAAGGCATAGCTGTACTGACGAGGTATAGATCCCGAAACACGTTTCTGCAGATGGCCTTATATTAAGTAACGTTCCTTTTGTTGTTTTTACATTAAAATTTTTCTCGGATCAAAATTTGTTGCGTTATGCAATATTTTATTGATGTGCAACAGCAGGTGTACATTATGTAATTCAATGTCCCGCGTGGATATTTGCCCGGGATGTAGTTGTTTTAATGTGCATTTGTTTAACGTACATACGTAGCATAAGTCAAAAGTCACAGAGCTAAATGTGGAAATAATTTATTAATTATTTTCAAATCATTTTTAATTAATATATTAAAAACTACCCTATTCAGCCATTCCACACCTGTAAGTACCTTGGAATAACCCTAGATCCGAAATTAACGGTGATCAATCACTCCCTAAACCCTTAAGCCAGCGTTAAGAAAGGGCTCGATATTTTAGATTACTCACGTACAAAAAACAAGGAATTTCGTCAAAAACGGTAATATAAATATAAATATCATCTTTTACCCTGCGTTTTCAGGCTATCCTGTACTACAATTCTCGTCCTAACGTATTAAGAAATTTGGAAGTAGGCGAGCGCTCAGCCTTTACAGTGCTTACAAAAATTAGACATCCTAATAATCCTCTTCGCAATACTTTCCTCTACGAAACATGCAAAATTCCCAGTATTAAACACTAATTTTAAATCCTTTCCTTAAAATTCGTCACAGATCCCCATATAGCTCCTATTATCAAGCACTTCTGTATTCCTTGTAATCCCTATATTAATCCTAAGTATACCTTGTAAATTATCCATTTATTTTATCAAGTTTAAAGAATGTAGACAATGACGTTAGCAATTATGACTATTGAATAATACGACAATAACCGGATAGAAACCGACGATCGATAGCCCTTTTCTGAGTCTCTACAATTTGTAAATTATTGTAATAATGTAAATAATGTATGTGATGTAATTTAATTTAACTTTCATAAACGAAAGTAAACATGTCACTCATAATTAAAATGTTTTTGGCGAGAGCTATAAATGTGTCTTAAGGATGTGCTCTTGATTAAAAATGTTTCTTTTCTTAAGGATGGCTCCTGGTGATTGGGAAAATCCCCATCCATGTGATCAAAGTCCCGATGAATTGGAAAATATTTGGGATATAAAGAATTGCCTCTGGATAACCTTGGGATCCATAATGACGCAAGGTTGTGATATTTTACCAAAGTAAGTAAATAATTATGATTTCATCTTTTCGTTTTTTGAAAAATTTATTTGCAATTGTAATTCAAAATATTTTTACTACAAATTCCAATGACTTTAATGTAAAATATAAAAGAATATGGACTAAAGGGATACGAGTCTCGTGTTTTAGTTGTGATTTTCAAGACAATGTTCAAAGTTTAATGACTATGAGGAATTTTAATTTATCTCCAGTTTTTGTATGTACCAATTATCAAAGATTGTATTAAAAATAGCCAGAAGCCGAAGAGTGTCCAGGCAACCATACCAGGTTTACTTTCATAATTTCGAACAGATTGCGACCACAAGAGAAGTGACAGAACTCCTCCCTGCGGGCATCCCCTAGTAGTGTTTAGTTGGTGAGTCATAAGAGAGGGATATATTCATCATTTTGGAGTGAAGTTAATTATAGCTTTAATCCAACCTGATAGGGTGGATGAGACTGCTGTTCAGAGCATTAACTTGTTACCAAAAAGTTCAGCAATCTTTCCAACGAGGTTATTCAATGCCAATTTCGTTGATTTCCCCTTATGGTAGACGTACTGGCCAGATGATAAGCACCTTGTTCTTAGGTACCCATTCAGCACTTTTCCATGGTTTTTAATAGGAATGACGTTAGACTTATTGGCCTGAATGGTTTAGAAGTGGGTTCATGCCTCCCCACTTTAAGTATGAATATCACCTTAATTTAAGACCACCTTTTTAGTATAAAGTTCCAGGCTATATTAGCTCTGAATACTTCGATCAGGTATAGCCATATGTGACAACTCTATTAATTGGACCTCTCTGGATATGACGTGTATTCATTGTTGTCACATAGCAGTTGGAAATCTGGGAAGTGATGGGCGGCAATGAGTTTGAGAGTTTCTCTACCAGAGTCGGTGTATTCCTCGTTTGATTTGACTAATGCCTCCAGGTGCTGTGCCCGATGTTTGGAGAGTAAACTGATAATTTAGCGCTGACGGGTGTGTCATTAATATATCCGCAGTATTGGTCTCAGTTGCCGCCCGCTTTCGCCCTATTGAATGATTTTCGGACGGCTCTACTTTTCTTTTCCCGTTCATGGTTTCCCGTTCATGGTTCCTGTTATCCCTCTTCGTTTTAAATGGTCAATTGTTATGGTATGCGTCCTTCATGGACGTTTCAATGTAATCAGCCATCCTTTCAATACCATTACGATTGCTAATAGTGGGTACCGCTCGCCTGAAGAGTTTTTTGATGGATAGCCATCCTAGTTTGTAGTTCTGGGGTTGCGGTACTGTACTAACTCGATATTGAATCCTAATGTTACAATAATCGTCCATTACAGACCAGTTCTTAACCGTGGACGAGCACTACACATCCAGGGTACAGAAAGCTAATGTCGTGGACTTTCCTTTTATTTATTACGAAAAACAAAAGGAAGGTCCACGAGAGTGGGTTTATTGCCAATGTTGTCGAATATTGTGGACGTCTAATCCCTGCCATTTATAATTATGTAATTTAAAAGATAATCACATCTTTGGCTTGTGCCAGAGCTATATAGTTTCGATTTAGGAGGTTATTCAAGCTGCGTCCAATGCATTTTTTAAAAGTTTTAAAGCGTTGTTGTAGATTACCTCTCGAAACAATCTTTGGTGACGATAGGCATCCCTCACTTTAGCCAATAGCTCGCAGTAGAAGGTTACAGTGATTGTACGTCGTTCGGGCCAAAACCATTGAGTCTTGCTAGTCGAAAAGTCGATTCCTTGAATTTTTTATACCATATAAACCAATTATTGAAAAAAAGTTAAGAAAATGTAATGATTGACTCTCCCCAGTTTTATTGAATCCACGCAACCATACTAGAAGCACAGTCTTAGTCTTATCAACTGTAGATGCTCAGAAACAGAAATCGCGTTTATATTTGATTGGTGCCCGTACATTAATATAAGAATAAAGTGTTTCAGCAAAATTATTTCTTTTTTCAATTAAATAAAAATTATTAACAATATTGTCTATATTATTTTTAAATAAGTTTGAACAATGTACATTATTAATTACCTAAATAATGAAAATTGTTTATTTTATGTCTCACCTCTTCACGTAATGTTCGTGCCAGCGTATCATTAAAAATAAAAATAATGAAGTATTTAAAATGAATTGTTTTTTTATTCAGTCTTAAAATTAGCAAAGTAAATTAATAAAAATAATTTGAAATAAATTGATTTACTCAGTTGAATTAATCATAATCTATTTCCTCTTTAGTTATTGCGATTTTTTTTACTTACCTTAAGTAAGTACTTTAATAAGAAATATTTATTAAAAGTACTTCTTCCATACGTTGAATTTCATAATGGATATTTCATATTGCATTCGAAATAAAAAAAAAACGTTACGTAATATAAGATAATCTACAGACACATATTTATGGATTTATCCCTTGTCAGTACATTTCTGCCTTATAAAATTGTAAAGTTGTTAAACGTATCGTTTCTGCTGCGATCTAAGGTGTAAATGTTCTAGCTCCCCGATGGACGCGAACAATGCATCGTTCTTATCGTTTACAACAATAAATTCTCTGTTCAGATTTAAATAAAAATCTCGCTGGCTATTAATAATAATAATTGAAAAGAGTATTTTATGTCATTATACCAGTCTTTTTTGGTCTTTCATAAAATATACTTTAAAAACCACAAACGTCTTGTGTATAAAGAGGACATGGAAGTCAAAAACATGTCTGCGGTTATCACAGAAATACTTTTTATAAATACTGAGTTACGATATAATATTTTGAATACAAAATGCAATGCCTCATCCAGAGGAATTATTATATTTAGTATGCTAATAATGGTATGGTGATAATTTCTTGAATTAATTTTTCATCTGGTACTTGGTGAAACATATTACACTATGTAAAGTAATTTAAAGGAAAGGCACTGTTTCACATATTAAATTTTATTCCGATTAGTTTCGATTTGTTAAATCATATGTAAAAGTCCTTTACATTACTTTACATATGGTAATTATTTGGAATTGATATCATCAAAAAAATGAGATTACAAGGTAAATAAGCTAAACAGCTGTTTATCAGCAAAAAGGAAAGCGATTTTGCCCTGTAAAAAATGGAAAAATAATTAATTTAATTCGGCTAAAAAAACGTAATAAAATTTGAAATCAATCTTGCCCTATAAAAATGAAAATCTAATTAATATATTTTGCTCAACCATCGTTATGTTAATAAAATTTGGAATATCTCTTCAATAAAACGAAATAGACGATTTAGATTGCTTCTGTAAAGTATAATCTTCATTAACCTTCAGAGGAATATCAACCCGCATGGGCGTATCCATGTGGTGGTTCTTCTCCCTAATCATGACTTCATCCTACACGGCCAACTTGGCAGCTTTCCTAACAATGGACCGAATGGCACCAACGATCGACAGCGCCGAAGCTCTGGTGAAGCAAAATAAAATCAAGTACGGTACAGTTGATGGTGGATCCACGCAGACCTTCTTCAGAGAATCGAATTATTCAACATACTCACGTATGTGGATCAACATGCAACAAACTAGACCTTCAGTATTCGAGAAAAACAACGCCGACGGCGTGAAGAGAGTGCTGACGACGAAAAACCAGGGATATGCTTTTTTGATGGAAAGTTCTTCGCTGGAGTACGAGGTGGTGAAAAATTGTAATTTGAAGCAAGTCGGGAAACGGTTGGATTCGAAGGGATATGGAATTGCGATGCCAATGAGTAAGATTTTGATTTTATAATTCAATGCTAATACAGTTTAAAGAGTTATATATTTAAGTAAATTAAAGAAAAATGATTTAAAAATAATTAATAAATTATTCTCACATTTAGCTCTGTGACTTTTGACTTACTTTACGTTAAACAAATACACATTAAAACAACTACTTCCCGGGCAAATACCCATTGAATTATATAATGTATACCTGCTGTTACATATCAATAAAATATTACATAATGCAACAAATTTTGATTCGATAAAAATTTAATTCAAAAACAATTACAACAAAAAAAACGTTAGTTAATATACTGCCCTCCTACTCATTATTTCTTTGCACACATCTACACCTTCCCCACTCTCACACAGGCTTTTTCTCCATGTTTTTTTTTTCTCATTACTCATCAACATCTCACACTCTGTCACCCAATGTTCCCAAACATCTCCTCCCTCGCCGCAAAACAAACACTTCATATACTTTTCTGCCATCCAGACCTTTCGCTATCTTTCCTCGTTCCCGCACCTCAGCCTAACCAGTATCCGGATGTCCTCCTTTTCAGGGCCTTGAAATAGCGCGGGGTTCCTTCGTACATTTGCAGCTCTCTATAGTTAGGGCAGTGTCGGCTATTGGCTATTCTTTCTTGCATAATTTGCAATTCTACGTCTCTTAGCCTCTCTCCCACTTCTGCTTCTATCTTTTCTCCCTGCGCTAATTTCTGATGGAATGAGTAAAACGATTTGATTATAAACACTTTTTCTTGTGTAGAATACATGGTTTCATTGTAAATTTAACAATTATCTGTCACTTAAAAAATTGGAATATATGTCATCACGATTTCATGGCAAACCTTTATTTTATTTCAAAATAATTGTAAAGTTTAAAAATTTTCTCGGTAAATACTTTTCAAAAATGATCGAGTAACTTACCAAATCATTAACACATTTCAAATTTTACACGTAAATCGGGCCATAGGGATTTACATGTAAAATTTGAAATGTGTTAATGATTTGGTAAGTTACTCGATCATTTTTGAAAAGTATTTACAATTCAACACCCTGTATAATATAGTCTCAATAATAATGAAACAAACAATTATTTCGGTTTTTTTTTGTTTCTCTTTAGATTCACCTTACCGATCTGCGATAAGCACTGCGGTCTTAAAACTTCAAGAGGAAGGAAAGTTGGGAGAATTAAAGACGCGCTGGTGGAAGGAAAAAGTTGAAATAGATGTGCCATGTGATGTAAGTTTTATATAAACGTACAAAGCTTGTTCAATTAAAACCCATCTTTAGCCACGTTAGTTTTGGAAACACTTGTAATCATTCAACTGATGTTTTGCAATGTTAGTTATGTTTATAAACGTCATAGTGATCAGTTTATATCATTTCTATATGACAGATATTTTAAGTATTCTGACATAAAAATGGTGTTTGTTGTTAATAATCCGTCCAAATATAATCAGCATGTAATTTTTGTGAGCTGGTTTTCCCGCAATTTGAACCAATCACTAAAGAACGTCAAATTGCCCTATTCTTCGCTGCTAGTAATCTTAAAAAAAAACAGACTATAGTTTGAAATGGAAGTTTGTGGTTAGTTTGTTTATTTAGTGGGATCTTTAAAATTTTAAATAATAAGTCTTGTGAGTTGGGTGAGTTCCAGGATTTATTCCCGAAACTACCGGTCTGATTGGGATTTATGATTTTTTGCTAGGTCGTATAAACTCGATGCTAATGAATTCATTGGAAGTAGTTTTGGGTGATTAAATTGTGAAAAAATATTAGTGGATTATTTTATTAATGATATTAAGGTGACTATTTTTGGGGCCGCGATGAAATTAATCGTTGTCACCCCACCCCCTCTTTATACCTGATTTTGTATATTTAAGAAAAAAGCTTGTATTTGTTTGATAATGACCGTATAGGTTGAACCTAATCACAAATAAAAACTCTGTACGTGATACCAGAAATGTGTATAATTTAAAAAAAATACCTTGTGGATTAAAATGATGGAAAAACTTTATTTCATAAATGTGAGACTCGTATAGTTTTATAGAATAGACTTCACTTATTATGACTTTTTAATTAATTTCAATTATAATCAAATATTACATTTCAGAGCACGCCTGTTTCTTCAGGAGCAGAACTGGCTCTAGCTAACGTCGGCGGTGTTTTCATTGTACTGGGAATGGGAATCGCGATAGCATTTCTTCTAGCCTTCCTGGAATTTTTCTGGAACGTGCGAAAAGTTGCAGTAACCGAACATGTAAGTAGATAAATTAAAATAAAATTAAACTATTGATCCCAGAACACAGTTATACCACAGAGAATAAAATGCTATACAGGGTGGCCAGAAAAGATGTGATTCGTTAATCAAAAAAGTTAGAAAAATAAATAAATAAATAAATAAAAAAAAGTTTTTAAAATAAAAAATTAAATATAGATATTTTAATGTGTAGTGATATTGTTCATATAGATTTTTTGTAAATTTCGAAAAGGAGATTCCGTAAATTAATAAATAAATAAATTAAAAAATAAGAAATTAAATAAAATAACACAAAAAAATATTTGGCAATTATTCAATAAGCTTCATGAGGCCATTAATATCCTAAATATGTCACTAGAAATTGTTTTTAACGTTTTATGTATAATTGTTGCTATTAATAATCATTAAATAAACATTTGCAATGTTTAGCGGGATGTTAATAGAACTAATTTTAATAAAAATATTTCAAAAATATTACTAATTTCTAGTCACATATTTATTATATCAATAGCCTCGTGAGTGTTAATGAAGCACGGTACAATATTTTTTTACTAAAATTTTCTACTTGAAATTAATCAATGAACCACTTTACTTGAAGATTATCACACCTTTTCTGGCCACCTTGTATAAGAAATATATGTTTTTTTACATTGTGTATGATTAAATAAAACAATTAACTGTTTGTATTACAGATTTTTTTATTTTAGATACAAGTATAAATTGTTGCAACTATAGTCACTAAATATCTAGTAGTATAAAGTTAAAAACTGTTTTATTTAACCAAATCAAATTAAATGAAAAAATAATTTTTAAAATAATTAATTTATGAGTTAAACTTGTAAATTAAATTCACTTTTCTTAGTTTTACTTATGTTTATATTTTAACTAGTTGAAGTTAAAATAAACATAAGAAAAACTAAACGAGCAGTTTTTGTGTACCAGCAACATTAGACATCTAATCTTAAACTTATTATTATCCCCAGACATTGGTTCTGATCATCTATCAATATTATTCTCATTACAATTAAATCCCCCTGTACTCATTCCACAAAAGACATTTTATAAATATAAAGACTGTAATATAACGAACGTGACGAATGATATGACACATTTCATCTCACTACACCCTCAGATTTCAAATAATTCGATTAGTTTTTTCCTACAGAAATCATTAATAAAAACACACCTACTTTTACTAAACCTTCATATAAATATCCCCTGTCCAGATGTATACTAAGACTCGTAAAATATAAAAAGCAATTCTACAGAGATATTAGATAAACTGACGAACTGACAAACAAAAATTTAATTCAATCAACAAGGACTTTCATAAACTAATTAGGGAATATAGGACCGACAAATGGATAAAAGCTTGCCAAGAAATCAAGAAAAAAACTTGGAAAAACCATTAGTCAGAAATCAAAAAATTAGCCAAATATAAAAAGACAGATATTTTACGACAGTTAAAAGACCCATTCACCAATGTAGCGAAAGACAACATATTAGAAATAGTTGACATATCCTCTCCTACTGTTACTTTTGGCCATATAATACACAACATTGTTCTTTTTATTAAATATTCTCGGATAAAAAATGATTACACTATGCAATTATTTATCGTGCAACAGTAAATATCCATTGTGTAGTTTAATGTCTGTCGAGGTATTTGCCCGGGAGTAGTTGTTTAAATAGATGTCCTATTTTTAAACACTTAAACACAAATGTTGCAGTGTCTAAAGTTAAAATAAATAATTTTAATATTGTTATGAATTACTTTTTTCACATTTATTTTTATTTTATTTAAATAACTGTAATAAAATGAATAAAATACTCTTTTCTATCAAATAAAATCAGTATTTATGTTATTGTTGTTTTCTTTTGTAGATTGGATATTACGATGCGTTCATCATTGAAACCAAGTTCGCATTCAAAGTGTGGATAACGCAGAAACGAGTGAAACCCGATTTATCGGAGTCTACAAATTCTTCAAGGGATGGATCAGAAACAAGGAGTATAGCTGCTAAAGTTATGAAGGGAGCTGGTTCGTTTTTGCGATTGGATGTGTTGGATAGGATAAGCATGAAAAGGGAGTAATTATTAATAAGAAAAATAAATAGAAAAAAAAAGGAATTGGTTTATATTAATTATTTTTGGTTAAAATTTTATAACTTGAATTTAAAAATTCTATATGTTACCTTGTAGCAAATATTATTTTAGACATACCTTTACTATTTATAACTCCTATTAAAAACTATTTTACCATTTTATTAATATTGTTTTGTTTTTTACAACTACGCACCTAAATTATTACCACTGTTTGTAGGTATTTAATATTAACAATTAGTTTTATCATTAATCGATATTAATGAAATAAAAATAATTTGAAAATAATTAATTACTTTCCTTTTAGTTACTGCGACTATTTTGACTTATGTTACGTCAAATATCGACAAGTCACGCATGTGATCTTAGTACAGACATGACTCGAGACTTCAAACACCAACTTCGTCGTAGATTTTTGTTATATGCTCGATATATATATATATATATATTGGCTATTACCCCTTGTATGAGTTACGCCGCTCCTGCTGGAGCTTTCTAGATCATTATTTACGGAGCTGATCATTCCCCTTTCGTCCTTTTAAACTTTTTTGCTGATCTCTCTCCATTTCTTCCTGTCCTTTGTTTTGTCCTGCCACTTTCTAACGCCAATATTCTTTAGATCTTCTATTACTTCTTGCATCCATGTCGATCTTGGTCTGCCTCTTCTCTTTTTGCTTCCTGAATTCAATTGAAGTATTGTGAATATTATAGGCGTTGATCTTACCTTCCATGTGTATCCAAGCCACTTCATTGTTTGTTCTTTTATTTTACTTACGATGTCTCTTTCCAGTTCCTGTTTTAGTTCATTACTCGTGCATTTTCTATACTCATTTTCGGTTGTTTTGATTGGTCCTAGCATAGTTCTTAATATTTTTCTCTCTAAGATCCTGAAGTCTTGCTCTTGTTTTTTTCATCATGGTCATGGTTTCGGCTCCATACATCATTGTTCGTCTTATCAAAGATATGCAACAGCATGTGTACATTATATATCCGGCAGGGTATTTTCCCGGGAAGTAGTTGTTTTAATGTGCATTTGTTTAAAGTACTTACTTAACGTAAGTCAAAATGTCACAGAGCTAAATGTGGAAATAATTGTTAATTATTTTCAAATAATTTGTATTTAGTTTATATTACATTGTTACTAACTAAAAATTATTAGTAAACGTGCTAAAATTTTAATTTTTAGGGTATTCCGTTTAAAATTAATTAATTAATTAATAATAACAATACTTTATTTACGGAATTCACCTTTTTACATAATAAAGTACATTATTAATAATAAAAAACAACTGTAAACTACTAATTAAAAGCAAAATAGAACAAACAATAATATATATTAATAATGCTAAACTAATTCAAATTATAATTATCCCATGTCAAGTCAATAAAGTATATTGACATTCTATTTAATAATAATAATAACCCTACTCACCCTAAACACCTTTTAAATAATATACAAATAAGTTTGGAACAAAAATAATAAAAATGACTACATGACCATGATGCAAAAGTAATACATACTAAAAATTACAATTTAACAATGTTAGATAAGTACATTCTCAAAATTTATTTGCCTAATACCGCTTTTAAATATGTTAAATAATGTGCCAAATAATTCAAAATGAGGCGATGTACATAAAATATTAGCATACTTGATCATTCGACTTATTGGTTTATTTTGACCGTAATTAGATCTATGGAATGTTTCTTTAAATAGATAATAAATATAAATAATTAAGTTTATAACTATTTCTGGTATAACAAATAGTCATTCTTTGAAGTTTAAAACAATATATTATATATTGTTATTATAACTATTTATATTTGAAATTAATGGAGATACTGCGTTCTTAAAAGTTTAATTAAGTTGGCTGTGGAAAATAACAAGAAATGTTGTTTAGGCTAGTGATGGACAAAAACGATTATTTAAATAATTAAATAGGGAAAATTGAATAAAAAAGATTAATCAGTTATTGAAATGGTAATTATAATAAACATGCTTGGAATTTGAATTATGTATCCCATAGAAACGATAAAATTAGGATTCGATTATCCAAAATAGTCGATTATTTCGTATTCTGTTATTGAAATAATTATAAACTAGTGATGGGCAAACTAGTTTAAGCCACAGCTGACTATGATGTCCATATATAAAAATATAACATTATGTTATTTCTCAAAAACAGTTATTTGTAGAAAAATTCTGGGTATACGAGGACTACTATTTGTGTATTGAGAATTGGCAACATTGAATGGCAGTACCAGGTGAAATCTGACATTGTCATCGTAAAGTTTGACATTTTTGAGGTTATACATACTCATAACGTGTTGATTTGGGAACACAATTGTTGTTTACAGTAAGTTGAAAATGTCATCTCGGCTAAATATGGAATTAACTCGTGAACATTTTCGAGCTATATCATAGCTCTATGACTTTCGACGTGGTCTAACTCAAGAACAATGCATCAATCAACTAAATTAAACTTTTGGCGATTAAGTGCTATCAATAGCCACCGTATATCGCTGATTTTCGGATTTAACATGTGGAAGTAGTTCGCTCACGGATGAAGTTAAAGAAGGTCGTCCAAAATCGATTGTTGTGTCGGAAAATATCGATGCTGTGCGAAAACTAATTGAAGAAGATCGTCATGTGACATATTAGGAAATCGAGAGATGTTTAAGCTTAGTATGTCCAGCATACATAAGATTTTCACAAACATTTGTGTTCGGAAGCTCTGTGTGCGTTGGATTCCACATTTGTTGACAGACGCTCAAAAAAAATTTGCTTGTGTCGATTACTGCCGTTAAATAATTTCAAAATACAACAGTGGTACATCCAAAACGGTATACAACATCGTCACAAGTAATGAGTCGTGCATTTATGCGTATGATCCAGAAAGAAAAGGCCAGTCGGCAGTTTGTGTGTTTTAATGTGAAGCAATGCTACAAAAGTTGTTCGTTAAAATTGCGGTTTAGTAGAAAGAGATAGCTATATAGTAAAATGGATATAATCGTTTGAAAAAAGAGCTATTATTTTGGATTTAATAATATGAATATGTATTTACATTTTGTATCTACCAAGTATAAAGTATGTCTAAATAAAAAAAAATAATCGTTATTCCGTCAATATACTAGTTCAAGTTAGAAAATAAAGATGTAAGATATAATGAAATTAAAAAGTCATGTCTACTAAGTTATTTGAATACAGAATTTAGTGAAATCCTTTAAATTTTCAGTGCACAAGTTTTTATTAGCAAAAATATTATTTAAAATTTGCTATAAATTTGATCAAATTTCATTGTTTTTTCATAATTGTTTTTTACACAAACCAAACATTAAACTAATTTTTAATTCATCTCATGAAATTCTTGCTTATTTTAAGATTACTTTAATGTATAATACAATATTGTTCATTGATCACAACAGCAATCTAACTCGAATTAGTGGTTTCAAATATTTATATAGCTATCTCTTCCGTCTAAACCGCACCCTTAATAAGCAAATGGTGGCGTTTTTTCTTCACGAAAACCGATTTTGTAGCAAACTGTGGCTCTCAAAAATCAAAAGACCGTTAATTTAGCGTGGTATACGACCATTTATTTGTTTGACGCATATTGTAAATTGAGAGAAACAATCCCAAAATGAATTATTTTGCATTATGACAATGCAAGCTCACACGCATCACATGTAACAAACAAACATTTGGACACACAAACGATCGAAATTATTGCCCTGACTTGGCACCCAATAATTTCCTTTTGTTCCCAGTAATTAAAGATTAACTGCGTAGACAACGATTTTCATCGCTCGAAGAAGCGATTAAGGCCTTCAAAATGCTTGTTTCAGAGCTATCATCTTCTGACTGGACAAAATGCTTTGAAGGGTGGTTCAATCGCATGCAAAAGTATATCGATTTTAAAGGCGATTATTTTGAATAGCAATAAAAATATTTTTCATCAAATTCCTTTGTTTATTTTTTATAATCTCAATACATAAATAGCGACTCTCGTATCATTGGTTTTTGCTTAAAAAAGTTTCTTAAGAATGTTTTTTTACAGAAATACATTATTTTGAGAAATAAAAAAATTAAAGTGGTTTTTAAAAATTACAGAAAAATTAAATTATCTCAGCAAACATTCAAGATTTTTCGATGTAGTTCTTACCAATGAACGTATCTCAATAATCGATTTCCTGACACCTAAGTGGATAAGAATAGATAAAAGATAAAGAATACTATCTAGTCTGGAAATAGGTTCTCTCTAAATATCGCCACCCTGTACCTCTTGTATTAATAGAATAAAAAGAAGAAAATTTTACAGTATTTATTTGTAATTAATTTCAACTCCGCGAATCTCTTACACTACAAACAAAAATATTATTTTCTACCATAAAATGCTATTATCATTATTAAAATTAACATATGAATTTAAAAGAATTTGGGTTATAAAAATGTTGTTTACTCATCGCGTGGCGCCATCTCGGACATTAAAAGTACGCGAACTGGAAAATGTATTTTCGTAATGATTTTAATAACACGACGCCATTATGTTTTGCGTCTATTTATATTGGTCACCTATATTACGATTCTGTTTCGCGCATCTGTTTAAATGCATGTCCAAAAAACATTAGCGACTCGTGAGATTAAAATAGCATAGTAAAGTAAACCATTTTCCATGCAATTACAAATGTTTGTTTTGAGTCAATATTAAGCGTATTGAAATTATTTGCAACGATTGTTTTACGACGTGTATGTTTTCTCTATTACGTATTAAATTACTATAAAAAATGAAATTATTTATACGAAATAATAATAATATTTATTTCTAATACGATAATACAACAGACACAACCATAACGAGATATTCATGTACAACTAATAAATAGTATTAGAAATCGAATGATCGTAAAAATTTTCGTATGGCTAATTTCAACTAATATGCACGTTTTGAGATCCCCTGAGACAATTCCATCGAGTTTTGGAAAATGTCTGTGTGTGTGTCTGTGTGTATCCGCGATAGCTCCTGATGGATTAAACCCAAACTTTACATATAAGCTTTCTATAACAGTGGAATAAACTGAAACTCCTGATGGATTAAACCCAATCTTTATATCTAAGCTTTCTATAACAGTGGAATAAACTGAAAAGCTTTTATTTAGAATCAAAACTCATTGAGTGCACCTTTACTCTAAGCGATTTTTCATTTTTTTAATTCGAATAAAAAAAATTTCAAGCAAAAGTTGTAGATCTTGAAAAAAAATAAATAATTTTTGTTATAAAACTTTTATTGTAAGACCTGCAGTTTTCATTTTATAAGTTGAAGAATTTCATCCATCTGATAAATTCTCTTAGAAATACACAATTATTTTTATAATCTACTTTATGTTAGCTGTGGAGACTTGTATTATTAAAATAATTATTTTTATGTCAAATAAAACTTCAAAGTGCGTTTACATTTAATACATGATAATGGACACATCACCATTTTTTATAAATACTTCATTATCCTGTTGTATATAACTCGTTCATATATTCTTGAAAAAGGTGGCAATATTGAAATTAGCCTGTAATTATTTACATGATGGGAGTCTCTCTTTTTAAAAAGTGGAACAATTTTTCCTATTTTAAGAGCTTTCGGAAATATTCCGTTACATAGTGACTGGTTGATAGAAAATATTAAGGGTTTAATCATTTCTTGTTTTGTAGATTTTAAAATGTTGATAGATAAATCATCTAAATCTCTTTAAGTTACAGATAATATTACTAACTTCGATTTCGGTCACATCCAATACGAAGGAAAAGTATCGTAATATTTATGGATTGAAAACTGTATGTGAGCACTGGAAATAAAATTATAGTGCTTTTTTGTTCATTATGGTATAACGTCAAATATAATTGGATCTTCAAGTAAAATCTTCAAGTAATAAGTATGTTAATATACCAATTTTAGTATAAATAGATAAGAGTATACACTCACTTGGTCACAGTTATTTAAATATATTAAATAAAAATGATTTGAAAATAATTATTAAATTATTTTCACATTTAGCTCTGTGACTTTTGACTTACGCTACGTAAGTACGTTAAAATGTTGTTTTAATGTGCATTTGTTTAACGTATTTTCAAATAATTTTTATTTAATATACCAATTTTAATTCTTGGATCTTGGAGGCTTTCACTTCGTGGTACATTTTCAATTTTGATATAAAGAAAACACTTTTACTAAAGTAAAATAAAAGTGGTATAAAAAAGTTAAGTGTTTTCTTTATATCAATACTAATTTTAGTTTTTGACTTATTTCCAACAACAACTGTAATATTACAATTTATCAACTTATAAATAAAAGATATTAATAATGATCATTATCAGCAACTCAATGCCTGCGAAATTTATTAAAAGAATTCATATTCTTCACAGAAATGGAATTCAAACATTTAGATTCGAATAATTATTTTTGTAATTTCGTGATTTGTGTTTCGAATCTGGATCATAAGTTCTTTGTTAAGCTATTATAACAAAAACAAAATATGTTCCGAATTCTTATCTCATTCTCTGAAATGATTTGACTCCTGTTCAGTTTTAATAAAAATCAGACGGAATTTATTTTAAAAAAAATGAATACATTGACTTTTAAGGCGTCTGCTAACATAGCTGCCTTCTAGCTGCCTTCCGGTTAACCCCCGCTTAAGATTAGGTGGCTCTAGTCCACAAGGGTGGTGAGTAAGATTCACCACCAATCATCAATATCAGATCGCCTAGAAGCATCACATTATGAGCTTATATATAATATATATATTATATATGTAGTCGTTTCAACACTTTATATTTTGAAAATTATAGTGTTGAAACGACTACAGTTTTATTAGTTGATCCATCTCACTCATTAAAGGTGGTGAATCCTACATCAATATCAGATCGCTTACAAGTGTCAAATTGTGAATTTGTGTATAAATTTGTATCACAGACAAAATATAATAAATATATGTTTGTCTGTGGTTGTATTTACATATTTTGAAAATTATAAAGTGTTGAAACGACTACAGTTTTATTAGTTGATCCATCTCGCTGTATTTTTTCCACATTCTATTCACCTACTACCAGACTAATACCAGACCATCATTGACTGTACTACAATTATAAAAATACACACATTCATCTTAAAAAAACTTTTAAAACACTTTCATGAAATTGTGTCCAAAATAACTAATAATTTTTTAGAATCAGTTGCATGAAGATATATTTTTTATTATTTTTTATTATCTGTTAAAACGTAATAATCTTCATCGTATAATTCAAAATCACTCGTTATAAAACCATAATAAAATTGAGTCTATAATTAATTATTAGAATGTCGGTATTAGTTACTTGGAGATTTAATATTAATGATTTTTTATGTAATATACAGGGTGGGCCACGAATACAATTTATTTCATCAAATTCACTGGGGAAAGTACCATTTTTTTTAAATTATTTTTAAATTTCCCTTCCAATTTAATTATAATTAATATTTATAATAATAAGTTCTTATAATAAATATAAAACAAACAGATTTAATAAAATCACTGATTCAGTTTGCTTGTATAACTTTAATTTTTATTTTAGTGACTGTAGTTTTAAAAATGTTAAGTCTTCATTATCAAACTAAGAGTTTGTTAAGAGTGTTTTTATTAAAACTTAAAACAATGTATAACGAAGTAGAAGCCTTTATTATAAAAATCAAAACAAATATATATTATAACAACTTAATATTATAAATATTTAGAATTCATATAATTGTAATTATAGAGATTATAATGTAATTTATTAAATAATACAATATGATTGTAAAAAATTATTACTCCTAGAGCAAAATAAAATACATATTTTTATTTTATTTTGCTCTAGGAGTAATAATTTTTTACAATCATATTGTATTATTTAATAAATTAATTGATTATAATGTAATTTATTAAATAATACAATATGATTGTAAAAAATTATTACTCCTAGAGCAAAATAAAATACATATTTTTATTTTATTTTGCTCTAGGAGTAATAATTTTTTACAATCATATTGTATTATTTAATAAATTACATTATAATCTCTCTCGTAAATAAACTTACATAATCCTGAAATGCGTGTATACACGTGCACCGTGTGCATTTTTCATTTAATTCGACTCCATTCCTTCGTCTTCTGCCTCAAGCCGGGTGTTTTATTTTCGTCTCCCGCGTTTCTGTCCGTTTTTCGCCGCAACGTCGGGCCGCCATTGTCTTTCCCGGAGACCAAACGCACGGCCACTTTATTATTAGCAAAACTCAAAAATTGAATTCAATTCAATTCCACCATCCGCACAACAAACTCATTATTACGACCATCACCAATGAGATAAGGAAGAATACGAGGATGATTAGGACCCCCTGCGTTTCCATGATGTTCGGGGTTTTCGTTATGACGGTTTTATTTTTGGGGAGGATTAACGCCGATGAGTATCACGTAGGTAAGTTGTTTTTAATTTTTGGAGATTATTTTTTGATTGCACTGAAATTGTTTAAATGAGTGAGCGTAGGAATTAACACAAAACTTTCGCGCGAATGACACGTGAATTAGTAAAGAAAAGGGTGGGAGACGTGTGTTATCATTATTTTTAGTACAATGCCCCGGATATGTATGTTGGATTTATATTTAAGACATCCACACGAGTTTGTATTTTCTAATTTTTTGAATATATTCTTGTACCAATCTGGATTTTTTTAAATAAAATTATATCGAGTTGGAATACTAAATTTATTAATTATTATCATACATAGAATGTTTTTTTGTTTGTTTGTAAAAACAAACCTACTGTTACTTTTTTATTCTATCTATACATATGTTCAAATTTGTTTTGAACAAATTACGTAATTTTTAATTTCATTGTAGGCAACCGAATTTGCACTGAATCAGTTATTTAAAATCCTGAATCCTTAAAATTCATTGCCATCGTATTGCTGCTTCGATTTGCAAACTGATGCTTCTGGGGATTGATTAGCCTAGGTTAGGTCTTTCTCTAGATTTAATATAAAGACTAATTTGATTTTCTTCCAGTTGTTTGGAACATACTTGTAGACTATACTGCCTCTGCATAACTCAGGTAGTAAATGGTTTATTTCATGCTATAAAAGTAATGGATAAATCCCATCTTGTAATAGAGATTTGTATTCTTGGAAAGTGCCCACTGCCTAAGTGTTTTTTTCTTTCGAAGGGTCCTATTTATGCTGTATCCCAGTATTTGATAGCTCTTGTTTGAGGGTTATTTGAGTATGGAATGGTGTCTGCTTTGTTTACTACAATTTTGGATTTTTCTTCCTGCCTATGTAAAAGATTCATGAAGATTTCCAATTGCAGGAGTTATCGGGCGATTTTGCAAGAATTTTATAGTCTTGCAGTTTTAGAAACCCTGCCTATTTCCGAACAGAATACCCTCTATGATTCCTGATCTCCTTGTGATATTCTGTAAATGTTTAGGAAAATTCCTCACACCTATCATTTTTTTTTACTAAACTATAGAACTTTCTGATTCCTTCTAGGTTTTTTGAAGTGATCATTCCACTGATATTTAGTATATCCAATGGATTTCGCCACGAGAGTATTTTTATTTTATTTTAGAAAGAGGTGCAAAGATTCATGAAGTCTTCTTATTAGGATTTTGAAAAAAAAAAAAAACTTTACAGAGTCTTGTCCTCTCAGAAACTTACAAATTTCGCGGCACCCTTATGCCGCAAGGTGCCGCGATACCTACTTTGAGAAATACTAGCATAAGACAATCATGGTTTTTATGTATTTCAGTTGGATTATTCCATGAAGACAACTACCAATCAGAAATGGCATTCAAATACGCAATCGCCAGACACAACATGTATACAGTTGAATTCGAATTGAAGCCAATCATACACAGGATAGACAAAAAAGACAGTTTCCTCGTTCAGAAATTAGGTAAAACAAAAAGAAAACAACAACTAAAAAAAAGAATAATAATAATCTGAAATTAATTCATTCAGTATGCGAGCTTACTTCTGCTGAACCAGGAATCGTCGCAATTTTCGGCCCAGAATCACCAGATGTGAGTCCGATGGTCCAATCAATCGCGGCGAATTTGGAAATTCCGCACATACAGACGAATTACAAGCCGGATACGTCTTACACGACGACGACTGTACTTAATTTGTACCCTGATCCGGATTTACTTTCGTTGGGAGTTGCTACCGTGATTAGGAATTTGAATTGGAAGAACTACGTGATTTTGTACGAGGATTTTGAAAGCATGATACGTTTGAAGGAGGTTTTCAAAATACCAGATACTGGATCACCACCAGTCATGATTCGACAATTATCAGATACTTTGGATCAAAGGTATACAGCATTTTATATATCTTGAATAGATTTCCCACTTAACGCTGAAACATATTGAAATACTTTGGTGAAAATATAAATGTTGAATATGAAATTAAAATAAAAATAAACTTCACAATCAACGGTATAAATTGTTATTCTTGATAATGAGAACAAAACTAGTCAATTACAATGAAATTAAGCAAGGAAAATGTCTGCCATTCGCAGTGGTACAACAAACAAATATCTATTGTAAATCGAAAAGAGTATTTATTCATTGACTTTATTTAAATATCTATTGTGCAATCCAATATCCAGCGGGGTAAATTCTCGGGAAGTAGTTGTTTCAATAGATGTTTATAAAACTTACAGTGTAAGTAATTTCTGCAGTTGGAAATAGGAATTGATCGAATTTTATTGATCATTGCCAGAAATTTTCCTTGTAATTTAAATAACTGCAAATGCGTGAATCACCTTTGTTTCATTTAATTTAAAACTAGTCAAGTTAATGAAATATTTAAATTGTGAAACAATCTAAATGGTTTTTATTTAGTCTTGTATCGAACTTAGCTATTTTTATATATTATTAATAATTGTATTTTTATTTTTTTATTTTTGATATAACCCAATAGATTTAAAAATTCTATAGGTGAAGCTATTTCTTTATAAAATTACATTTAACGTTTTGGTGTTTATATTCACCAAAACGTTAAATGAAATTTAAAAAATTTTTAATTTCTCGTTTCTAGGTTTCATAAATAGATTGTAAAATACATTTGGTTAACATTTCATACATAGTAATCATGTAAAGTCGATGATATTTATAATAAAAGAAATGATTTACTTATAAAATTAAATACTTTACATTATAATTCAATAAGAAAAAGTTTTTTATGTAATCAATATAAAATAATTTAAATTTTCGATGTTTGAGTTAAATTCAGATAAAATAAAACAAAATTTACTTCTAACAGCTTCACAATTTTATTGCAGAAAACACTGCTTCAATTATTTGATGCAAAGTATGTTTATCAGGCAGAGATTACATATTTTTGTAGCTTCTTTACAATAAAGTTGTGAAGCTCTTAAAAGCTAAAGTTAGTTTTACTGTATCTCCTTAAAATTAATTTAACTATTGCAACAATAACTTACATAATGCAAAAGAGAAAACAATTCTTATTAATTATTTTCATAATTCGTTTCCTATTTAATTATTTAAATAGCTATAATCGAGTGAATAAACTCTTTTATAATAACAATAACTTTATTTCTTAACAGAAAGTAAGAATTGTTTTACATTAATTATTAATTATTACGAAAAATACAGAAACTTTGAATGATAACTTTTTTGAGTAATGAGTTAATTTTATAAATAGTACAAAGTGCTATCTTTTGCTTAATTCAGAATTAAAATTATCAATAGGAAAACATACATGGAATAAAAAAAATCAACGGAAAAACAATAAATATAATTTTTAATCTATATAATTTATAAGCTTATATATACATATCTTTTTTATATATCTATAAGCCACAATTATTATTATCACAAAACAGTATTTTTTCTATTCTGTTTTGATTTTTAAATTAGTAAAATATTTTATTAATTGGTAAAATATGTTTAAATAATTAGGTAAAAAATAAACACGTAGTTTGTTTCACAATAATAACAACAATAATATTTTTTATTGTGAAACAAACCACGGGTTTATTTTTTTCTATTCTCTTTGTTTTGATTTTTAAATTAGTAAAATCTTTTTTTAATCATTTAAACATATTTCACCAAGTGTTAAGTAAGAAATTATTTCAAGAGTTATAGATGTATAAATTTCATAAATGATTTATCTTAAATATTAGATGTCAGTTTGAGATAAATGTAATATAAAATTGGTTCAACTCTGTTGTTTGTGATGACATTGCACTAAATCTATATACACAATAAACCAAGCTTACTTGATAAGTTAGATTAGATTGTATTAATTTCCGCCACTTTGCCTTTAATGATGATGTAAATGAAGAATAATTAGATATTTTTTACGATGAAATAGTTACTATATAAGTCGTTAATACTTACATTATAAGTCTTTAATACTTACTTTGGAAGTCTTGAATAATAATAGTGCGAAAAAGAAAATAATTAATTTTATTAATTATTTTCATTCTTTTCATGCCTTTTTATGCTAGAACTAATTTCTAATTAATAACATTTAGTTTTGTTGGCATTAGTAATAATAATAATTTAATAAGACTCATTCGTATTTGTGGATGTTTCTTTTTTTATTCAGGCCATTGTTGAAAGAAATAAAACAATCGACTGAATCGAACATTGTGCTGGATTGCAAAACTGAGAGTATTTTGGAAATTTTGATGCAGGCTAAGGAGATTGGGTTGATGGAGTATTTCCATAGTTACATGATTACATCTTTGGTATGAAGAATAATATTTTTTCGAGAAAAAAAAAGCAGCCAGAAACACCAAATTATTACTGGGGCTAGTTGAGTGAATTAATTAAATAGAGTGGTTTTCAAGTAATTAATAGCTTTCTTTTTTTAATTCATATAATTTATTTCAATTCATTAACTATTTAGATTTAGTTATTTTTTTTAATAAAATTTTAATCTCGTTTACTAACATCTCAATATTGCAATTTTATCGATTTTATTAATATGTTATTATTTAATTACCAATAATCGAGATCATTGTTTTTCATAATTTTAAATTATATACAAACATCTTTATTCAGACAGCAGAATCATAATTCTTTACAAATATTTATATTTTCAATACATATTGATGGGTTAGTAGTCTGTCATGGGCTATCGATCGGAGGTCTTTCTGCCCTATTTAAAATTATTATTATATCTTTTACTTATTTATACTATAAAATGAAGATTTTAAGAATTTTAAATATTTTGTTAATTTATAGAGCGTCGCTTATGTTTTTATTGATATATTAAAACTATAAAAATAAGTTTGATATAAAATTAGTATACAATATTTGATCTATGAATTGAAAAAAATTCAATGTACAACATTGAGAAATAATTTAAAAGTGGTAAAGAAACATCTCTAATGGGATTTGAACCCATGTCCCTCGATTTCCAGCCAAGTGTGTTCAAATGGATGAGTAATTCAAATCCCATCAGAGATGTTTCTTTTACACTTTAATTTAATCAATTGAAATTTGTTCCATGAATTTATATAAATATAATTTATTTAAGGAATATCAATTTAATTAATTTCCGCTACTTTGCATTTAATGATGTATCAAAGTAAATATTTCAATAGATATTTTTTTACGATAAAATACTTACTTTGGAAGTCTTTAATACTTACGTTGTAAGTCTTTAATACTTACATTGTAAGTCTTTAATACTTACATCGCAAGTCTTTAACACTTTCATTGCTAGTCAATATACAATATTTAACCTATAAAATGACATAATTAAAATATTTTTTTAATGATGAAATGCACTGCATTTTTCTCGAGATTAATATTCTGAATCAAATTGCCTTTATAATTATCGATCTTATTTCAATAATATTATGGAATGCAATAAAGTAGAAATTTGTTAATTGTTAACTCTTTAGAGACTAACGCCATACATTTACGCTTTTCATTAACGTCTAAGGCCGTATTTGTAGTGAGGTTATTATGAACTTTCACACTTTATATTTTAAGAATTTAGTGTGTGTAATACATTCCTCCTATCTTAAAATTATGTAGATTGATAAATCATTTCTGCATCTTCTCCATCATGTGCCGGGTTCCAAAAACAGGCTACAACTTTAGATCTCACAAGCATTGTAGGGTCTGTATGCAGCTGTTATACTGCTGAAGTTTGAACGAGTTTTAAGAATCCAAGCAAAGCATTTCGTATTGTACAAATATTATCAATATGAAGAACAAAGGATAATTTGCGATGAAATAAATTAAATAAATATGGAAAAATGAAACAATGCAAAAAAATTTAGAAAAGAAAAATGATCCTAGTACTCAAAAAATGAGATAGAGGATAATGTAAGAATTGCAGGAGAATAACGTTAATGAACATAACCTACGAAATACTTACAACAATAATACAGAAGAGATTAAATATATATGCGAAGAAAATATCAATGTGGATTCTTGGCTGGATAATAGATGCAATTCATAACCTAAAACAAATACTAGAAAAAACACACGAACAACGGATAGAAATAAAATTGCTCTTCGTTGATTTTAAACAAACATTTGACTCAATAAAACGATATAAACTAATATATGTTCTGATAGAATATAAAATATCTAAAAAATTAATCAAATTAGTATAAATCACACTGAGCGAGACAGCAGCTTTCATTAAAATATATAAGGGAGACGCATTGTCAGCAACGCTTTTCAACATAGCCCTAGCATATACACCAAGAAAAACGAATACAAAAGAAACACTAAGAACCACGAGTAGCCAAATCATAGCATACGCGGATGATTTAATAATAATCACAAAGAGAAGACAACTAATGGAAGCAATACTAAGCAAATTAATAACTATAGGTTTGAAATATATAATAAATAAACCAAAAAGAAACAAAATTAATGACAACTAGAAAACGAGTCACGAAAGAAACAAAAAAAAATCGTTAAATATGAATTTGAAAAAAAAAGTAAAATAAAATATTTGGAAATAACAATTACAAACGACACAAAAGAAGAAAAAATACAAAAAGTACATAGACCATTATGTAGCAATAGAAAAACCCTACTGAAGAAAAACAAAAGAGTCAATCTACAAATAATAAGATCAATAATGATATATTGAAACTATGGAAATGACACAACGAAAATAACATAAACTAAAAGTAGCATGATAAGGCGCATGTTAGAACCCATAAAGACAGAAGAACAAGAAAACAGAGGAAGAACCAATGCAGATAATCTAAAGGAGCATTTTTGAGCTATTTTTGGGGGTTTTTCGGTTATAAAAAATTTATTATTTGAGATAGAACAAAACTGTACACAGCAAAGTTGTAGCTTTTTGAATGCTATACAACTCTCTAATTTGAATTTTTATTCTATCTCTAACCGTTTAGAAATTATATTGAAAAAACTGCATTTTTGGGCATTTTTGAGCTATTTTTGGGGGTTTTTCGATCATAAAAAATTTATTATTTGAGATAGAACAAAACTATACACAGCAAAGTTGTAGCTTTTTAAATGCTCTACAACTCTCTAATTTGAATTTTTATTCAATCTCTTACCATTTAGAAATTATATTGGAAAAACTGCATTTTTGGGCATTTTTGAGCCATTTTTGGGGGTTTTTCGATCATAAAAAATTTATTATTTGAGATAGAACAAAACTGTAAACAGCAAAGTTGTAGCTTTTTGAATGCTATACAACTCTCTAATTTGAATTTTTATTCAATCTCTTACCGTTTAGAAATTATATTGAAAAAACAATAAAACACGCAAGAATAAAAAGGCTAGTACACGTATGGATGACAAGGGCTAACAGTAATAACAGATCAATTTTGGTATGGACAACAAATAAAGAGAAAGGAAGACCCAGATATAGATGTAAAAATGAAATCGAAGATGATCTAAGAAAAATTAAAATAACAAATTGAAAAAAAAAAACAAGCAAAAAAAAAAACAGAAAAAACATGGAGGAGATTCGCAGACCTAATTATAATCACTGAAACCGAACAATAAATAATCAATCATAGGGTTTAATCCACCCTAAGAAATGGATTAATAGAGCTTTAACATGAAGCGGCGAAACTCCACAAGGAGTGTAGTGCCTTGTATATATTAACGTTATATTAACGTTTCGAAATGGAGGAATATAAATACAAATACAGTGGGCATTTTTATTGCTCATAAAGACTAAAACACTGACAAACTAAATATCTATTTCTAAGGCTGTAGGTATATAATTAAATCGTATATTAACTATTATATGTTATCATTTATTTGAATAATGTTTATATTAACAGCTTTTTAGTATCAATCTATTTATTAATTCAATTATTGATTTAAATAACTTTATCTTTTTAGGATGCACATACCTTAGACTTTTCCGTCTTGCAAACTAGCGCCAATATAACCACTATTAGGTTAGTCGATCCGAACAATCCAACACTACACAATGCTGTCAGAGATTGGGAGCTTGGCGAACAGAACAGCAAGCAGAATTATGTTTCAATTTCAACCTCTGAAGTTACGGTATGACAATTTCCTTTTTCAAACTTCAAGACAAAAAAGAATGTTTTATAGAAATCTATATAAAACCAGATATGATCCACACTTTGCACTTACTTTAATATTAAATAAGAAAAAAATATGGAAATGATCGCTAAAATTCGATTTCAATGCTGCAAAAATTACACTGTAAGTACTTGACAAACATTTATTGAAACAACTACTTCTCGGGCAATTACCGCGCCAGACATTGGACAATAAACAATAAATGTTTTTTATTACATGTCAATAAAACTATGCATTGCAACGGTTACGGTTTTTTGGGAGGTGCGCGTGCTAACCTACGTATATCTGATAGGCCTCGATAGGCCCCTAATGCTTCCTCCCTGTCGGATATCTGAGTCCACGTTTCAGCACAGCCAGCCTACCTTGTCAAGATAGGTTAGCAGTGCGAAGGTAGATAGATTAATAGAAAATAGCACTAAATAATTATGAGACTTCATTTAAAGTTTGTGATTAATTTAACACCTTATTTTATTGCATATCAGACTGAAGCAGCTTTGATGTACGATGCCGTGAACGCTTTCTCCATGGTTTTTCAAGAATTGAAAAATACTGGGAGTATCACACCTATGCCATTAAGCTGCGATGGAACTGAAAAGTGGAGTGATGGCTTTCGTTTATCAACATATATGAAAGTTGTAAGTATTAAGCGTATTGCAATTTTAAATAACTCTAAATATAATTTTTGAAAATTGACCATAGTCAAAAAAATGGGATTTATATAGTATCATAATATTTGTTTTAATTAAAAAATAATTAGAATTAATTAATTGCTAAATAAGTTAATATTTGCAAGTATAACCACAAAACAATAGCACAGGTTATATAGTGTAAAATATATGTTTGGCCTGTATTGGTTTTTACTCTGATATTATAATAAAAAACAATTACAAAGTACTTTTTCAATCATAATAAATTAAAGACGACGCAAGCGCCCTCTTTTACCTAATTTCAAGTGGTTTCAGCGATTTGGGTCTACAAGGTAGACGACCGATTGTTTCGTCCAGTAAAGGAAGGGAGATTTTGTCCTGTTTATGAGCACAGGAAACGAAATTCAAATTTAATGAAATGTTCAGCCACCATTAATCTAACGTATATATTACTAGTTATCCATACGTTAGATTAATGGTGGCTGAACATTTCATTAAATACAAAATACCTTTTGATTATAAGTATTAAATTTCCAGAGTCGCCAATAGAAACAATACATCGGCGTTCGTAATCTTAATATAAAGAAAGCATGAAGATGAATATACGTGTATCTTCATTTTATTTAGAATCATCTTCTTAATCGAAATTAATTCGGTATATTACTTTGTTTTATTAATTTATTCTGACCATGGGCGTAACCAGAAGGTTTAGGGGTTTGAGCGCAAGTTGAGCAATTAGAGAGTCATCCTCTCTATTAATCCAAAATATAAATTAAAATTGTACAAATTGTTGTGCAGATATTTCCTGAATGAACTGTTATTAGTCCCAAAACTAATCTTATATTGCTTTTGCTGAATACAATTATTCAATAACTAGATCTTCGACATTTATACACTAAAAATTAACTACAAGGAGATACTACTACAAAATCTTTATTACCTGAGAAAAATAATACATTGTATATAATATATACAAACATCTTTATTCAGACAACATTACATAAGCTTATACATACATTTATATTTACTTAACAAGAATAAATATTGTGTTAGTCTGTCCGGGCTATCGACCTGGGGTCTTTCTGCCCAATTGTAAATAATTTAACATAATATAATAAATAAATATTTTTATAATATATTCTCAAATAAGGACTGTAGGTCTTTCTGCCCTTGGAATTAAATATAATTAGGTTTTTCGTAAAGTAAAATGATTTTTTTTAAATAAGAGGAACATTTTTAAATAGTGAATAAATATTTTAAGTTACAGTTTTTTTCATTCTTGTCCAATATTTTTATCATCTTACTGGTAGCAGCATGATGTCATGCTGATAACATTTTTTATCGCTACCGATGATACACTTAAAAAATGGTCCATTTTCTTTTAAAAGTGTATCGCAATATAATGGCGTATATTCTTTCATGAACGTTTTAAGACTTAGGCCTTTTAAGTGATCATAAATAGTTAAATTTGATCATTTTTTTCTAACTTGTTATTCGCTCGTTTGCATTTAATCAATACTAAATACATTTTGTATGAAAGACTGAATTTTATAGTTTAGTGTTCAATTTTTAGTTTATGTTTTTTTTTTGTATACAGAGACAAATCATGACTGCTATTACTGGTTCTATAAAATTCAATGAATGGGGCGAACGCGTCGATTTCACGCTAGAAGTTGCTGAAATAACTTCTGGAAGGATCGACAAGACGGCGTATTGGACTCCCGAATATCCAGATAGCCTAAATTTCACGCGAAGTTCCCACGAGCAAATGCAACAAATTGTCGAAAATTTGCAGAAGACTACAGTCATCGTTTCATCGAGGTACGTTTATACCATTAGATCGAGAACTTTTTTCCTCCAGAGTGCTTTGATTTCTTCTACATTTTATATTTTGTTAGCACTAGTGAATAAAAACAAAAAATGGTCACATGTCATTATTTACCTAATCAAATTCTTCAATTTATTAGAATAAGATAAACTGTAGCGTGTGGTTACTTTTATTACCAAAATAGTTTTTTTAGTAAAACAATTCAAAACATCCTCTAGGAGATAAATACATAGACATTCAGTATGATTGCATATTTTTATTAATAGCTTTCTCACTTGGCGAATCATGTTGAAATACTTTAGTTTAATATAAATGAAAACACTTCGTATGTTTCAAAAATTAAATACTTTATTACAGTATTATCAAGTGTTACCCCTACACCACCATTATGGTAGATGGGGATTTTACATTATATATATATATTATCAAGTGTAATACACAGTTTCTTGTTATCATTGTTACTATTACAAAGCTAGTCAACTAAAATAATGAAATAATTAAGTACAAGTTCTTATTAATAATAATGACTTACAATTTGTATAATAGCCTGAGATTTCATCCACTTGTGATGCTATTAAAATGAATGAAGTTTTGATAGTATAATACAGAAGTAATAGTACTCTTTTCTGTCTTAAAGCCATGTTGAGAATTTATGATATTTTGACTTTCAATAAAGCGCTCTAGTCTAGACAACATGGCATACTCAAATAGTTTCTCAATATTGAAGATCATCGAAATGAGTCTGTGGTCATTTAATTCTCATCTACTTCCTTTTCTAAACCGTATTTTTACCTTTGTCAGTGGTAAATCACCCGGAAACATTCCGGTTTCGAATTAAAAGTTAATTAAGCGAATCAAGCGTTTCAGTATAAATTCAGAAAATGAGTAGCATTTTTGTTTAAACATAAATAGAAAAGAGTATTCATTCATTCACTTGGTCACAGTTATTTAAATATATTAAATAAAAATGATTTGAAAATAACGTAACGTAAGTCAATAGTCACAGAGCTAAACGTGAAAATAATTTATTAATTATTTTCAAATCATTTTATTTAATATATTTTTATTTAAATATGTAAATATTATTATAACAAATTTATAACTGCATATTGTTTTAACAAATGTTGAGATTGCATTTTTTATATAAATATATATTCTTGTATTAATAAGGAAAATAATTAATTTTCAGAATTGGACCTCCTTATTTAATGTACAGAGAGCCGAGATATGAAGGTGAAATTTTAGAAGGAAACGCCAGATATGAAGGATATTCAATGGATTTAATCGATTCGGTTGCTAAAGAGTTGAATTTCACCTACAAGTTCGTACTGACTGCTGATGGAAAGTACGGAAGTTACGACAAGAAGACAAAATCATGGAATGGTCTTATTAAAGATTTACTCGAGAGGGTAAGTAAATATGTGTAGAATCTTTGATGTTTAACTTGTGGCATTTATTTATCTTTACTATTAGTGATTTATTTATAATATTGGACATTCTTGTAAATATTAACTTATTTAATGTATTAATTAACTCATCTTGTATATTACAAGAAAAAATAACATAAAAACACATCGCATGACATATCAAAATGTGTGTATATAGAGATATAGTTCTGTCCAAGGGGCCAAAAATATACGTTTGCACTTTGACGTCAGAGAAATACGTTTTCTTTTATTTGTACAAATATTATATTATAAAATTATAATATATATATAAATAATTAAATAAAAAATAATTAAATATATAAATAATTATAATATATATATATAAATAATTATAATTTCGCATCATTGTATTTTACTTCTATGGTATACTATATTCGTCGCGTATCTTGCCAGTCCTATTACACTGAAGTGTGAAAGTAAACAACACCCCCTCTCTTTCAACGATTTTTGAAGATCCTAGAAAGGAGAAGAGGCTTGGTTTTATGTTCAAATTTCGGCAATCGCCCCTTTTGAAATATAAAAAAATACTTCATTGAGTGAAGGCTTTTAGCCTGGACAAGTCCAGTAATCCTATGACAATGGATGAGTTCAGGGAACTGTAGCGCTGCAGCGCTTTACAAAAGCAGTGTCGCTGAACGGTACCGCTTTATGTGTGGCGCTGTACCGCTTTATCAAGGTTAGGCTTTTTCAAGCGTTAAAGCATTTATTTTTTTGTTGGAGGGCTTTTCAAGTCATGCAGCTATAAACAAAACCGCCATATTTTCGTAAGCGTTCTTAACCTCGAAAGCGTGTTCAGGGAACATCAAGCGCTGTAAAATTTCCCTGAACGCGTCCAATATTTATTTAATAGTTCTAATAAAGAGATTTTAGTTGATTTTTAATTATGATTTCTTATTCACCACAATTATTTCATCAATAGTTAGGAACTAACTAATTATAATGCATTTGTGCACCGATTTATAGTTTCTTTGTATATATTTATATCTATAATTAATACGTATATATTTTGTGTGTTTTTTATAAAAAAATGTTTTAAGGAAGACTGATTTTGGCTTGAATAAAACTTCTAAAACCATGAGAAATAGTTTCTTCATCAGGCGTTGAAATATAATTTAAAACAAACACAATAAAAAAGTTACAATGAAGCCAAATAATTTTAGTAAATAATAAAATATGATTAAAAATAATAAAAAAAGTTGCATTATACAATATGTCATTGATATGCAATAGCAAATGTCCATTATGTAATTCAATGTCTGGAGGAGTATTTGACTGAGAGGTAGTTGTTTTAATGGATTTGTGTTTTTAAGTACTTCCGTAAGGTAAGTCAAAAAAAATGCAGAAGCTAAAAGGAAAAAATGTTAATTATTCAACTGAGTAAATTAATTATGGTCCTTTTAATTCAATTTAAAATATAGTTGAAAATCAACTAACTTGAGTCATTTATAAATAATAAATAACCAAAGATATATGTTGGTGAGTACGTGAAGTTTTCTTGATATAATATAATAATAGTTTAGTAAAAAATGTGAAGAAAGGAATAAAATATTATTATATTATAATAAATAATCATTTCATTAATATGAAAATAGAAAAAAAATGGAATTAATTAAAAAGTAACATTTTTCTAGGTTAAAGGTCATAGGTGTAGTGCAGGTAATTGATAAAGATAAAGTATTTTATTAAATTAATTTCGTTTCCTATTCTCATAAATAGGACAAATTCGCCTTCTTTTAGTGGACGAAACATTGATTCTCGGTCGTCTACCTTGTAGACCCAAATCGTTGACGATGCCACATGAAATTAAGCGAAAGATGGCGCTTAGGTTAAGTCATTACCTAAGCGCCATCTTTTATTATGATTAATATTATTAAATTATAAAATAAGTTATATTTCTATACAAATTTCTTAATATTTTACAGAAAGCTCATTTGGCTATTTGTGATTTAACTATAACCCATCAAAGACGTGAAGTCGTTGACTTCAGCCTTCCTTTCATGACATTGGGTAAGACTCAATAACGTCCATAAATTCTTAATAAAAAGCATTTTTGTTGCTATTTTCAGGTGTCAGTATCTTGTACAGTAAATCGAAACCCTCAGAAAGGAATATTTTTGCCTTCATGGAACCTCTGGATGCCACAGTATGGATGTATATCGTCTCAGCTTATCTCTCAGTTTCGTTAATTATGTACTTAATCACAAGGTAAGCAAACAAAAATAATCTAAAAATACTTTTTACAAATAATTTATTAAAATTGTGTAAATATATCTTTTACAAAATATAAGATAGAATAATAAATATATTAAATATAAATTTACCATCCGTAAATTATTCATATCATATGTTACATCAAAATTTGAATATTGTGCTGCAGTGTACAACATGCAATTAAATATGATCGAACGTATTCAAAAGTTATTTATGAAATATCTTTACTTCAAGCAGTATTCGTTATATCCGGGCAATTCATTTAAAAATGTTTAATTTTCAATCTTTAGCTGCCAGGAGAAATATACTATTGTTAAAAACGCTTTATAACCTATTACACAACGAAATAAATGATCCAAATTTGCTTGCATTAATAAATATCTATGTACCTCGTTATAGTAATAGAAATGCTTTAACGTTCTTTTGTAACCGCAGTCGGACAAATATTTGTTTCAATTCGCCTATGAATAAAATGATGAGCATTACAACACTATTCGAAATAATGTAGATATTTTTGATAATAATATCTCCAAATTTATAAGAGTGATATCTCTTATAAATTTGGAGATTATTATGTTTGTTTATAAAATACTTATTAATTTTAATGTTTAGTTTAGTTATATTTTGTTGTATGTGAAATTGTTCCCTGTAATTAGATGTATTACACATCTGTTGGTAAATAAATTATTATTATTATTATTATTACATCTTTAATTCCGAACGTATACATACAATATCTACATTTAATTTTCAAAATGATGGTTAATAAGTATATGAGAAATCGATCATCGCTCGTCGGTCTTTCTGCCTATGTAATAAATAAATACCTACAATCAAAGAAAATAATTATAATTATTGCTAATAATAATTATTCACAATTATAAGACGAGAACAAGACATGTACCGAGTGATTAATGTAAACTTTCCTGAGAGCAATACTGAAGTTAAGTTGGGATGACTGGATGATTGCCTGGCGTGATAATAATAATAATAATAATTTATTTCTCAACAAGAAGAGCCTAATTACAGAGAAATATATATGTATAAACTAAACTAAATACAGTGTGAGTACAGGTATATAATGAATTCAGAATACACATTCGCTAATGTCAAACATAAATTGTTTTTTAACGCGTGTAAAAATGTCGACAAAACATTGGATTTCATGATAATTTCCGTATCATTTTATATTTAGTGATTTATTTCATATCCGATCTAATTGTCAATATATATATATATATATATATATATATATATATATATGTATATATATATATATATATATATGTATATATAAATAAAATGTTTAACCACGATTCATCTGGCGTATGGATAACTAGTGATGGCCATTTCGTTTTTTCGATGCCATATGAAATTAGGTAAAAGATGGCGCTTGTGTCGTCTTCTATTTATTATGATTCAAACATATATAGTTTGTCTATAGGCAAATGAAGTTATAACCTGAAACATATTCCAATGGACAGTCTGCATGTTTATTTGTGAAGTTACTCTCATTTGATAATGGTAATTGAAAAACAATCAACAAGTAGTTCAACGGTAATAATACATTTATAAATCAAGTTTGTAAACAAAATCAAACATGAACATTTTCTAAGGTAATAATTTTATTATTACGAACCCCGGACAGTTCAGATTGATCACTCGATATTTGGTTGAACCAACGTCTAAAGCAACATTTACGTGTGATAATATTTTATACTTGATTCTATTATTTCAGAATGGCTCCAGGCGATTGGGAAAATCCCCATCCGTGTGATCAAAGCCCTGAAGAACTGGAGAATATATGGACATTTAAAAATTGCCTTTGGTTAATTTTGGGTTCGACAATGTCTCAAGGTTGTGATATATTACCAAAGTAAGTATGTTTCTAAATATTTAATTAATTTTATATATTTACAGTAATATTTATTAACAGACACATAATACAATACATATATCAAAATATTTTTATATATATATATAAACATATAGTTCTTCGACTGTTAATCGGCTATCGACCGACGGTCTTTCAGCCTTATTTTTTTATATTTAATTAAATAAATAAATTTTAAAGTAAATCACTTTAATAATAGTTTATTTAACAGAAACAAATCAGTGTCACAAAATAAAAATGTAAAGTGAAACAATAACCATGGATGAAGTATATGTAGTCTGTGCAAATAAATCACACAAGGCTTGTTTGTTTGTATTAATGCACTCACTTAAATTGAGTGTGACGTGCCCTTAACGTTAAGAAAGTGCAAAAAATTAATTCATTCAAATTCAGTCATATAGGTTTTGTTCGTTGCATAGTTCATGCAATAAACAAAACCTACAGTGGAAGACTTGATTCAGGGTCATCTAAAATATTATCCAGTATGTTTCACCAAGTATAAGATGTGTTTATTTATTTATTAACGGATTTTACCACTTACAATGTAAAAGCCTATTTACAAGAATATATAGTTTACAAAACACACATCCATGTTAAGATTGAATAAAATAACAGCATAATTAAAAAAAATCAAATGATATACATTTGTATTTTTAAATTGTACTGTTATTTTATAAATGATTCCATTTCCACTTATATTACAATTATACGCTCAAATCAATAAGCTGCAAATGCCTTTTAAATGTGATGAAAGAGTTAATTCAGGATAATTTAATTAAAATCAAAACACTTGGTTTGTTTCACTTATTTATATTTTCTCCGATTAGTTTCGACCATTGGTAATCTTCAGGCAGGAGTGAAACAAACCAAATGTTTTCATTTTAATTAAATTATCCTGAAATAATTAAAAAATGTATCACCACGGGCTAAGTGAGAAATTAATTAAATATATGATGAAAGACTATTCTGTTTATATGTGATTTATAGTCATGCTATTTATCTAAACATTTTGAATATTGTTATTATTCTGTATAAAGGTGATTTACCGTAAATAAATGAATTGAATATATGAACATTTAATGAAACGTTCAGTCATAAACAGGACAAGTTCGCCTTCCTTTAGTGGATGAATATATGAAAATATGAATGAGCATTTCAAATATTAAAAAATTGCACAATAATTATTTTCAGTGGGCTCTATCATAATTCTTAGTATGAGTCTTAAAATAGAATAAAATATTTCAACGAGTTTTACGAACAAGGTTAAAATTGAAATTTACCATAGATAAAAAAAGGACACTTCACACAATCATTTAATAGTCAGATGTGATTCTTTATTATTTAAATGACTGAACTGTGTAAATACATGTCGTAATTTAAATGAAACCATTAGTAAAAATTTACTTTAAATGGGAGTTAGACTATATAAATTTTGTGTATTGCGACTTTCATTTAACCATTATTATAATATAATATTTTTCAAAATTACTTTTACAGGGATGTATATTGAACCTTTTGTAGCAAAAAAAGCAGAAAATATTTTTACTTAACTTAGAAATAATTTATGTTTAAACGTCCAATTCATTCGAGATATAATAATAATAAGAATAATACATATAACATCTTTATTTCTGCAGACAATTCAATATACAGTAATTTAACAATTTAATTTGTTTAGTATAAAATATGTTGTCTCTATAAAAGAAGCAAAATTAAATAACTAATTAACCATCTTTAAATTAAATAAAATGAAACAAAGATGATTCACACATTTGCAGCTATTTAAATTACAATGAAATTAAACGAGGAAAATTTCTGGCAATGATCAATAAAAAAAAGGGTTTGATCGAATTTTATTGATCATTGCCAGAAATTTTCCTCGTTTAACCATCTTTATTCAAATGTGTATATGTATGTACAATAATATACAAAAATTAGAATTGTATTCTGTAGATGAATCTGCTATCGACCGGAGGTCTTTCAGCCTAAGAATAATATTTATTTGAAAATACAAGTAATTTCTGTTTCTTAGTATAATACTTACTATTAGCATATATAAAAGATAAATATAATAAATGGGGACTATTAGTAATTTATCACTTGATATAACATTTTTACAATATAGCTGTATTATTTATGAATAAAATCACTTGGTTTGTTTTGCGCTCAGAATTTGTATTCTCAACTAATTTAGGTAATATGCCATGTTCAGGAATGATATATCAAAACATACAAGATTGTATGTTCTAATTGTCGGTATTTCAAATAATAAAGAACAAATATTTAGTTATATCAATCAGAGCTTTGCTTGCAACTGATGTGATTTGTGGATTCAATTGTGTTTTAAACAAAATATCTAGATCTGTAATTTGATCAGCGCGCTGAGTATCAAAATTGTTAATACTATATGTAGAACTTAACAATATACAATGCCTAAAAGATATAAAGAAACAATTATATTATTTAAATAAAGTTTATTAATACTGTTTTGTGACGTATAAGAATACTAAAAATTGCGTGCAATTAAAATCAATTTGGGGTCAATAGTACACATAAAAAACGTATTTTTTTTTTCATTAATAAAACACAAGAATATTCATCAAAGAATTGTAACTTCTTTGCCTCGGCTTTCTTTAATTACAAAATCTGCCGTATATACCAGGTGTACTAGTATGAAATGATCTATTCTTTTCTTAAAATGAAACACTAATTTTAAATGAGAAATTAAAAAAGAATATTCAAAGACCATTGCTTTCTAGACATCTTGAACACCTTTCTAACAATCCTTTCTGGATACCACGTCAATAGAAATGATTTTTTGAAGCAAACCAATCATACATTCTGTATTTTTTCTCATATATATTATTTTGATGCAATTTCTATTTTAAATACATATTTTGTTATTTTATAGTGCATTTTGATGGAAATAAATAATGATAATTTGTTGAGTCTACAAATTGTATTTAATTTTGTTGTTTTATTTTATTCTATAAAATACGCATATTATTAATCATAATAAATTAAAGACGACGCAAGCGCCACCTTTTGCCTAATTTCAAGTGGCATCGTCAACGATTTGGGTCTACAAGGTAGACAACCGAGAATCATTGTTTCGTCCACTAAAGGAAGGCGAACTTGTCTTGTTTAAGCAAACAAGGGAAACGAAATTCACATTTAATGAAACGTTCAGCCACCATAAGCTAGATGAATGATGGCTGAACGTTTCATTAAACGCATGCCATTGTTAATTTTTTTTTAGAGGAATATCATCCCGTATGTTAGCTTCAATGTGGTGGTTCTTAATCCTCATCATCAACTCATCCTACACTGCGAACTTGGCTGCTTTCTTGACTATGGACAAAATGGCCCCGACGATCGACAGCGCAGAGGCCCTCGCCAAGCAGACGAAGATTAAATACGGAACAGTCGACGGTGGATCCACGCAGACCTTCTTTAAGGAATCGAATTTCTCCACTTATGCCCGCATGTGGACCAACATGGTCCAAGCTAGGCCTTCAGTATTCGAGAAAAACAATGCCGATGGCGTGAAGAGGGTTTTGACCACGAAGAATCAGGGTTACGCGTTTTTGATGGAGAGCTCTTCGCTGGAATACGAGGTGGAGAAAAATTGTAACCTGAAGCAAGTCGGTGGTAGGATGGATTCGAAAGGTTATGGAATTGCAATGCCTGTTAGTAAGTGACCTACATTTTTTTACTTAAAATAAAGAAATAATATTATCAGCTTTGTGTTCCAAATGGCGGAACACAATAAATCTTTTTATTTCCCAATTCTATTTAAAAGAAGATAACTTTGTATCGGCATTTGTGTATGGGACAACATTTTTAGTGAAAATATGCGCAGTTAAAAATACTAATCGATCTATACGAGAGTTTTTCTCTAAAGTAATCAACAGAAGTTTAAATAAATTTATTCCTTCCATTGTGAAAGCACTATTGTTAAGCGGACGTTAGTTTCTCCAATATGTATTTGACGGGTTCCAAGAAAATCCAACGATGTATGAACAAGGCACATTTATTTACAGTTATTTACAAACAAGTGTTTTGTACCGTGGTACCAACTGGTCTGGCGCTTAGGGTGAGAAGCACCCTTGAAGAAACCTCCGACGTGCAGAGGCGGAGGGCGCGCGCAAGCGCTTAACAACTGTATATAAATACATCTTTATTTCTGAACGTATACATATAATTTTCACATTTTATTTTCACATTTTATTTTCACAATTATAGTTGATTAGTACATCAAAAACTGGCTGATTATTATTAGGTCAATAATAATAATTATTCATAATTATAAGATCAGAACAACTTTCCTGAGTTAGCGTTGCTAAATTTAAGTTTGGATAATATGATCAGCTTTGTGTTCAAAATGGCGGATCACAATAAATCTTGTTATGTCCTAATTCTTCATCCAATAACAAAGGATTACTTCATAATCTCTTTACCAAATTCAAGTTACTGAATAATCATTTCTAAATATCCTCACAATACTAAAGCATACCAATAAACTTTAAAAACCTTGTAATGAATACCTTGACTATAAAAATATTTAGATATTAAATCTAATTATTGACATCCTGAAAAGTCATGGTTTTTGATATCCGATATATTGCGGTAATAACGACAGAATAATACATTATTTTTTGCACATATCAATGTGTCTAGAAATAGACCTTAAAAAAATAAACATTTAAGCAAGCAAACTTCAACAATTACCCAAAAATTTTCTTCTGATTATGGCATAGCTAAAACATGTCTATAAAATAAAATTAAAAAACAACATTTTGTGGATTCTAAAATAATCCTTTTGTTATATAAAAAATAGATTCACCGTACAGAAGTGCGATAAACAAAGCCGTCTTGAAACTACAGGAAGAAGGAACGCTGAGAGTCCTAAAGGATCGTTGGTGGAAACGAGGAGGAGGGGATTGTGAAGTATTATCCTCGTCTATTTATTGCTAAAAAGATATACAAGTGATTAATTCAACCTCTGTTTTTAGTCAGCACCAGAAGAAGGAGGATCTTCCGCTGACCTAAAGCTGGCGAACGTCGGTGGTGTTTTCCTCGTGTTAGGCATCGGCGTGTTCATAGCCTTTTGTTTTTCGATAATAGAGTTCTTGTGGAATGTCCATACGGTATCTGTAGAACAAAAGGTAAGAAATTTATCGATAGTAAGAGGGTTGGGGGAGGGGTTGCTAGATTCTCAATTCTCTGTTTCATCAGTTTCGATATAGAAATAAATTAGATGACGTTTCAACATATGCCACGACATCGTTTGCATTTCTTAATCATCTCCAATTAATGTATTGAAATTTTATAAATACACTGTTAATTTAAATGTTCAGCAACATTGTATGGCATAATGTTGCTGAAATTTTATAAATACACTGTTAATTTAAATGTTCAGCAACATTGTATGGCATAATGTTGCTGAACATTTAAATTAACAGTGTATTTATAAAATTTCAATATATTAATTCTAAGAAAATTGTAGTTCCCATTTACTAATTTTTTTCTTTCATACACGTCAAGAGCAACAAAATGGCGCAGATAAAATTAAATGTTTATTTTAACTTGTATTTTTAAATAAATATTCTAAGTGATGTAGAAATCTGAACACCCAGTATAAATCATTTTATTTTCATAATATTTTCTAGTAAACAAATAACCATTTTTCTATAATTTAATGAACTTTGCAACAAAAAAAATGTACCGATGTACCACGGTGGGCTATACACTCCCTAATTAGGTGATTAATGTCTTTCTGTGGTATCTCATTCCAAGCATTCCAATCAAGATGAGCTTAAATAATTTTTTTTATCAAAATTAAACAATTAATGCTGGGTATTCGAATTTCTATGTCACTTCATATAATATCATTATTATATCTAGAAATAGACCTTCCAACGAAAATAATTTCCTAATTAAACATAAAAACTTCAACAATCTAATCTTCTAATTATGGCATAGCTGAACCATGTCTAGGAAATAAAATTGAAAAAAAAAAAACAATATAAAGAAGTACACTATATATTTTTTATGACACTATGAAAAATATGCCACATAGAAATTATTTTTAATTATTATTATTTTTTTAGATCACCTATTCTGAAGCATTTAAATTAGAGATAAAATTCGCGGTGAAAGTCTGGATAACGCAGAAGAACACGAATCCCACTGAATCCGAATCATCCTCCGATAAAGGATCTGAAGAGGGCAAATCGCTGGACAAGAAAGGATCTTTGGATTATAATTCGATCAACAGTTTTTCAAATAACGGTAAATCGTCGAAAAAATCACTGACTTCTAATTGATCCACGAAACGTGATTTTTTGTTATTGTAGAAAATAATTATGGTTGGAAATTGGGGATGGTACCAGGGATAGAGAGAAAATCGATAAATAAGTCGAAGGGATCGATGAATTAAAAATAAATCAAAAAAAAAATGCAGATGTTTTTTTGTAATATAAATTGTAGTTTATATCTATTAGTTTGTTGATTATTGTATTTGTATTATTTAAATAATTTAGTAATAGATTTATAATAGATTTTTGTAATGTTTTCCTGCAATGGATATTTTTCTGTTTTGGTCTGGGCAAATGAATGCATAAAATAAAATAATTTGTACTTTATTTTGCTTATTTTATTTATGTCCATGAGGCTAGCAACATTTCCACAAATATTTTTATGGTAGTTCCGGTGTATTATGGTCAATCAGAGGAAAAATCATACGATCTTTCCTCTGGTTGATTGATTGATTGATTTTGAAAGTGTATTTATAGAAATAATATATCATTTATTTTACCCTAGAATAGTCTATGTTTATGAAATCATGTATAATGTAACCCATAAATAAGAAATATAAGAAACTAAAAAATATATTGTAAGGATACACTTTTTAGCACGTTTTTTTATGGATGATGCTTGTGAAATAACGTTATTTATTATTTTTAAAATTATAAGATTTTAATTTTACTTTGTCCTGGTTGGCAACCAGGTAGCCTTAGGGGTAACTCTGGGGGTCAAGTGGACGCTCCCAACTTTGGGCTCTGTGGCAGGCCGGAAGGATAAATTTAATGTATCATCCACATGGAAAATGTGAATGCCGAGATAGAACCAGTGACTGGAACACCACAAAATCCAATGCCTAATACACAGAATATACCTGATGGGGTAGTGACCATATCCATGAATACGACCAGAAGGTAAATAATCCTCGCTAAAGTCATCTGGTGAGATCGAGGTTGGTCATTTAAGATTACCTAAGTCAGATCAAGATACAGAAGGTAAATGATCCTCGCTAAAGTCATCTGGTGAGATTGAGGCTGGTCATTTAAGATAACCTAAGTCAGATCAAGATAGCTTCAGGAAATAAAAGAGAAAGAAAAATCGCATCTGTGGTGCGCACTTCGCTGGCTGATGATGAGTCTACAGTCAATATTTGAACCCTTACAAACTCTTAATTACAACTTTATTTATTTAAATCGTTTTATAAGGATGAAATTTGTCATCAATATTTTATAAAATAAAAAAAAAGATATCACTAATAACATCAACAATAAAACAACGTTAATGTGGCAACTTTTTTATGATCAATTTGCTCTGTGGGATGTTTGTTAAAGAAACAAGTGAGTTAACAAAATTATATTTAAATATTCCTTCTGGTTTTTAGAGTTAATTAAGATTTTTTATTATCTTAGCGCAATTATGAAATTGGGAATAAAAATGGTTACAAATAAGTTTGTTTATTTTTTATTCAACAATATTTCAGTGGAATTTTATAAACATACCATCCAAAATATAATCAGTTCAAAAATTAAGTCACATGCTATGAAAATAACAAAAAATAAACAGTCAATAAATATATAACAAAAAACTGCAATATACTGTTTGGCCGAAATGGAGGGGCTGACTGTGCCCATTCATACACAATAAATATATAACAATATTAATTCATTCAGAGCCATATGTAAAGTTCACTAATTGAGATTAAATAATCTCTACTAAATAATTTTGCTGTGATTTCATATGGTAATAAATTTAGTTAGACTCTAATTAGTCGCAATTAGCGGACTTTGTATACGGCTAAATAAGTTTCAAAGAAAATTAAATATGCTTAAATAATTTATTTAACGTTGTTCATAACAAATATTTACAGGACCTCATTCTCCAATATCTATATTAACATTAAATATTACATCAAGTATTGGAGATGCAATATAAGTGATACGCTATTTGGTGGCAAAATTTTGAACACTCTTCGGGAGCAACATTTCCATGCACAATACTCAAATTGTAAGTTTCCAGGAAATTTATCAGCTGATGTATATAATCGGGGTTTCGGGGCTATTCCGAATAGAAAATGATAAGTTTATATATATATATATATATATATATAGGCCTATATATGTCTATTAGGACCACATTTTAAAATTAGTTTCAAATATACAGGGTGTCCCATAAAAGCATGGCGTATCATAGTTATATTTTTTCTAATGGAATGACCCATATTTTATATTTTTTTCAGATTTTACATCAAAAATAAAGTTAACTTTTATAATATATTCATATGCCTAAACGTAATAATTTTTGAAATATTTAAAAATTTTTGGAAAAATTGACGTTTCAAAAAAAAAAACATAACTCTCAAATGGATGACGCTGAGACACCCTGTATATATTCAATGACCCTTTCTACCCATATGGGTGTAGGGTTTTGTATAAATAAAAAAATAAATGTAAAAGATTATATATTTATCCATTGTTGGATTTTTTCATTGGAAAATAAAAATGATTATTATTAATTAGTATTTAACAATAATAATAATCATTTTTGTTTAATGATCGTTATTGTTAAATAGCAATTAATAGTACTTTATGTTCTTCATTTAATGATCTTCAATGATTATCATATAATAATGAAAAAATATTGATTATAAGCGCTGATTTTTATAAATCAATTTTTAGCCACTATTTGAGCTGTTTGAGTTTACGTGAAGTGTTTTAATTTTAATACCGAATCATTATTCAATTTAATTCCTTACTTCACTTTATTAGTTTACACTGTTAGATGTACATTTCGAGACACTAAGTGCTCATCATCAATAACTAAACTGAACTAGTTTAGTCAATTTTCGTCAAGAATTACACAAATATATTTGCCTAAAGTAATTTTATATTATTGAAAAAAAAAAAAATAATGGTGTCCTACCCTTGGTGATTATTGTTTTTTTATAAATTTACTTCCTAATTTTTTTAACAATGTATTTAACTTTTTTTTGATGTAGAATCTGAAAAAAAATGTAAAATGTGGGTCATTCCATTAGAAAAAATATAACTATGATACACTATGCTTTTATGGGACACCCTGTATATTTGAAACTAATTTTAAAATGTGGTCCTAAAGACATACATAGGTCTGCGAAAGGCGATTTTGAAAAAAAAGAAACCATTTAGCCGTAAAGCTACTCAGCGCGCACGCTGAGACACAAGAAGGAAGTAAAGAAAGATAATCGGGCCTATTTCATACAGAAAAAGTTAAGTTTAACATATACGTTATTAATTTCTTTCACATTCTATGAATACAAATTTATTACAAAGCTGCTTAGGTTGTGATGATACAAAATAACATACACGTTATAAACTTCACATTTTTAGTACGTAATAGCCCCAAATACTATAATTTCTGTAAGAATGAATATAATTGTAGTATTTTATTTATTTTTAATGATGAAATGAGCAGATTTTTAAAAATAAATAGAAAAATCATTTAAATGATTAAATAACGAAACATACGAAACATACATTAAAATAACGAAAATATTTAATCCTTACAGAATTTAAATATTAGTATTGTTCACTGTTATTTTAGTTTATATTTATATACCAGATAGAATATTATATACATATATATTTGTAACATTTTTTTTGTAGCATATTTTTTGTAAAAAGGTGATTCCATAAATAAATGTATTATAAATTGAATAAAAATTTGTTCAGCTCAATACATTTTAAAACACCTTGAAACAAATGAAATTGTAATAACTGCATAATTTAGATTTATGTTTACAATTTCAAAAATATTTCATATATTATACATAAATATTTTTATTTTAAAAATCAATTTAATTACATTGTGTATAATTAAAACAAAAAATAATTATAAAAAAAGTAAGGCCAAAAAATAATTTGATTCTACTATAGAAACTAATAGTAGCTGTGTTTGTCAATCTAGTCGTCTTCATTGAAAAATTTTCATTAATTAAGGGGAGGTTCTGGACCTGACGCCTGAAAAATGGGTCAAGTTTGAGATTCTTTTCTCGAAGACGAATAAATATTTTGAAATTTGGTTTTATCGGTTGTATTGACGATACAATTGACTATAAATCTCAAGTTTTTAGAAAAAACGCATCAATTGTATCGCCAATACAACCGACAAAACCAGATTTCAAAATATTTATTCGTCTTCGAGAAAAAAATCTGAAACTTGACCCATTTTTCAGGCGGCTATACAGGACACATGCGCGCTGTGTTTAATTCTGCACGAGGCGTTCTTCAGCCACCAACTAAAACCGAAAACCGAATTTCAGAAATAAACAAAAATTAACAGTTAAAATAGTAAATTGAATTGGTGGGGCCTTACCGCTTACTTTTTTTTTCAAAATTCGAAATAGATTTTTTTACTTTTAAGGAAAACAAAAACTGCCAAAACAATCGTTTTTTTTTTTTTTTGGTCAAATGGCTGCCATTTCTTTTTTGAGTAATTCTTAAATAATCGGGACACGGTAAGCCGCCCAAATTCAATTTACTATGGTAACTTTTTTTTCCAACACTCTGGGGAGCCTCAGTAAAGCCCCGCGCAGTAGTAACCCCGGTGTGCACGTGTCCGGTTGGAGACTAGAGCCGCCATTTTGGATATGTTTATTTTTTAATAACTGGAAATTTGTAGTTCATTCTATGGCCAATACAAACCGCATTTCAAAAAAATAATTCGACTTCGGGTAAAAAAACTCCTAAAGTTGATCCATTTTTCAGGAGTCAAGTGCAGAACCTCCCCTTAATAACAAAACCAAATAAACTTGATTAATTTTGAAAAAGAAGCTTATTCCACCTCCTAAATTCAATTAATTTTTGAAAATATAAAAAAATCGAATTGTTATTTTCATTACGATTATTAGTAGCAGTATTTAATGGCTCATATTTTGTCTAACAGCATTGTATAATCCCCACGAATCACTTCCGAAAAAATACGTACTTTACAAAAAATAAAAAACAATTGACTAGTCAGTCCCTAAATACACCGAAGCTGCACCACAATCATTGACCCTCTTGCTCCTGAGTGTCCACTAAAGGCCCTTCGACAATATCAGGGCCCGTGTAAGGGAAGCTGTCCGTCCAGAACCAAGGCGGACTGTCAGTCATGCTCATTAAATATCTACCCGATCCGACTTTCTGCAGGGGCTTGAAATAGGTGCACTTTCGGGGGCCTAGGTCCGGAATTAATGTGTCGTATGGCGGAGAGAGGACGTCGAGGAAAGCTGCGGCTCCACCGATGCTCTCAATTTCATGCAGGTTTTGCTTGTGGGGTTCTAATATACAACTGCCATCACTAAAAAATAATAATTGTAATAGAAAAAGAGTGTTTAATCACTTCATAACAATTACTTAAATTAGATTAAATAAAAGAAATTTGAAAATAATACCATGTTGCCTTACTAACAGTTGAACTTATAAAAAATGTAATTAAATAATTTGAAATAGGTAAAGGGAAAGTAATTAAAGGGATATTTACTTCTAGGTTCAAAAAATCGATTATTTTTGTTGGGCTAAATCGAATTTATATAGTCTGTAGAATATGTCTCTGCTTTGTCTTGAAATCCTGACAATCGAAATCAATATATAGTTTTTTTGTTTTTAGCACGTTTTAGTCAGCCGTTTATCACAGTTTTGGAGCAGCTGTGCGCTTTCTCCTATTGTATCTTGTGTTATCGGCAGGTCCCTTAGGCTATCCCACTTAGTTCGTATTGTGAAGCTTAGGTGACGCTATTATAGTGTCATATCACAATGAATAAATTAAAAAAAAAAAAAATAATGCACAAATTATTTTGACCAACCATGCTCAATTTGAATTAATAATTTTTCATATATATATATTTTTTTGACTCAAAATCAAAATTATTGTTTAAGTTTTAGTTTGTAATAATGTAAAAATGGTATATCCGTTAATAAAGATATTTATTTATTTATTTAATATGCAAAAAGAAGAGAAATCAATTATTGCATATTGTAATACTATACTTACTATAATAATTTTTTTGGAAAAAATGTTTAAATTAAATTTAAACGCAAATACGTAATTTTAAATGATGTGAATATAAAACGGAAACATTATAATTAATTTTTGTCTGGAGATAAGGGCTGCTCAATCTCAAGAGGTTTAATCTAACGAGCGCGCCACATAAAAATAATTAAAAGAAAAAAGCCAAGTGTGGGAAAGGATATGAACTCAGTGGATATTGTTATATATGGTCATATTTTGAGACGATTCATGAAGAATTCCCACCCACGGAGCCTGCTGAACAAGATCAATGTATGAAAATTTAAATTATCATTTATATAAACATGGTAGTTATATTTATATTTTAATCATTTCTTTATTCTTAAAATACTATACATTGTCCCCTGAAATTTTGTATAAGTGCATTTGAAAAATATTTCATTTTTTGCATAGCGACCAATAATAATAATTGAGATACAATAAAACACATTACATTACACATATTCAATATTTCAGGGGACAACGTATATGTAGATTTCGAGCACAAATTAAACTCCATTGAACAAGAAGCCGTTAGTTTAACTTACTATTGATAGAGAGCAAATTCTGCACGAAATATATATATACTATTTTAAAAATAAAGAAAGGAATATAATATAAATATTACAATCAAGAAAACTTCACACACTCACCAACAAATATTTTCAATATATAAACATTGATAAGAAAAGAATTGTTTCTTTTTTAATAACTTACACATCTCTCAAGGTAACCGGCCAATGTTGCTCCACCTCAACAGTACAGTCTTCATTTATTTTAGTAATACTATAACTCCTAATCTCCACAGTCCCGGCAATCACCTTAATCAACCCGTACATATGCGGATGATCGTGCAGTGGCAGTTTCATCCCCGGTTTCAGCACAAAAACACCCACCGTCACCAAATTGTCCTCGTAAATATCCACATAACTAACGGGCGCCTTTCCCTGCTGCTCCCACGTCTCCTTCTTGAGCAAATCGTGTCCCTTCATGAACCCCACATCCGCACCTGTTATTTTGTCCAGCATATGACGCAACTTTTCCAAGTTGTGCGGGAACTTTTCGCGGACGCCTCCGAATGTGAGGATGGCCTGTTTCAGGAGGGTGTTTATTTGGCTTGCCATTTATATATTCAAGTTTATTGCCAGAGAGTGGTTTTTAAATTTGTACATCACACAGCTGATCTTGTTGACATGTGTGTTACGGGCATAAAAAAACAAATCGTGAAATAGTGGTTGCCAGTTTTACAAATGCTACTCGAATATAGAGATAATTTTGAATTCAAAATAGTATCAGAAAAACATTGAAAAAAACAAACTTTTCTGAAGACTAATAATAAAACGAACAAAATAATGTAAAATGGGTGTATGTATTGTAAAGACATTAATAATAAAAATGGAATTTTATTGAGCACTTTTGCTATATACAAAAAAATAACAAGAAACATTGAGTTAGAATGACGTCTATGACAAGAACGTCATAGAAATCCATGACAAGAAAAATATATATAAAATGTTTTATGTTATTATCTTATAAAATAGTAAAACTTAAATTTGAAAATTAAAAATTACAAAACAATATATACTCATATGTTATTTTAAATATTTATTTGAAATGTACATTTGCATTGATCATTCATTTTAATTATTAATTATTATAAATATATTTAACCTCAGATGAACATAGTTGGTCTGTGATTTTACAAATATAAAGTAGGAAATCAAAATATATTAATCAAGCAAAATCTTAATCAAACGATCAATTAATTAACCTTTTAATTAATACAATTTGAACAATGATCATGTTCAATTGATGTTAGAGTTGAAGCAATTATATTTTTATTTTTAAAAAGCAAAAACTCCAAAATTGGATTTTACATTTCACGTACTTAATATAGATAATGATATTGAAAATAATTTTAGTTTTTAGGAGAGAATGGATTGATTTTCTCGATTTTGGAAAAAAAAATCTATAATAATACATTTGGCAACATCACATCATTTAGTATAGTTATTAATTATTAGCACTAGATGGCAGTAAAATTATGACTAAAAACATGAACTTCCCTTATATTTTCCCTTTGAATGCTTCATATAACAATTGTATTACGTTTATGCATCATTTACATTCATTCTTTTTTAAAATAAACCCCATAAAACTTTTAAAATTAAACGACCGCAGCGCCTCTAATGGTTGGTAACTTAAATATAAAAGAACTCATAGATGTATATTTATATAAATATATATTAATTATTTTATTCGGTCGATTTGTTGGTTTAAAAAAAAGGTTTTTTATTCTTACACGTCGTAAGAAAGAGGCTAATTATAAAACTGAAATTAATATATCTCAAATGAATTAATGAATTGTTAAGTATAAACAATTATAATTCACTTCATGGAGGCGAAATGATGTGAAGATCTGAGACAGAGTGTTTATATAACAATAAATGAATAGAATGTATTATGCGAGCGATAGCTATTTTAAAATAAATCAACTATAAACAATCAAAATGAAACCATAGAGATATATTTTATCTTTATGAAGAAGCAGACATTCATATACCCTTTATTCCATAAACCACCTTCAATATATAATAATAATATATAAAGATGATAAAATATTTTATTTTTTTCATTTCAATACATCTCAATCTGGGCTATTCCATTTGGAAAATGTTAATTTTAAAGTGAAACATGTTAATTAATCATATATATATATATATATATATATATATATATATATATATATAATAAAAGCTGCATAGACTGTGATGATAAAAAATAACGTACACGTTAAACTTAACTTTTCCCTTACAGAATGGCTCTCATAGAATGCAAAAATTGCTCTTTATAGCCCAATATTTAAAATGAGCAGCGCCTTCTATAGATATTTTGTGTGCTTTTCTTACTAATACAGAAAATTATTTTATCAACCATTTCATGTCATCAACAACATAACCTAAAAATAATTGTAGAAGATGTAATCCTCAATCCACTCATTATTTTTTTAGTAATAGTATAGTAAGTGGGATAATACATACTACTAGTACTCACTTACTATTTTAAAATTAAACAATAGGCCGTACGAATTTTCGTTTCAAAATTTGGTAGTGCCTTCCGGATATCACTTGGAGCAGGGTAATGCAATCGGTTTATATTACTGAATGGGCATATCCTAGATATATCCTCTCATCATGTTTATTTAATATAGTTTAATTATTTAAACTAATTTAAAACGCTCTTTATTAAATGTATCACTTTTATGAGAGGATCTCATTCCTAATAGGAATCCTTATTGGGTTCCTAGCAGCGCTGTATTTAAAATCCAACAAACTGATGCAGCATAAGGAAAATTTAACAGCCCTCCTGAATCCCTACGAGGAGTGGTTTATTCAGGAGAAAGGAATGCGACGCACAAACCATAGCTTGGATTATATTCGCTATGGAAAACACCAACACTTATTAGAATCCGATTATTTATATCAAGAAATTAAAATCAATTGTGTGATTTTGGTAACGGAGCCGAAGAATTTGAAAGCGGCCCGTGAGACGTGGGCTAAGAATTGCAATGAGGTAACGCCTGTTTTTATCCCGCAAAAACACAAGACGCTTCCGCAGAAACCGAAGCCGGAGGATTCCAAATGGATGACACTCTGTCGGGCTTTGGTGCAGCTGAAATCGGATGCTGATTGGTTTTTGTTCGTCTATGATCCAACGTTTGTTATTATGGAGAATTTGAGGTATTACGTGGCGCCGATGAATAATTCCAAGGGGATTTATCTGGGTCATCCTGTTAATTTCTGGTCGGTTGATTATAATTCTGGGAAAGCCGGTTACGTGTTAAGCAAGGGTGCCATGGAACAACTGAAAGAAGTTTTATTTTTATCTTGCGAGGCTGAGAGTTCGTTTTTGAATCGGGAAGATTTTTATTTAGGTAAGGTTTAAATAAACAAATATTTCACTATATTTTCGTCTTGAAACAATTTCATTAAGAAGAAATTGTAATATCTTTAATTTTTCATATATTCATTAATACCAAATGAACAAATATTGTTTGGATAAGGATTGGCTATGGTAAACTTAATCATTGGTTGCGGTCAGGGAGTAGCTAAAGAGGAGTAGCTGAATGGCACTCCTGTACGAATTTCGCTGCTGTAAAGCATATATTTTTTCCGCTTGATCGCTGTCGAAGTGGAACAACTGTGTCAACAATCGCCACATTTATGTGAGTGTTTTTTATTGTAACCTCAAACTTTTATATTCAAAACTCCATTTTTATGAATATATTAAGTGTAAATAGGAATATTATTGAGAAAAGGGTTGGAATTTAGAGATAATAAAAATTATTCTAAAATAAATACTTCCAAAGCCATATAAATTGGAATAAAGTATTTAATAAAATGTTCAACTACCATTCATCTTGCATTTGGATAACTGTTCTCATAAACAAGACAGGTTCGCCTTCCGCAAGCGGGCGAAACAACGATTCTCTGTCGTTTACCTCGTAGATCCAAATTGTTGACAATGACACTTGAAATTAAGCAATAGATGGCTCGCATTATTTTTCCAATTATTATGGAATAAAGCATTTGAAATGAATTGATTCAAGTGTCTTTTGCTGTAGCACTGCATGCTAGAAATTACCTGACAACGACCATTGTTTTTGATAAGTTCACCTTTATGGCCTTAAATGTTAGTAAGAGGATATTTATATAAAATAACTCACAACATTTGTAAGTACAATAATTCAGTTTATTTGAAGTCACGGAAATATTGTCACATCAATATTTTTTTTAAATTGTTTGTTTATCAAACCTATGATTGGGAGACTTGCTTTTATCTATCATTTGTTTATGTGAATATTTTCAAATAAACTCCCCCTGATTTGAATTTAATTAACTTACTTCAGCTACTGACCATCAATTAATTATCCAAGATAAATGTTTTTTTTTAAATATCGTTTATTAAATTTGAAAATTAAGAATTTAGTGTGTGATTTCAATATTTAGGGATAGCCACTCTTTGCTGGAATATGTGAAAATTTGTTAAGGCCGATTCACAATCGCCTGGGAACAAGAAGAAATGTAATCATCTTCATTTAATACTTTGCAGGAAAACTTTTGCACAGCATGAATATTTTTATAAAAGACACAAGAGATTCTGAAGGAAAGACGAGGTTTCATCTGTACAGCTGGATTCAAGAATTATTCCCAGGTTTGAATTACTACAAATCAAGTATTTATCCAAACGTTTGCTGCAGTTCGAATGCAATAACTTTTCAGGTAAATTGATTTACATTTTAATAATGAATATTAATAAACTATTAAAAATCTATATGAGAATCTATTCGAGTTCGAGAATTTAAAATTATTTGATTTAATGTGTGTTTTCGTTTGTATATTCAGAATGTGTATAAAACATATAGGAGTATGAAGGAATTCTAACATGTTGATGAAATGTGTAGATTCTGTTTTGTGGGAGACAGTTATCCATCTCCTAACAGAATGCGAGTCTTTAGCTCTTGCAAGACAAAGGTTCTTGGGGAACTACTTCCCCACTCTTGATGAACTAAGATATTTCAAGATTAAAAACCTTTTAGGGTACTTCAAAAGGATAGGTAGCAAATTAAATTAAAATTATTTTTCGTAAGGGGAGGCACAAAAGATCTCTAGGTCGAAGTGCCACCACAGCTCCACAAGTTAATTAATAATAATATAGGAGTATGAAAAATGACAAAAAATTGAAAATTTGAATGCATTAGCTGTCAAAAAAAAAAAATTGAAAATTTGAATGCGCTAGCTGTCAAATTTTTCAAGATACCATGCCTACTTAATTTTTTTTAATGGCACAAATATAAAAAAATATTCTTATTTGACAGCTTATACTTTGGTCTATATGACAGTGTAATAATTTCTGTATGTAGTGAATATTGATGCAACAAATAGCATTGAAGATATTTAACCGGTTCTCTACTTTTTGAACAATAAACAATAAATATGTGGTTTATTGTTATAAATTTTTATAAGTCATCAATATTTAAATATTAGGAATATTAATCAGGTTGTATTTTAATTAATCATTTTTTCATTTTACATTTAGGCAGTCGATGGTGATAAAATGTACAAGTATTACTATTTCCTGTACACTCTGCAATTATTCCATAGCGGTTTATTGGGAAGTCAACCGATGATATCACAACCCGAAGAGGAGGTTTGTAAATTATTTTATATATTTATGTTATGTCATTTCGGAGCTTTTCAAAACTCCGCTGTTGTCTCGTAAAATGATTGACTAATTAGTATATATACAAACATCTTTATTCCCAAAGAATACCTACATATTTAATTTAAAATACAATACATGAAACAATTTAAAATAAATATATATTCTTAAGAGAAATTGTTATCGTCAAACTGACTGGTATATATATATATATATATATATATATACACAGAGATTTTTTTATAAGTATACTTTAGGGGAAGTGTATACCTGCAAAAAACGTGAGCTAACTGCATTGAATAATTAATGTGTGCATGCTAAGTTGACATATATGCGTTTAGTTGCGTGCTATAGGCAACTAAACACACACATATTAATGCATTTGAGTCGTGTATTTTGTAGGTATACATAGGGGAAATGTATACTGATAAAAAAGCTCTCTGTATATAACAATCTTTATTAACAATTAAGTTTACAATAATGTAAGAAACATTGATTATGTATATCACTCAAAAATTAATTAATTGTTAAATGGCTATCGACTATAGGTCTTTCTGCTTACTGACTAGTATTATTATTGATATAAGGTTTTCATCTATTAATGTTGATTCATTTATAACAAGACTAGAAAAGAACACTGGCTGCCCATAAAATGTAAAGAGTTTTTAGTCAGAGTTTTTCCTAGTCAAAACATAAAAGGAATCTGAAGGCCGATTCATAATCATCTGGGAATGAAAATGCAAACAGATTTGCTCTGGCGATTGTGAATCGATATACGTAAATCTTATGATCATTCTTCCCATTTTCATTCCTTTTTCATTGCAAGATAATTGTGAATTGGCGCTGAAACTGTGTTTATAAATATATTTTCCCCTTTCACAAGATAAGAAAATATAGCTTTATAAATTTACTAAAATGAATTCAATGGCTTATTAAAAATAATAATAATAATAATAAAGAAATTTGGTATCATAACTATTATCAGATTTACATTACATGTTGGCATTGTGTACTTTTGTTTCCTGCTTGATAGAGAGATATAGAACATTTTTATTGGCAAAATAACCTATTTTGGTGATGCAAATTGCTGTTTTATTTTAGTACCTCTTTCAGGAGAATTCCTAATAAGTTCTTTTAAAATATTAGTAGCATCTCGTCTCACTTCTGAATGTAGGCAAATTTGCAATGCAAACAAAATTTCGTTATATGATGTTTCTTCTATAACAGGCTCTATTTTGCGTTTTTTATATTAACACTATATCTTTCAAAATCATTTTATAGCCGACTGGCTGAGCTATGAGTTGAAATAATAGGAAATCTGATAAAATTTATTTTATATTATCGAAATTGTAATCAGCAATGTCTAATAAACAAGTCTTAACAATTTATTTGAAAGTATATAATAATGGAATTAATTATTTATTATTATGCTGAAATTGTATTTATTTTTAATTTTTACTAATCAATTTAATTATTATTATCCCCATAATTATAGGTCTGGCGAAAATTCTTGGAGGAGCAGAAGATTTACCACAATGTTTCTTCCGATGAGTACTACAGGATTTGGGAGGACATCGTTCAAAATCCTATGGTGTTTGGACAACAATTTCGTCCGGATACTTCGGATTAAATCTACAAACAAGAGCAGGGGCGGATATGGGAGACCAGTAAATTTCCCGGTGGCTAATTTATCCTATGGGCTGGCAGGTAGACAAACTTTTTGTTGGGTTGGTTTCCCGTGCTGGTACTATGCTCCTCATCCGCCCTTGAACAGGAGGAATTGCGTAAATTACACATTCCTTTTCATAAAATGTGATATTGAATGTAGAAAATTCAACTTCAAAAATTCGTCCTGTGTTAATGAAACTAAGGTTGTGATAAATGATAGCCTTATGTATTATGGTGAGATGGTTAAGTATTGAGATGAATGAAAGGCAATATGGGATTTTTTTACGGTAATTTTATATTATTGTTATAACTTTTTTTTACTTTTATAATAAAACATATTTAAACAGAAATTACTATTTCCATCATTTTCCCTTTAGCTACTGTGACTTTTTCACTTGCATTCGTAATTACTTTAAAACAAATATACATTTATAAAACTACTTCTCCGGAAAAGTTAATGAATATATAAGAGAAACAAAAGAATCAATGAGTGGTAGAGAAGAGGGAATAGAAGGGAAATAAGGAGCAAATAAAGCTATAAATGCTGTTTCTGCTGCTGAATGGGAATCATTAAAATCATTCAGTAATTTATATGTATTCTTATAATATACTCTACTTAAAACTAAAAAACAATATTTGTAATATAAAATTTCCAATTCATTTAAAATTACAAAAAACGAAATATACAAAATTGTGTGTATCTTGTATATCCTGTTTTTAATATTTTTTGATGAATTGGCACTTTTATAATAATTTAATCCTGTATATCTTGTTTTTAGTAATTTCAGATGAATTGTATCTTTTATAACTAACTAACCATCTTTATTCAAATGTGTATATGTATGTACAAAAATATACAAAAATTAGAATTATATTCTGTAGATGATGAATCGGGTATCGAGATCTTTTATATTTTACATTCATTTATAATCTACACTCATTTACCGGCATTAGCCAGTGTTGAGATTTTTTATATTAAGAATATTTTTTTTAGAAGATAGATCTGTCTTCCGAAAAATCAATCTTGTATATCCTGTTTTTTCACAAATTTTAAATCAGAAACAGGAAATTTTTATTTGCATTAACGTTTCAGCAAAATATGTGACACTTTCCCTCATTATCAATTCTTGGTAACGTCTATAATTTTTTTAATCACGAGGCCTAAATATTGGGAAGCACCGACTGTGTGAAATCCGTTACATCCCTGATAAAACCACGCACACTGGGAAGTAAAAGGTGCGACCGGGGGGAATGTGTACCCTGACCCAATTAATCATTAGATACGCAGCAGCATATTCAGCTGATAAACTAGCATCCTGTTCCTCCTACAAAAAAATCTCAATAAGCTCCACACATTTGTAATGTTTATCTGAGTAGTGGGGGATCGATATATAATTACTTGTTAATGAGATTTTGGTTCAGTTAGTTTTTTTACAGAGTGTTGATTTTTTTTATTTGAGGTGTGAAAATGTTCCAGTAATGATGAGGTGGTGTCACGTCGTCATTGTCTTGGGGCTAATTGTCTCAGATGTGTTAACGTAAGTATTTTTTTTTTCTTTTATTGGAAAAATTAATAAAAAAAAATGTTGATTGTTAAGGCTTTCACTTGGTTATACATTTTGAGTTTATTAAATAAAACACTTTTTCACTTTGTTTGTATAATTTGTTATTTTATTTTAGTCACTATAGTTTCGAAGCATAGAGCATCATTATCAAACTAAGAGTCACTCTTAGTTTAAAAAATATATTTGTAAGTGAGTCAACATTCGTCAATACCATTCCTATTAATTTCAGAAATTTTTATAGAACATTTTGAACAAACACAAATAATAAATTATTTTTTTATTATTAAATGGGATTTAATGGGAATGGTATTGATGAATGTTGACTCACTTACAAATATATTTTTACTATCTACCTAACTTACCCTTAATCTAACAACCATAGATGGGGGGTTTATTGCCCTGGTAGTGGCCTAATGCCCGTCTGGTGTGGGCATGAGTTCTACTTGCTTTTAATTCACTAAGAGCTTCTAAAGTATCATTTTCATGTATTTCTTGAATAATACTAATAGGAAAACAGTTTTCTCAGTGATTCGTCTTATTATAAGCGAAGTCCCCACGGTGAGCATCGAATTTGAAACACCATGTATACAGACTTTGTTAATTTAAGTAATTCTTAAACAAATAAAAATGGTTATTATAGCATGATTAGACATTAATGGAAGAAAGCAGTTTGTTCATTATTATTAATTCCATTCTTTTGAATATCTTGCTGCTAATGGTGTTTCGCAAGGATCAAACCTGGTATCACTGCTATTCGTAATATTGAGAATATTAAGATGATATTCATGGCTATTCCGTACGAGAAATGTTAAGTTTAATGTTTACGTTATTAATTTAATTCACATTCTATATATGTACATCTTTTAGAAAAGTTGCTTAGACTTGGATGAGAAAAAATAACGTACACGTTAACTTAATATTTCCCTTACAGAATATGTTTTTCCATGTGCTGTACTTTTGATTGCAGATGATATGAAAATGTACATCACCATTGAGTCAGATAGTAATTGCAATAATATATTGTTTACTTGAGTCTCGTTCACTTGGTAAAACATATTTAGTAATAAATGTTTCAAAAATAAAAATCACTTGGTTTGTTTTACAATTGAAACATTGATTTTTATTTTTGAAGTATTTATTAATTGCAATAAACTTGAAAGTAAATATAGTAAATATAAATCGAAGAAAATGAAAAAAAAAAAAAAAAACGTTAAAAAATGTTATTTTTTAAAGTATATCTTTCACATGTTACAACTTTTAACTCATATAGACCTGAAACATTTTTTTAGGATTCACTTGAAATTGTGTACATCACTCCTATGTGCACCAGACATCACGGAAAAAATGAAAATTAAATTTATTTTTACCTGTGTTTCTCAGTAATGGGTGCCCTTTTAAAAATACAGTAGGACTATACACAGTCTTTTAATTGCAAACTACCTTTTATTTATACTTGTAGAAAAGTTATAAAATACTAAGAGTAGAAATAGTAAATAAATGACGATTTTCAAAATCCAGTTATATGATATGGAAATTGAGAAAATAATCTTTTGGATGCAATCTAACATTGTATTTTTTGCATCGAAAGTTGCACTTTTTGTGACACAAAGAACATCTTATTTGCTTCTCCCAATAAATGATAATATTGTCAATTCTATCGAAACAAGAATACTCTTTATGTGAATGCGATTTATTAGATAGACTACGTTTCGTGGGTGTTGTACGTATTTCCAGTAGCTCGGAAACCATAGAGCATTTGAAGGTAAGTTGATCCAGTTTTCCACCATGAATTGTATTTTGCACCGCGATATCAACATATCAGCCTCACTGGCTATTAATAATTATAGAAAAAAATATTTATTCACTGTTATTTAAATAAATGAAATAAAAATAACTTCAAATAATTAATAAATTATTTCCTCTTAAGCTACTGTGACATTTTGAATATGTTACATAAGTACTCCAAGCAAATGTTCAATAATGGACATTTGCTGTTGCATAACAATAACATATTGTATAATGCAACAATTTTTGAATCGAAAATATTTAATGCAAAAAAAAAACAATACTAAGAATTACGTAATATAAGGCCATTTGCAGACACGTGTTTCGGGATTTCATCCCTCATCATTTATTGGTCAACATTCTGATCACTACGGTACACACCGCTCACATTTTCATTATATTTAGGGTGTCCGACGTGGTCCAGGAAATCTTTCTTCCAATACCGTTTATCGTGAAAACGAAAGTAATACAAACCTATGTGGTTATATGTGACTTTATAAGCAAGGGTACATGCTTCTTGTCGCATTGAGAAAAACATTTAGCTGTGCTAATGGGATTCACTGGAATAGCATTTGAAGCAAGTGCAGCCACGCTTTAATCGTTCCAATTACAAATAATTATTTTATCATCAACTGTGGCATGTTCAAATGCTCCACGAGGTTTATTCGTTAGCAGGGATTTTGAAATTCGGTTTTCCCGTATAGTACACGTGTACTGTTTATTTGTAGTAAGGTTAAGGTGTTATGCCTATCAGCACAGGCTCAAAAGCTATTTTTTATAGCTGAATTTGATAGTATAAACATTTAAGATTATTTCCTAAAAACTTTCATATTGATTGTATACAAATTGCCGAAGTTATGCGAGTTTATGCAACATTAGTCGAGACCCTAGTGAGTACAACTCAAGTCTTTAAACGAGATTATCTCGAAACCATATTTTCAAAATCGGTAACAGCGATAATTTAACGTGTATTCATTCAATATGAAAGCAGCCTTTTATCTCGTATTCTAAACTATTTTTTTATACTTGTTGATTGATCAGATTTTTCCTATTATTTATTTTCTATTTTTTTACAGCCGAACAAAGGCTAAAATAAGCACTTTTTTTAATCAGAAGGCCGCCATTTTGTCAATTTTTTTTGTTCTCAAAATCGAATGATTAACGACAGCATTTTCTCATTCTTAACGCAAGGCAATTGGAATTTTTAATTTCAAATGCTTTCTGCATTTCCAGGAGCTCGCAGCAAACCTTTTTAAAAGGAGTTGTTTCATGGGCCCTCAAAACCTTTGGAGAAATAAAAAAAAATCAAATTGACGAAAAATGTATGTCAAGTAAACTGGTGCAGTTGGGTTTTATCTATTTCAATTTTAATAAATGAAACAACTTTTTTACTTTGTTTGTATAATCCGAGTTATACAAAGTAAAAAGTTGTTTCATTTATTAAAATTGAATTACAATGTATAACAAAGTAGAAGCCTCAACAATTAACAAGTTTATCTATTTCGTTTCGTTTTTGAGAAAAAAAAATTCCGAATTTTTTGCTTTTTCCGGTCTTGCAGGTAGGCATCGCCCCTTAATTCCTTCATTAAAAAATCCCGAATTTTCGCTAGGCATCATCCCTTAATTCCTTCATTAGAGACATCGATGTGAAGAAATAATCGAAGAACAATTGATACCACCATCAATTTCCATATATCAGCAAAGATTCAGAACTGGGAAATCAACATCTATTAATCTCTTAATTTACGAATCATACATTATTGATGCATTTGCTAAGAGGAATTAGGTAGATTCTATCCTCACTAACTTCTCGAAAACATTCGACGCTGTCAATCATCAACTTTTAATCGAAAAGATATGTTGTTTTGGTATTCGAGCAACATTTCTGCAATGGTTTTATTCGTATTTGTCGGACAGAACTCAGTACATTCGTATCGGCAATTTTAAATCGCGCGCTATAGATGTTACTTCAGGTGTTCCACAGGGATCGCACTTGGGGCCCTAGTTGTTTAATGTTTTTATAAACGATGCTTCCGTACACCTAACGGTAGAAAGGAAAAAGATAAAAAAAAAAACGATGCTCCAGATTGTTTTAAAAAAGTGCTTAATGTTTGCGGATAATATAAAAAAATATGAATATTCACTCAATAGAATACGCTAAACTTCTTCAAGAAGATTTAGACTTTTTTGAAAATGATGTTTATTTAATAAACTTACACATGATTTGAAAAAGTGCCAAATATTTAGGCCGTATTCCGAATGGTGCATATGTTGCATAATAACCTTACCGATTGGATCATTTCACGCATATGCTGCAGTTTCGCGCTCATAATAATTTGAAATTTTTGAACATTTCATGCCACGTGTGTCGAGATGGTGAGTAAACCTAATCTTTTCACAGAACTATAATAAACAATTGTGAAAATGCTTACTAGAATAAATGAAAAATTAATTTAATTCGAAGTACTGTCGACGGAAGTAGAAACGGTTTTAAATTTTTGGACAACTGACTGTTTGTTACTTCCAAAATAAATAAATAAATAAATAAATAAATAAATATCCAATTAAGTAATTAATACTTGAATAAAATGTAATAATAGTTAAATATATTACCAGAGTCTGTCTATTTTATTGAATAAAGAAATTAAATGATTAAATATGTTGTAAATTACTTAATTCATATTTGTAGATCCTGAATTGTTAGAAAAAAAAATATTTTGAACAATGTAGAAATGTACTGAACTAAGAGCATTCATTACATCGCTCTATAAAAATAGTGCTGGTGGTAAAAGGGGGCTAATTATTAGTATTACTAGTATTTTGAGATATTAGGGGAGGCTTAAATTAGTTTTTGCGGTAGAGCCGCCACTGAATTTGATATTTCACTACCCATTCGGTACGTTATTATGTAGAAAACCAAGTTTCGTACATATGGGCCATTCGGAATACAGCCTTGGTTTTTCTAGACATAAATCTGAGGTGATGTTCGGTGCAACATGTATAAAAAGACTTTGGTTACAACCTTATACTTTTTTTGTTCTTTATTTTCATAGATTGCAGTTAATATACATAAATATATACAATTACAATATTGGAATAGTCAACAATCAGAACTAACAAAATAACAAAAATAAATACGCAATAACATTAAAACTACCTACTTCATATACACATCTATTATAATATAAGTTCATTTAAATTATAATATAATTTATCAAATAACAACGATTTTAATTTCATTTTAAAAATTCTGTTTGAATTTGATTGTTTAATATCGTCGAGTAGCTTGTTGTATAATTTTGGTCCGAGCATGTTAGGTGAATATTTTCTAATATTTAACCGACAATTTTCGATGCAAAATGCATCATAATGTCGTGTGTTGTATTCATGCAGCTCCCTGTTTTTATAAAATAAAATTCATTAATTTATCATCCGAATGTGGACTTGAAGGAAGCTACAAGAACTTGATAGCAAAATTTATTATGGCCAGACTTTACACTAAACGTTTTAACTATGATATAATATTTATACACAAGCTCTTAAACGGCTCAATAGATTGTCCAAATTTACTTACTTTAATAGGCTTAGACGTTCCAGCACGGTCTCAACGTAATAGTGCTTTCTTCCATGTACCATTTCGTCGAACTAATTAATTAATTCTACGGCAACTAGTGTTCTAAGAAATGCTAATAAATTATGTGACACTTTTGATTACTTCGCCGATTCCTTCAACAAGTTGCGCAGAATATTAAATCAGGCATTTTTTTAATATGTTGTGTTAATTCGTTATAATATTTGTATTGAATTTCTGGGTTAGTTTCTATTTAATTTCTAATGTATATGTATTAAATGGAATCCTTAGATTAAATAAATAATTAGATAATAAGTAAGTATTAGTGATGGGTAAGATCGACATCTCAAAGATCGATCAATTGAAGTATCGAGATGATCAGAAATATCGAGCCGATGACGCTGATCAGGAGGATCAAACAGATCAAGCCGATTGAGTTGATCAGAAAACCCCTAAAAAAATCGTACTCGAAAGTCACTCTCTTCGAAAACTACGTCGTGAAATATATTTGAAAAATCACAACCTGTCTAAAAATAATCACTTCGAAAAACAGCCCAATGTAAAACCATTCCTGGAAAATCACCCTACAATAAGGGGGTATATATATATTCTAAAAATTCTCAATTATGAGATTCTATAATCCTATACCCTACACGGTCGATATATTTTTCGATTCAAGAAGATCGATGCAATATAACTTAGCCCAATAATTCTTTCAAAGAAGTTTGATGTAAAAAAAGAACACACCGAGACTTTCAATATTTCTTTCAAGGTACACTTCATAAAAAATTTCTTCCCAATTGAGAAGTATATATGAAGTTATTCGAGTTTTCATCGCCAACCGATGACAAAAGTAATGATAATTATTTCAATTTATTCCTACAATTATCCAGTAATATTTCTAAAGTAGAAAGCGATAAAAATGTTCAAGATATCGACCCTCTTAGCGAACAGGATGACTAAAATTTTTTTGAAATCATTTTCTTGCATTAAATAGTCCCTTTTGCAATTATTTTACATGATTAGAAACATCATTTATTCATAACAATAAAATTATAAATTTTATGTAGTTTTTAAAACACTTTTGAAATTTTATGTTTATTCAATTCTAAGAAACGTTGAAAGAAGGAAAAGTATAGATTTTTTTTTTCTTTAGAATTTGATAGATATTAAATTTCTAAATAACTATATAAAATTATATTAATTAATTAATTACAATAAGGAATAAAAGCAAAAATCATAATTGTCCTCAAAAAAAAAAAATCATAATTTAAAAACATGCCTCGCTATTATTTTTTTTTTATTAAAATTAGTATTTCCAAAATTTTCAGAATCAATTTAACTTTGCCATCTTGTATTTCAAAACATTGTTAACATTAGACTAATTTTATTAATAGTTGAAAAATACAAAGAAATAAAGAAAGTTAATAATAATTAAGTAATTTTGTTATTTTTCAGACAAAGCTATTTACCAAAATATCTGCAAAATCGATATGGAAATTCCATGCCGGGCTATGGCGGTGGTGGAACGAAGTAAGTTTTCGAAATACAACTTTAGTGTTAAATATATATTAAATAATGCAAATGGTATTATTCTATTGTCATTATTTACAGAACGGCAGGAACGAAAACCTACACGAAGACCAAAACGAAGACAGCCGGAGCTTCCTCTGCTTTAACAACAAAATTCAAAGGAGGTATTACTTTGCTTATATTAAACATATTAAGAAAGATTCTATTAAATAGAATATGTTTCTCAAGTGATATGGAATGTAATTGTTTTATGAAATTCCATCTCACATTTACAACAGAATTATTTAATATAAATAGAAAAGAGCATTCATTCACTTGGTCACAGTTATTTAATTAAATTAAATAAAAATTATTTGAAAACAAACAATTAACAAATCATTTCCACATTTAGCTCTGTGACTTTTGACTTATTTTACGTAAGTATGTTAAACAAATGTATATTAAAACAACTACTTCCCGGGCAAATACCCACGCCGGACATTGAATTACATAATGTACACCTACTGTTGCATATCAATAAAAATTATTTGAGTTTCGCAATATTAATTGTATAAAACACTGCTATAATTGCTTTGCCACATAGTTGCATAAGCAGGCAGTTAATGATATACAGGTTAAATAAAAATAAATAGAAAAAGAGTATTCATTCACTTGATCACAGTTATTTAAATATATTAAATAAACATGATTTGAAAATAATTAATCACAGCGCTAAATGTGGAAATAATTTATTAATTATTTTCAAATAATTTTTATTTAATATAAATAAAAATAATTTAAAAATAATTGATGAATTATTTCCTATTTAGCTACTGTGATATTTTGACTTATGTTACATAAGTACTTTAAACAATAACATATTGTATAATGCAACAATTTTTTAATCGAATATATTTAATTCTTAGATCTTGGAGGCGTTAACTTCGTGATACATTTTCAATTCTGATATAAAAAAAAAACAATTAACTTTTCATAAAAAATATTTAATGCAAAAAAACAAAACAAAAAATTGCGTAATATAAAGCTATATGCAGACACGTGTTTCGGGATTTCATTTCTCATTTGTTATTATGCGTATAATGCTTAAATTACCGTTTTTGGATTGATTCAATTATATTAGAATATTCGCTATAAATTCATTGTTTGTGTTACATAATTATTCCTTTATCTTCGTCATATTATTTTTACTAATTAGTTTATTTTTGTCGTAACCTAAATTCATTCATGATAAAAGTGGTTATCTGAAACTATTATATGTATTTTTAAAATTTTCACTCAGGATGTAATAAGGTAGTGAGATAAACTGAATCAAAAAAACATCCTCTTTGCACAGGATGTTGATATCTGTCGCACGTGCTATTGACATTATTATTGACACATATTAACGCGACTTAATTACATTAATTTAAATTTGCGCTTTATTTATTCATTCGAAAATTATGTGGATAAATTAAATAGTGTTTCGTAGACGTTTATAAAAATATAAATGAGTTCTAGAGGTAAAGTCAGAAACTAAAGTTTGGTAAAATTAAATGTCCAAACACCAATTGGAAAGTGACACGTACCTTTTTGCATCTAAGGTTCGAAATACAAAAAAATCGTATCTTTATTTTAGATATAAAAAAAACCTTTATTGGAATCCCCCCCCCCCCAAAAAAAAACTACATCACATTACTACAATTATTCAAATTAAATTTACTTTCTTTTCTGCTTTTCCCACCCTATCCTCCTCAAAATCTTCACGCCTGCCCCTCATCCTCTATTCTCTTCTTTCCTTTCGTCCATTCCTCCAACATGCCCTTACACTCCTCCCCTAAATGATCCCACGTATCCATTCCGCTGTCACACAACACACATTTCACATATTTTTCTCCCATCCATACATTCCTACCTTTCTCCTCTGACCCACACCTAGCTCTAGCCAACCCCCTCTTTTCACCTGAACTCAGATCCTTTCTGACCAGGTACGCAGGTATTCTTTGTTGTACCTGCCACCTTTTATATAAGGGGTTGTACTGGCTCTGCCTAATATCCTTCTGACTTTATTGCTCATCCACTTCCTCCCATTTTATCTTCATTCATGCTGCCACATCCACTCCTGCTTCCAACCATTCGTTCGCCAGCACTTCTAACACTCCAGCTTTTTCATACATACTTTTTCTTTCTTTCCTCCATTCACTCTCCGCTACACCTACACACGTTTTCCACACCTCTTTCACTATCCTTTCTTCACTTAAGCCTACCACTTTCATCTCAAATCTCACCACTCGTTCCATTGCCTCAACATGCATACACTTTCTATTCAATTCCTGAAACAGTATATAGGTAGGAGTTGACCTTTCTACTCCCAATAGCTGTTTCAGGAACGTTACATGCTCTCTCTCAATACTTTCATACTTTTTCGTTCCCCATACTTCAGCTCCATACATCAAGATCGGCCTCACACACGCATCCCACATTTTACACGTCAGTATAACATTCCCTTCCAGCCATGTTCCCTATTTCTCTTTAACCATTTCCCACGCTTTCCTTGCCTTACCTTTCACCCAACTCGCATGCTCCTTATATCCACCACTTGCCTTGAACACAAAACCCATATATTTAAATTCCTTCACTTTTTCAATAACTTCTCCCTTCCACCTCAATTCTTTCGTTTTTCCCTCTCTTCCCCTATTCCTAAATCTCATCCACTTTGTTTTCTCCACGTTCACGCACAGCTCACTTTTATCCATGTACTTCTCCATTCTTTGTACTATCTCATTCATTTCTCCCCATTCTTTCGCAAGCAACACCACATCATCCGCATACGCCAACATCCATATCTTCTTTCTTCCTACCACAACTCGCCCCGCCTGCCCTTTCCTCAACACCTCCTCCATCTCACTTATATATAGGTTGAATAGTAAAGGGCTCAGCGGGCATCCCTGTCTTACACCCGTCCACACTCTAAACTTATCAGACACTTTTCCACCCACCTCCGCTCGCGCCCATGTTTCCTCATATATTCCTCTCACCCATTCTACCATTACCTCACTCACTCCCCGTCTCCTCATACACTCCATCAACCTTTCTCTCGGTATCGAATCATACGCCGAATCATAGATATAATAAATTCAAGTGATTTCTATAATTATAAAAAAATGTTGTGCTATTTCAGGATGTAACGTCGAACCGGAAACACCGATGAACTCAGGCCTCTACTGTTCGAAATACAGCGGTTGCAAAGCGAAATGCGTGCCGAATTACCAATTTCCAAACGGCAACACTGAGCTTTTCCTCCAATGTATTGAAGGCTTGTGGGTGGTGTCGATGTCTGAATGGGACACTATTCCAGGATGCGAACGTAAGAAAGTTTACAATATCTTCAAATGAAGATACTCAAAATAAAGGGATATTATCTTTTTTGCAGCAATTTGTATGCCTGCATGTCAAAACAATGGAATCTGCGTCTCTCCGAATCAGTGCAACTGTCCGGAGAATTTTTCCGGCCCGCAGTGTCAGTACGAGAATAAGCCCTGCTTGAATTATCCACCGATGCCCATGAATGCGAAAAGATCATGCCGATCAACGTAAGTAAAAAGAAACAATATTGATTGAGGGTTGAAGTTTTGAAGAATTGAAGATAATCATTTATTAATCGAAAATTTTAGCCATGTATAATGAAACCTAAGTAATAATCAATAATGATTTATGATTCAGGCATAATTATTGTAAAATTGAAAATAATCATTTCTAATCGAAAATTTTGGACAAGCGAAATTCAAAAGGTCGAAGAAAATGTTTAATTAACAATAAGTGATAAGATGAAAATCATACACAAATTTTAATATTTTTCTATACTTAAAAATACAGCGTTTACCCAATACGGGTAAAAGACGATAACATTATGAAAGAAAGAAAATTACAGCTAAACTTATAAAATAATTATATAAAATTTTATATATATAAAAATAGGAACTTTTATTTGGCATAATTGTACAATATTTCATAGTTTTATCACCATTTTTATTAGTAATTGTGATTTAATTTGTTTCATAGCCTTGCTTCTATCCTCAACTATCACTTAGCTACGCTTTCCTTACCTCATTTCTTCAAAAGAAGTATGCAAGGTGATCTTGTCTAATTCTTTTCCTCTTCCGTTCTCATACAAACATCGATATATGAATATCTTCATCACCAACATTCATTACGTGTTTTATCACTCACATTCTGTCATCCAATGTTCCCTTGTAATCAATTCCTACCACACAACACACATACCTTTTGTATTCCTCTTCCATCCAAATATTTCATCCCCTTTCTTTATTTATACATCTCAATCGTACCTGCAAACTTATCTTATCATCCTTTAGTTTTTTAAAATAGCGAGACTGGCCAATATCTACTTGTAGCTTTTTGTAGTATGGCCAAAACCGACTATTCTCTATTTTTTTCCTGTCTAATTTGTTATTCCAAGTTTTCCAACTTATTTGCCACTTCTACCTTTTCCGCCAGCATTATTTTCTATTCAAACATTTCCAACGATCATCCTGCCATTTCATACAATTTACATCTTTCTTTCATCCACTTTATTCTCTCACTGTGCTGTTTCAACTCCCAATAGTACACCGCTTATGTCTCTCTTAACAATCTTCCTTTCAAACTTCACAACCCTCTTTGCCGTTACCCGATACACAGTCATTCTATTACATCTCGGCAGTACCAGATAGTTTGGCGTTGTCTTTTCCAATGACAATATTCTTTTTAAGTACTGCAGTTGTATTCTTTCCACACGTTCATACCTTCTCACACCCTATATTTCTGCCTCATATATCAAAATGGATCTTATACATGCCCCATAGCATTTGCATCTTCCCTAGCATACCTTTCCATGTATTTCCCAATCGCTCTCTTACCACATTTGCCTTTTTACAAATAAATTCGATTGCCTTGTCTTGCTCCCTGACTCAAACACGAATCCTAAGTATTTAAATTCTCTCACCCTTTCTATCTTCTCTCCTCTCCTTTCTATTCTAGCGCTACTTCTTTTCTTTTACCCCACATTCTTCAATAATATCCATTTGTTGCTTACATTCACTCTTAAGTTTCTCCTATCAAAATATATATCAAGTCTTCTTTCATTTACGTCAGGTTTCTGAACGTTTTCGCTATTAACACCACGTCGTTTGCATACGCGTGACTTCAAATCTTCCTACTTCCAATGACCTCGCCCCCTAGCTCGAAATCATTCTCCATTACGGATACATATAGTTTAAATAATGGGGGACTTAATGGACACCATTGTCTCACATTGTATGTACTGAAAAACGTTCAGATATGCAAAAATACTCTCTTTCACTTCAAGCACTCTTCTAACAATTTTCTATTCATCGAATTATACACTGCCATTAAATCTACAAATAATGCATACACTCGTCCATTATTTCGTAATTCCTTCTCAATTATTGAATTCAGCGTAGATATTTAATCAGTTGTTGGCCTTTGCCTTATAAATCCGGCCTGATCTTCTGGCATCCAACACTTTTCCTCTGCTTCTCCTTCCAGTCTATTCTTAACCATGGTTATCATAATTTTATATAGGGTATCCATCAACGCATTTCCTCTATAATTCTTTTCTCCCCAGAATTTCCTTCCTTATAAATCGGTATGATTAGTCCTTCTCTCCATTCCTTTTGAAAATTAACCTCTCTTCTCCATATTTTATTTATTATTTCCACAATTATTTATTTCCCTTCGCGCTCAATTAACTGCGACATTTTTGCTTTAATTCTATCCGGTCCTGCTGCCTTTTCAAATTCTTCAATTATAAAGTCTTCAACTGTTTTAAATTGTTGTCTTTCGTCTAACTCCCCTTGCTCCCTATCCGTCGATTCTAGTAGTTCTTCGAAGTATCGCTTTCAATCCTCTATATTTATATTTTCTCCTCTGCTCCTTGTATTGTTTAAAATCTCTCTTTAATGTAATTTCATAATTGTTTTTCACTTTGCAGTTCCCTCACTCTCAAACTTTGTTTGCATTTCTTCGTATCTTGTATCAATATGTGATATATACAAATTAATGGATATTTTGTGGCTACGATGTATAACAAAGTAGAAGCTTTAACAAAGCTTTCAAAATTATTGAATTTCTTTTTATAAATATTAAAAAAACCTCAATTTTAAATATTAAACACTTTTTGTTTCAATTCTATTCATATTTTTTTGCAAATAACAAGAGATTTATAAATAGAATTAATTTAAAATATTTTTCGATGATAACCATTGTAAATAATATCAATAATAAAATGCCTACTGAGCTAAATCGATATAATAAACTTTGCACTAATATTACATTACCGTTTAATATTCGGGGTTATTCTCTAAGGGAAATGTTAAGTTTAACGTGTACGTTATTTTTCGATCGTCACAGTCTAAGCAATTTTTGTGATAGACATACATAGAATGCGAAGTTAATTAATAACTTACACCTTAAAATTAACATTTTCTGTACGGAATAGCCCCAATTGTTTTAATATTTATGTAACGTTGTTTGTGAACATTTAGTTCAGTAAATAATGTTCTTCAAATGAAACTCAATCTAAAAAAATAATGAATTAATTTGTGTATTTAGGACTTGCACCATAACTTGCATGCCAGATCATAAATTCCCAGACGGTTCTGCAATAACGACGATGATGTGTAAGAACGGAAACTGGATTCCAACAAAAGACAACTGGGTGTCCGTTCCTGATTGTCAAGGTATGGATCTAAATAGAGTTATTAATACCTGATTTTTCTACATAAAAAATACACACATATATTTCATATGGGAATAACTTTTTTGTATGTAGACAAAAATGTAGTTTGAATACTATAATATTAAATGAACACAATCATTTAATATTCTAGTATTCAAACTACATTTTTAATATTTAAGATCTAAAGCCACAACTGTCATCCATTTTTCGGGCTATAAATAGATGATTGTATTTTTCTCGCCCATTCATGCGTTTTATTCGGAAACTTATACAATTATTTTATGCAGTCATGTATGAAGATTAATTTGATATTTGAAGAAAGTTTAACAAATATTTTTCATTTCAATCGACTATATAAAAGGAATAAATATATTCTGAAAGAATCACTCTGTGCTGAAGTGCTCTTCTTTAAGTGCCGACTGAATCAATCAAAATAAATCGGCAATGTCTAGTGAATATGGTAGTTGAAAGGTCCTACTTCCATTTCATCCCTTCGAGATATATCCGGAGTGGTTGACCATCAGACTGCCTTGCATTTTGTGTTTATTGCGCTATTTTGGTAGTTTTTAAGAAAAGCTTCTTTTACACACGTTAGTTGAAGTCGGTAAAGTTTGGAATTGATGGTTATTGACAATTTTGGTAGATTATACTAAACCACGCTCCACATATCCATCCAGATATAGAACATAACCTTTCATCCGTGAATATTGCAATTTAGTGTTTTTTGGGTTACAATTCTAGAGATTGAATTAAAAAAATATACTTATTTACAAATTTATAAATGAGTTACACCCACAACGGGATTTTTGTTCTTATTTTTCTATTGGTTAGAAATCTTAGTGGAAGGACTGTGTTAGATAAGGAGAAGGTTATGAAACGGAAGATAATAGGGATATTGGCATCATAAGAATTTCTTCAAAAATTAAAAAAAATTCTTACAAAAATGTTTAAAATTGAAAACCAATCCCATACGGCGACGGTTGTTAGTCGGATTTAGATTTGCTTGGGGACTCGCACTATTTAGACGCGGCACTGTTGATGAACCTATAATAGTTTAAGTTTAGTCCGTAGTGAATTCTTTTCTCATTATCATTGAGTCAATGATCATCTGAAGCAAAAATACTCGTCGAAGCGTCATTTCGCAAGCAACCAATCGGTTTCAATATTCTCTTTCTCAACTTGTGTTGCATCGATTTTCTGCCTTCTAGATCATTTCCAGTGCACCTAGGAGTTTTCAATCAACATCCAAAGCAAGAGATAATTCGTCAAGTGTCTGATATAAATCAGTTTCTATCAATTTCGCATGGCCCTGATTTTTTAACTTTTTTGCGACAATAATGTCTTCTTTATCGTTGACATTAAAATCGCTACGTTTGAAGCGTTCGAACCAAAATCTGTGAATTGACAAACAGTACGTTTTCGGAGGACTTTTTTTTAAAGATAATCGATGAAGAAATTCATCTCTACTATCATAGAGATGAATTTCTTGCAAATTCTTCTCTTATATGGAATGAATTCCGACATTTTAGATGCGATAGTAATATTTGCTTTGCACTTCAATTAACGATTTATACTGCGCATAATAGCTTACATATACACCTTCCAAATCACAGTATCGAAAGAATTAAAAATTGCAAGTGATATTATTAAAGTCATCGACGAAGAATCGATTCAAATTTATTCCTATACTCAATATTGTAAACTATATTAGATGCGCAAGTAAGTTCTTACTTTTTTTGATGAAACTGCAACTTTATTGTGAAAAACATGGTTACAATGGATCATTCAAAATATTGCACATCGCTAGCAATAAATTTTTTCCATATTTCTGACAGAGCTCGAATACTGTCACGGTAAAAGTATTCGTTTTTTTGAGGCTGTCCACGAATCAAGCTATTATTGAGATGTCTTCATATGAGCGGAACTGTTGATTAGCCAGAACATGTGCCATCAAACGGAACAAGTAATAATCGGGCGGCGCAATATCTGGGGAATATAGTACTTCCCATTTGAACCTTTCTAAGTAGGTTTTAACGGGTTTGGCAACGTGAGGCTGAGCGTTGTCATATTATAGAATCACTTTTTCGCATGCAATAACTTGAAAATGGCTTGACAGATAACTCCTAAAGCTGAAGCAAGCTCTTTTTGCATTTGGAAGGATCCTCATCGAGCAATGCCTTGAATTCAGCGTCTTCGATGGTTTTTGGCCTTCCTTCACGCAAACGGTCGTCAATATCGATATCACCGTGTTTGAAGCGACGGAACCAATCACGATACGTTGTTTCACTTAGAGCAGCATCTTTGTAAACTTTTTGGAGTTCTCGATGCGAACCAGCCGCCGTTTTCTTCGAATGAAAGAAGAAAAGCAACACTTCCCGCAAATGACGATTATTTGGCACAAAATCAGACACTTTCACACAACCAAAAGTATATGACGCAACAAGAAAATCACTAATGTGTCAAAGCGATTGGTTTGCCATATGTTTAAGCTTGGTTCATGGCGTTTTGGTTATGTCACAATCGACGAGCACTTACTACTAGAGACATCTCTTGAAAAACAGCGGGAACTTAGTTGCGCACCTAATATTATTCAAATAATAAACAACTTATTGAATTATTCTTATAATGTAATATTTATAGTAGCAATCCACAAGATCTATTTATTTAAAATATATATATATATATAATCGATGTCCCCTTTAACCAATTGTTGTCGGGGTTTTAAAAAATATAAAAGATAATTAAAGTTTAATTTCAAAATGCTTGAAATAGTAAGATATAATAAATATAAGAATCATGTTTGTTTGGAATCATATACACTATAGGAACGAAAAAATTAACAATCGATATCGAAAATAATGGGTTATTTCTTATTTTATTAATTAGGTAAAATTAAACACGTGGTTTGTTTCACAATAAATTTAAAATAAATAATATTTTATTCTGACTAGTTTCAATAACATACATAATTTTCAAAGAATAAAAAATAAAATCGAAACTAGTCAGAATAAAATATTATTTATTTTAAATTTATTGTGAAACAAAGCACATGTATAATTTTACCTAATCGTATTTTATTATTGAAATAATCAATTTTTCCCATCACTAATCTAGTAATATACTATAAAAATTATGAACTAATATGTATTCCTTTCTCTATTTTATATAACGTAGTTAAAGAAATAAAAATATTTTATTATTATTATATATAATATTCTTCTCAATTTGATTTTCAGCAACATGCAATCCACCCTGCATGAATGGAGGAAACTGTTTGAGTTTTAACGTGTGCCAATGTCCTCAGGATTACAGAGGTCCACAATGCCAATATCGTGAGTATAATTACATATTGTTTAAAACGAATGGTACGTTGAAAACACTCGCTTTGTAATTTTTGTAGCATCAAACAGATGTTCAGCTAAGAACCTGCAGTTCAACGGCGGATACAACTGTTCCGGAGACGCAAATTCATTCAGTTGCTCCCTTTCGTGTCCCGAAGGAATCAAATTTGACTCTCCTCCAGAATCTAAATACACGTGCACTTACGAATCAGGGATTTTTAAACCGTCACCGATTCCACAATGTGTATTCCGTAAGTTTATTTTTTCTTAAAATTTCAACAACCATATGTTTAAATAAAACAACATTTATAATGAAATAGAGGCCTCAGTGATAATAATATATCTGTTATTATAATAATGCATCTAATACATCTTATATTTGTAGGCTTTTTCTTTATGTTACTATTTTTTGATTAGCTGAATGTGGATTTCAAGTACCAAATTTTTATTATCAAATGAAATTTAAAATTTAGTAAAAAATAATAATTGAAAATTAATAAATTATTTCCTTTTTAGCTCCTATGACCATTTTGACTTACGCTACTTACATATAGAAAATATCCATTAAAACAACTACTTATTGGGCCCTCTAGGCCATGAATAAGTAGACAAATGAAATTTAAAATTTAGTAAAAAAAAAAAATAATTGAAAATTAATAAATTATTTCCTTTTTAGCTGCTATGACCATTTTGACTTACGCTACTTACATATAGAAAATATCCATTAAAACAACTACTTATACTACTTATTGGATACTTGCTGTTGCATAGCAATTACATTTTGTTGCTGTTCCTAACCTGTACTCTGCAGAGTCCTTAGGGCTCCGCAACCATTTTAGGATATAATAGAAATAAAAATCAGAATCAAAATCAAAATAAGAAAACAGGAAATTCTTTATGAACTAATATTTGCTAATTTCAATGATGTGCAAGTGCTTTCTTGGAACTAAACATATATGAGCATTTCAGATGAAACCAGTTCAATTTATTTATAAAATATAAGGGATGTAAAAGGGGCTCTACTGCAGAAATTGATTGTAAAAGGGCTCCGTAAGTCAAAAAGGTTGAGAACCCTTTACATATTGTATAATGCAAACCATTTTTATATGAGAATATGTAATGCAAGGACAAAAAAAATATTACGTAATATAAGGCCAACTACAGACACGTGTTTCGGGATCAATTCCTCGTCAGTACAGCTCTGCCTTATATAAATTTAAAGTTATTAAATTAAGTTAATTAAAATAAATGAATTAAGAGTAACGTCCCTGCTGTGATGCCAGGTGTAAATTTTGTTTCAATTCCCAAATATCAACCGAAATTAAATAAAAATTATGTTTAATGGCGAAATATTCATAAGTCGTGAATGTTATTTTATTTGCTATTGGTTTATACCACAACCATTTTTGTTGAAATTTAAATATTACAGTGTATGATAGTTGTGATATTCTAATTGACTTATGCGGAGGATTATTATATAATAGTCATAGAATTAATATACAGGGTGTGCCATTTAACCCAATAAATCAAAATTATTCGAAAAATACGTATCGTACAAAAAAATGTTACGAAACAAAAAAAATAATGTTTCCTAAGGGGGCATCATCCTGTTCCAAATTCAGTTGAAGACTCAATTATTAACAATTTAAATATATGGTTATTAATGAATACCAAATTGTTACATTAATTTTACATTAATAAAATCATTGAAAATTTTAAGTTAACCCATCACCAATAAAAATATTTCTATCCGGGCTTTAAACTCCGAAATGCAAAGATAAACAATAATAATGGAGCGTGTTAATGAACATTTTCAACTAACATAAAAGTGTTTATTTTTTCATCTTTTTTTTTATTTTAAATTTAATGCGAGTATTCTCGAGATTTAAAAACCAATGCAATGATATATTATCAGATTTCTTTCTATTGGAAAAGAAGTATAAATATAATATAATATAATATAATATAATATAATATAATATAATATAATATAATATAATATAATATAATATAATATAATATAATATAATATAATATAATATAATATAATATAATATAATATAATATAATATAATATAATATAATATAATATAATATAATATAATATAATATAATATAATATAATATAATAATATAATATATTCTTAATTCTAGAGACCGTAATAGTCTGTTCTTTACTATAAGACATTTCTCCCTCATTAACTATAAGATTTTATTTCTTATTATTTAAAAATAATCATGTTAAATATATATTTTTTTACATTTCATTCTTTACTTGTAATAAATACTCGAAATACTTGAAATATACATTTTGTAAAAAAATAAACTAAAGTAAAGACATTTTTTTAAATAGAGATATGTGTTTGTTGAAATTTAAGTATAGCAATTACAAAATATGGTAAACATTATTTTCATTCCAGCTGAAAATATGGAAGTAATTCACATGGATCCCCATTCCAGCCTTTACAACATTGGCAATCAGAGTTTCTCTCCGAAAACTATGTCGATCAATGGAAACAAAGTAGCAGATAACGAGATTATTTATCCTGAAGATACACCCAAGAAATCGAAGAAAGGGAAAAGTAAATCAAAGGTACAGTAATAATAGTAGTTTATATTTAATGCTTTATTTGGGCATAAAAACTATTTAAGCTAATTATTAGTTAAAAGTGTAAAATCATTAATGATGTGGTTATGTCTTAAAACTATAGTCATAAAATATAAAAGTAAAAAAATAAAATAAAAACGATTTGGTTAGTGTTGATTACGTTTTTATTTTAAAGAAAGGCGAATTTGTCCTGTTTATGACCAGAAATCTAAATATATTTAACAATAAAAACGGAATTTATTCACTTGGTCACAGCTATTTAAAATAAATTAAATAAAACGAATCTGAAAATAATTAATAAATTATTTCCACATTTAGCTCTGTGACTTTTGACTTACGTTACGTAAGTACCTTAAACAAATGCACATTAGTAGTTGTTTTAATGTGCAACCATCCGTTTCAGCCACAGCCACTCTAGTCCTTTTTTTACTGATTACTTAAGACTGATTTGTGAGTTAAAATCGTTTTTGTCATGATTTCATTAACTGTTACGGTTATATAAATATTGGACAGACCTTTTTTTTTCAAAATCACCTATTTAATTATATTAGAACATAATTATACAATGTGAATCCGACAAAAAAAAACTAATAAAATAAATTATATATTTTGTTTTTCTATCTCTCAAAAATATAGTCAATTATAGAAACAAAATATTCCACAAGTATGAAATTAATTGTCGACTTACTAAGTATAGGCCAGTAGTTCTCAGACTAATTAGTAAAGCGGAATTTATTAAATAAATTTCACATTAAAAGAGAAAAATTATAAATTCTTTTATCTTACATATTTTAAACTTGAAAAACAAAATCATGCAACTTTCTTATACTACTTAAATAAAAGTGGCATTAAACAGTTACGTATGTTTTCCATTTCCTGTAATAGACCCTAAGCTTGCGTTTGTAGTAACTTCAATTAATGCTCATTGTAATGGTTATTTAGTAGGTCATTTAAGTGTAATCAAAAATAGAATGTTTCGCTTCGATTTTTTATTTATTTTCGTATGTTTAAGTTTAGATTTTTTTCTTAGTTATTATTTAAGTTTGTAAAACGCATATATATGCCAGAAAAATATTTAACTCTTTGCTGACGATTAGTTAGTTACTTCAAGTTTATGAAATATGTCTATAATTCAGTTTTTTTTTTTTAATAAAGGAAACACCTACTAGTTAGAAATAAATAAGTACATTAAACGCGGAATTTTATTAAATTGCCAATTTAGTGCCAAGTATTTATTTCTACTCAATCCGATATAGTTTGTCTGACATTTTTTTGTTAAATGTTTGTATAAGTTTGGGGAAAAGAAATCCTTTATCACGTAAACTTCAAGACTTTATTTAATATGTTTCAGATTGAACATTAAGTTTTGTACTTAACCACTTAAACTATTAGTCATCTGTCCGATGAAGCTACTGCGTAACGAAATAATTGTTATAATGTTAACTGAATAAAAGTGAAATCTGAAACAAAGTGTCATTTTAATTAATATTATACATAACTATTATATTTTTTATATAGAAACCAACAGATGATGCCATTCATTTCGTCCCAATGGCCGGTTATCATGGCAAAGACGGTCGTTACGTCATAATCGAAGAAAAACGTCCGGAACCAGGAACTTGCTTCACTTGGGGTGGATCTCATTTCAAAACGTTCGACGGAAAAGTATTCAGCGTGGATTCCGGATGTGCGCACACTTTGGTCAGAGACGCCGTTGACAATACTTTCAGTATTGTCGTCGTTAACAATCCTTGCACGACGGATCCGAGTTTGTGCTACAGGGTCATCAAGATTTTCATGCAGGATAAAGAATACGTTCTCAAAAAATCAGGTAAAATGCTTATAGTAGAAAAAGAGTGTTAATTCACTTGGTCACAGTTATTTAAAATGAATTAGATACAAAAATATTTGATAAGATTTAAATTATACAATGGGATAATTAAGCAATAAAATTTAAACAAATGTAGTAAAACTTAGTTTCCGAAATATATTTAGTTTAATAAAAAAAAATAAGTAGGAGAAAGGTTAACTTATTTAAATAAAAATTTAAATAAATGTAGTTTATTTGCAAAATGATATTATTGTATTGCAGGACGTAATGCACGAAATATACAAATACGATTAAAAATATTAAAAATGAGGAAAGACGGTCGATAGCCAATTTACTGAACTATGTAAATATGTATATTTACAACCTTTAGATAATAAGACAAGAACTAGACAAAGACGGATAGAAAAATAGTCGTTTTCTAAGGACAGCGAATAGTTGTATAATAATCCTATTGTTAATTTACTATATAGAATTTCATGCAGAAATAAATATGCTATATATACTGTAAATTGTCTATAAAGATTTCAGAAATTTAAATTTTCTTATGTTTTTATTTGTAGTGAAAGGCGTTCCAATTTTTGTTGCGCCGACGAAAATCTTACCAATTCCTGGACAATTGCCCGGAATAAGGGCAGAGATGGTGGCGCATTACATTTTGGTATCTCTTGATTCGGTTGGAGCGAAGATTAAATGGGACGGACAAGTAAGTTCTAATAATTTACTAGAAGATGTTTTGAAGTGTTTGAAATGAAGCAAATAAAGAAGCAGAATAATCCCCACAATCACCTGCTAACAATAAAATGAATGACAAGGGAAAATAAATTAATGTGTTTCGATAATGGTAACATCAGCTAAGACTTAATTCTATACAAATTTTACAGCTGTAATATAATTAAAGTAACTGTAAGCACTTAAGAAATATCATACATTATTTTAATTTTTTTTTCATTTAATTTTTACTTTAAAATTTCTTATGATAAGTTGTAGGTTCCTTAAATAAGGAGACAATAAGCACTAATAAGTTTCTAAATCTGTTATATAACGTCAACTTTTAAATCGTTTTTTTTATATAAAGTGCTACACCACCTACACGATCACGACCAACATCTATATACACACATCTTTATGCTATAGAGTTAATACAAAACAATATAACATAAATAATTACAATACATTAGGTGTTAGTCTGTCTGTGATGTAATCATATTTACATGTATCTTCTTATTTTTCATATTTTTATCTCTAAGATAAAATATAAAAATATGAAAAGGAAATAAAATATCATATAAGAAACGTGTGTTTATTCATTTTGTGTTTCTATACATTTAGTTTTATAAGTTATTTATTTTCCTCTACAGAAATTGGTTCAAGTTAGCGTCAATGAAGCCCTGTGGAATCGTACTTCTGGTCTTTGTGGACTTTTCGATGGAAATATGTCCAATGATTTGCAAGCAAAAGACGGCACCATTCCAAAAAATATCGCAACGTTCGCATCTAGCTGGAAAGTTGATAGTTTGGAAGGTACTTACTTCAATGTAATTGTTTCTTCAAGAATAACGAAAAAAAGAAAAAAAAAAACAATAATGAAACAAATAATGGAAATACTTTTGTTAAAAATTGAAGGAAACGTTAAATACTAATCAGACCTTTTGATTGACTTCCCTCAAGGAAGTCAATCAAAAGGTCTGATTTCTAAGAAATTCATTTTAGGAATAATCTACAACGCTTGTTGTTGTTATTGCCTGTATCTAAAGAAGTTCATTTTACGATTTGTATATTTTCTTATAATCGTAACCTTTTATTTAGAACCTTGCACGTCGACGCCAACTGAAGAACACGCTTGTAAACTAACTGCAATAGGAGATGCAAAAACTCACGAAGCGGCGGAATTTTGCAAAGAAATTATGGCCGATAAACGTTTCGCACCTTGCCATTCTGTAAGTAGACAAATTATTTTTAGAATCAATATTAAATGATATTTAATCTAAAAAACACAATATTAATTTTATATGACAAAAAAGTTTCTTTGCATTAATGTAAATTGTGCCAAAAAAGGTTTTTTTTTTAATTAATTTTATAATAATAATATATTATATCGTTATAATACATTAAGGCTGCGGTTTAGTAGAAAGACATAGCTATATAATTATTTTCAGTTAGTAATTCGAGTTACATAGTTGTTGTGATCAATGAAAAATATTATATTATACATTAAAGTAATCATAAAGCATGCAGGATTTTCAACAGATAAATTAAAATGCATTTAATATATCGGACACTTTTTTCTCATTAATCACTTGGTAAAACATTGTTAATATTGAATTAAACTTCTAAATTAAATTCACTTGGTGAATGAATTGGTGAATTTAATTTACAAGTTTAATTCAATATTAATAATGTTTTTCCAAGTGATTAATGAGAAAAAAGTGTCTGATATATTAAATACATTTTAATTTATCTATTTATTAAATTCACTTGGTTTTGTTTTACTTTTTTTTTATATAAATAAAACACTTGGTTCACTTGGTTTTGTTTTACTTTTTTTTACATAAGTAAAATAAAACCAAGTGAATTTAATTTATAAGTTTAACTCAATAGAATGCATTGTTTTAATTAGATTTCGATAATTTTGTCTCAATTTATTTAAAAAAAACGTGCTTCATGACAATTTTAATGATTTCACTAAATTTATCATTAATATAGCTTCACACACATTACCTATTAATTTCATTATATCTTAAAATTTTTATTCTAAAAAGAACTAGAATTTGGGCGATATTTAATAAATGACTGTTTTTTTAATTAGGCCGATATTTTTTTATAAAAAAATAAATACAATGCAAATACATATTCACGTTATTAATTCTGAAGCACGACTCTTATTTATCATTGATTATTTTCACTTTAGCGTATAGTTATCTCTTTCTGCTAAATCGCAACATTAAATAGCGCAAAATAATAATTTCGTTAATTTTAATTATTGTATATTAGAGGCATTTATTTCACAGTATATTTTAATTTTAATAAATTGTATATATTAGTATTATAACGATTATAACGATGGCTGAAATGTGCAGTTTTATAAAAATTAAAAGAAAATAATTTGAAAATAATTAATGAATTAATTATTCTCTTTCAATTGCTCTGCAATTTATTGACTTACGTAATAAGTATTATGAAAAAACAAATTCCTATTGAAACAATTACTTTCCGAGCAAATACCCACGCAGGACATTAAATTATACAATAGATATTTGCCGTTGTTTCTCAGCAATGCTGATAAAGCAACGTTATTTGAATCAAGAACCTTTTCCAAAAATAAAAATCTAACTATGTATAAAAGGTCATTTGTAAACCCTTTAAAAAATATTTAAAAACGTACAGGTTTCTCAGTAAATTTGTAGAATGTAACGGATGTGATGGGAGTGACATAATCAATGGAACAACAAAAGCTCGCATAGATAATATAATTATAATTATGGTTGAAATGTTTTGCATTGCAACTCTAATTAAATTAAAAGAAAATAATATGAAAATATTTAATGAATTAATTATTTATTTTCTTTCAAAAGCTCTGAAATTTATTGATTTAAGAAGAAAGTATAATAAAATATATATTGCAATAACTACTCCTCCGGCAAATGGTTAGATATTTGTTTTTTTTTTGGAAAAGGCTCAAAAACGTTGCACCATCGGCATTGTTGAGATGCAACGGCATCTATTGTATATTGCAATGCCCGGCGTATATATTTTCCCGGGAAGTAGTTGTTTCAATAGATATTTTATTTACATAGTACTTACTTCGTAAGTAAATAAATTGCAGAACAATTCAAAGGGAATAATTATAAATATATATTTTCAATATAATATATATATATTTTCAATTTAATAAATAGAAAAAAACGCTCAATTTTTTATGACACTTTTATTTTACACTTTTCTGTGACTAGTTTTGACAATACGGTAATAATTCTCAAATTAATTTAGTAATCAAATCAAATCAAATCAAAGATGATTATAAATTTTTATGGAAGAATAAAAGCATCCTCTTTGAAATTTTGTTAGTCTATGAGATGGGAGGTTGTATTTTCGACCACATCTTGTATTGTATGTCGTGCAATAGTGAACATTTTCAAAGTAGCCCTTATGTTTCCATAAAAATTTCGAACACTCATATATGTAAAGTCCATATATTGTGAGTAGAGTAGCCCTTCTAAAGAATCCTCTACAACTGTCGCTTTGTTTCAATTTGAATAATATGCGTATGGCTTTTTTTTGCATTATAAAAATTTGCATTAAAAATAACAGAATAAGTGTGAAATTATAACCACTAACAAAATTAAGCGTTTTCCTATTTAGTTAAACTTAATTGGTTATAAATTTCATAAGAGATGTATGAAAAATACTGTCTCAAATTTTGGCTCTTATGAAATCATTACAAATAATCATCAACCTTAACTTTTGTTTTGATAATGACACGTTAAGGTTGTCGAAACTATAGTCGAAAATAAAACAATCCGAGTTATACAAACAAAGTAAAAACGTATTTCATTTATTAAAATTGAACGTATAACAAAGTAGAAGCCTCAAAAATTAACAAGTTAAATAATCATCAATTTTTTAAGTTTATCCTAGATCAATGATGGTCAACTTATAATAAATAGTTTTATAATAAAAATTTACCTGATCATAAATATTTTTGTTAAAACGAAAAAATAACTATAATAAATGAAAGACGACGCTTAATTTCATGTGGCATCATCAACTATTCGAGCCTACAAGGTAGACAACAGAGAATCATTGTTTCGTCCACTAAAGGAAGGCGAGAATAGGAAACAAAATTCATTTAATAAAATGTTAAGCCACTATTCATCTAGCGTATGGATAATTAAATTAGATGTGGTTGATTAATTATTTTAAATATTTCCAAAAGTGTTGGAAAATTTTCTAATTCCATGCATATTATTCCGAAACTTATACTATAAATATTAATGCCCTTAGGTAATGGACATCAGTCTTCTATTTGACGCTTGCAAGTGGGAATACTGTTCATGCCAATCACAAGATCCTACGGAATGCGCCTGCAATACCATCAGTGTTTACGTCAAGACGTGTGCCCACAAAGGAATTGCCAAATTAGCAAACTGGAGGGATGATAAAATTTGCCGTAAGTTAGTTCTGAAATATTTTAAACGATACACCACTGTAGGTATTTGAATAATCTAGGCAGTCCATTTCTTCTAGAGATGATTTTTTTAAATAAATAAAAACGATTCAAACTGACTGATTTAGTAAAATCGTGTGTACAATTCTTATGCATAATTTAACGACACTTGTCGAAAGCTCTTCATGGCTTGACGTTTGATATGAATTGCAAATAGGAAAATATCCCAGTGTGCAACGTATAACGATATTAACATGCTTTTCTTCTTAAAAAAATCTAAATTGTCATACAAATCAACGTTAATACTTCAAAAGTCTTTATAGTTCGAATTATAGAATAATTGAGTTTACGTAATAAACTTAAAGGTGGCACATTTTTGTAAATTTTATGTTTTATTGTTTTTAATGAGCAATCGTTTTTTAATGAAATTTATAGCAATGAAGTGTACTGGTGGAAGAATGTACATGACTTGTGCTCCGGCTGGTGGTCAAGCCGTATGCGGAGCTTCCGTGGAGCTCTTCTCCGACGAATCTACCTGCGAAGAAGGCTGCTACTGTCCAACGGGAACAGTTCTTCACGACGGAAAGTGCATCACCAAGGATAAATGTCCGTGCAGACTTCGTGGAAAAGACTACAAATCGGGCCAAAGCGTTCCAAAAGATTGCAATACTTGCACGTGCCAGGAAGGACAATGGATCTGTACACAAGTAAATAATTTTCAAACAATAGTTTTTTTATATATAAAAGATAGATCATATGTAAATTTAGACGTACAGTGTGCCAATTTAAAAGTAAGCTAGATCATTATCTTTGGAGTAGTAAGATTTAATGAATATTTGATAAGATATGGAGAGGGAACCATTTTGAACCACATACCAAACCAATTTTTGAAATGACACTACTTGATTTTCCATTATTATTATTATTATTATTATTATTATTATTATTATTATTATTATTATTATTATTATTATTATTATTATTATTATTATTTTAATGCATTCAAAATACGCATTTCAGCAAAATTACCAAATGGAGTTGAAGTGTGGTGGGATGGATTTTCCATTATTATTATTATTTCCATCGCTTTAAGAAACAGTTCCGTATTAAGCCTCTGAACCCCGTCACGGTCCTACATTATGGGGATAATCCTAATAAGTGGTAACAAATAAAATATATTTTAATTTTGAAATGTTACCAAGATAAATATTTTTTTTTTATTTTTAAATTGACGCACTGTAACTGTATATTTTCTTATGTATAATATTTTTGTTATTCCTTTTTTAGGGTTACATTTGTGTGCAGATTTTATTATCTCGACGTTTCTCAAAAACTCAATTTACTTCTTCAGGCGTAGATTTAATTTGACTTCTAGTCAACAGTCATAGACGGTTCACGATTTTTATTTTCTACAAGAATACCTTATATACAGTCTTTATAAATCATTGACATCAATTGTATAAATAAATAATTGAAGTAAGGAGTAAACATATGTCTTCCAATGTAGTTATATCAAAACTACATCAATTTAATACGCAACATATTTAAATATTTTTTGATTTGTATTAAAACAGTAGACATTTGATTATCATAAATTGAATTCTGATTACGAAACAATTACAAGCGATTTAATGAATAAAATTTAATTTGGAAATCGATGTTAATGATCAAGAAGTAAACCGAATAAAAATGCAATATTTATGCCTGTGATAATAGTCAAGGATTTGATGTGGAATTGAGTAATAATCCTTGGATTACATCTAAATATATTTAATAGTAGATACAATCCTGCATTATATTTTACACATTCCTCGAATCTAGCAATAATATTGACAAATCTGTGATTTCATTCAATCCTAGATACAAGGCTATTAGTACGAACTTCAAAGTAGTAAAGATAACATCAAATTCGTTTTTGTATCCTAAATATCGCACAGTTTTATGTTAATTTTTTGCCATTTATTTATCACTTTTTCTACATTGTTATTCAATCTATTTCATGCCATTCCTTTGTTTCTGTTGTAAATGTCACATTATTTATATATATGTATATAAATATAGTTTTTTTTATCCACTCATATTTACATGCATACTTTCACATCGAAATCGAGCACATTACTTATTACTAATAACATTCACAGTTGCTACTTTTTTTAAAATTCAATAGTGTAAATCTCTTTGTAATTACTGACGAAATGCACCTCTAAGCCTTCTGTGATGAATTTAGGAAGATCGTTGAAGTCAATACAGTAAATATCACATTATTATCGAAGCTAATTTTTGACAATTGCTTTATCATCTTTTCTACCTTTAATATCGCTTTGTTAATTTAACTTAATTTTTAGCATTTTTTTGTATTATTAGTGAGCATTTATCATATTTTCTGCCATAAATATCACATTGTTATTCAAGTTATTTTAATCATTATCTTCGTTTTTTTAGATTGCTCTAAATTATTTTTTTTATAAAGTATGTCTACAATTAAGAAATGTCATTTTTCTTATAGATATCATGTGGCGCTAGATGTTCAGCCCTCGGAGATCCTCACTACATCACCTTTGATGGAAAACGCTACGACTTCATGGGCCAATGCTCCTACTACCTCTTAAAAACTGATAACTTCAGTGTTGAAGCTGAGAATGTTGCCTGCAGTGGGGCAGTCTCTCAGGTAATCATTCTTTCCATTCCAAAATTCCGCTTTGAATATTTTTTTGAATGTTTTGTTTAGGCAATGAATTTCCCGGTTAGTATTGCGGCTGGTCTTCCATCTTGCACGAAAGCTGTGACTATTAATATTGGTGGCCAGAGCATTAAAATGAAACAAAACCACGAGCTTGTTGTTGATGGACGTGATGTGACAAAGCTGCCGTACAAGAGTCAATTTGTGAGTGTGAGGATTGTGTCTTCAATTTATCTTGTCGGTAAGTAAAAAAAGTGTTAATAATAAATTTTAATATTTAACCATTGTTAACATAATATCTGTTCGACGGATTTCATCACGCATGGCAATTAGAATATACTGGTTCGGGTTTTTATTCCTGAAATTGATCGCACGTTTTGATCGTAAGCGACTGTCAAATTCATATAATAATAATATTTATTAATGGAATCTCCATTATAAACAATTTTCATTACAAAATTAAATAAAATGACAATATCAGCGTACAATAGGATGTTAAATTCTCATCTAAATGACAGATTTCGTACGACCGAAACGTATGATAATTTTAGGAATAATGCCTCTGATGAGGTCTGGAAGACCGAATCATATTTCATGACCAGTTCAGGCGCCTTTTCATCACCAGTTCAATTTGGATCCCCACCTCAAAATTCAATGAATTAAAAAAATATACGAAATAATGGAGAATTCCGTAAAATAAAGTTAAAGTTAAAGAATTTTTCGAATTTTTGGGAAGAAAGTGTCTAATATTATTGATAATATGGATCTTGTAAATTGCCCTTTTTCCCCTTTTGCTAGTTAAAAAAAAAGTCGCTGAGGAATTGGATGGTGTCGGTTTTCATATTTTTCATTAGTGAATTTCAAAGTTTCAGTGTCATGTCACCTTCTCCATAAGGACTGACTGAACAAACTATCGAAGCAGTTATCTATTAAATTAAATGAAAAATTTAATTAACCTAGCGATGGTTGAAAATATTACATATTTACCTAGTTTATATTTTTATTTCTTCTGCACGTAATTCACTTTTAATAAATAAAATAATTTGATAATGATCCTCTATGCTTCGAAACTATAGTTTCATACCACATCAGAATGACAAAAGCATCATGAATACAGCCTCTTGTATATGTGTAATTACCTAGGCTTTTAGACTCGAAACGATTCTACAAACCCCATATTCTATATGCAAAAATCAAAATAAAATAACAAGTTACACAAACAAAGTTAAAAATAGTGTTTTATTAAATAAACTTAAAATTTAATCAAGTGAAAGCCTTAACAAATGATGTTTAAAAATGGCAGATCAAAATTATTAATTGTAAGTCGTGACATTTCATCCCATACCACAGGAGAACTACAAATGCATCATGAACACAGCCTCCTAGGCTTTTAGACTCAAAACCATCCAACAAACCCCATATTCTATATGCAAAAAGCAAAATAAGTGTTCGAAATTTTAGATCCCTCAATAAATGTTTTGTCAATTATGCCAAGAGAACATAAGTGACAAAGAGTCTGCAGAGCATTAGTGACAAAACATACATTTATAAATAAATTTACCCATCTTTTTTTTAATGCATTCAAAATATGCATTTCAGCAAAATTACCAAATGGAGTTGAAGTGTGGTGGGATGGAGTTTCCAGAGCTTACGTTGATGTTCCAGCTTCGTTCAAGGGACACACTCAGGTAAATTTTATTGAAATTATTATTATTAAACAGTTTGGAAATAATTGCAATATATTATTAGTCACACAATGGAAGCATTGGAGATGGTTAACATTTATGAATTGATTTTCAAAATTCCAATCTGTTTTTCATTTAGCATCACTTGATTGGCAAGATATAAGATCTTATTGACTAAAAATGATATTAAATATTACCAATCTGGAGAAAATGTGCTTAGTATATGCTTAGAAAGTTGTAATCAATATTATTTTTACATTATTAAGTGTTTTGCTTATTTATTAGGGTTTGTGTGGAACTTTCAACGATAATCAAAAAGACGACTTCCTCACACCTGAAAATGATATTGAACCTTCTGTCATCGCTTTCGCTAATAAATGGAAAACCGATGAAAAGTGCAATGACGTCCCAGACAAACTTTTGTCCCACCCGTGCATTCTGAACGTCCAAAATAAAGCGATTGCAGAGAAGCATTGCGGCAAAATCAAGTCTGAACTTTTCAAGGCTTGCCATTCGACCATCGACCCAGAAGCTTTCTATGAGGATTGCATGTACGATATGTGTGCTTGCGAAGCTAAGGTAAATCAATGTTTACTAGAAATTATATGCAATAGAAGAAAATATCGAGCGAATAACAAAAATCGACAACGAAGTTGGTATTGGAAATCTAAAGTCATGTCTAAACTGAAATCACACGCGCACAACCAGTACTTTACGCTACTGGTTGTCATGTTGACAAGTCAGTTGTCAATAACCCCTGTTTAACCGCAACCAGCATTTCCTCGTGTGATCTTAGTACAGACATGACTCGAGACTTCCAACGCCAACTTCGTCGTCGATTTTTGTTATACGCTCGATATTTGCGATCATTTTATATAAAGAAATGTATAAAATATGATTTATCCGTGATCAATTGGTTGAATTGTAATTCTGTTAAAATAACGAATCAGATGACCTTCAAATAACAAGAGATTTTAAATCAACCAAATATTACTTGTTATGGCAATAGAAACATAAAAGATCTCCTTCTAGGTAGGCTAACAATCCTTTGATTTCATCAAAGATTGACTTTTCAAATGGCGGATCAAAATTATTCATTGTAGGTCGTGACATTTCATCCCATACCACAGGAGAACTACAAATGCATCATGAACACAGCCTTCTAGACGTTTAGACTCAAAACCATCCTACAAACCCCATTTCTATATGAAAAAATCAAAATAAGTGTTCGGAATTTTAGATCCCTGAATGAATGTTTTGTCACTTATGTTCTCTTGTTTGTATAGCATAAGTGACAAAATATACATTTATAAATAAATTTACCGATCATTTTTATTCAAATCACACCATGCTTTCTTTGTCCCATCCAAGTAGCCAAAGTCTTCAATTATTTCAATAATTCTCTCTACAATTCCTCTAATGAATATTTAAACAAATACACCAAAGTTATTGCTATGCTTTCTTTACCACATCAAAGTGGCCCAAGTATCCTCTCAAAAAATTCTCACAAATATCAGGCATTCCAATATTCATTTCTAAAATGTATTTATTAGGGTTTGTGTGGAATATTTAAACGAATGCACCCAAATTATTCGCATATAAACGCATATAAACCTTTTTTCAAAAGTTTGCAAAATAACCCCGATAAATAAATCCTTCTAACAAAATATTGTGTCCCTCGAAACCCAAACATTCCTCCCAAATACATACATCCTACATTCACCATTCATCAATTTATCACAGTGAATCATGACAGTTCTGTTAGTTAGCACAGACTGTTTTCATTTTATATCAACACAAATTCAAGACAGGGCAGAGAGACCTCTGATCGACAGCCCTTATGTATTATTATTTATTGATTGTTACCGACATTCTAGATTCTTCAGAAACGACCAATAAAAAACATTATAATAATAAAATGCTTAAAATTCGTGGCGATTACTTGGACCTGTAAAGCTCCATGGGGTCGTGGGCTATTAAGTAAATATTTTCTAGAAAGCATTTGCCCGATACCCTAAGGTTATGCCATGTTTTGCAAAATTGTCCTAAACCCAACCGTCGGTTCAAGTCAAATTTGCGGAACACGCTATCAACACTTTTTGTGCACCATCCCAAAATATGTTTACCGGGAATGAAAAAGAAAATTAACAATTATTAATTAAATTGATGCATGCCGAAGGTTACACATTACATTTCTAAACTTATATTATTACTTTTAATCTTATACTCAAATTGTACAAATTGTAAAGTTTCTTTTTACGATGAATATATAATATATAGTTTGATATATTTTTATTTCATCACTTAATTCAGGCACATCAAAAATAGTGACATGTCATTGTACCAGTGAGATGATTAACGGTGCCACATCCCTAAACAATGATTAATTTGTAAAATGGTATAAAATTGACTATAAATTATAAACGATTATTTTACTTATAAAATATTTAACATCCTTTACCATTACAGCTCGATAAATGCCTTTGTCCAATGATCGGAGCTTACGCAGAGGAATGTGCTGCCAAAGGCATCAAAATCAACTGGCGCGGGGATATCAAAGAATGTGGTGTTGCGTGTCCGACGGGACAAACTTATCAAGTCTGCGGAAACCCTTGCACTCGCACTTGCAACGAAATTGGAAATAACCCGACTTGCATACGGCAATGCGTAGAAGGTTGCAACTGCCCGGAAGGTGAGACTTTGGATGAACACGAAGAGTGTATTCCAATAGGAAGGTGCAAGTGTCAGTACGATGGTTTGGACTTTTTGCCTGGATATATGGAAGTTAGGCCATCAACAAAAGGAATGCAATTATGGTAAGTTAGAACATATTGTTTAGTCAATAATAGAGTTTAGAATTTTGGTAGAAAATATGTATACTTGTAACTTTGCTGTAAAGACATTTAATTATTTAAATAAAAATTATTATTCTTTCATCTATTCGTTATTAGTGATGGCTTCGATCGATCATCTCAAATATCGATCAATCATTAAATGAGTGAATGATCGATCAGTTGAAGTATCAAACCACTCGAAAAGATCGAGCTGATCAAAAAGATTCAGCCATTTATAGATCGATCATCTCAAATATCGATCAATCATTAAATGAGTGAATGATCGATCAGTTGAGGTATCAAACCACTCGAAAAGAGCGAGCTGATCAAAAAAGATCCAGTTATTTATAGATCGATCATCTCAAATATCGATCAATCATTAAATGAGTGAATGATCGATCAGTTGAAGTATCAAACCACTCGAAAAGATCGAGCTGATCAAAAAGATCCAGCCATTTATATAGATCGACCGATTGCACGGATCGAGCAGTAGATTTCTTTTATTCGATCTTGCCCATCACTACTCGTTACATTATATTAAATATATAAACTTCAATCCACACTACTGAAGATGGAAACATAGTGTAGAAAATATATAAAGGATTTTCCAATAAGAAGTTTCATTTTGCATAGCCCGCTGTCTGGGCAGCTGTCAACTTTTCATATTTGAAAAAACTATATCATTAGTAAAAATGCACGATACACGCTTCAACAACGCATTAAAATTATTAAAATTCACTACAGAAATGGTGAACATTTTGCAGTCACAATTCGCCAAAATAAAGCACTTTTGGGTCGTCGTGAAGCACTTTTTTGGCCAGCAATAGTAAAACTGGTTAAAAAGTTTGAGCTGTTGGGACAACTTATACTTACTACTTAATATTCAAACAATAATTTGAAAACGAAAACGTGACTATCTCGGCAGACGTTTCGCGCAGAAGTCCGCGTAAAGTATCTCAACGAAAAATAAAAAGGTTTCCCAACATAATTCCGAAATTAACTATATATGGCGCGAAATTTAAACTATTTACGTACTTAAGATTTAATTTACGACACAACAAAATAAGTGATTTTAAATTCCCGAAATTAGATAAATACACAACTTGTGTTGAATAAACAAATAAAATAAATTAATGAATTCTGAACAACAGATTTGTCGATTCCTCGTCGATTTTTTGAATTAGACATTCCAAAAACGACATTACATCCTATTTTGCATAAAGAGTTAGGTTTGAAGGATTTTAAAGTTCAGTTAACACAAGAACTCAAGCCGGTCCATCACGAGCAACGTCGTATCTTTGCTGATTGGGTCTTTGCAATGCATCAAAATGATTCGGATTTTCATCGAAAAATCATCTTCAATGATTAGGTCTATTTTCACCTCGGATGCTACGTGAATAAGCAGAGTTGCCGTATTTGGGGCTTCGAAAATCCAAGAATGCTTATTAAAAAGCCTCTTCATCCTCAACGTGTCACTATTTAGTGCGGTTTTAGAGCTGGCGGTGTGATTGGACCGTACTTATTCGAAAATGAGGCTGGTGCTATCGAGCTATTATTAATGATTTTTATAGCCGGAATTGGAAGATATTGATGTGGACGACGTTTATTTTCAACAAGACGGCGCTACTTGTATCACAAAGAACAAAACAATCGTAAAGTTTCCTGGCCCTGTTATTTCGCAAAAAGGTGATCACAATTGGCCCCCGAGATCTCGTGACTTGACATCTTTAGACTTTTTTCTTTAGCGCCACGTGAAAGACAAAGTTTATACCAATGCTCCACAATTGATTCAAGACCTTAATGATGGAATTCGTGAAGTTATCGAGAACATATAACCGCAAATGTGCGAATTTGTAGTAGAAAATTTCATGAATAGGCTATAGTGCTGCAACCGTAGTCGTGGCGGCCATTTGACTAATATCGTTTTCCGTCGTTAATGGCATACCTTTCTCTTTACAATGAATAAATATCCATTGATTTTTCTTAAAATATACTCGTTTTTTTTATATCAAAATGAAACCTCTTATTGGAAAACCTTGTATTTAAAATAATAAAACGAGTAGGAGGAAGGATATTTTTTATTTCAATAATTTCTACTTGATTCCTTGAAATTGTATTCTTCTTATAATAACAATTTGTATTTATTCAATTAGTACATGTTTGAATGCTGACTGGAGCTGTAAATCGGCAACACCCGACGACATCAAAACGCATCCACAAGCCGGAGATTTGAAGTCGAAATGCGATGCTTCTAAGAACTTTGTTTTCACCACCTGTGAGCCAGTAGAACCAGTTACATGCAAGGTATATTTTAAAATATGTTTCTTTTGCTTATTATTAGGAGGTAATGAGTAGGTCGTAAGAATTTTCAACATTTAACTCGATTGATGTTTTTGTTGTTGCGAATGTTGGTTTTTGATGAACGGTGCTTTGCTCATTTTTAGGATAATTATTTTTTATGATTTAGATTAAAACATACTGTCATCTTCATTAAATCCATCATTTTCATTATGTTCACTCTATTCTAGCGCCACAATACAAATTGGTGACACTAAGCGGAAAAAATTGTATGATTGCAAATATAGTATTCATTTCCTAATCATGATAAGACTGTTTATGTGTTAATTTTCTAATAGTTGACTCATTTTGTCTCATTGCTAAACATTACATGCATCGTTTTATATCATTTTTTACGTGATTTTAGAACTTTTAATACTTTTGTAGAACTCAATACCTCAATTTATTGAAAAAATAATTGTGAAGGTATATACTTTGTCGTAAAATTTTAAATATTCGAAAACAAACAAAGAAGACCTACCAAAATAATATATTATCAAATACAAAGAGAGAAATGCATGATTTTTGTGTTGAGTGCTGAGTTGTAATTAGTAGCTGTTGCGTTACAAATTACAATTCAGCTGCGGATACAAGTATTCATATCACCTCTATTTCTATGAACAAAGGCAAAATATGACATTTTTGTCCTTATTTTAATATTAGAGAATTTTTTTTTCCTACGTACAAAAAAGTTATTTCTTTGATTTTCAAATAAACAAATCTTAATTTATTAATTATTGGGGCTTCAATGTTGTTAATACATTTTAATTCAAATTGAATAAATAAAACAGTTTGTTTATATAACTTGGATTTATTATTGTTGACCATAGTTTTGACAACCTTTGCCTGTCAATTGTATTTTAATAATGTCACGCTAAGGTTTTCGAAACTATAATCAACAATCCAAGTTATAGAAACAAAGTAAAAACTATGTCATGTAAAATTACATTTAATGAAACGTTCAGTCACCATTCATCTAGCGTATGGATAACTAGTGATGGCCATTTCGGTTTTTCGAACCTCATCAGACTAGTGTGTTCAATGTGCAATGTTGATGAAGGCGACTGAACTGAAATTGTACTGGAGTTATATACCCGATATTAATCATGTAAAATGAAATGAATTTTGTTATATGTATATTTCTTACTTTTCATGTTGAGTTTGTTGTAGTATTAAATATTTTAATATTTTTTCAGAATATGCACGATGAAGATTACTTCAGTGCCACAGTCTGTCACGCAGGCTGCGAATGCAAAGAAGGCTACGTTTTGGAAACCAAAACCAAGACTTGCGTAAAGCCCACTGATTGCCCTTGTCATCACGGTGGTAGAAGTTACAAAGAAAACGCTGTGACGCAACATGATTGCAATACTTGGCAAGTTTTTATTAATGTTCTAAATATTGAGATTATTAATGGTTAAATGTTTAAATTCAATTAAGCTTGGTTTGAATAGAAAAGAGTATTCACTCATTTAGCCACCGTTATTACAGAACTTACATAAAATTGAATTACATAATGGAAAATAATTGCATATCAATTACATATTTCTAGTGTTGGGCAAAATCGAATAATATTAGTAATCGAGTATTACTAAATTTGTCATTTTAAGTATTTAAAACGAGAAAGTGATTTCAAATTTATGTTTACTAATAAAATGGAAGTTATTCTTGATATTTTTATAATAAGTAACTTTCATAAAATTAAGATATACTTAATTTAGAAGTAATAAAAGATCGATTTTGCCCATCACTACATATTTCATTATGCAATTTTATTTCATTCGAAAATATTTAATGTAAAAACCAAAACACGTTATGTAATACAAGGCCATCTGCAGACACATGCTTTGGGGCTTGTCCCTCGTTAGTACAGATCCGGCTTAGAATGTCTGGCAGGGTATTTGCCCGAGAAGTCATTGTTGTAATGTACATTTGTTAAAGTAATATCACACAGCTAAAAAAAGGAAACAATTTATTAACTATTTTCAAATTATTTTTCATGTATTTTTTTAACTTGGTTTGACTTACTAATTTGTTTTATTTACTCAACTAGTTTCACTTTTTATGGTTATATTTATGGAATTAAATAAATTCAAGTGTAGTTATAGTTATGAATTTTTTCGAATACAGTTGTGCATACATGAGTTCATATCAATATTAATTATAAATTGCAACTTTCAGCAAATGTAAGGGCGGTAAATGGGAATGCACGGACCGTCAATGTTCCGCAGAATGCAGCGCCTTTGGAGATTCTCATTTCAAGACTTTCGACGGGAAACTGTACGACTATCAAGGACAATGCGATTACGTTTTGGCTAAGGGTGTGCTTTCTACTGATGATACTTTTGACATCACAATTCAGGTAAACTTTATGAATTTCAATTAATTTAAGCATGGATATTTGATTTCGTTTCAAGTTTTATATTTTTGATTAAATTTTGTTCAACCATCATCATTAAGCTTTTGGATAATTGGTGATTGTCATTTCGGTTTTTCGTATCTGTTTACATAGACCAGTATGTTCAAAGTGCAAAACTTTGCGCTATTTATAAAATATATGATTCATATGGATGTTTAGAATCATAATACGACATCTATTTAATTACCTTCTTCAGGCATTTAAAACACACTTGTCTGATGAGGTCCGAAAGAGTGAAATAGCTATCGGACAGACGCGTATCGTAGGAAGAGGAGGTGAAGGGAGTAATCTCCTAAACCTCAACATTTGAACACGAAATGAGGCACTTACTCATGGTTACGAGTTTGTTCCAAAGATTGCTCAAGTCTGACTAGGGAGTTATCTAAACGGTAGAAGATGGTGGTTCAATAAAATTTAATCAATTTGATTTTGTCTTTATTGAGAGAGAGAGAGAGAGAGTACGTTAATTTCGTATTTCTACCTCGTAGACCCAAATTTTTAAAGATATCTCCAAACTAGGCAAAATATTACGTCATTTATAAAAGTTTATAGGCAGAAAGACCAAAAGACCACTGGTCGATAGCCAATTAACAGGTATGTATAATATAAGGTATAATGTATAATTTATACCTGTTAATTGGCTATCGACCAGTGGTCTTTCTGCCTATAAACTTTTATGAAGTAAATATACATATATATTTATAAAGATTATTATTATAAAAGTTTTTGTTCTTTTCCCAAATTAAACTATTAATTATTATAAAGAACGTTCCATGTGGCACATTGGGAGTCAGCTGCTCGAAATCCATAACGATCAAAATCGGAAGCGGAGCTCAGCAGGAAAGCATCACTTTAACAAGAGACAAGAAAGTTAAAGATGGGCAGATCTTCAAACGATTCACTGTCCGCAATCGGGATTTGTTCGTTATCGTCGAGGCAGCCGATTTGGGATTGATTATCCATTGGGACAAAGGAACCAGGGTTTACGTCAAAGTTGATCCTAGATGGAAGAATAAGGTGAGTTTTATTCTTCAGATAATAGTAAATTGTAAAGTTGCGACTGTTAGATAAGTTTGATAAAGCTTGTGATAATTAAAAAAATATATTTCAGAAGTTTATTGTAGCTAATACTGCAACAATTATTTCGATATTTGATAATGATAATGCTCTAATTATCCTGATACACAGTATTTCGCTAATACTTGGCCGTCAATATATTAAAGATGTTATTTCACATATTTTTTCATGAATAAATTAGCTTTTTACTATTGCCTTGTCCATTAATATCATCATTGTATCACATATTAAAGATGGTACTTCACATATTATTGAATGAATACATTAGCTTTTTATTATTGCCTTGGCCCTTAATATCATCATTGTGTCACATATTAAAGATGAGACTTCACATATTTTTGAATGAATGGATTAGCTTTTTATATCTATCTTCAATTTGGTTCTCATTAATCACTTGATCAAACATGTTTACAATATTCACAATTAAATAAAAATCACTTGGTTTGTTTCACTACTATTTTTAATTCTCCCCGACTAATTACTCCTTCAGAATGACAATAAGTCGACACTAGATGGTGTCGACTTATTGGAGAATAAAAAGTAGTAGTGAAATAAACCAAGTGACATATATTTAATTATCAATATTTTTATATTTATTTATTAAAAGGGAATGACTGCTAAACTGATTTGAAATCATTGTAGGTCAAAGGTTTATGCGGGAACTACAACGATAATGAAAATGATGACTTCCAAACACCTTCAGGTGGTATTGCTGAAGCTTCAGCGCAGATTTTCGGTGATTCTTGGAAGTTGCAGTCTTACTGCCCAGATGCTCAAGAAATTAGGGTAAGTATTTCGTTTTAAACTTAGAATTTATCTTATTTTATAACAACTTAAACATGTTGATGATATTACATGCATGTAGAAGTCTTGGGTTTTTCAATAGGGGCATAACAATTTTGCACTTTAAATCAAACGCACAGTGCAGCTTTTTTATGAATTGTAATTATCAAAACAACAATAAATGTTAATGTTTTTATCGTTGGGAAGTTCATGAATGAATAACGTTGCTGTGCCAGTGAGACAATGCATCGGTCGAAGTATCGAAATATCCTAGCTTTAAGTCGCTTTAATGTTGAAAATGAGCTACAGCAATCAATTGCAGGCCATTGAGAGGAATTGGCTATTTCTCAGTCGACGAATTTTGCATAAAAATCTTGATCCTCACTCTTGCAAGATAAATTTAAGTGAAAATATGAATCCACTTGGTTATTTGCAACGCAGAAACTTCTGAAATTGGGTCCTGTAAAAGTCAGAATAAAATCCCGAATTTAATCGCAACGATGGAGCGCATTTTTGGTTTCGTGGCTTTGTCTATACATCATTCAGGAATATACCCACATGTAGTAGTGTTAATTTCCGGGGCCCTGGAATGTTGGAGTTTGATCCAAATGTTTCACTGAAGATGTTAACAGCAAATTTTAAATTTTGGATCAAGCTCCAACAGACCACCGCCCGAAAATTAATATTACTAATCACACTGATTGTGGTATGGTCTATATAGTTTGATAAACCCACAAGTGCTTTAAAAGACACCATTGCATCCAATATATTGATTAATTGGAGTTGTGTTTGGACTGCAATTTTTGGGATGAAAATGATCACCATGTTACATTTAATGGAGTTCGCTGTCGAACCATGTTAACTGACTATTTTTGGACAGAATTGGATGGAACTGATATGTGATTCTATAAAGATGGTGATACTTGTTGGCTAAACGATTCATCTATAGAAGGAAAAGTTTGGCAATTGTATAATCTCAAGAATTGGTTTGGTCGTAAATCATAAAATGAAATCCATTCTGCTCATGGATTTCATTTTATGAGGCATAAACTCAAAGTCATTGTTTTATGCTAACACGGCTAATAATCTTTCTGGAATTCAGGAAAAATATCCAAAACGTAATTGCCAACATTTCGACCGAAATGTGAGTAAGAGTGCTGGAAAATTGGTTTAATAGAATCGCTGTAAATATGTTTGCGGTGGTTCAGTATCGGTTTCGTGGAAGGTGTGTACAAGCATTCATAGGCCTCGTTAGGCTTCTAACGCTTCCTTCCTTTGGTATAACCAGTCCTCATTACTGTCAGCCCACCACATCAAGGTAGGTTAGCACTGTCGAGGTCGGTTGTTGCCATATCTGGCCATTCATCATGCAGTAGAGATCTTCTGCTGGACTTGAAAGCTGGGCAGTATCCAAGAATATATTCCACGGTTTCGTTCTCCAAGCAGTCTGGCGATTTTGCAATCCCCAGTCTATAGAGATCTGCTCTGAGTCTGCAGTTTCCTGTCAGGATAGCGATAATTCGTTTTAAGTTTGCTTCGGGCAGTCACAGGTAATGACTGGCTGATCTTTCATTCGAATACCGTAAGGTTTCCTCGGAAAGTTTAAGCTTGTTGTTTCATTATATTTTTTTTTTAAATAAATCGTTGCGAAACGATACGTATGAACAACGAAGTAGTGTTGCTCATACTTATATTATTAATAACTTAAACGGCGTTATCGCTATATTTATCAATATAGCTGATATTATAACATATTTTTATGGGCAATGCAATGGTATAAATTCTTAATACAGTTTTACATACATACATCGAATTCCATTCATAAATGTAATATGTGTTCTACAGCTATTATAAATTTCAGCCCGATATCAAAATTATTCAGTGTTTTACTTAAATAGAAAATTATTAAGTCGTTATTGAGAAAACTTTATACTTTGTAACTTACTTTATGCTATTGAAGTTAACATTATAAAAGTTATCTTACGTGAATGTTTGAAGCTGAAGTTTCTACAATCTTGTGAATTAGGTTAATATTTAATTGAAAATAAAAAAATAATAATTAAATAAAACAATTAAAGTAATAAACTTTAATTAATTATGAAATTTACTTCAGGACACATGTAATCAAAGACCCGATCGAAGAATTTGGGCGCTCAAAGAGTGCGGAATCATGAAATCTGCAAAGTTCGCCGCTTGTCATTCCGAAGTGCCAGTTGATAGCTACATGGACCGTTGCGTTTTCGATTCCTGCGCATGCGATCAAGGCGGTGATTGCGAATGTCTTTGCACTGCGATTGCAGCTTATGCTCAAGAATGCAACAATCGAGGAATTGCCATCAAGTGGAGAAGCCAAAAATTATGCCGTAAGATTTAAATAATATCATTCACCCCTTTTTGTTTCGTGCACTTTACTGACATATTCGATATATTGGATATTCTGTATGGAAAATATTAACGTTAACGTGTACGTTATTTTTTATAATCACAGTCTAACTAATTAATGTAATTGATATAGAATGTGATATAATGTTTAAGTTACATTTAAAATTTCCTATATAGTATAGACCAGATTAACAAATTACAAATATTTTGTATTTATTGATATAATTTCAACTTTTCTCGATATATATTTTTTTATTCAATATAGCAATTCAATGCGACGAAACCTGTTCGAACTACAGTCCATGCGTATCAACTTGCCCCGTGGAAACTTGCGACAATCTTCTAATCCAAAGCCCGCTGAGTAAACTCTGCAAAGAAGACACTTGCGTGGAAGGATGTGAGCCGAAACCTTGCCCAGCTGGACACGTATATTCCAACTCATCGTTGTCAGAGTGCGTACCAGCAGCTGTTTGCAAACACGTCTGCTTGGAAGTCGATGATGTGACATATTACGAAGGTGACAAAATGGAGGAGGATGATTGCCATAGTTGCTACTGCTCGAGAGGAAAGAAAGTTTGTAAAGGAACCACATGTCCACCTGTTGAAGTAAGTAAATCAAAAAAAAGTGAAGTTCTAATAATATTTAACAAAGATTGTGCCGAGCGAATTCTAATTGCATTTGATGATTAAATAAAGTAAATTTCGATAATTACAGTTTTTCAATAGTATACCATAATAAGCCAAGGAAAAATGTTAATGGCTAATAATGACAGCAAGAGCGCCGGATTTAATTTTAGAGAAAAACACATTTATTTGTCCTTAATTTTGTCGGCGTTAACTTGGTGGTACATTTTCAATATAGTATATAAAAAAAAAACAAAATTACTTTTTTATACCATTTGGATTTTCTTATTAATCGTGACTAGTTTCGATTACACTAGTAATCTCAATTTTCGTAATTGAACGCCTCACTGTCGATTCATTTGGCGCAGAATAGCGTCCGAAAACTTGACGTAATTGCCGAATCGTTTTCGCAAAACGAAAAATCGCGTGAACTGTACGTTATTTAGTTTTGTAAATTGACACGAATAAAGATGTTATATATATATATAATAACAACAATAAATATCTTAATTGATTAGAAAACAAAGTAAATATAAAGAATATACACGATTTTTAGGAGAAGTTCAGTTAATTGAGCATTGAATTCGCTGCTACTTAACCTCCGATCATTTTTTATAATTTTTAATAAAAAACAATGTGAATTACTCTCTAAATTTCTTACATTTTAATAATACCGAAATGAAATTGAATTAATTATAGAGTACCACTCAAACGATGCCGGTTAGTCACCAATTAGACGAGAAAGAAATTTGCAAATCTGGATGGACTGAATGGATCAATCAGGATAAAATCGAAGGAGAAGAGACGAAGAACAAACAGGCTGCTAAATTCACTGATGAAGAACCCGTACCTGATGATATAGTTATGGTAAGTTTAGATTAAGAGGGGATATGTCAATATAAAATAATATATGCTGCGAAATTATTATTCTAAGAAACGTTATTAATCAATTTATAAAATAAATAATTATCATTTTATTTATGTACTATCTGTGGCATTCTCTGAGCGGCTGTAATTGGCACTAAGAAACCAAACCCCTAGCTTAAAATAGATATACTTAACTTAATGAATTTTGTTTTTATTATTAAAGAACAATCTAAAGGGCAAGAATCGCTGCAACAAAGAGCAAATCGTCGATATCCAATGCAGAACCACACAAACTCATAAGAATTACAAAGAGACTGGATTGGACGTCGAGTGTAGTTTGGAGCGTGGTTTGATCTGCAAGTCTGAGAAGGGACAGAGGCCATGCCCAGATTTTGAAATCAGGGTGCTTTGCAAGTGCGGTGAGTACATAACACATTTAACAACAAGAAACTTGAAGGCGTAACTAAAATAAGAGATTTAACTGAAAAAATATGGAATAAAATTTATTGTGTATTTTATTTTTTACTTATAAATGGTTAATTATTAGTAAAAAATAAAATACACAATATGTTTTATTTAATGAAATAAATATGAATAATATGTATGTTACTGTATTTAATGGCCTCCGTTAATTGAATAAATGAATGAATGAATGAATAAATGGCTGAAAGACCTCCGGTCGATAGCCGATTCATCATCTACAGAATATAATTCTAATTTTTGTATATTATTGTACATACATATACACATTTGAATAAAGATGGTTAGTTAGTTATGAATAAATTATTAAAAATCAACCAATAAAACACAGATTACTTTAATAACTTTAAATTAACTATTCAAGAATTTAAAATTATTCAATCTAAACTGTGTTCTATTGGTTGCTTTTTAATATATTATTCATATTTATTTCATACAATATGAACAAACAATATCTAAATATTAAAACCATTAATTGTTTTATTTAAATTTTTATTTTTTTGTGAGCAAGAGTTTCATTAAATCCTTGTTTTTAAGTTTAAACTTTGAATATTACATACGAATTTTGAATGCAGATGAAGATCACACTGAACTTCCGGTAACAACTCCAATGCCATGCGACCCGCGAAGATCGTACCAAGACTTCCCAGGAGATTGTCACAAGTTCTACCAGTGCACACCCACGGCGGATGGCAGTCATGGTTTGGTGGAGAAAACTTGCGGAAAAGACATGTTGTATAATCCTCAGTCACAGATTTGCGATTGGCCAGCTAACGTCTATTCAGTCAAACCAGAATGCGAAGATGAAGGTAAGAAGGCAATTTATATAGTGTAAATGCTAGTTTAAAATATAATGTATACTAGCACAATTTAATAACAATTCACTAAACATCTAGCTTAGAATATTATAAATAAATAATGTAAAGTATACACAATTAAAGATTTTGGTGTTAATTATTTGACATTGAAGAACCGATTTTGCTTTCTTGATTAGAATAAAATTATATTCACGAGAAAATGGAAACGGAGTGAGAATTTAAATAGATAAGACATTAAGAATATGAAAGTGTGACAAGAAAGGAAATATTAAATATTTCTTTTTGTGGAAAACTATCCTACGTCTGATCTCAATCATGGTGATGAAATGAGCAAACATTATTTTTTTTTATGAATTTATAAAAATAATATATTTATTTTCCTTCCAGTACATAAATTTCACATTTATATAATAAGTAATAATAATTATTTAGTTCTCTGCGCAGAAAAGGAAAACAAGACACGAGTTCAAGTAGATGTCGAAATATCCCCTGTTCTTCCACTGTGCCTTATTGATTTATTTTAAAGGGTGGACATTTTTTAGGCTTGCAGGAGGTTCAAAAAGGATGTTTATCACTTAATTTGAGTATTACCACTTTTTCTTCTAGTTAATCATGTTCAGCGTTTATTCCTTACAACTTTTAGAAGAAGAATACAATGATTTATTGTACTTCAGTTGTATTCAATGTCATAAAATGTGCATTACTGGAACGGCTGCGCAATTTAAAACACTAATCGACCTGTCCGAGCGTTTTTCTGGAAAATAATCACGAACAGTCCTTTCATCGTGAATGCACTGTATATATATCCTGGGTGCGGCAAAAGTTAGTTAACCGAATTACATATTAATAAATACAAACAATGACGGAATACAAAAACTTGCAGACCGCGCTGGCCTCCCAATTATGCTCTTCTTTTTATCCAGTCGCTAAATTTGTCATTTAAAAAAGCAAGGACTTGTAGTCCGTAATGAGGCGGGGCGTCGTCCTGTTGAAAATATTGAATGTCTTGTAACATGTGATAGCGTTAACTGACTTTTGGCACATCTGGTAAATATTTTTTAAATAAAACAAAATAGATTATTTTGTTGCCGCCAATTAACTGTATTAAATATTATAATTTCTATTATTATTAATGTCTTTTTGCCAGCGTGAGGACAATTTATATATATATATATATCGAGTGTATAACAAAAATCGACGATGAAGTTGGCGTTCGAAGTCTCGAGTCATGTCTGTAGTAAGATCACACGCGTGAATTGCTGGTTGCGGTCAACATGACAACTAGTAGTGTGATTTTAGTTCAGATATGACTTTAGATTTCTAATGTCAACTTCGTCATCGATTTTTGCTATACGCTCGATACTATTGTTGAAAATAAGATAATAAAAGATGATATCTTTTGATGTGAAAAATTGAACCAGTGCTTGTTTGATATCTTCCTCATTTTTTATTTTTTTACCATTAAAAATTTTTTATAAGGACAAAAACAAATGATAGTTGGAAGGTGATATACTCTAGAAATATGGTGGATGCGACAGAATATCCCAGCTTAGTTCTGCAATTTTGTGACGAGTCCCCAAAGCAGCATTTGGCTTGGTATTATGATGCAGTACGATGTCCGTCCTATTAAATATTGTCGTCCTATTTTTTAGACCGCTGTCTTTAAATTATCCAGTTGCTGACAACTCTCCTCCTAATTGAGCTACAAAATTCCCTTATTCAGAGTCAAATTTGGTTTAGAGGTGGAAGGGTTAGGTTTTCGGAATTCACAATATGCCCCTTTCCTTGCAATGTTGTCGTAAGTAATTCACTTTTCATCTCCAGTTATCAACTGGTTTAAAAATGGATCGATTTTGTTACAAACAAGCAGAGATCTGCACATGATGATTTAATCATTCAAATTCTTCTCATGGCAACCATCTTGAATATTTCCATACAAGTCATATCTTGCGGGTATGGTCCAAATTGGTTTGCTGAGCTGAATTACGCCTTTCTGCGATTTCCGATGTTGCCAGAAAAGGATCTTGTTTCAACATGGCCTTAATAACATCGTCGTTGATCAACCAGAAGTTGGCTTATTAGAAAGTTTCAAATTACTTGTTTCAAATTTTTTCGTGCCATCTACTGCATGTCCTATTAGATACTATACATTTTCAATAAATTTCTACATAAATAGAAAAGAGTATTCATTCACTTGGTCACAGTTATTTAAATAAATTAAATAAAAATGATTTGAAATTAATTAATAAATTATTTCCACGGTACTAAATGTGGAAATAATTTATTAATTATTTTCAAATCATTTTTATTTAAATTTCTGGGTTCATATTACTATTCATTTCGTTGTCCTTTTCATTTCCGTTTTCCTTTTAATATACCTTTCTTTAATTTTTCTTAGCTTATATTTGTTTTTTCGTGTTTTTGTATATGTAATGACATGTCCTCCTCGTTTATCGTTACTATCCTTTTATTCTTTAAATAAAAAAAATTGAAGAAGTGTATAGTCGGCCGCTTCATTTTTTTTTGCGAACGTATAATTTTATAAAAATTAAGAATCCATTGATTTAAAAATAATAACAAATATTGTTAAGTATCAAGTAAGTATTATAAATATGTATATAAAGAGTTTACATGCAATTATAGAAATGGATTTATTTCTTTTTAAAATGTGAAAGCAAAATGAAATAATATACATATATGGAATATTTTTGTTAAATCATTTTTTTTTTAATTCTAGCATATAATAAAATTGTTTTTTTTAAGTAATACATTTTTATAGTTATGAAAGTGAACACATTCAAACCAGATGATGAAGGCACTGAAATGTCACTCATCGTGGAACCAGAAGGTGGGTATAAAATTGAAATCTTATTATTTACCAAATAAGTAATTATTTTTAAAATACTTTAAAATATTGAAATCTATAAGACAGTGATATATGGATTCGTACATTTATTTGACCTGCTAGGTATATTTTAATTAAACATACTATTTCGTAAAAAAAAGTTGTTGTTCTATAATTATATATTCAATGATGATAATACAATTGAATAAAGGAAGAATTTACTCCATAACTATATTTTACTATTGTAAAACACAATAAATCGTTTATAACCACTTAATTATTTAAATTATAATGAAATTAAATAAATAAGACAGAAACACCTTCGGTCGATTGCCCATGAAAGACAAACCTTTATTTTAATGTATATACTCAATGTTTGTAAAAATGTAATTGCCCGAATAAAGATATTTGTACATATATTAAACAATTAAAATTTTCAGGCAATGATCAGTGAAATTCGATTAATATTTTAATTTTAGGTTTATTCAAATGAATTATGAAATAATTTAATTATTAATTCCCATCATTAGAAATCATTTTTGTTATTATTATTTATTCATTTGAGTGAAGTGAACAATTGTGCAGAGATAACACAATAATAACAATTACCTTAAAAGAATAGTTTCTCAAGAAACGGATATACTGATTGAAATCTCTAATATTATATTTAAATCAAACTAAAGAATTGTAAATTAATCCCATTCATCAATTCATTTGTCCGAATCATCAATTCAGTTCAGCTAGCTAGTATATATTGAAAACTAAACTCTATATTTAATGAAATGTGAATTTCGTTTCCTGTTCTCATAAACTGGAAAAGTTCATCTTCCTTTAGTGGACGAAACAATGATTCTCGGTCGTCTATCTTGTAGACCCAAATCGTTGACGATGCTACTTAAAATTAGGCAAAAGGTGGCGCTTGCGTCGTCTTTAATTTATTATGATTAAACTCTCGATATTTTTTTTTAGCACCACTATGTCCACCTGGGCAAGTTTTCGACGATTGTGCTATCGAATGCGACCAACTTTGCCTGCACTATTCCTACTACGTGAAAGAACAAGGAAAATGCCAAGGCAATTTGATCTGTGAATCTGGCTGTGTGGATGCTACCAAACAAAAGAAATGTCCGACTGGTATGGTCTGGGCAAACAATCACACTTGCGTTACTATCAACGATTGTCTTTGTGCGTCGCATGACGGAAAACCAATCAAGGTAAATATTTCAAAAATACAATAGTATGTCGTATGATTGAAAAGAATGCAATTTGAACAATTATATTGATTGCGATCACTGACAAACCATGTTGTATCAAGATCAGATTAATCAATTCAGCAAAAAATATGTTTAGAAGAGAATCTTACAGCAGTTTTTGTTCTCTTCGGTGGTACATTTAACTTAACTAAAATAAAAGGTCTCTTTCTTTTTTTTTTCTTTACTCGTCAGTAAACAGTACAGTCCTTCATTGTGCCAATGTCTAATTCAATTCTTACAGCAGTTTTTGTTCTCTTCGGTGGTACATTTAACTTAACTAAAATAAAAGGTCTCTTTCTTTTTTTTTTCTTTACTCGTCAGTAAACAGTACAGTCCTTCATTGTGCCAATGTCTAATTCAATTGTTCGCGAGTCTAACTACTGGCAATGTCGGAGTAATTTTAGTTCAGCTGCTAGTCTACAAAAATTTAGACTCGCTTCTTGCAACCTTCGACGAACTGTCCGCTCACGCACAGCTGTATCACGAACTTCACGGAGTTGGTTTCTGATTTCGACTGAACTTAAGTAATAATTTCGTAGAGTAGTACGAACGATAAATTGGTTATCGGTAGCAGTCGTTTTTCGTTCCCTGCATCCGTTCCAAGTATTTCTGCCGGTCTCCCAAAACCTCAAGTGCTCTTTGGACGGTAGAAAGACTGACATGAACAATTCTGGAGACATGCCAATGGCTTTTCCATTTGTCACAAGAGCAACGGCTTTTGCACTATTTTCGGCATTTAGAACCATAATCAACACAACAATTTGCCCTGAGAATGATATAATTAATAGAAAATAAACAAATCAACTTAGTAGCAATCTTGATCCTCTGTGCATAATGTCGAATTTACAATCCAAATTTCCTTTTTTAACTTAAGAATTTACTCGAGCAAATTATTGCGTACTGTATCAAACTTCTCAAGAAGCTCAAATAATTTTCATGACAGAGCTAATTAATTATTTTTGTTTGAATATTTCCATCATTAATCATATTAATACACTATATATTTTTTTATGTAGCCTGGAACAGTTTTCAAAGAAACCGAGTGCATGATCTGCCAGTGCTGGGATAACTTCTACGCTTGTGACACGAGTTCTTGCAACGAAGATGAAGGAATTTTAATTCCAGAAGCCGGTTATGGACAAGCTGAAAATGAAACGCTTTCTTTAATAACCAAACCGCCGATTATCAGCACTGTAACTCCACCCAAGGAATGCTCTCCAGATATGTAAGTTATTATTTTACTACAAACGTTAAATATATCGGTTTTAGTAGAATAATTGTGCTCAATCATGTTGAAAATAACAACAGAGAACCGAATCTGTCAACAGTTTCTACAGTTACAATAAAATCAAACAAGGAAAAAGTACTGCCAATGATCAATGGTCGCGTTCAGGGAATTTTAGACGTGTAGCGCTACAGAAACGTTGCCGTACACGCTATCGTAGACCGCTGTCCTAACTTAACTGTTAAACTTTAAGTTTAAAACAATTCCAACTACATTGGTATTTTGTTGCAATAAATAGGTTTTCGATAGGGAGTAGGGCCGAATGGAAAGGTAAAATTAATAACAACACTGTTTTATTTCTTTATTTTTGGAAGTTGAAAAACAAATATTACGTAATTCGCTGTGATGTTAAATAACTTGAAGATGCTGCTATAATTGATTTCGATAAATCCCCAGCCAGAAACCACGGGGACTTGCGTTTTAATCATCTGCTTGAGGATTACAACCAATGCATTGGCGTTCTCGTCAGCTGTGTAATGGGATTGAAATTTACAACTAATCCCCAGACATTTCCTCCACACGTCAACAAGCTTCTCGCATTTTATATTTACATAAAAAAGAAAATACTGAAAATAGAAATAAATAACAATAGAAACATTTGAAAAAATAATATTATTTAAAAAAATAATGTAGATTTATTAAATTTGGAAATATACTAAATGATCTTTATTCAAATAAAATAAAATAGAATAAAATAAAATAAGATAAAATAAAATAAAACAAAATAAAAAAATAAAATAAAATAAATTAAAATAAAAAATACATTTTATTATGCCGGGACCTAATTTTAAAAATTCATATTTATTAAAGTACAAATCGAAAATTAATAAACTTTGTAGTCGTGATAAGAGGAAGTTCCAAAGTTTTCTTAATATGTTATAAATGTACCGGGTGTCTAAATAAGAAAAGTCACCGGCTATATCAAAGGAACTATGAGTGTCAGAGCTTTCAAATAAAAAAATGTTAATAAATGTACTATGGGAAAATGCTTGAAATAATTTTCAAGTTCGTAACTCTTCCGGTAAGGGACGCAATGAACAATCGAAAAGTAATATTGCGATTATCTCGAAAGAGTTCTAATAAAGAAATCATAAAACTATACTTTTTTTAAATAATTATAAGGTCATGAAACAAAAATGTTACAGACTTTTTTGGTCTTACTCTTGAAATAAAGGGTGGGGAAAGGCCGAATCCGTAACGAGTAAATGTCAAATAACACTTTTGTTTTTTAATCGATCTTAATGATTTTAATGTCATACGAAAAAACTTATCATACTTGTTAAAATTACTGTCAATAATCAGAAAAATAACCAACTTTATCGCCGCAAGGTGGCGCCATCTTGAAATATAGATAATCTTCCCATTTTTCTTAAAAATTTCAAATGGAATGATATATTTTTCTTAATGTTAGTAGAAAGAGGATTAAAAAGTAAGAAATCTATATCTAAATCCTATCACAAGTTATAATTAAAAGAATTTTTGGAATTAAAAATTATTAATGTAATTTTTAAGTATTTTATGTGTTAATTTAAAATAAATTAAATTATAACCAAAATAACAAAATTAAATTATTTTGTCACCGCTAAGGGGCGCTTTTTAATTTTAATAATAGTTAGTTACACATCCACAATATAAAATATTTTGAAAATGTAAAGGTTTCTTATCAATCGGTTATTGACCATAGGTCTTTCTGCCTGTCTTATAATTAATTGTCTTTAACTTGTTTTGTATTTTTTTATCGTTGGTCGTCATAGTTAAACTGTCTATTGAATCGATCAGGGTCAATTTAACTGCTATATCTTGAAAGGATGTAATGAATTTTTAATAATAATTTTCTATTTTTTTAAATAAAGAAATATTTCTTGTAATACAGGTGAAAATAGTAATAAATCCAAATGGAAAAACCAGAAGTCATAAGACCCTATCCTAGAAATAGAAAAAAACCTATACTCAGATACATTGGGAAAAAATAACTAGAGGAAAATGATAGAGCAGGAAAGAAAAGCCTGAGCTAAACAAATAAAACGTAATTTGCCGGATCTTAATTCAAGACAAAAGAACAAGGAAGTTAAGAAAATGGAAAGTGATGAAGATTTAGAAGAATCTGATGAATTACAAATAAGCTCGAGGGAAAGTTTTACATTTTCGGTTGATTTCGCAACCGCTGAAGAAGTTTAATAGATGTTTTAATTACCCTTTATGAATTTTCCTTAATATAACCCCATAAAAAAAGGTCACATGGGATGAGATTAGATCTCGATGACCAAAATTGTTGAGCCAGGTCTTCACTTTCCCTGCGACAAATTCAGCGTTGAGGAAAGAATTTATTCCAAAATCCTAGTGCAGCGAGGTGCTTTCTATACAGTCGATTGGACTATTACTAGCTCTATTAATAGACTGCGAACAAAACTTAGTTCAATACGCCTGACATCATTCTTAGAAATACGCGGTCGGCCTGTGCTAATGGATTTTCTAGTTGGTAGTTCAATACCGAATTTAGTACGAAATGCCCGCTGCACTACAATTTGCGACTCACTTTTTGAAAACTCAAGCATTTGCTTTTGTGAAACAAATAATTGTAGTAATATGTATCAATTATTAATTAAATTTACAATAATGTAACAAACATGGATTGTGCATATCTCTTAAAAATCAATTAATTGTTAAATGGCTATCGACATTATTAATTAATTGAAGCAAGAAATAAAGACAATTAATATGATTATTATTTATGAAATTCAATATTTTTCATGAGAGAAATAATACAATTAATTGACAAAATTGTATATCTGGACAAACAGTCAACTGGTTGATAGCCCAGATATTAATACAGACTGTTATATATATTTTGGATATAACAATAAAATTAAGTTTAGATGTAACTAAAATTTGAATTTTAATGAAACGGAATAATAAGATTGGACGTGGCTTTTTGATTGTACGTGTAGATGATGCTTTAGACTTTTTTTAAATATCGTTAAATCAATGTTTTCTACTGAAAAAAAAAAAACACATGGATTACTGCTGATGTTATTGGACTTAAAGATAAATTTAATGCTTATGGCATTAGCTTTTGTGGCGAACTCTTTAATATATTATCTTTTAAGACTCTAGTAATCAACTCAAGGACGATCTAAACAATAAAATGAATTTATTGAGTAAATCATTTTATGGCAATCAAATAGTCAATGCAAAAAATATATAAATCCATTTGGAATATAATTAAGTCAAATCAAAGTCATGAAACAAAACGTATTAAAACTATTGAATAAATGTATTCAATATTCTCAGAAGAAGAGGCAGCAGGAGCATTTAATACTTGTTTCGCAGACGTATCGGTATAATTAAGCAAACAATTTGATAACATAACTATTGATAATGCTTTCATCTGAAATTAAGTTAAACTCAACAATAAGTATATCCTGTTTCTTGTATTAGAAATAGAGATAAAATATTTAACTAATCAAATGAACATTAGTGCTTTTCTATGGCATCTATTTTTTTTCTTCTTTGGCCTCGGCATCAAATTTAGTTAGTATTCAATTAGTCGCGATTATCAGACTATTAATATGGCTAAGATTTAGTTTTGTTTAAACAATTAAAATATAAAATACATACAGGTGGCTTGGAAACAACCAAATACTAAGATTATATTAGCAAATATAAATATTTATTAATCTTACCAAGTTATAACCAAATATATAGAACGTAGCGCTCACTGTGAATAAATTAATAGCGAAAGTATTCGATTGCATTGAATTCACAGCTACGAGTGACATACAAGCCATACTTAAATGGTAACACAGCAGATGCCAACCGAAAATCTCGTTAAACGCATCAATAAACCCAACTATGTTTCCAAAAACCTCGAAACACCTATTCAACTCAACGAAACTAAAATTAAATAACATCCGATTAAATATTAAACAGAAATACTCAAACCTAATCAAAAGGCTATTCAATAAGTAACATTCTAAAGGCAGCAAAGCGAATGCGTAAGTGCTCATGAAGGTATTAATAAAGTATGTTTTGTAGAGCTCCATTAAACCGGCATCGTACCATGCATATGAGCTGATGATAATGTAGGATGTAGTAAATATTAGAACGTGTACAGGGATTTTTCTGTGGCTCATATGTTTGACTTTTATATTTGTTAATGCTAACAAGTTTTTGTCGATTGAATCTAATTCCATGAATAATTGCTCGATTGTCGTTTTGTGGGTGCCCATTTTTTGAATGTGGATTATTGTGAACAGAAAGTATGCCATTGGTTGTAAAGCCGCTAGAAGGATGAAGTATTTAAAATCCGAGCTGACTTTCTGAAACCAAATGTAATTTAAAATTACGTAGACGGTGGTTAATGTTGCTGTTATTAATACGGATTTTAGTTTAGTGTTGCTGAAGGTTAGACTTTTTGTGTCGAATGAAGGGAGCAGCCATATGCTTGAGTACATTTTAATTAGATATTTAAGGCGATTTTTTGTTGAAGTCATTGAATTAAATTACTTATGAATAAATTACACTGTTGTATTCTTTCTTCACAATAATTGTTAAATATATATATATTTCAAGTGCTAAGCACTCATTATCAATAAAAAATTATTCATGGTTATACTATTCACTAAACTCAGAAAAATATATCGATAAATATAAATATAAGCAATTTATTATATTTATATAAATATTTTTATTCAGACAATTACATTTTTACAAACATTGAGAGTACACTACATTAAAATAAATGTTTATCTGTCCTGGGCTATCAACCGGAGGTCTTTCTGCCTTATTATATTTATTTATTAAGATTTTGGAGAAAGTGATTTGTCTTTTTTTTAAATCGGGAATTAAATTGATTTAGTTATTTTCATTTGTATAGCGCAAAAGATCAAAAATATGGAAACGCCCTATTTATTTGTATATATTACGCCATTTTATAATTTCTTTTAAAGATAATTTATTCAATTATATGAAATAAATTTCATTTGTTTTTTTTTAATTACTGCTTATTAATTTAATGACGACACGAGTTTTAACATCATTCCTGTTATTATTACATAGCAACAAGTGTTTGAATCGTACTGATTTACGATTATATAATATTAGATTTGAAATTCTTTAATTCCTTTTTTCTTAAATCTACACTCTAATTTCATCGTTAATAAAATGTAGGTTTGAATTATTTGCATGTATTTATTATTATGAATTAAAACAAATTAATGATCAACTATTGTAAGATCTGTTAATTGGCTTTCGACTTGAGGTATTTCCGCCTATAAAATATCATTATTTTATTGGTTTCTAATTTTAAATATCTTCATTACACCGTAACACTTTTTCTTAAAGTCCATTGTTTTATAACTTTACCATATTTGCCTTGAGTATTTAACAGACAGGAAAATAACAACTTTCCGCGTGTGTATTGTGTTATTCAATTTAATTAGCTCAATTAATTATGTTCTCTTTAATTCAACCATTGATGATTGTTTTTTGTTTATTTAGATCGAATGCAAATAAAAGAAATGTTTTTTTGTGAATCAATCAATATTAGAGTAATAAAGTAATTGTGTTTATATTATCGATGTTAATATTATTAAATGCTTGAATGTATTCTGATAATATTGTTTATGTTAAAAAGGCATTTATTTAGAAAAAAATATAACGATTAATAAATATATTTTCACCTTAAATAAAATTATTTTCAAGTTGCGTATTTTACGACAATTCTCTCAGAACGTTGTTACTTCTTCAGATGAAGAACTTATAAGAAGAAGAAGAAGGAACGAAGTTGCGAAACAATTGTGAGAGACACAAAACATAGTTTAAAATCTTTATTATTTTAAATAAAATAAAACAAAGATAATTCAAACATTTGCAGTTATTTAAATTACAATGAAATTAAACGAGGAAAATTTCTGGCAATGATCAATAGAATTTGATAAAATCTTTTATCAAACTGCAAAAATTACTTACACTGTACGTTTTTGATAAACATCTATTGAAACAACTACTTCCCAAGCATATATCCCGCCAGACATTGGATTGCATACCAGTACTATTGTTAATTGCAACGGATTGAGTTGAAAATATTTAATGAAATAAATTTAATTTAATTATCTGTAGACACGTGTTTCGGGATTGATCCCTCATCAGTACAGCTCTGCCTTGTAAGCCTGTAGTTGTTAAACAAATTTTACGGGATCTCAGATGAAAGTGATCGCGTTTGTTACATGCAATGTGCGGATTTATCAGGGATTGAGCAAATTTTATTGATCATTGCCCGAAATTGAATTAATTATTTTGTTTAAAGTGATCATGGATTTTCAAAAATATAGTGCTTTAACTATTTACGATATAAAATAACTAACTAACCATCTTTATTCAAATGTGTATATGTATGTACAATAATATACAAAAATTAGAATTATATTCTGTAGATGAATCGGCTATCGACCGGAGGTCTTTCAGCCCGATATAAAATATTTTCCATTATTTTCTCCAATTTTTACCCACCTTTCTTTCAGAATGTCAATGCCATGTTGAAAGAACTTTGTTGGTTTAGCAGGGATTCAATCATCCATCCATTTTTGGTACTTTTTCGCCATTTCGAAACCGTGCGCCAGTCAAGCTATTCTAACGGATGTCCAAACAAGAGCGCCGGATTTAATTTTAAATAAGGAATACATTTATTTTTTGAATTAAGCAAACATTTTTATTTCAACATAAATAAAAATAGTTTCGGTTTAACGTGAAATATAACATCAGACAAATGGTCACCACGAGGCATTTGGCACAGGTTATACTATTGTTGAAATTTTGAATAACGTAATTTATTTTATTCTTTTTCCGCACGGTGTTTTAAATTCCACTAGATTTGAATTTCGCGCCAATATTTGTCACCAGATTCACCTATTTTAATGGTGTAAATTAGTGTTTTGGTTATTGTAATCTTAGAAGAAGAAGAGCATAGTTACACATTTCTGCCAAGTTTCGTCCAAAAATTCCTACCCCTTCTTGGTGTTGCGTTTTTTTTAAGCCATTGAGTATAAATAGGGTATATTCTATAACGAATACAATATGAGGATTTATTGAAGCATGTTAAGTTAAATTATATTTAATTAAATAGTATACCGAAGGTCAGAAAAACCTTCGGTCGATAGCCCAGGACGGACAAAACTTTATTATAATGTTTTAAAAATGTAATTATCTGAATAAAGATATTTGTATACAGTATACCGGATATCCAATCTTAAGGTCGAACGTTGGATATTAAGAGGGCTGTGTGTATGTGAGTGCTTATGGGGAATTCAATGTAAAATGTTAACCCAAATTAAAATTAAAACATTCAATATCTTTTAATTATTTTCGCCCGAGAAGTGATTTCATGATTAGAAAACGTTACCTATTATTTATTTTTTATTTATTTTTGCCATTGTGGTTTTTGCGATATAACAAAGTGCGAAAAAAGTTACCTGAAGTGCTTTCTCTGGTTTATTCCTAAATAACCTAAATGCAAATTCAATTATTAGTCTTGAGAAAAAGTTATTATAGTGAATATTGTAACAAAAAATTGCACAGTGCAACAGGCGACGATCTTTCCATTTAACTCCATTTTTGATATTTATCACTTTATATGTCGAAATTTTCTTATGCCAAAAATTAACCTCAAACATGAATTTTGTGTTGATTTTTTTTAGACAAATTATGATCTGAACAAAAGTATAAACGGCATCCAGTAAGTGCAGTGAGAAAATGTTAAGGTCTCGCACTGGTTTTAAAGTTCTGGTTAAGAAGTATCGATTTATATAAACGTTTCTCAAATTCATGAAGGCTATCTGAATACGATTCAATATATATTGTTCAATTTTAGGTCAGATTTAATTAATACTCCAAGGCTCTTCACACACATCGTATTTCACAACTTCTGTTACTGTTGCTACAATTTGATGTACAAGGAAACTTTTTTGGCAATGATCAATAAAATTCTATCAATCCCTTTTTTTCCAACTGCAAAAAATTACTTACACTGTAAGTTTTACAAACATCTATTGAAACAACTACTTCCCGAGCATTTACCCCGCCGGACATTGGATTACACAATAGATATTTGTTGTTGCATAGCAGCACTACCGCGAATTTCAACGGTTTGAGTCGAAATTATTTAATGAAAGGAAACAACAAATAATAGTTACAAGGCTACCTGTAGACACGTGTTTCGGGATTTCATCCCTCATCAGTACAGTCATGCTCTTTGTTTCATTTTATTTAATTTGATGTAGCAATTCTTCTCATAACTCACAACTATATTTGTGTTTGCCGTCGCCTGTAAATATGATAATGGCTTGTCACTTACTTTACACTTTGGCTTAGTATGAGACTTTTTTATTTGCTCTCAGTTCCTGGATTGCCACCTTTTTCTTACACTTCGAACAAATACGGGCGTGACCCGGTTTCGTGTATCATTTTTATATTTTCCCACAGTGAGATATTATAATCTATTTTGTGTTGTAGGCACTGACTTTGTGGTCTATTTTAACAATTATATAACTAAGTAAATTAACTGTACTTTGTTTATGTCACAATCTAGTATATTATGCACTTATTGTATCTACACCAAAGTTATAATCTCTTTTTCTGAACTTAATAACCTGCACCCAATCAGCTTGCTTAGCACATTAACAAAATATAAATATCAAAGGAAATGATTGAACCAAGAATTAATTATATCTTGCATATTAATTCAATACTCCTCACCACACAAGAAGGTTTTAGGGAAAAATACAGTTTTGCTATATGTATTTGTGGATATTGTAGATCACATAACTATGTCATATGGGGGGGCCTAGTCAACTACATTAAGAGTTATAAGCGTTTTTAAAGGTTCGTAGAAGAGAAATCATCTACGTCTATTTTTGCAACAGTGGCCCAAATGTGTCAATATATGCCATTACAACCTAAACTATGTTACAAGACAGAAGACTATTTATAATGATTATTATATAGGATTTTTCTTCAAAAAAGATCTTTGAAAATTGTCTTCATGGTCGCACTCAACGTGTTCGTCTTTGAGATGTTTTATCCATAGAAGCTCTAAATTACTCTTATGCACAAGGTCCATTCCACTGCTAATTTACACGTCCCAAATATTTTTTTGGGTTATATACAATACAATCATTCGTAGAAATTTCAATGTACAACATTGGGATATAATTGAAATAAATTAAATATAAAGTGAAAACGAAATATCTCTGATGGGATTTCAACCCATTCAATTAATTTAAATTATACCTCAATGCTGTACATTGAAGTTTCTACAATCCATAAATATAAATATAATTTCAAAGGAATATCAATTTAATTTAATTAAATAAGCATTCCTTTGAAATCAATCGAACTTTTATTTTGAATTTAACAGAGTTGTATCTGTTAGCTTTAAAATCAAATCTCTAATTAAAAATTAAAATCAAACACTTACCGCTGTAAATCCAAATAAAAACAACGAAGCACCCAGTGTGGATAAATTAATAGCAAACGCATTTGAATGCATTGAATTAACGCAAAGCAGTAACATCGAAACCATGTATATATGGTAACAAAACAGATGCCAACCAAAAATCTTATTAAACGCATCAATAAACCCGAAGATGCTTCCAAAAAGCTCTATACACTTCTTTATTTCGTCGAAATTAAAATTGGCAAATATTTCATTCAAAATCAAGCTAAAATACTCAAACCTAATCAAAAGACAATTCAGCAAATAGCATTCTAAAGGCATCAATGTGAATGCATAACTAGCCATGACGATATTGATGAAATATGCTTTGTATAGCTCTATTATACCAGCTTCGTACCAAGTATATGAGCTGACGAACACGAAGGCTATTGAAAAAAATATAATTGTAATAGGGATTTTTGAATAGCTTCTGTGTTTTACTTTTATGTTTGCTAATTCTAATAAGTTTTTGTCAATTGAATCTAATTCTGAGAATATTTTTTCGGTTGTTGTTTTACTGACACCCATGTTTTGAATATGGATTATAGTGAAAATAAAGCATGCTCCTGATGGTAAAGCTGCTATTAGGATAAAATATTTAAAATACGAGGGGATATTTTGTAAACAAATGATGTTTATAGTAACGTAATAAATAGTTAATGTTGTTGTTATTAATAGAGATTTGAGTTTAGTGTTGTAGAATCTCAGAGTTTTCGAGTCGAATGAAGGAAGAAGCCATATACTTGAATATATTTTAATAAGGGTTTTTAGTCGAAATTTTATTGAAATCATTGAAATTTAATTGGATTGTTACTTTTTATTCGGGTTTTTAAAAATGATAAAAGTGAAAAATGTTTTTTATTTTAGTCTTTAAAAATTATAATTTAAATGTTTTTTTTTAATTCTTAAACACGAAATAGGTGATTTTTATTACTCTTTAAACATTGTAACGTGAATATTTAAATCAATTTTACAATTTTTCAGGATTTTAAGGTTGTTAAACCCGAAATAAGTGATTTATCTTACTCAAAATTATAAAGTGAATATTGAAATTAATTTTACAATTGTTTTACAATTTTTCAGGATTTTAAGGTTTTTAAACCCGAAATAAGTGATTTATCTTACTCAAAATTATAAAGTGAATATTTAAATTAATTTTACAATTGTTTTGTTTTTTAACTTTGCCAAACACAAAATAAGTGATTTTTCGCACTCTTTAATAATGTGAATGTTTAAATTGATTAAACAAGCAATTTTCATATATCCTTTTTTTTATCCTCTTAATTTTCTCTGATATCTAAACCACATCCTTCGAAACTGGTTGTAGGTTAAAAATATAACCGAAACCATTTAAATTTAATAACAAGATTTATTATTGGTTAATATTTAGTAAAATTTATTTAATAATAATTTATTAATAGATTAAGTTAATAAATTTACATAAATTTTAGTTAAACTATGGGACTTATAAGTTAAGTTTATGACTTATGCATATACAATCAGCTGAAACATTGTTTCAATCACCATATTCCTTTTCTAATTAATTATTATGAACTTATAAATATACATTATATTTATTTACAATCTAAATGGCTATCGACCATCGGTCTATCAGCCAGCAGTCCTTCTCTTCTATATTTATTATTATTATTTGACTTGTGGGGCTGTCGTGGCACTTCAACCTAAAGATCTTCTGTGCCTCCCCTTGCAAAAAATAATTGTAATTTAATTTGTTACCCCCCAGAATATACCTATCCTTTTGAAGTACCCTAAAAGGCTTTTTTCTCTTCTATGTTAAACTAATTGTTAGTTCTTGCAGATTTAATTAAGTTATGAATAGTGAGTTGTAAGATTTTAGAGTGGTATTAGGGTTTCATTTAGGGATAGGGGGTTTAGTAGTTCTTAAATGAATGAATTAATAGATAATTTTTGCGATGATTAAATTAATGGAAATTTTTTGCCACAATTGAGTGATTCGTTATAAAATTGTGCATAGGTTATGCAAGAGATTATTGGAATGTCATTTTTTTAAATTTATAAATATACGATTTGTAATATATAATTTATTTAATATCAATTATTAATCTAGTTTTAATTCCTTTTTCACATTTGCTTAGATTATATTTGTTACTACTTTAACTAAACATTATTTTAACGAATTTTGTAATAATTGCATCTTATTTTAAAATATTATTTAATGCCATATAATCTGAAATATAATTTTATATATATAATTCCTTGAAGTTCATTATTTTAAAACTTGGACAGAGTCAATTTATTTACTGAAAAAAGTAACCTTTTTTTCAGATATGATCGTTAAATTTAATCAAGTTAATTAAAGTTCCGTTTAATATCAACCCACCCAACAGAGGTCTGTTGGAATGTTTCTTTTTGTTTATTTAGGCGGTATGTAAATTGCGAGGTATTTTTTTTACGTTTTATTGACCATCCATAAGGAAACAATAATGTAATTGTGTTTATCCTATCGACCATTAATATTGAATATTGACTATTCAATAAATTAGGTGTATCACTAATAAATTAAATATCAGTTTGCATTACAAAATCGCCCTATTGTAAGAAATACTGTTATAATATGCTGTGGATTTCTTTTTATTAAAAAAATGCCTATAAAAGTAACCACACGCTATATGTTTTGTTATTCTAACAAATTAAAGAATTTTAAATGTTAAATAATGACACATGTGATGTCTTATTTGTTTTTATTCACTGGCGCCAACAAAATATAGAAAATAAATATAACAAAGCTATGTTTCCAAATAGATGAAAAAATGCAATCCTTAAGAGAGGTTTTCAATCAACAGTCCTGGTATTTGATCTGAACCAGAAGTAAAAGAATTTGGTATCGAATTAATAGCATAAAAAATAGCAGAGAGTTTTATAATGAAATTATTAAAAGACACGTTATCTGAATTATTGATTTTGTTACTGGTGTTCTGAATAATTTGATTTTTAGTCATATACGCTATTGCTTTCTATGCCATTTAAATACATACACTTTGAATATCTATTAAGGAAGGGGACTGAACCGTAGAGGACGACAGATCATTTTGTATATTTGTGTCTTAACAGTGATACCTCTGTTGCTGTAGGTTAGTGATCTGAAATGCAGCGCCCTATTCTGGACTTTGGTTTTAACTGAAATGGAATGGTGTTTGAAAGTTAGTTTGGGGTGAAATATTAATTGCAAAATATAATAATACATTGAATCGATTTAACAATTTTAATCAAATATAATTAATGGTTTCAATATTTAGACATTGGCTGTTCATATTGTTTGAAATAAATATGAATAGATTATTAAAAATCAACTAATAAAACAGAGATTAGATTGAATATATATTTAGTCCATATATATATAACCCGAAACTAGTCGAGAATTTAAAGTTATTCAATCTAATCTGTGTATTATTGGTTGATTTTGAATAATCTATTCATATTTAATTCATTAAATAAATATATTTTGAAAATATCTTGGAATGCGATGCTGTTTTGGTTTTCTGTTTACACTAATTGTAATTTAGAGGAACGTGTATACAGTAAATTAAGCCAATAAGAAAATATGCGTCAGAGTATATCCTATTCCAAATAATTTTCATTATTTAAAAATGTATCACCAAAATAAACTGCCATTCATTCGAGTGAATAAAATTTAACAATAGATAGCTTATGCTTATGTGTACCATCCGTCGCCGGGTACGTTTTTCGTAGAAATCATAAATCTAATTGTGTTACTTATATTGACCTATTTCATTACTTATATATAAAAAATTGAGAACCACTATTTTCAATGTCTTTTTATCATTATTTATTAATTTAATAAAAAAAATCACTGATTAAAGTATACCTAAAATTAATGAATTTAATACTAATAGTTCGTTTTTTGACAAAAAAATTAATTATCTATTTATCTCTCAATGGGTAGACTTTATTTTCACCGAAACATTAACGATTAACGGAATAAAAATCAAGTGCGTGATACAAGCAAAGTGTTTTATTAATTTTTTAACATTCATATTAATAATTAATTTTTGAATGAGAAAATAAATCGAATATATTTCTTTCACATTTTCAAATATTAATACTTTGCTTATTATTGTTATTTATACACTGGGTAATTACAATTGTATTTAAATACATATTTTATATTTATTTATCTATATTTATCTATGGTTTTAGTTAGTTCGTTCTATAATTTGCCTGTTATTTAATTCATAAAGTGAAGTTGAACCATTTAGGGTATTATTTATTATTTATGTATTTAGTTATTATTGTTTACCTATTATTTGATAATTAATAATTATTATATAATGTTTCTTTTTCTTCTATTTTGTAATTGGTTTTCTTTTAATTTATAAATTGATATTTTGTATGCTCAATATATGTAAACATATTTTGAATGTAGAAATGGTGAATCCGTAAATAAATGAAAATGATTAAATGATTAAAAAAAGTTTTTACAAATTTATATAATTTTATCTAAATCCAAAAACTTTTCATTATTATTTTAGTATATAATTCAATAAATATTTTAAATGAAAGTGTACAATAAATTAAATAAAAAGAATTTGAAAATAATTAGTAAATTAATTCCTCTTTAGCTACTGCTCCTTCTTTGACTCATGTTACGTAAATACTTTAAAACAAATATCCATTATAACAACTACTTCTCAGGCCTATACCCCCAAGACATTGAATTATATAATGGACACTTGCTGTTACACAGCAATAACATATTGTATAATGCAACATTTTTTTATATTTAATGCAAAGAACAAAAAAGTGTTGTGTAATATAAGACTATCTGGAGGGGTATAGGCTCGAGTAGTTGTTTTAATGTATATTTCATTAAAAGTACTTACGTAATATAAGTCGTTGCAGTAGCTATAGGGAAAATAATTCATTAGTAATTAATTAGTTTCAATTTCTTTTTATCAATTCAAAGTATAGTTGTTTTATTTAGTTATTTACTAATATTATAATCATTCATTTGAAATCAACAAAACTTTTATCTTGAGATTAACAGAATCGAATCTATTATCTTTAAAATCACATATCTAATTAAAATTTAAAAACAAATACTTACCGCTAAAACTCCAAATAAAATCAACGAAGAGCCCACTGAGAATAAATCAATGGACAACGCATTCGAATGCATTGAATTAACGCAAAGCAGTAACATCAAAACCATGTATATATGGTAACAAAACAGATGCCAACCAAAAATCATATTAAAGGCATCGATAAACCCGACAATGCTTCCAAAAAGCTTTATACACTTCCACATTTCGTCGAAATTAAAATTGAAAAACTTTTCATTCAAAATCAAGCTGAAATACTCAAACCTAATCAAAAGACAATTCAGCAAATAGCATTCTAAAGGGATCAATGTGAATAAATAAATGGCCATGATAACATTGATGAAATATGCTTTATAAAGCTCTATTAAACCAGCAACGTACCATTTATATAAGCTGGAGAAAACGACGAATATTGAAAAAAATATAATTATAATAGGGATTTTTGTATAGCCTCTGTGTTTTACTTTTATGTTTGCTAATGCTAATAAGTTTTTGTCGATTGAATCTAATTCTAAGAATAATTGTTCGATTGTTGTTTTACCAGCACCCATATTTTGAATATGGATTATAATGAAAATAAGGCATGTCATTGATGGTAAAGCTAATGTTAAAAGGAAATATTTAAAATCAGAGGTGGTATTTTGAAAGGAAACGATGTTTATAGTAACGTAGTAAATGGTTAATGCTGTCGTTATTAATATAGATTTGAGTTTAGTGTTATTGAATCTTAGAGTTTTCGTGTCGAATGAAGGAAGAATGCATATAGTTGAATACATTTTAATAAGTGATTTAAGCCGAAATTTCATTGAAGTCATTGAAATTTAATCGGATTATTACTTTTTATTCGGGTTTTTAAAGATGGTAAAAGTGAAATATGTGTTTATCTCACTTTTTAAAGATTATAATGTGAATGTTTGAATTAATATAACAATTTTACGGGTTTTTAAGTTTGCCTATTGCGAAATAAATGATTTATTTAACTTTGATAATGTTTAAATTAATTTAACAATTTTTCATAATTTTTAAGGTTGCTAAACACGAAATAAGTGATTTATCTTGCTCTTTAAAAATTATAAAGTAAATGTTTAAATTAATTTAAACATTTTTCGGGTTGCTAAGTGATTTATCTTACCCTTCAAATATTATAAAGTGAATTTTTCAATTAATTTTAAAATTTTCAGATTTTCAATGTTGCCACATACAAAATAAATGATTTTTCGTTGTCTTTAATAAGTATAAAGTGATTTTTAAAATTTTTAAACAATTTCCATGTATCCTTTTTTCTTCTTTTTAATTTTATGTTATGTTAAAATCACATCTTTCGAAGCAAGTTGAGGAATATATCTCAAATCATTTATATTTAATAACAAGATTTATTATTTGTTAATAACTAACCAACCATCTTTATTCAAATGTGTATATGTGTGTACAATAATATACAAAAATTAGAAGTATATTCTGTAGATGATGAATCGGCTATCGACAGAAGGTCTTTCAGCTTATTTGTTAATATTTAATATAAATTTATTAATAGATTAAATTAATAAATTTGCATTAATTTCAGTTAAACTATGGGTTTTTTAAGTTAGGTTTTTGACTTATGCGTATACAATCAGTTGAATCAATTTTTCAATCACCCGATTCCTATCCTAATTAATTATTGTGAATTTATAAATATACAATATATAAATTTAAAATCTAAAAATTAAATATATACCATCGGTCTATCAGCCAGTAGTCCTTCTCTTCTATGTTAAATTAATAGTTGCTTCTTATATATTGTACAAAATGTTTTTCTTCATATATATATAGAAGCTGTCTTAAAATAGAATATTCTATTATATTTGATCTAAATCGATAATATATATATATATATATCTTACAAATGAAAAAAGTGATGAATAGTGAATTGTAAGATTTTTTAGTGATATTAACGTTTGGTTTAAGGGATAGGAGGTTTGAATGATAGAATTAAAAAAATGCGATGATTGGATTAATGGAAAATTTTTACCACAATTGAGCTATTCGTTGTAAGATTATGATAATTCTTTTTTTTTTTAAATATAGGAGTATATTGGAACAGCAATGCAAGAGATTTCTGTAATGTCGTATTTTTTTATTTATAAATATAGCATTTGTTTAATATCATACATTTAATGCGAATTAGTAATCAAGTATTATTTATTTTTTATTTTTAATCAAATTACATTTATTACTACACTAACTAGAATTATTTTAACGAATTTTGTAATTGCATTTTATTTTAAAATATTAAGTAATGCGATACAGTCTTAAATATTATTCTAATACATCTTCTTGAAGTTCATTCTTTTAAATCTTGGATATAGTCAATTGATTTGCTAATAAAAATAACTCTTTTTCCAGATATTATCGTTAAATTTAATCAGGTTGATTAAAGTTCCATTTAATATCAACCATTTGGCCATTTGTTTGAGGTCTGTTGGAGAATTTTTTATTTCATTTATTTGGGTGGTATGTAAATTGTGTGGTATTATATTACGTTTTATTTAACTGTCAATAAGTCAATAAGTAAATATATGTAATTGTGTTTATTTTATCGGCTATTAATATTGAGTATTGATTGCATAATAAATGGGGTTTATTACTAATAAATAAAATATAGCTTTGTATGATAAAATTGCCCTATTGTAATGAATGCTAAAGAGGAGAAAAAAATCTAAATCATATGGTATAATCCAGAATTTTTCTCCTCTAGAGTGTTTTGTATTTTTTTATTTAAGATGTTGTTATAAATTGAAGAATTTTGTTTGAGAAATAATGACACATGTGACGTCTTATTTATTTTTTTGCTAACAAAATTTCGAAGGAAAAAAATTAAGGCGCTCCAGAAGAGAAAAGTTATCATACAATCGATAACTTTTCTCTTCTGGAGCGTCTTAATTTTTTTTCCTTCTACATTTTGTTTTTATTTATTAATAATACATCTATTACTCTATTAAATAAGTAATTAGTTATTCTTATTCTGCTGCGTAGAATCATTTTATTTTTTCACATGCTAGCCTTATTATGTTGGCTCTCAAAATACACATGATTAAGCCAAGTGTAAAGCTGGTGGTGAAATAAAACAATTAAATCTTCTATTAGAAAAAAAAAAACAATTTTCCGAACCACCCAATAATTCAGTAGTGTTGTCCGTAAACAGATGCTAGACATTTAGATTGATGCTTGAAAAGTTTTCAATATATATATTAAATTAATAAAGACGTGGGATCGTATTCCTGAAATAGGTCGTACGTTTTGGTCGTATGAAATCTGTCATTTAGATAGGAATTTATATGTGAATGTGACAATTTCATACGACCGAAACGTACGATTATTTTCAGGAATAAGGACCCTGAATTTAGAATCTTGTGAGACGTGAGTATTGGTTTCCAGCTAACTTGAGAAGTTTTTATTGAATCTAACGATTTGTGATCGATTACCAAGATAATCTTTAAAAAGGCTTTCGAAAAATCGAAAGGATAATCTAATTTGAACGATTTGTTACAAATATATTTACAAAGTAAGAATCAATAAAGAGAACAAGTTTATCTAATGTATTAGTATATATGCGATGGTACGTACTATTTAAATTCCAGTAGCACTCCACCTCCAGTTGAACAGAATGGCAATCTCGATCATGGCGTTCGATGATATATTTTACGAAGCGATAAATGAGGAACTTATTCAAGAAATGTTAAAATATTTTTTACAGGTATATGGATTTGATACAAGGCGATCAACCACTGCCAGATGACGCGTTCAAAGCAAGCAGCACGCAATCGCAGTCTTTTGCGCCGCATTATTCAAGAATCGACAGCAAAGTTACTGAGAAATCTGGAGGAAGCTGGGCGCCTAAGAAATCCGACAAAAACCAATGGCTGCAAGTCGATTTGGGAAAAATGGAACCTGTTTACGGAGTCGTTATCAAGGGAAGTCCCTTGTATACGGAATTCGTCACTAGTTTCAAAGTGCTTTACAGTCCTGGTGACGAGGATGATTTTGCTTACATATTGGACCGTACAAAGGAACCACAGGTATGTTACTTTTTATATAAATAAATAAATATAATCTTCATTAACAGATATACCGAATGTTGACCACCAAACATGGCCATAGGGAAATAGCATTATATATATATATATATATATATATATATATAATCTAAAATCCCCATCTACCATAATGGTGGTGTAGGGGTGAAATAGCATTATACAGAATTATAATTGAATATAATACATTGCCATGATATATTTTTATATAATGTCATATAGACATATTTAATCTATGTAGACAGATACATATTAGTAGTGTCATGAATAACAATTCAATTGAAGAAAGAGTGTGCATGATTTAAACTTTCTACACTGGTAATAGTTTGAGATGGGTTATAGATTTATTTGCTGTATATTTCAATAATCGACATATACCAGCAAAATCTACCATACACAATTGTGCAAAAAATTCTAAGAAACGGGCAGTGTCGCTTCAAAGTCTAAAGGATGCAATAAAAGAGAATCAAATTTTGAATTAAAAAAACGGGTTTTGACTATGGTAATGGATCCACGAAGAAGTACAATAATATCAATCGCTGTTGGGAAAATACTAATTTCAATGCCAGCAAGAAATCTTGGACTCTGAGAAAGACAACAGAACAGTTTTTTATAAACAGAGCAAATCAGGATAGACACTTTCATCAATTTGCTTTACTGATGAACGCACCTTCACCCTAAATAATGAGCCAAACGCAAGGAACTCTCGATAATGATCTTAAGATAATTCACGATTTTCTGTAACAGCAAGAACCCAATACCCTCAGAAAATTAATATTTGGGTTGGAATTTTTAATATTAAAATTATTAGACCTTCACCCTAAATATGGTGCCAAACGCACGAAACTTTGGATACTGATCTTAAGATAATCCACGACTTTCTATAACAGCAAGAATCCAATACCCTCACAAAATTAATATTTGGGCTGGCATTCTTAATAATAAAATTATTAAACCATTTGAGATAATTGGACATTTAAATTCTGTAAATTCTGAGACATATTTAGAAATTGTAATAAATGACTTCGGTCCTTCAGTTGAGGAAACTGCATACGAAAACCGAGAGGTTTGGTTCCAGCTCAATGGCTGTACTGCAAACTTGCGAGAGTCTATTTGTATGATGTTTTTATAAATCGCTGGATTGGTGGTGGTGGTACACTAAAGCCAGATCTCCTGATCTTGCAATACGCGATTTCTCTTCTTAAAAATAAAGTTTATAAACGATATCACCTATATGTTAATTCTCTGTGAGAAGCTATCGATGAAGAATGTCGAAATATTTGCCAAGAAAGGTATATCTTCAACAACTGTAAAATAACCTGTAATGTCGACAACTGCTCCTCCATAGACGTAAGCGCGAGCAATAAAAGTTACGAAAAGAAGACGCACGTAAGCGGAAGAATTAAAAACTACGAAAAAAAAAAGAAAAAAAGACCCTGTCTCGAAAGGGTTGAAAAATAAATCAGTCCTTCATCCAACATGATATTAAACGAAAATATATTATAATTAATTATTAAAATTCTATAACACCATTTTCCTATGGCCAGGATTGGTTGTTAATACTCGGTATACAGTAAAATATACAAAATAATGAAAGTTACAAAATGATTAATATTTGTTAATTGGCTTTAAGTTTGTTCGGTTGTTGAGATCTCCTGGTTCTGAGATCCAACCGATAGTTCATAGATTTGGAGATTGAACTAAAATATATTTAACACTAATACTTCTATTAACACCAACAAACACAATATTTACAGATACTATACAGTCTCAACTTTACAAAATACGTGTTTCTTGTTTGAATGATCGTAAGTAAGTGATTTTTAAAATATTGTTAAAGATAAAATTTACACTACAACTAGGTGGGGGTGTGTGCTGCGCATGTTACAGGACGCATCGCAGGTAACAAAAATGGTTTAGGGGAGAAAATATGCAAATTAGGGTGATCGTTTTTCGTGAGGACACCAATATTGTGTAAAAAGGAGATGTTTTTATTAATTTTTTTCATCAATATCAAGGATAATTTCGAATTTAGCAATACTAAATTTTAGCAGAGATCTTAAATTTAGTATTGTATTTAAATATATATATATAAATAATTTAAGTCTCCACAACCAACCCAACATAAAAAAGATTAGTATTGTATATAATAATAATAATAATAATTTTTATTTTCCAACGGAAGAATCCAACAAGGGAAAATATACAATCAAAATCATAATAAAAGAAGAGTACAAGCAAAGTTAGTTAAATTTAAACAGAAAATATAGTATATCTAAATTTAATGTCGGATCATAAATTTAATAATACGAAATTTATGTTAGGAGCTAAAATTTATTTTAAATTTTTGATAAACTCACGGTAGTTGGCATTGATCTCTCGGAATTATGGAATTAAGTTGTTAGATCGAAAAAATCTTCTAGTTTTATCATTAATTTGTTGAATGAAATAAAAATCTGATGTTTTTTTTCTTCTAAATTGTCATTATTTTTTGTTGTAGGTCTTCAGAGGAACTTTAGACGGAAACACACCAGTCCAACATATCTTTAACGAACCAATCGAAGCAAAACTAATCCGTATCAACCCGCAAACGTGGAATTCTGGAATCTCTCTCAGAGTCGAGTTGATTGGATGTGGAGAATCTAAAGTGACAACACCTCGATATGAAATTCCTGGGGTAAACATAAACATTTTTTTTTCTATAATCTAAATACAATTAGAATCCAAAAACCAACATTTATAAAATACAATTATTTTTATTAAAATTATGCTATTTCATGAATAGCAATAGAAGAGAAAATTATAGCTATAATTAAATTTTTAAGTTTTATTTTGTTTCCTGAGTTGCATTTCTTTCGACTTAAAGTTAATGCTTGTTGCTCCACACTCTTGATGGAAAGAAATATTACTATTAGATGAAGAATTACACTTGTTTTAACTTTGATAATGGTCTGCGAAGACCGAAACACGTGTCAGGAAACTGAAAATAAAAACATTATGAACAAAACAAATGGAATTCTTCATCTTTCGACTTAGTTTTAATCTAGAGTTTCTATAATCTTGTAATATTATTTGTTTATTATTAATTGATGAAATTCATAAACAATAATTTAAAAAGTAAAATTAGTTACAAATAGTAACAATGTTAATGTAACTGATAGAGCAACATATATTTCTGTTTACAATTTTTGTAAGTAAGAAACAAAAATCGAATTAACAGAGATTTGTTTCTTTGTATTTTTAAGGTAGAGTTTGTATGGTTTTATGAAATGTTCATATATATTTTTTTAGATTGGAGGACCAATGTGTTTCGATGCCATGGGAATTGACGATGGCTTACTTAACGACCAACAAATCACCGTAAGTTCTTCTTATGGACCTAGCAACTCCAAGAAAGACCTGAAATTGGGAAGTTTGAACGGCTGGAGACCAATCACTAATTCCCCATCAGAATTTGTTGAGGTAAGTGAAAAAAAAAATGAGGAGATGATCCTTTTTGCATGAAAATCGTTATATATAAATACAAGGAGCATGTAAGGGCTTACTAAGAAAACACCTTCTCCCATTCAGAAGGCTTTACTTTGTACGCTCCTTACATGCTCTTTGTATTTTTAATCAATTAATAGTTTTGAGGAGCTTCATCTAAAAAGAGGTTGATGTTCTGGAATCAGCTCTGTATCTTTACTTTAGGAGTCTTCTTATGGCTGCCTATTCTATACTGCATCAAATTATGGTGTTAAATACGTTCCAGGCATCGAAGATACTATACCGTAGTGTTTTCTTTTCCTCGAGGGTCCACTGTTTGTCACTTGAACGATATTTTAATCACAAATCTATTTCTTCCATTATCACCTTCGTTTTGGATTTAGAAAAGTTCGCCTCTCTATACGAAATCCGTGGCTGAGCTTTAAAAATTACGAAAAACATACTCCTGATTTTATTGTTTTAAATCACTATTTACATCTTTAGCAACAATCTAAAAAGAAAATCAAGTTCCTGAATTGTGACAAACACCTTCGTTTTAGACTTAGAAAAGTTCGTCTCTTTATAGGGAATCCGTGGGTGAAGTTTAAAAATTTACAAAAAAAAATTATGAAATACAGAAATTCACTTGCCGCGGAGTTCGGGTTCCCATCTTAGATAAATGGTTTATATATACAATTTCGTTAGTGGCTGAATGGAATTATCTATGCCAAAAAATGTCCTCATTTCATCTTCCCTTAACCTAATATCCTTTCAATCATCATTCCTTAAAAACTGTTTTTGATTAAACAGCTAAATCTACAGAATGTCATAATTGCACATTCTAATCTACAAAATGTCACGATTGCGAATTCTGTCGATTTAGCTTCTTTTAATTAATTCACATTTTATTTAATTGTAGTTTGATTTCTTGGAACCGAGAAACATCACCGGCTTCGTGACTAAAGGCGGCCCGAACGGCTGGGTCACGGCATTCAAAGTGAAATACTCGAAAACCGGCAAAGACTGGAATCCAATCCTCGACGAACTCTTCGCCGAAAAAACATTCCTTGGAAATTTCGACGAAAGCACTCCGCATACCAATAACTTTGACATGCCCATTTTGGCCCAGTTTGTTAAAGTCATTCCGGCTAAATGGCACAAAAATATTCAAGTCAGGATTGAAATGCACGGATGCTACCAACCTTATCGTAAGTTATTTACATCAATTTGAAGTATATATATATATATATATTTTGCAATTGTATTTATTTTAATAGCTACTGTTGATGTACCTGTAACAACCGAGGTTCCATCACCCTGCAACAGTTGCCCAGGAGCTTCTAGTGCAGATTTGGAAGTTGGTGCTTGTAAGTGTAAGCCTGAATTATGGTGGGATGGAGAGAATTGCGTATCTAGATCGCAGTGTCCATGTATGGTTGGACATATTCCGTAAGTATAATTAAAATAATCATTAAAATAAATCAATAGCTGGATTGATTAAAAATTAATTTAAATAAATACTATGAAATTAAACAAGGAAAATTTCTGGCAATGATCAATAAAATTCGATTAATCCCTTTTTCCAACTGCAAAAAAATACTTACACTGTAAGTTTTACAAACATCTATTGAAACAACTACTTCCCGAGCATTTACCCCACCGGACATTGGATTACACAATAGATATTTGTTGTTGCATAGCAGTACTACTACGAATTTTATTGATCATTGCCAGAAATTTTCCTTGTTTAATTTCATTGAAATTTAAATAACTGCAAACGTGTGAATCATCTTTGTTTCATTTTATTTAATTTAAATAAATACCATTTCAATGTGTCTCATATTGAAATGGTATTTATTTAAAAATAGCAAAAAGCGCCATTTTTGCTTATTTTATAATTCAACAATTTGATTCCGCGGAGTAAGCGTCCACTAATGGAAGAAGAACTTATCCTATTGTAGTTTATTACATAATGTAATTCATTATATCAGCTGTCTGATGATGATACTGTTAATCGAAATAATTGTAGCTACAATAAATCTGTGAAACTTAAAAAGATTCAGTATTTTACTTGTAAAATTACTTCGGAGTCCTAGCGCTCATGATATAGCCGATTTATATAAAAACAGGAAGAAAAACAACTACAATTACAGAGCTCATTTGCTGTGCAGTTGCCTATTTAAAATTATTTGCCTTTATTGTCTTGTATAGATTTAACCCTTCTCTGGCCAGCAGCGGTGACAACCTTAAGTTTCGGCACAATATTATTTTTTGCTCTCGATGGCAATTGTATTGGTTAATCCGACCAAACCCATTTTTCTTACTTAGTAGTTCGCTTTCCTTAAGGAGACTCAAATTACTGACGATTACACGTTTCTATTTTTTTTTTTACAAAAAATGGTGTTTCATGCTATTTATAGAATGTTTGACAAACATTAAAACTTCCCACATATCACATTAATTAATTTACTGATCCTGGAAATTGAATTCAGGTACTCAATCGGAACCGTTTTCGAGAAAGAGGACTGCTCGCAATGCATTTGCAAATTGGGTGGAATCGCACAATGTACTCCGAAAACTTGCGAGAAATGCGGACCGGTATGTTTTAGTACAATAAAAAATTTAATATGTTCATGTTGAGTCACTATTTATCATTTAGGGATTAAGAAGCACAGTCACCAGCACCTGCGCGTGCGTCTGCTTGCCATGTGATGAAGGTACCACCCTCTGCCCAACGAGCAACATCTGCATCAATTCGACATCTTGGTGCGATGGAGTCATCGATTGTCCCGATGATGAAGTCAACTGTTTAACAACCACGCCAATTTCCGAAATTACTGAACAGCTTATAATACCATCTGAAGTTGATCCTTGTAAGTTTTATTTTTGTACGCCCCGGTGGCGTGCAGGTTAAGCTTCAGACTAGTAGGCTTATAATGAATGGTGTGATTCTCCCGAAAATTTGAAACTACAAATTTACAAAGGTTACTAGGTTGTATGGTTACAATATACCGATACTTCATACATTAAAAATACTCTTCAAGAAATTTCTGATATTTCAGCCGACAAATATCCGAAAAACAAAAATGATTCCTTTAATGAAAAATACTCTCCAAAAAATTCTAATATTTCAGCCGATTAATATCCGAAAAACAAAAATGATTCCTTTAATGGAAAATACTCTCCAAAAAATTCTAATATTTCAGCAGATTAATATCCGAAAAACAAAAATGATTCCTTTAATGAAAAATACTCTCGAAAAAATTCTAATATTTCAGCCGATTAATATCCGAAAAACAAAAATGATTCCTTTAATGAAAAATACTCTCCAAAAAATTCTAATATTTCAGCCGATTAATATTCGAAGAACAAAAATGATTCCTTGAATATGCAAAGAAGAAGATTGCACTAAAAACTGCTTCTCGCAACCCAGATCAGGAGAATTTGAAGAAGCAATTTGATGAATCCATTCTTATTGGATTCATCAAATCGTGACGTGCGATTTGAGAAAGTAGGAGAAAAGGCCAAACTTTGGAAAAACTTTGGAATCGGAATGAGGATCATTTAGAAAGCAGGAAGTTTGTAATATTTTAGAAGATCCAAGAAGAAAAAGAAGGAATGTAGTGAAAATAAGAGCAGTCGAAGAAACTTCCCGAGAATGTTTGGAAGAAGAGTCGAACGAACTTACAAGATCTAAGTGTTTCAGAAGCGATTTTAGTTGAAAATAACACTAAGAAAGGAATTCTTTACATGCATCCTGTTGGTCCTTTTCAATCCGATTTAAAACAGTCTTCTCTCTTAAGACTTTCTACTTTCCGGAAAGGTGGGAGACATTACTGAAAATATTTCATCCAAAATTCCTGAAACATCCGAAGAAGGCATTTCTGTTTATCGAAAGGAAAGTAGGGATCTATTCAGTAATGACTTTCTCCTTTCCGGAGAGCAGAAAGTCTTAAGGGTAAAGACTATTTTAAATCGGATTGAAGAGAATAAACAGGACGAAGATAACACGATTTTGAAACAATTGGAGTAAAAGGCAGATTTGAAGAATAGCGATGAAAATGTCGATACTAAATAAATGTGGAAAAAAGAAAAAAATCGTGCTGAAAGATAGTCAAAACGTAATTGAAGAAAATGATTCATGTCTGGACATTAAGATTGAATTAGTGGATAGGACCGTGTAGACGCTGGATGTGAAATGTTTAGCGTGAAGCGTCTTCACTCAGACTGAAATGGAACAAAAAGAGAGGAAATTTTTGATACCTTTATGTAGGCCAAAAGTGCAGATTGAATATGTGTACGGCGATGACGAGAGAAAGGAAAAGAAATGATTTATGTCTGAACATTAAGATTGAATTAGTGGATAGGACCGTGCAGACGCTGGATGTGAAATGTTTAGCGTGAAGCGTCTTCACTCAGACTGAGATGGAATAAAAAGAGAGGAAATTTTTGATACCTTTATGTAGGCCAAAAGTGCAGATTGAATATGTGTACGGCGATGACGAGAGAAAGGAAAAGAAAGGTCACAATAAAACACTTATTACTTTGTTTGTATAGCACTTGTTTATTTTATGCGACTGCAGTTTCGGCAAATTTAGCTTATCATTATTAAACATGTAAAAAAACTAACGACATATTGCATAATGACAAGCTAAATTTGCCAAAAGTGCAGTCGCATAAAATAAACAACAAATTAATGTGTTTTATTGTGAAATTAACATGTATAGTGAAGTAGAAGCCTCCACAATTCATAATTTAGAAAAGAAAGGTTTTTACTCTACAACAACAAAAAAAAATTCCAATTCAGAATCGCAGCCATTGAGAATGCCATCACCTGCTAGAAGATCGAGGAAGTATTTTCGCGTGTGCATGTCTTTTGTATTCGAAATGAAAATAAAATGAGTATTGGTATATTGTAACCATATCCGGCAACCTTTGTAAATTTGTAATTACAAATTTGCCGTACAATCACACCGTTCATACTAGGTTTGCTAGAAGCAAAAGGAACGTTTTATTCTCTCAAAATGTTTACGTACATTTTTTTTAATATTGATTAAGTATATCACAAAAAATTATTTAATTGTTAAATGGCTATTGACCGTATGTCCTAATTTAATTTTCGTTTTATTGTAGCATTTATGTGCAATTTATTTATTAACCCTTAATTTCAGTAACTAAGACAATGATAGTCTGAAAAATACTTTGCAGTAAATATAATTGATAAAAGAAGATATACAGATATATTTCATATATGCAAGTAGACAATAATTGGAGTTTCTTATAGTTTCCATTTTATACTTTAATTAAATTTATATTTCCTAATTCTTTTTTTTTTATTCATCAGCAAAAACCGAGAACAAGAAATGTCCGAAAATCACATGTCCGCCTGGTTACAAAATGGTCCAAAAGAAACCAGCAAAATCCGAGCGCAATTCGTATCTGTCAACAATGTTCTCGACGTACAGCAGAAAAGTGGGCAAGACCAATACCTACAGTTCCAAGACAAAGGGAGGCACTAAAGGCGGATACAAGAACACGATGCAACGACCTGCGGAAATGGATAAGCCGTTGAAGGATCAGCCATGTCCTGAATATAGGTGCCAATCTTTGAAACCTCCTCCGGAATTCCCCACTCAAGTTCAACCGTGCCCACCAGCGAGATGTCCGCCAGGATTTAATCCGGAATTCATAGATGTGGATATTAAGAATAAGAAGAAGTGTCCAAAGTGAGTATTTGATTATGTATTAATTATTTTAATAAGCTCAAGAAGCTTGTCGAATTGCTCAAATTTAACTTAGGTTGTGACTGAATGGAATACGCCTTAATAAAAAAATGCGTTTAAAAATATTTGTAAATCACGTCCATTTACTTTGACAATGCTTTAAAGGAGTTGTTCGAAAATATGTAAAAACATTTAATATTTTTAATAGATACGAATGCACACCAACTCCAGCTCCAGATGCAGTTTGCAACATCACCGGCCGTACTTTCAACACGTTCGACAACACTGAATACAAATACGACATTTGCAATCATGTTTTAGTCAGGGATTTGGAAAATCTCGAATGGGATATTTTACGTATGTATTCAATAAGTTATTTTATTTAAGAGGGGGATTAGGTACTCAATTGTCAATTATGGGTTATAAATTTTCGATATGCGTCATCGTTTGTACGTCTTAATTACTTCCAAATGCTATACAATATGGCGGAATATTTAAATAGACATTGGTTATATGGAAAACTACAGCAACTCCAAGAAATCGTTCAAATTTATTGTATTTTTCTTTCATATATATCAATAGTAAGCATTATACTACAAAATCACGCAGACATTTATTTGAACTTGTGTTATCAAATTAAAATTATTATACATTGATATGGACTTTCAAACAATCATCTGCAACATTTATGAAACACATTTCGATGAAGGGGACTTCGCGGCAGAAGACCGCCTTCCTTTGGGAGAAATCTTACATCTCCAAAGAAGAAAAATCACCCTCGCGAGGTGATAACACCAAGCCTACGCACATTCGTAGACTCAGCTGAATGTTAACTCGTCATGCCTAGAACAGGCGAAACATTTTAAATAGGAGGATACAAGAAAAAAGCACCAACATCAGTTATCGAGGAGAAATCGTAGAGTTCATACGCCCTTCAGGGAGCCACTGAAGATGCCGACGGCAGTCGTCAGCAAAATGTTTGGATTAAACTCCATCAGACCACGGCTTAATAGCCCGGAAATCAGCAACACTAATTTATAAATATAATTTTACAAAATAATAATTTATTGCCCATTTTACAGTATTTAGGTGTTGGGGTTGTATTTTTATATTTATTTTGTCTGGATACTTGTTTTTCATTTGTTTTTATCCTTAGCCATCTTTTCTGCCTCACTTATGTTAAAACCTTTTTCTTGAAGTGCCTTCGTGATATTATTTTCTCAGTTTTCCAATGGCTTTCCTCTTCTGTTGGCAGTGGACCCTGCTTCCCAAATATATTCTATAGGAATTATTCTGTCCATTCTCTGCATATTTCCCCTCCATCCCAGCTGTCTTTCTTTGATACATTTATGTATGCCCTTCGTATTTAGTTATTTTCTTAGATCTATATTTCTTATTCTGTCTCTTCATGTTACGCCTTTGACTCTTTGTAAAAGTTTCATTTCTGCTGCTTGTACTTTACTTTTCATGTTTTTTATTAAGCGTCCATATTTCGCATCCATATGTCAGTATGGGAACATTTATAGTTTTAAAGAGCATCAGTCCTTCCTTCTGATGATTATTTTTATATAAGGTGTAAAATAGTTTTGCAATTATATATATGTCCAGATCTCGTCGCCATTTTCTTGTAATATCACACCTAATTATTTAAATTCATTTACTTGCTCGAGTTGCTCCTGTTCAATTGTAATATAAATGTTGTTAAAGCGCATGCGCCACCCCTGACGCCCATTCGTTGTGTAGGGTGGATGAGGGGGTGTACCGCGAGCATCGGCACTAGCTCCTCGACTACCATGTTGAATCATTGTGTATAAGTTGAAATAAAACGTGTTATTGTTACTCTTCTGCACTTCTTGTGAACCATCCCCGTAAGCCCACCACCATCAGTGTTCACAAATGTTTTCTTCGTTTGGTGCTGCTACCATATTTTTTTGCCTTTTTGGTGTCGATTTTTTTTATCATAACATATATTTTTCTTAATTCACAAATTAAATTTGAATAATCAGGCATATGAGTACTATTTAAATAAATTATGTATATTTATTTTCAGTGAAGAAGAATTGTACTAAATACTGCACACGCAACTTGGTAATCCACCACAACGAGCACACTTTCGTTCTCCACCCCGATCTAACTCTCGAATACGACGGTTACAAATACACAATCGCCCAAACTAAAAAAATTGGCAGCAATTCCCAATTCTTCTCCATCTCTCGTTTGGGCAACACGCTACTCTTCGTTTCGAATCACTACGGTTTCTGGGCGATCTGGGACGACCAAGGCAATGTGAAAGTTGGCGTTTCTAGTAAATTGAATGGAAAGGTTGATGGGCTTTGTGGTTTCTACAACGATTATCCCGGTGATGATAAGAGGAAACCAGATGGCGGGGATAGTAAGACGACTGTTGATTTTGGAGACAGCTGGGCGGTTCCTTCGGAAGAAGCAGTATGCGAGCCGAAAGCTTGTCCTATGCATATTCAGAATCAAGCTTGGGAAATGTGCAATCAAGTCAAGTAAGTTAATTTATAAAATTATTATAGAATTACTTCACACAAATACTTCATCTAATACAATATTAGCAAAGGCTTAAAAATCAAAACACTATTTGTGATATTAATAATTTACGTAAAAAAAGTGATGGACACTCAACTAATATAAATTGGTTTAAATTAATGTTATGTTGGAGGTCTTTTTAGCCAAATATCCATGGGTCGTTAGAAATACAGTTAAGCACACAAAAATGCAATATGAAGCTGATCGATTAGCCTATAGAGGGTGCACAGACAGACAAACATTTTTTTGTAAACCACTTTCTGACTCAAAAACGGATATTTCCACCATTCTGATTTAGAAATGTTTAATTAATTTCTCACTTAAGCCGTGATGAAATATTTTCTTAATTAAATCAGAATATTTATTTAAAAATTAAAATAATTAATGGTTTTAATATTTAGACATTTCAATTCCCAATTCTTCTCCATTTAATTAATTTCTCACTTAAGGCGTGATGAAATATTTTTTAATTAAATCAGAATATTTATTTAAAAATTAAAATAATTAATGGTTTTAATATATAGACATTGGTAGTTCATATTGTATGAAATAAATATGAATAAATTATTAAAAATCAACCAATAAAACACAGATTAGATTGAATAACTTTAAATTCTCGACTAGTTTCGTCTTATTGGCCGATTTTCAAGAGAATTTAAAATTTATTTATTTTTAAATTTTATTGGTTGATTTTTAATAATATATGCATATTTGTTTCATAAAATAAAAATACTTATATTTTTTCTGACTAGTTCCGACCATTGGTCATTCCTCCCTGAATGGTCGAAAATAGTCGGAGAAAAAAAAATATAAGTGAAACAAACCAAGTATTTTAATTGTTTTGTGTTATAGCCATTCACTTTGTGGTACATCTTAAATACATTTGTAAATAAAACACTTTTTAAATTTTGTTTCACCACAGTATTTTTCACTTAATTATGTGACTATAGTTTCGATTATCTAGTAGTCATTCATAATAAAAGTTATAGTCACATAATTAAGTGAAAAATACAGTGGTTAAATAAAGATATTTGTTGGTGAGTACGTGAAGTTTCTTGATATAATGTAGTAATATTTTATTCCTTTCTTCACTTTTTTATTTTTATCACCATATGTACATTTCAGCGCAACGTGCTCTTTAAAATAAAGTTGAAAAATTGTTTTATTTACAATTGTTTTAATTTTGATTAAATATTCTGAACTGATTTAGATACTTTTCATGGTTACCAGACTTTCCTTTAATTCTTAAATGATAGTAATAGGCTTTAATAAAATGTTTATTTTGTTTCTTTATGCAGATCACAGGTTTTGAGTCCCTGTGCGAATGTTATCGACATCGATGCTTTCGTCTCGCGCTGTTTGGAGACCACGTGTGCTTGCTTGGAGGCTTCCGACATGAACAGCACGGCCGCAGATATGTGCAGATGCAAGACTTTGGAATCCTTCGTTGTTGATTGCATGATCGCCAGCAATGACATTGAGCTTACTGACTGGAGGATGTTGCATGATTGCCGTAAGTTATAAAAAACGTAGTTATTTTAAATAGCAACCATAACATATTATTTTATTATATTGTTAGAAATTCGGGCTTCGATAATTAATTAAAGCCATTGATTCAAAAACGAACACTAATGTAACACTAATTAATAATTACCTCAAAACAATAATTTTACTAGTTTATTAACAATAATCTTACTATTCTATATATTACTATTTTATATTTAAATCGCGGTCACTGTATTTTCTAATAATTAGTTTTCAAATTTAGACAGATTCACTGCTTATTTATTACCGGCTTCCAAATTCATAAACTGCACACGCTCCTATTTATGTATTGCGTGGTTCCAGTAGTTGCTGGAATATTATGAAAAATTTAATTCATTCTCGACGTATTACGTGAAATATTCGGTCGGTGGCGAATATTTCACGTGATACGTATTTACGTTTATCAATTTCTGATATTTTGTTACAATAATTAAAGCCTGGTTATCATTATACCGAGTGTCTGGGATAAAGGGCGAACATAAGAATTTAACATATAAAATTAAATATTTGTAATTATTAGCTCCCCTATTAATTTCAGAGAAAAATAGTAAAGGAATATTTTTTAGAGTATTAAAAACTGTATTAAATGTAATGATTTAATTTACGTTTGTACCAGAATCAATATTATCGAAATGTTTCTAAAGAAATTTAAATGATGAAAAATAATTATAATGCAAGCTTGTCGTTTGGGATAAATAATAATAATAATACGTAACTAGTGGAATAAAAATCATTTATTCATTATCAAGATAATTTATAGTGGTTTTCCATAAATGGCCCAATAATATTATTCTTAAAAATACCAGCCCAAATATTATTTTTTTGCGGAAACTGGCTTCATGATATTTGTCAAACTTAGGGCAAGGGTTTTTATTAAATGGCACATTGTTCAACTTATTTTTATTATTTTTGATGTGGATTTTGGTACAAACGTAAATTAAATGGATACATTTAATATAGCTTTTAAACTTTACAAAATATTCCTTTACGATTTTTCTCTAATATTAATACTTTTAATTAATTTTTACACATATTTAATTTCTATGTTCGCCTCTTATCCCAGACACTCGGTATAAAAACTTTTATTTTTAAAAGCCAGTGGTTGTCACTGCTGTGAGCGTTCTAGTAAAATAACCAATTGTTGTTACTAACCAATAAGAAGATTTAATTACTTAGAATTTAAATTGATTAAAAAGTAGGCATGTCAATAATTTTATATTAAAATGTTTCAATAGTGTCAGAAATAATCATAAAGTAGATTATTTTTGACACTATTCAAACAATTTAATATAAAATTATCCGTTCATATTAATGGCATTTCAATTTTCGACTAGCTAGTCCAAAGTATTTATGTAGTATCGTCAATTGCATTTACACATCAGTGTTATGTATTTTATTATTATTACTTTATTCGTAACTTTAGAGGTTAATATATTAACGGTTCATTGTTAATTTAAAAAGGAATTTTATTAAACGGTAATAGAACAGCAAACACAAATTAAGTTTATAAGATGAGCTATGTGAAGTGCTATATAATGTAATAAACATTCAATTCCTATTTTACCAATATATAGTTATAAATTGTAAAGTTGGTTATGTAACGTGCCTTCTGGTTTTATCAATTTGCCTTTTGATGACAAAAGTTCGTTGATTCTTCATTATTCCCTTGACTGATTGTTGTAGGAATTTATAGTCAACTTTCCACGATTTTTACGACTTGTCTATTAAATAATGATGAATACATTTTTTAGGCTTTAGTGGCTGATATTTTAGAACTGTACAGTTTGAATGCCGGAGAATGTCTGATTCAAAAAAGGTGAAGTTGGTCGACACCAGAACAGCCCCTCCCCTTTTTGGATGATAATAATATATTAAAATCTAATTAAGCATGCATAACATTAGAAAACAAGATGTAAATAACAAAATGAAAAATATTTATATAAGGATAGAGAATTCGTGGATATTTAATTATATGGTTAAAAAATGAACATTATTTGAGTTTAGAATTAATGACTTATTTGCTATTCCAATGTTATCTGTGTGGATGAGATAATGAATTCCTTAATTTACAACCTCTAAAGGTATTTACATAATTAGAATACTATATAAAATATATACACAAAATATTTATAATAATAATAATAATAATAATAATAATAATGTATATTATTATTATAAAATCTACTGGGGTACATTACAGTTATGTTGGAGTAGCTCCATCGATTAGGTATTCGATGTACACTTAGTTCTACAAGAGCTGATTATTTACCACGGGGAATAGTGAAATAACGATTGTATCATTTACTTATTATAAGCACAGGTACATACTGACATAGTTTTACAAGAAGATGACCAACTTTGCTGTGTTGTGGACGAGTGTGGTTTCCTCATGATTCTGAGGAATCGTCCTGTTTATTTTAATTTTAATAAAAAACAACGAAGTTGAGTTTAACATACGTTAAATATTTACAAAAATGTGTACATCTATTCTCGTTCACAGCGAAATAAAAACCTTCTTAATTCTAAAAAAGTATTTTAAAAAAATTTTACATTTTTGTAAATATTATTTGGTGAGGGTGTTTTGTGTCAACATGCGTTTTAACTCAGGTTGTCCAAGTCCAGGTTGATTGAATTCAGGCACTTTCATTGGCTAAACCTGCGCATATGTAACTTTAAATGAAGCTTTTAAGTAAATTAAATAAAAAAATGAAATTAATTAATTAATTATTTTTCCTTTAGCTACTGTGACATTATGACTTAGGTTATATAAGTACTTTAACAAATGCCTAATAATAAAAGCTTTTAAGTTTTTGATTTTCAATTTTATTTATTGTTTGCGACAATTGTTTCGTTACACAGTAGCTTCTTCAATCGAAGAAATATAATAATAATATTTACAGTGTAAGTAGAAGTTTTTTTTAACGGAGTGAGGGTGGTGGGGTGGGTATTTAATTTGAGTAGAGGGGAGTTTGAGTTTTATTTGTTCATTTAACAAATTCCATGTTGACAAGTTTTTGTTAATTTCTACACTTTTGAGGATGTTTAGTTTTTTTCCTTTGTATATGTTTTGCAATATTTTTCTAAATCCTCTGCGGTAATAAACTTTTGAGTTTCATGAGATAATCAGGTTAAATATTAGTTGAATTCTTCTTGGAAGCAATAAAACTGAGGAGTTGTGAAAAATAAGAGAATTAATGAAATGGGACAATGAAATATAAAAATACGGAAAACCCAGAAAAATAATATAAAAGAATTATATGAAATATGAATAATGAACTTATAACACATTAATATATGTTCAAACATGCTGCTATAATATTTGATATAATCTGCATACCAAGTTCACTGCAGAATATACAGGGTGTTTCCAATTCGATTCTCACTATGGGGATCTCGCTTATTATAAAAGACAGAGGCTAGGTTTAAATTCGGCACTTTTGCAAAATTTTACGCTGATTAATATTTCGTTGAGAAAACTGGGCTAAGTTTCTTTGTTTTAAAGAAAATGAAAAAAAAAGAAAAATGCGATTTTCTTTTTTTATATCTTCGTTATTTGAAGCAATAATTCAATACAATGAAGACATTCTTATAGCACTTTTTTATGATCTAATCGATGGCGTACTAATTTTTACTAATGTTTCGTTTCTTCTGGGCCATCAACAACTTTCTTATTTCTTGTTTACTGCTCGTTTAGTCGAATCTTGCATCTCAGGGTTCCAACGTAATATTATTGTTCATTATTTTTAAAAATTACCATAATTCATCATAACATTCTAATCACTTGCTATTTGTAGATGATCGTAAAATATTTTCTATCATTGAGTTACTTTTAGATTGTTTACATTTCTAAATTGTTCTTAATATACACTCCATATTGTGTTTGATTAGCAATCTATCATTTAATGTAGCTAAATATAAAACAGTTATTTACAAACGCAAACGCTTTCAATTCTGTCCCCCAAAAGCCATCAATTTATATGAATCTTATATTATATTATATTATATTATATTATATTATATTATATTATATTATATTATATTATATTATATTATATTATATTATATTATATTATATTATATTATATTATATTATATTATATTATATTATATTATATTATATTATATTATATTATATTATATTATTATTATATTCAATTCCGATAAGTTTAAATAACATTGAAATTCGATTACCTATAGATTTAATAAAGCTGATGAATTCATTATGTGATATGTCAAAGGATTAAAAAATATTTATTCATAATCTCTCTGTTTAATTCATACATTATGTTCGATATAAGAATATGGATCCTTCAATTGGAATCCTTCAAATCGTACACTTCTTCAATCTCTTGAGAATATTTAACGAAAATTCTAAAAATATTTGTGATTTATAAATCCTCCTCAGTATTCTAATAATGATTTACTTTTACGTTGGTTAGGAGTCATGTCGCCGTGAGTACATGAGGATAATTTATGTGAACTATTTTTGTTCAAACTTATTTATAATATAATTGATTGACTTTATTATAACATTTAACGTAAAAATAATTCCATCAACATCTTCATTAACTAAAATCGTATTTTACCAACCTTCCAAATCAATGCCAACCTTGGCATTACCTTCGACAAAAAAACTCAGCTTCAAAAAATAATAAAAACCAAAATCACTACTTGAGCTAAACATTTCCGTAGTCTAAACTCAGCTTCAAAAAAATAATAAAAAAACAAAATCACTACTCGAGCTAAACACTTCCGTAGTCTAACTTACCGAAATCTAGGTATCTCAATAGAAAATGCAACTAAAATCTACAAGATGATATGCAGACCCCTGTTAGACTACAGCTCCATCCTATTTGTATATTTGGGAGAACCTACACTTCATAATATAGCAGTCAGCGAACGTGTATCCCTCAGATCTCTTACCAAAATCCGACACCCACTTAATCCACTTCACAATCCGTCAAATATAGGACCAAAAGCTATAGGACCAAAGTTACTCCCATCAATGAACGCATCCTTTACTTATCCAAAAGATTCTCCCAAAACGAACTTAACTTCGAAATTCTGTTCCAATTCTGCATCCCCCGAAATAACTACATTTTGAGAACGTTAAAATAATCACTGGTAAAGTTATAAAAAAAGAAACAATTCTTTCCCTATCAGTGTTTATATATCGAAAATATTTCTTGGTGAATGTGTGAAGTTTCGGTGAATGTTGTGCTATTTGCATGAAATTTATATTTTATTCCTATCTAATTTGTATTCTTATTTTTTAGTTTCAATTTTTTGTTATACTTTTTCCGATATTTTTTTTTTAATTTTATTATTGCTTATATTTTAAATTAATGTTTTATAATAAAGTTTATTATTAATATTATTATAACGGTTTTCGATTGAATTTTTTTCATATTTTATAAATAAAATATTTTATGATGTTATTGTTTTAGTTGCAATTATATTTTATATTTTAACGTTATGTTTACGAATAAGATCGATTAACATTCCGCATTTTTCAGCTGTTAACTGTGAAGCTCCTTTGGTCCACCACGACTGCTACAGAAGACGCTGCGAGCCAACGTGCACTTCTATCACCGACCCAACGGCCTGTCCAAAACTGCCAAATGTCTGTTTCCCTGGATGTTACTGCCCTCCGGGTTACGTCCGCAAAGGAAACAACTGCATTAAGTCTTCAGATTGCAAAGATTGCGAATGTAACGTTCTTCCTCACCTTCAATACGTGACTTACGATGAAAGCAACTTTACCGTCAATGGAAATTGCGTTTACGTCATGTCTAGAGATGCGTTGGAGAAGTATCACGACGAACACCAATTCCAAGTAAGAACTGTTTGAATGTTTTAAATTAATAACAATTTGAAAAATTAAGATTTTGTTGTAATTCGTTACTTATTGTATTCTAATTGAATACACCGTATCAGCCAAACTAGCGATTCATTCGCGAATGAACGCCAGATGTGCGCGACTATAAAAAACGATCGCATAACAATAGAAATAAATTAAATATAAATTCACAAAACCTAACAGATACAATATATACATTTCTTGAGTACTTATACAGTGATCATATATGCATGTTTTCAATATATTCAAATAATCAATGAAAAATCATTAATGTCATAAAATGTCAAAAACAATGCATAGAACTACGAGCCCTAACAACTCTATATTGGGACAAAATCAAATGCATATAAAATTCAGGTATTGGACAGTTTATTTATTTTTCCCAGTATTTTTTTTTAATTTAATACTATGTAATTAGTTAATAAACAACAATTAGAGCCAATAAACGACACAAAAAATAAAATTATTATTCTATCACCTCTAATTGCCAAGAAAAATATTTATTTTGTTTGGCAACTAAATATTGGAACATTGCACGAATTTTATTTCTAAAAAGAACATCGCCCTTATATTTTATGACAGTTTCAATTCGGCTAGGCATTGACTGAACTAAGGATCTGTAGGTTTCAGGAGAAAATTCATTCCGAATATGTTCTATTTTGGCTCTAAGTTCAGGTAATGACCGTTGTGGGTTGTTCATCAATGTTTGTTTCATTTTATGCCATAGCGTTTCAATGACATTAAGAGCAGGATTGCTGGAAGGTCAAGAAAGAACATTTACGTTGTGGTCGTCAAATCACTTTTTAGAATAGTGTACCGAGTGTCTTTATTATTTAAATAAATTTTCATAGTCCTCAAACATAACTGTGTTTATAATAATTTATTGGTTTTCATATGCTTTTAATTACTTTTAAAATGGCTAGTATATGCAAACGGCTCTTATAAAATATCAAAGTATAGCATGCGCCATAGATTAAAATTAAATAAATTAAATCGTCGAAGTTGATCATATAAAGTGATCCAGACCATATGTGCAAGAAAAAACAAAAGTATAGCTTGTGAGGAATTCTACAAAATTATTTAATTTTTCTACATAATTGTAACTAAACTAACTAACTAAAACTATCAACCACAATAAAGTATTGTGGATGTTAGTTTTAGTTATTTTACTTTCTTCTTTCATTTGTATTTATTTTTTCAACAATAATAATTATTTTGCATGAAGTTTTTATTCTCAACAGAAAATATTCTCGAATAAAAAAAATCATTGTATTTGTCGTATTAAATTAAGGAATAATTTAGTTTTGGTTGGATTATGGTAAGGTAAGTTAGGTTGGAGTTTGGTGAGTTAGGTTAGGCAAAGGCGAGTTGGGTTGTAAGTCATCGTAATGTAAATATCATAAAAAATACAACATAACTCGCATTTATCTTACCCAACTCATAATACTCCAAGCCAACTCACCTTATCGTAATGTAAATATTAAAACAAATACAAAATAACTCGCCTTTACCTAACTTAACTCACCATTCTCTAAGCCAACTCATCTAATCGTAATTCAAAGAAAACTTAATTACTCCTTAATTTAATACAACAAATGATTGCACAGTGCAAGTTTTTTTTAGTACGATGACATACGTAATATAAATACTAGAAGAAATACAACCCAACTCGCCTTTACCTAATCAAAGCTAACTCACCATATTCCAACCCAAACTAAATTATTCCTTAATATATTTACGTGATAATCAAGTGAATTGAAAATATAAAAAATACATAATGTGGGTCTAACTAAATCTCTTTTAATTGAAAATACAAAAAAAATGATAATATTTAAACTGGGTTTCAGAAGGAAACCTTTCCTTCCTTCTGAAACCCAGTTTATATATATATATATTATCATTTTTTTGTATTTTCAATTTTATCTTTATAAGACTTAAATGTATTGAAAACGAATATTAAATGTTGAATTTTTCAGGTATTGATAACGAATGCGCCATGCAGAGACAACAACGAAAAAATGTGCGTGGGTAAGATCACCATCCTGTATCAAGGACACAAGATTCACGTCTTCTACGACGTGATGAGGAACAAGCTGAAATTGATGGTGGACGCCGAAAGGATAGACGATTTTGACGAGATCGCCGATTTCGCCAAAGTCCGACAGACCAAGTCGAAACATTTCAAGATACTGCTCTTCAAAATACAAGTCGAAGTGAGTCAATAAAAAAAAAACATTTTTTTAAATTTAATGCAGTAATTAAATTCAAAGTTAGGTTTTGAAATTAACGAAATAGATTTTAATTTATAAGAACGATTTAGTTTTACAGTTTTTGGTGAAAAAGCGAACTGAGTAACGTTCACATAAAAAAAAAAGTTTCATCAATGTTAAATTAACGGTTAATGTTGATGAAACTGTTTTAAGACTAACTAACTAACCATGTTTATTCAAATGTGTATATGTATGTACAATAATATATAAAATTAAAATTATATTCTGTAGATGAATCGGCTATCGACCGGAGGTCTTTCAGCCCTTTTAAGACTATATAGTTTTTTTCTTACAAATAGAGAATTTTCTTATTTCATCAAAAATAATATACAAATGATATTATCTTAAACATGTTAAACTTTGTATAGTTTTCAATTAAGAACTTTAAAAATTATCTAAAATTATTAACAAAACAAAAGATTTGTATATAGGTTTGTTTTTTGATTGAATTCACTTGGTTTTTCTCTATCGACTCCACATTCCGGGAAGAAGCTAAGAACCTATCATTTGAATACTTCAAGTATATATATATATATATATCAGTAAAACAAACCAAGTGATGAATGAGAAACAAATTAATCATATAGAAAAAATGGTGTGATTGAAAATTTTACAGGAAAGGAAAAATTATTGGTTTAAAAAATAGATTGTTGTCTTTTATAGCACTTTGACGTTTTATTTGACATAAAAATAATTATTTAGATAATTAAAGTCTCCACAGCCAACATAAGGATTATAAAAAAATGTTTGTTTCTAAGGGAATTTATCAGGTAGATGAATTTCTTCCGCTTATATAATATATATATTTTTTTAAGATCTACAACTTTTATTTGAAACATTTTTTTATCCGAATTAAAAAAATAAAAAAATTCTGATCATTTGAAATTTTTTACGATCACAATACCCTTCACTTGGTCAGATATTTGATATAAATTTCCATTTAGCTACTGCAACTTTTTTAAGTAACGTTTTTTTGTTCTTTGCATTAAATATTCTCGAATAAAAAAATGTTGCATCATATAATAGGTTGTAACAAGTGTCCATTATGTAATTCATTGTCTGGAGGGTATTTGTTTTAATGTATATTTGTTTTAAAATACGTACGTAACCTAAGTTAAAATATCGCAGTAGCTAAAGGGAAAATAATTAATTACTTTTATCTTTTCATGGAATTAAATAAAATGAGTTGAAAATTAAAGTTATACTGATGAGGGATATATTACAAAACACTTAGAAACTGATCGGTTTATATTCCATAGCGTTTTGTTCTCCACATTACATATTTTCTAATAAAAAAAAAATAGTTACATTGCGCAATAATTTGCCGTGCAATACGAAATATCCATAGGGTAATCAAATGGGGTATTTGCACTAGGCCAGAAGTAGTTGTTTCAATGGATATTTGTTTTCAACAACACAATTTTATAAAAACAAAGGGTTTGCACTATTACAACTAAATTATTTGTAAAAAATCTGTATCCTCAAGTTTTCGCGATCTTAACAGAGATGATTAAAAAAATTACTCTGTACTCTGTATATACTAATAAATCTGAATAGATTATTAGTGATGGGAAAGATCAATCAAAAAGATTGTGCTGCTCGATCTTTGCTTATGATCGTTTGGATCGATCTCACTGATTGATCCAATCGATTATAACTAGTGATGGAAAAGATCGATCAAAAAAATCTAACAGTTATTTATATTTAATTTAAATATTTCAAGCTGAATCGATCATGCTGAAATGAGGATCGATATTTTCAATCCAATCTTTCGAGTGATGAATCACAGATTGATCGATCTTAAAAAAGATCGATTTTGCCCATCTCTATAGATTATTAAAAATCTACCAATAAAATATATAAAACACTGATTAAGTTAAATAACTTTAAATTCTTGACTAGTACAATAAACTACCACTGTTTAAATATTAAAACTATTAATAACCCTCTATATAGTTATCAAATTAATAGGTGCTTATGATAAAAAAATAAGTGTTACAATAGCTGCAGAGAAAATAATTATTTATGGTTTATTAATTATTTTCCAAATACTCCTTATTTAATTTATTTTAATATTATTACATTATTTTTTAGGTGAGTGTTTATTTCCCATCACTTGGCGTTTCCGTGAAAGCACCATCACATAAATATGGAGGAAAACTGGAGGGCCTGTGTGGAGATTGTAACAAGGATCCAGGTAATGATATGAGGATGCCAGATGGAAAGCCAGCTAAAGACGTCGAAGAACTCGGCCCGAGCTGGTTGTATAATAAGCTGCCAGGAATGACGAAAGAGGCTTGTTCCAATAAACCTGCGGAAATTTGCGAGCCGTATCCTGTCGACGAAGATCCTTGCGTACAGTTGGAGGATGTCGATAAATATGGACAGGTGAGTAGGAAATATTGTGTGAATTAATTTGTTTATTCTAAAGATTGCGATTGAAGAATATTCATTAAGGAAATTACTGTTTTCAGTGAATGTATAATGTAAATATTTTTCATGTTCTCTATAAGAATCTTTGATGCTATAAGAGAAAGATTTGAAGTGGTATACTTTTACCAGTTGAATAAAACGGCATTTGCGTTTTAAAACCGTTTATATAAATTTCTATCTAATTTACAAAAAAATATACGAAACATTTTATTGTTAATTACTATAGATATTGTCACTCCCACATCGGGTAAGTGATTGGACATGGAAAAGGGCATAGATTTATAAAAATACTGCACTTTTTTTTACAATAAAATATTTTACTTATATCGAGCGTATAACAAAAATCGACGACGAAGTTGGCGTTGGAAGTCTCGAGTCATGTCTGTACTAAGATCACACGCGTGAAATGCCGCGGTCAACATAACAACCAGAACTTTCCGCCAATTTCCAATGCCAACTTCGTCGTCGATTTTTGTTGTAGGCTCGATACAATCATAATAGTTACATCCTAATTCTTATGTTATACCACTTACCCACTACGTTTTTAGTGCTTACTATCACTCTTACTTATCATCCACTACTCTCTCCCTTCCTTATCATTTACTGATTTTTAACAATTCAATTTGCCCTACTACGGCCTCTTATCAATTTCAGAAGCTATGTAAAAATGAATCAAACTTCGTAAATAATAATCCATACGTGACAATATGTTAACATGATTGATGATTTGCTTGAATAATAAGTGTATATTAATGTAAAGTTTTTTTTTTAATATGACCAAATTTAGGATAACTTAAAAATCAAGATTAAATTAGACTTTGAAAGCAATGATATTGTATTTAAAGACTAAATTAGGCAACAAAAGACTCCTAAAATTAAGTAAACACAGAGATTTTATAATATAAACGAAGCAAATATTGAAACAAAAATACTTCCATTAAAGCCAATACAAGAGAGACTACAAATTAGGCAATATGAGAAATTATGAATATTATTAGACAATAAAAGTGACTAAATTCAAAATTAGCAAATATTGTGTCACATTATATATCAGAATATATTTATTTGAAAGTCAAAATAAGGTAACAAGAGAGATTTAAAACTCAATATTAATCAATAAAATGACTTTAAAGTCGAAATTGGACACATCTAGTAATTTGCTCTTTCTTAAAAGTCAGAATGAAACAACAAAAGAGGCGATAGTCAAAATTAAACAACGAAGAAGACTTTATAGTCAAAATTAAAGTTAACATCAGACAGTAAAATAGGCTTTAAGGTTAAATTTTAACAATAAAAAATATAACCAGGCAATAAAAATGGTATTAAAGTCAAAATTAAGCAAATATACATACTTATTTGCAAGTCAAAAATGAAAATAGATAGCAACGGAGACTTTAAAGTAAAGATTAGGCAACACAACCTTTAAAGTAAAAATTGGACAATATCTAGTAATTTACAAATATTTGGTTTTGGATAGTATGGATAATAATAATAATTCTTTATTGAACGGACCAGCCATTTACAATTTGACTAAAAACATAAATTACACAGATATGCATACATATATGTATGTGGGCAATCTAACATCTAGTGTACCATGGATGGTAGTAGTAGTAATTTTAAATACATTATAAATTACTTGATATTGTCAAATTTTGACTTTAAAGTCTCTCTTGTTGCCTATTTTTCACTTGCAAATAAGTATGTCGCAATATTATCAAAATTAGACAACAAAAGAAATTATATAACAAAACAGACTTTAAATTAAATAAAAAAAAATGTTTTTGCATTAAATATTTTCGATTCATAAATTGTTGCATTATACAATATGTTATTGTTATGCAACAGCAAATGTCTATTATTAGACATTTGTTATAGTACTTATGTAACATAAGTCATTTTGTCACAGCAGCTAAAGAGGGAATAATTTATTAATTATTTTCAAATTCTTTTTAATTAATTTATTTAAATAACTGCGATCAAGTGAATACATCCCGTTTTTCTATTAAAACAGACTTTATAGTCAAAATTAAACAACATAATTAAAGTGAAAATAAGGCAATGAGATTATATTTAAAGTCATAATTAGGTAATGTGACTTAAGTATCTAAATTAGGCAAATATTTAGATACATATTGCCTTGTAAGTCAATATTAGGTAATAAGAGTAACTTTAAAATTAATATTAGGCAATGAAAATAATTTCAAAATCAGGCAATGAGATTAAGGCCAAAATTAAGCAAATAATGCGCCACACTTATTTAAAATGCAAAAAAAGTAAGAAGAGGGAATTAAAATCAAAATTAGGTAACAACAACAGAAATTGGACAAAATTAAAATCTGACAACAAAAGAGAATATAGTCAAAATTAAACAACAAAATAGACTTTATAGACAAAATTAGGCAAGTTAATTAAAAAGAAAATCAGGTAGTAAAATTGACTTTACATTTAAGTTTGAGCATTAAATAAAGCAGGAACCAGGCAATGACAATGATTAAAGTAAAATTCAGGAAATGAGATTAAATATAAAGTCGTAATTAGGCAATGAGTGTGATTTAAGTATTCAAATTAGGCAAATATTAAGATACATATTGTCTTGCAAGTCAATATTAGGCAGTAAGAATGACTTTAAAATTAATATTAGGCAATGAAAATGATATTAAAGTCAAAATTAGGCTATGAAATTAACTTTAAATTCAAAATCAGGCAAATAATGCAACACACTTATTTACAAGTCAAAAATAGGTAACAAGAGAGACTTTCAAATCAAGATTAGGTCACAACAGAAACTTTAAAGTCAAAATTGCACAATATTAAATAATTTACAATGTCTTAAAAGTCAAAATCAGATAACAAAAGAGATTATAGTTAAAATTATACAACAAATTAGACTTGACAGTCAAATTTGAGCAATAAAAAACAGAACTTTAATCATTAAAATGATTAAAGTCAAAATCAGGCAACAAGATTAACTTTAAAGTCATAATTAGGCACTGAGTGTGACTTAAGTATCCAAATGCTTAAGAATAATTTTAAAATTTAAATTAGGCAATGAAAATGAGTGTAAAGTCTTTAAAGCAAATACCGACAATAAAAGAGACTTTTAAGTCATATTGTCAAAATTGGACAATATTAAATAATTTACAATGTCTTAAAAGTCAAAATCAGGCAACAAAAGAGATTATAGTTAAAATTATACAACAAACTAGACTTGACGATCAAATTTGAGCAATAAAAAAAAACAGAACTTTAATCATGAAAATGACTAAAGTCAAAATCAGGCAACAAGATTAACTTTACAGTCATAATTAGGCACTGAGTGTGACTTAAGTATCCAAATGCTTAAGAATAATTTTAAAATTTAAATTAGGCAATGAAGATGACTGTAAAGTCTTTAAAGCCAATACCGACAATAAAGGAGACTTTTAAGTCATATTGTCAAAATTGCACAATATTAAATAATTTACAATGTCTTAAAAGTCAAAATCAGACAACAAAAGAGATTATAGTTAAAATTATATAACAAATTAGACTTGACAGTCAAATTTGAGCAATAAAAAAACAGAACTGTAATCATGAAAATGATTTAAGTCAAAATCAGGCAACAAGATTAACTTTAAAGTCATAATTAAGCACTGAGTGTGACTTAAGTATCCAAATATTTAAGAATAACTTTAAAATTTCAATTAGGCAACGAAAATGACTGTACAGTAAAAATCAGGCATTGAGAATGAGTTTAAAGCCAATACCGACAATAAAAAGAGACTTTCAAGTCAAAATTAGGGTATTCAAGTGATTTTAATGTTAAAATTATGGATCGAGTAAGAAATTAATGTTATAATTATTCAAGAGAGACACAATTTTATAAAAATAGATTGTAGTCAAAATTTAACAAGAGAGACTTTATAGTCAAAATTAAGCAAAAAAATTAATGGCAGGAAAATAGACTTTACAGTTAAATTTGTGTAATAAGAAATAATAGAACCAGGCAATGGAATTGATATTAAAGTTAAAATCAGACAATGAGACTAACTTTAAAGTCAAAATTAGGCCACACTCATTGCCTGATTTTGACTTAAGTATCCAAAATTAGGCAAATATTGAGATAAATATTGCCTTGCAAGTCAATATTAGCCAATACGAGTGACTAAAATTTAAATTAAGCGATGAAAATGTCTTCAGTCAAAGTAAAGCAATGATAATGAGTTTAAAGCCAATACTGGCAACAAAAGAGATTTTTAAGTCAAAATTAGACTGTGCAAGTAATTTTAATGTTAAAATTATGTATTGAGGATACATTTAATATCATAATTATTCAAGAGAGACACAATTTTATAAAAAAGAGTTTACAAGTATCGAGTAATTTACTATGTCTTTAAAATTAAACAATAAAAGATACTATAATCAAAATTAAACAACAAGAGAGACTTTATTGTCAAAATTAAGCAACAAAATCAAGAGGTTAAATATACTATATAGAGACCAGGAAATTCACATGACATTAAAGTCAAAATCAGGCAATGAGATTAACTTTAAAGTCGAAATTAGGCAATGAGTGTGTCTTAAGAATACAAATTAGGCAAATATTGACTTGCAAGTCAATCATTTATAGGCAATAAGAATAACTTTAAAATTAAAATTAGGCAATGAAAATAACTTTCAAGTGAAAGTTAGGCAACGAGAATTAGTTTAAAGATAATACAGACAACAAAAGAGACTTTTAAGTTAAGATTAGGTAATGCGAGTGATTTTAATGCTAAAATTAGGGATTGAAGATGAATTTAATATCATGATTAGACAACAACGGAAAAAAAAATTATAAAAACGAAGGGTTTACACAATTATAACTAAATTATTTGTGAAAATTTGTATCTTCAAGTTTGCAGGATCTCTATAAAGATGAAATAATAATCAGCTTGTATATGTATAGTTATCAAATTAAGGGGTATTATTACAATATTCCACTAAGATTTGTAATAAATATTAAATTTATTTTCTCAAATTTGTACATGATTAACAATTTTTATATTGACTAGAAAACAAGAAATGAATATATTTACTTAATTTTTTGGAGAATTAACAACCTCCCCACAAGCCGACTCAATATCTGGGAACGTGAACTGGAATCCGCTCGATATAGCCCGGACTGGTTTAACAATTGGTCCTGTTGTTAGCATAGTAGCACGCTCTTGTAAAATCATTTTCAGCACAAATTCTGGCAGAGGGAAGAACGCTGGTCGGTTTAAGGCCTTTGCAAACGCTTTTGCGAATTCTGTATTTGTGGTTGTCTGCGGGGCGACACCGTTTACTACCCCCTTAAATCTCGGCGTTTCGATGCTGTGAGCAATTAATTTACATAAATCGAGGATGTGTATCCAAGGGAGTATTTGATAACCCGGTAAAACTGGGCCACCGAGGCCTAAGTAGAACGGGAGGTAGAGGTTTTTAATCATCCCACCTGTACGGCCTAAAACAACCCCACTTCGGATAATAATCGGGCGACAGTTTATATGGCTAGGAATCTGTCCGGCTTTTTCCAGTTCAATGCACATCTTCGAGAAAAAATCAAAATCTTCAATTTGCTCATTCTCGTTATGCTCGACTTTATGCATCGGTTTATAAATCCCAACACCCGACATAATGACAAACGAGGTAACGTTCGTCCCACCTGACGAAATACATCTAGCCAAAGTATCCGTCGTCTCCACTCTCGAATTCCAGCACAGCTTTTTGAAATCTTCGGTCCAGGGCTTGGTGAAATCCAGGATGTTCTGCCCGGCCAAATTTACAACGCTCGTAATCTCTTGAGGTATTCCGACAAGCTCGATTTCCTTCCAGGTGTACTGCCCCTTTTTGGCGTCGCGTGAAATTATCGACACGTTGAAGCCCCTGTTTTTCATCACCCGGGCCAGGTGCTGGCCGATGAAGCCGGAACCACCACCGATTAATACGTGCTTGTTCATTTTTCCTCTTAAATAACCATTGTTTTTGTTTTGAACTTGAATTTGACAAGTGAAGAAAATTTGACATTCGATTCCATAGAATACTAATGCTTAGAGTGAACAATAATGTATACCAGTTTTTCTTGTTCTAATTAATATAACATTTTGACATTTTTTATTTAGTTTTAAATAGAAATTAAACTAATCATATTTAAATATATTATTAACTCAACGTGAAATTCCGTTAGTAGACCCTATTATCTGATAGAGGCGCTTATGTCGCAACAACTTGTGGCGGGAATTGATTGATTTTCTTTCTAGAACAGTTTAAAACTATTTATATTTGGCTAGAATGTAATATAGTGATGTTAATCTTCTGTATTTGTTTAATATGATATGAAATAGTCTAAAAATTGCTTGTAATGAAACTATAAAATTTCTCAGCATAGTTTAATAAAATTGCTTAATATAAAATTCAAGTTATCCATGTTTGCTTAATATTCTATTAAAAATTTTAAATATTGAGGTGTAATACAATCCCTTGGTTAATTTTAATAAATTAATTAGATTAATAAACATGTATTTGCATTAATTTTATAATCGATTTCAGTTTATGTATTTTATTCGTTGATTTTAGTCTGTTTCTGTTTTATAATAATTATATTTTGGCTGTTTAATTTCCTTATTAATTATTATCACTTATTATTCGTTCTGTTCTCTGTTACTATAATGATGGCTGATTTGGTTATAATTAAAGATTATTCGGTTTGGAAAACGTTTAACATGTACTTTGTTTAATTACTTCACATTCTATCTATACCGTGTTTTGGCCCTTATTCCTGAAATTGATCGCAAGTTTTGGTCGTATGCGACTGTTAAATTCATATGTAAATTGACAGACTTCGTACGACCGAAACGTACGATCAATTTCAGGAATACGGCCCCAGGTTTTACATGTAAAATATATTTTATGCAAATTCCTGCTTCTCAGTTAATTTTAGAGTAAAACTACAAGGAATTAAATGCGTTCAGAATTGAAAAATCTATGAAACAAAAAAGTACTTCATTAACTTTTAAAATCGGTGTATAATTTATTAATAATGAATAAATATTGGCTATATTTGCAAAATAACACGTGTTTAAATTACATTAGCCATGACTTATGAAACAAATCCATGTCGAATTACAATCCTAAAAATATATCAAAAGTGACGTTAATTTTAATTGATTGTTTTATATGAAAGTCATGGCTAAAGCAATTTAATTATGCGTTAATTTTCACTTTAATCACATTTAATTTATTATTTACACATGGGTTGTAAAATTGAAGAAAGCAACATTTCAGACAGATTTTTAAATTCTAAACTTATTTTAATTATTTCAGTTGTTTCTAAAATTAAACGGGAAGCAGGAATTTGACAAAAAAATGTTTTTACATGTGAAATCTATATGTATACCTGATCGCGTCAACACCCGATATATAAGCTGCTTAGACTGACATGAAAAAATAATAATAATAAAAATAACGTATACACTAAATTCACAGAACACTCCGATTAGCTGAATTCTAAGTTTTTACTATGATTGTTTTCATTATTCGCTCTTTTTTGACAGTTTTAACTTTTAACATATCCAATTTATTTAATCGTGATGCGTCATTTTCACGACTTTTCTGTGTTTTCCGTGGCCAATAATGATGCCTACCGTCATCCTTATATCGACTTTACTTAGCGCTCTCAGTCTATCACTGATGGCTATATCGAGACTTGACCATAGTTGTCTCGTTATTAGAAACTTATCTTCATTCTCCTATCTTCTATTTACTAGGGTTTTAGTGAATTCATCTAACACCATCCTAAACTTTTTATAGGATGGTTCCATCCGGTGTGTAATGGCGGAAAGTCTTGCACCTTTATATGCAAGCTTGTCTATCATTTTACTACCATTTATGTTGCTGTAACATAAAATCCAAATACGGCTCACGTCACACCATCTAGCGAGCCCGTTTAACTCTTTTCTGCCGCCAATGGCCTGTTTTGTGATGCAACATTGGCTGTTTAGTGTTTTTAGGGCGGCCTAACTGTCCGTGAGAATTCCCACACCGGTCGCCTGTATGTCAGTGCTGATCAGCAGTCTTACCGCTTCGCAGATAGCTCCTACCTCTGCCTGCAGTGTGCTCCACTCGTCTAGAAACCGGATGGATCGTTCCAGGCCCAGTTCTTCTAAGTAAATACCTCATTCAGCTCTGTTACCTGTCTTTGAACCATCCGTGAAGACCCAGACTGAATACTTGTTTTCCGCTTTGCCCTGAACCCAGTTATCTTTGGTAGGGATGTATTCAGAAGTTTACGAAGTGTACTTCAGGTACACATTTGTCCGTCTTAGACAGACTGTTGTCTAGCTCCCGTAAGATCCTGGAGTGATCCTGCTGTACAGCAGTCCTATCGAGTTTAACCTTGCTGTTGTACTGGCTACAGACTGTCTGCAGGATAAGTCTATGGGGGCCAGATTTAGCAGTATTTCTAGCGTTTTTGTAGGGTTTTTTTTTTCTCGGCTCGCATGATTAATAAACACGCCGCTCGTTGTATTCTCTCCAATATGAGCTGTTGGGACTTTTTCTCCATAGCTGTCCACCATACCAGAGTCCTGTAGAGTATAATAGGTCATACTACTGCTGTGTAGATCCAGTGGATAGTATTAGATTTCATACCCCATTTACCACACACTGCCTTCTTGCAAGAGTAGAGCGCACCCATTGCTTTCCTTGCTCTTTTCTGAATATTGGGTTTCCAGTACAGTTTCCAAAAAATGTTGCTTGCTTCTTTAAATCCAAGTTTATACTTGCCCAAAAATGTTGCTTACTCCTTTAACTCCAAGTTTATACCTGCCAGTATGGGTGTCTCGAAGTTGGGTATTTTATGTATTTTTGTGAAGAGCACCAGCTTCGTCTTGCACAAAGGTAATTCATTTTTGACCAATTAAATCCTTAAACTGATTAAATTTAAACGATAAATATACAGGGAGTTTATATTTCACAACTATTAAATTTAGAATACAATACGTTTAAATGGACAGAAACTTGCCAGAAAATAATTAAAAGAAAGGAAAACCCTACTAGAAGCAAATAAAATAACTGTCCAGATATAAAAATAAGGACTATACTGATAATTTAATAGACCCTAGCCACTGTTCAACTCTAAAGGACGATTTATCAATTGCAAATATATTTGCACGACACTTTAGAAAAAAAAAACGTACGAACAAATATATGACAATAACTTTTGCAATACCGTTACTACCTGGTACAAGGCACTTTGCTTCAAAAATAGACCCCTTCTGAAGATGACATATTGGACGAAACGAACTATTACAGGATATTGCATTCAGGTAAAAACTCTATTCTCAGTATAGATAAAATTTCTCGTGCCATCTTAAAAAAAATACCTTACGAAATCCACCTTTTTATCCTCAACATGTTTAACTACTACTATAAAATCAATATTTCACACCAGATTGAAAAAAAGGTGTAAAAGTATACATTCCCAAATCAGGCATCTATTCTTCACTTATAACTAATTACCGTCCCAACATTCTCTTTACGGTAATGGGTAAATGTTTGAATACTTAATTAAAGAAAAAGTCCTTAGTTTCTGTAAAGGCTCTTCCCAGAATACCAATTTGGATTCTCCTCTAAAAAAAAAAAAAAACCAAACCGTGCCTACTCTCTATCCTAACGTACAATATTCAAACAAGCCATCTTGATAACAAAAAAAAAAAAAACCGTGCCTACTCTCTATCCTAACGTACAATATTCAAACAAGCCATCTTGATAACAAAAAAACTGACTGCTTTACTCTTTGTCGATATTGAAAAGGCTTTTTATTCGGTCTTGCATCAAGATTTCCTTTACAAATGTTTCCTTTTAAATCTTGCTCATCATCCCATAATATTACTAAATAGTATTTTGTTAGACAAATTATGCCAAGCAAAAAATTGTCAGTCATATACATTCCCAATTCCTCTTCTACAATATGTCAAGATTTTCTTTACAAATGTTTCCTTTTAAATCTTGCTCATCATCCCATAATATTATTAAATAGTATTTTGTTAGACAAATTATGCCAAGCAAAAAATTGTCAGTCATATACATTCCCAATTCCTCTTCTACAATATGTCAAAATTTTCTTTACAAATGTTTCCTTTTAAATCTTGCTCATCATCACATAATATTATTAAATAGTATTCAGTTACACAAATTATGCCAAGCAAAAAATTGTCAGTCATATTCATTCTCAATTCCTCTTCTACAATGTGTCCCACAGGTTTCTACCTTATCTCCACTTCTATACAATGTATATTGCTATGACAAATATAACCAACACAACATATTATAATCCTTTGTGATATTTCCTACTTTTCGCGGATGAATAAAAAAAGCACAATTATCCCTCCAAAAGGGAAGCAAAAGTGGTGCATGAAAATTAAACCATTAAAATCTCAACTCTTTCTTCCCTATCACAAAATCACTCCTAATTCACCACTTTAGTCGTTTAATAACACCCTCATGAAGTCAGTATATTACTGCAAATAATTTGGTATCTATTAGACATACCAACTTCCTTTAAACCTCATATACTTTCCCCAAAAAATCCAAAATTAAGGCAAAGGCACAACACTTCATGGGAGTTACATAATCAAGATATTTCTACTGAAACTGCAGTTAATATACAGAGAGGTTTTTTTATCAGTATACATTAAGGGAAGTGTATACCTTCAAAAAACGCGAGTCAAACGCATTGAACCGATTAAATGTGTATGTTTAGTTGACTATTTGGCATATGTGTGTTCAGTTACGTGTTATAGGCAACTAAACACACATACATTAATGCAATTAACTCGCGTATTTTGCAGGTATACATAGGGGAAATGTATACTGATAAAAAAAGCTCTCTGTATATACACATTGTCAGCCCTTGTTGGACTATGGTTGCATCCTTTTTAGACAAATCCGTTTCTCCACTAGATACCACATACAAGTGGCCAAAAGATCAGTACTCAAAACCGCCACTAAATTAAGATATCCCAGTAATCCTCTTTATAACCCTTCTAATGAACTCTTATACGAAACCACAAAAGTAATCTCGATAGACCAACTTATCTTCATCCTATCTTCGAAATTCTCCACAAACCCCAACAATTTTGAAATTATCAATCAATTCTACATCCATTGAAATCAAAACATTACTTCCAAATGTGTATAGCAGCAACACCGATGCATTAGCTCGTTTCTCCAAGACAGTAAATAAACATAATCTCTATCAATTGTAAACAACTTCATGATTATCCTTAATCGACGTGAAGTTGTACGTCGGCTAAAAAGGTTGATTAAATATTTGACGTTTTTAGGTTAACTTAATCAAGATTAAGTCTTGGCGCAAGCCAATTCCAAACTTAATCGTGATTAAGTGATTAACTTTTTAATAATGATTAAGTACCCGCGTTGCGGGTAAATATATAATGTAAATTAAATAAAAAAAATGAAAATTATTAATCAATTAATTATTTTCCTTTCTATTATAAAATGTAAATTGAAGTAAGTTAAGGTTTGTGTATTTGAAAATAATAAAAGTAGAGTTAGCATCCCTAAGATCACAACAAATGTTGAAAATGATGGCCTTCATTTTGTAGACAAATGTTAAAACGCAAAGGCTAACTACAACGCACGACTCTGCTAATATATCGAGCGCATAACAAAAATCGACGACGAAGTTGGCATTGGAAATCAAAAGTCATGTCTGAACTAAAATCACACGCACACACGTAAAGTACTGGTTGTCATGTTGACCGCAACCAGCATTTTCACGCGTGTGATCTTAGTACAGACATGACTCCAGACTTCCAACATCAACTCCGTCGTCGATTTTTGTTATACGATCGATAGTTACTCTTTATTCATTTTTCGTTGACATGAACTTGGAGCGATAAAACTTTCCATATTTTTTTGTCGGGAAATTTAACTTCTCTGTAATCATTATTGATCACTCTGTATATGCACACATTTTTATTCAGACTATTCAGATAATACAAAAAATATAACTTAAATAATTACAATACATTTAGGTATTAGTCTGTCTGGGCTATCGACTAGAGGAATTTCTGCCCTATCATGAATAAATGATGATCTTAAAGAAAAAAAAAAATGTTAGCTGAACTGTTCCTGATGATTCGCATAAAATAATGGGAGGATTTATTAAATATATTTATTTTTATACTTTAGTGTCATCCACTTTTGGACCCCGGCATGTTCATCGAGTGGTGCAAGAAAGATTCCTGCGGTGGACATCAAGAGAGAGCCTGCGCTGCTATTAGCTCATATGCCAGAGAGTGCATGTCTAATGGCTTCTGCATCCACTGGCATACAGACTTGTGCGCCGCGAAGCCTTGTGATGAAGGGCAGGAGTACGACCCATGTGGCCCGAGCTGCACGAAAACTTGTGAAGATGTTTTGAAACCGGAAAAAATTAAGAAATGCCAGAATGTACCAACAGATGGTTGTTTCTGTCCCGAAGGAAAGGTATGGAAATGAAATAAATGCAAAATTAAACAGTAACTAAATAAAGTATAGAAGATTTTGCTGTTAAATCTTCTATACTTTATTATTATTTATTATCTATTATTTATTGTGAAATATTTGGGCTTAATTATTATTTAGTAATACTATTAAGGTTCAATGTTATTTTTACAAACATTTATATAATAATTGTGACGGTCATTTTGAACAAGGGTCATCTCCGGAGTTGTAAAAATTTTATGAGACATAAAAACTTGTTAATCTTTGTAAATTATTAGTTATATCAATGTACCGAGTGATAAATTATTGGACAATTGTTAAAGTACTGATGTAACATACGTCGAATTGTCACAGTCGCTAAAGAGGAAATAATTTATTAATTATTGTCAAATTCTTTTTATTTAATTTATTTAAATAACTAAATAACTGAGACCAAGTGAATACATCCCGTTTTGCTATTATTCCTAAATTTAAGTTGAGATGTCTATACGAATGTTGATCGTTGTTTATTGCATAGCCGGTTTTAATCTTTCAAACGAAGGTTATGTTTTTATGTTATAATAATATTGTAATTATATTAATTTCTAATTGTAATTAGAATGGCAATATCTGACCTTTCGATGGAAATAGTAGTAGTAATATATTATTATGGCATTATAAAACTGTCAACTAGCAAGGCAACGTCTCACAGTTTGACGGAAACAGTAAATTACCTAAACGTTCTAATTTTTCGAATGAATACAAGTTTATACTATTAGTATTGTTTCGACAATAAAATCCGTCATTATTAAACTAAAATTATTTCCATTTCTATTAACTATGATCTTGAAATCAAAATGATTATTATATTGTGACATATTTGTTTGTATTACCGCCATTTTAACAGGATAGTGAAGACTTAAAGCACACCTCCACAGATTGAATTTAAAAATGAAATTTGTCCATTAGTTATTGATGTTTTCTTGGAATCTAGGTATTGCTTAATGGAACCTGTGTCGCTGAGAAAATGTGTCAAGTCTGCGATGAAGAAGGCCATCACTCTGGAGACAAATGGCAGAAGGATGCGTGCACTTCATGCGAGTGCGTTGGAACATCTTTGAAATGCGAGACTAAGCACTGCCCAGCGGTGGATACAGTTTGCGAGCAAGGATTCAGTGCTGTTAAGTTACAAAAGGAAGCGACTGATTGCTGTGAGAAGTTCATTTGTGGTAAGTAATGTATACAATATGGTTTTAACAACAACCATGGAAGATTTGTTTGAGTACAATTATTAGGAAGGATACTTATTGCAGTTATAATTATTTCAACTATAATTAATAATGCTTCTTAATGGTGTAATGCATAAATTAAAAGTATTAAGTAATTCGCACCACTTTCGCAACTCCTTCCTGGCCTTTGTTTTATTTCTTCCATTACCAGAATGTTTCGTAAACTTTTTGTGTTCAAGGAAATTTTAGAGGTACACCAAAGAAAAAAATAATATTCATTTAATATTATTTATTATTAAAATCAATATAATATAAAGAAGGCATATAATTAAAAAAATATAATTAATATTTCGTTCGCATTACTCTCAGTTGAGTGTAGGATCATTATCTTCACAAAACTTGATATTTTTCTGCTACATACCAACGAATGACCAGTGTGCCGCGGCCCACCCTTTGCGGAACACACATTAGTACACTCATACACCTTCCTCCTACACAAATATGTTTGTTAATTCGACCTATATCTTTTCTCTCATAATTTTTTTTTCACATATTCATTAGTCCAGTGTTCCCATTAATCTTTGTCTGTTCCATTAAAAAAACACTTCAAATATTCTTCCCTTATTTGACATTTACTTCCTCATTCTTTATTTCCGCCCCTAATTATCTATATCTTATGTATAACATTGTAGTCTGGGTTAAAGTTAGCAGATAGATATATCTCTACTATAAATCTCATCTTGTCGAATCTTAAACTCGACATCACTTACTCACATCTCATATTCTACCTTTAGTCTTTTTCCCTTCCCTTCTTTCTGCTCCATTACTACCTCTGATTATCCTACATTATGATGAACACTCCTTTTCATTCATCCACTACAAAGTTTACATTCATCTGCCATTTTCTCTAACACACACCCCATACATCTTTAACCATCCTTTCTTACCTTAACTTACTCTCATATTTCATTATTCTTATTTCTGTAATTTAGGGTTGCAGCTACTACTTATACGGGCAATTGACTGCTCTAAAATGTAAGATTTATTGTTCACCAAACTCGCCTCTCAAATGGATCATGATATCTCATGCATTGTGACATGTAACATCGTTTTGTTGAAAACATATATTAACCAAGCTGTATTCTTTCATTTTGGTTAAAAGAAAGTCGAACCGTCCCTTGCCCCACTGACCGTAACGCTGCGATCATCATGGTCTTTGAAGAAGTACGGTCTAATGATGCCTCCGGCTCATAAAACGCAAACTGTGATTTTTCAAGGTGTATTCGCAGCTGTTGAGCTGCTTCTGGCTACTTTTCGGAACAAATTATGTTTATCTCGTTGCTGAAAACAATTTTTCTATGAAACAGTGGATATGCATCCAGCTTTTTAAGTCCCATTCACCGAAAAAATGACACTGTGGTAGGTTTATGTTTGTATTTTTTTGTGTATGTAAATTTACATTTTATGATTTAGACCACTTGTTTTGAGTTCCATCCTTTAACTTAACAATTCCCACAGTATCGAATTACCATTATATGAAAGAGTCTACCTGAAATAATGGTATATTCTTTCATGTTCATTTATTCCTTATATTTCTGCCGCAACTATTTTTATAAACCTTATTCCACCATGCCAGTTTAATCTGTATATTACCTTATAATATTTCCTCCCATAAATTCCAGTTTCTTACACACATACTCTATATGTTTATTCTAGCCCAGATTCTTTTTGTATGTTAAATATTTACTGTTTTAAAAATTATATAATATTTACTAACAATCTCTATTAATTTTTGTAGTACCAGCAGCTACAGTTAGTCCAACATGTGAACCCCCGCAAAAACTAAACTGCGCCCCAGGACAAGTGATGAAATTAGACACCAAACCAAACGGCTGCCAGAAATTCATCTGCCAATGCAAGCCACCAGAGCAATGCGACCGCATCGACCTCTCCCGCGACGAAACCATGGAAGACGGCATGGTCAAAGAAGTCGACGACTCGGGATGTTGCCCCGTGGTCAAAAAAGTCTGCAAACCCGACACTTGCAGCAAACCACCGAAATGCGAAGAATTCCACAAGCTCAAAGAAACGGAACAACCCGACAAATGTTGCTCTGTGTTTACATGCGAAGCACCGCAGAAATGTATTGTTGATTTGAGTTACACGGCTGGGGAAGAAGGTGGGGAAAGGAAGAGAAACAAATACGAAACGCAGACTGTGCTTAAGGATGTCGATGAAAAATGGAAGGATGGTCCTTGCAGGGATTGCCAATGCTACGGCTCGAATACTACAGGGTATCACTCAGTTTGCGCTCAAAAAGAATGCCCTGCAATCACCACAAATCCGGACTACAACGAATACGAGCTAATCGCCGATCCAGTCCACGGAGAATGCTGCCCAGAAATTAAGAGGGATGGTTGTAAGCACAACGGGAAGATTTATAATGTTGGGGAAAAGTGGTTTGGAACTGATGATCATTGCACTAAAATGGAGTGTGTTGAGACTCCGGCTTATGGAATACAGAAGCTGACGCAAGTTATTAGTTGTGATGAAACTTGTGATTTAGGCTTTGAATATAAACCAGCTGCTGCGGATTCTGAGGAATGTTGTGGATCTTGCAAGGCCGTTGGTTGTGTTTGCGATGGAATTATTAGGAATGTGGGAGAAGAATGGACTTCACCTGATTTCTGCACTAAGTTCGTGTGTTTGAATTTGAATGGATCTGTAAGTATTTTCATACGAATTATTTATATTAACAAATAATATTTAATGAAATGTTCAGCCATAATTCATCTAGCGTATGGATAATTAGTGATGGCCAAAAGATGGCACTTGCGTCGTCTTTAATTTATTATAATAAATAATAATTATAATTTCTATAATCATAACATCTTTTAATTTGTATTATTACAATAATCGATTCTTTAATGACATTCATATTTTTACTTTGCGCAATTATTTCAATAATTTAAAGTCTTCTTAAGTAATTTGTTGTTACTAATTATTGAAACATTTTGTATCCGTGCGAAGTTAGCCACGAATTTTGGTGCATTTACCACACATTCGAAGATGTTTCAGCATAATTTATTTTATTTATTTTCTAAATTTTATATAGCGTAGAAGACCTTAAAGAATTCAGGATAATTTAATTCGAAAATGTTTCACCGCGGGTTAAATGAGAAATTAATTAAACATATTCCTTAAAGAAGTTAAATGTAGACTAAGTTAAAAAAATGTTTGAAAAAAATGATATATTTCCAAAGTCAGTCATAAGAACAATTTCTTCATCTTAGCTTATTGCTAGTAGTCTTAGCACCTACTCAGAGAAAGAGTATGTGTTTTAGTTATTTTTTTATTTTTTCAGGGCTGAAAATAAGAACAATGTTCAATATCAAAAATGATCACTTTAGGAGCACTTTAAGTTGCACTTCTTTCTTTTGGCTTGTTGTTGGTAGCCTTAAGAACTCTTTATAAAAAGAAAATTTGGGCTATATATATATATTAGTTATTTTTCATCTAAAATTTCTTTGTTGACCCCGTATCAATAAATTAAAACTTGGTTTATTCCTTTCTTCACTTTTTATTTACACGTTAGATGTACATTTTGTTCACAATGTGAACATTATTAATAACAAACTATTCTTAAAACTAATAGTCCGATATATATATATATATATATATATATATATATTACATAAAAGGGATTATAGAAAAAAATTGAAAGTAATTGACCTCGTAATTCACTAAAAATAAAGTCAAAACTGACTACTTTACGCTTACTTTAAGTTCAATTCTTCAATTCTTTATCTTGGCTTGTTATTAATAGACTTAGGGACTGTTTAGAGAAAAAAATATTTTTGATATGTATTTTAGTTATTTTTAATGATTTTTTCTCTCCTCCATAATTGACTTAGTTCAGAACAATGTTCAAAGGCAAAAATACCTACTTTAGGCGCACTTTAAATTTTATATCATTATCTTAACTAGTTGCTAGTACTTTTAGAAACAATTTGGAGTATGCGTTTTAATTATTTTTTATATTTTTCTATGACCCGAGAACTGACTATATTTAAGAACAATATTCAAAATAAATAAATGGCCACTTTAGGCGTACCTTAAGTTAAATTTATTTAACTGAGATTGATCTTAGTAGTCTTAGGATGATTTATTTAGAGAATACATTAGTTACATGAGTACATTAATTTTTTTATGATTCTTTTGTCGACTTCTTAATTGATCGATTAAAAAATAAATGTACAAAATAAAACTTGACTACTTAAGCCGCTCAATAGTTCAGGATTTTGTTTACTTTTTACTAAAAACTTCTTACAGAGAGAAAGCACGATTTCCAAATAAAAGCTGCATATATTCTTCAAATCAGTGGTCTTAGTTTCAATAAAGAATTGTTTGCTCTTGACAGAAAACGGCTGAGAGCCACTGGTCTAGAGTGTACTTATAAAATAGAACAAAATATAGTATGATTTAAATGTTGCATTTAAACTCATACTTTTAATTAAACGTTTCGTATGTCATTTAGAGATGAATATAGAAAATTAAACTTTATTTCAAATACACAATGGTTACACATTTTCTAAAAAAAACAATTTTATTGAATTGATTGTTTTATTAATAAATAGTATTTCGCAATAATTTTTATTAGTATTTTTGTTAATTATTTATTAATTGTTTTAGATGCAAGTGCAATCGGTCAAGGTTGTGTGTCCGACAGTCCCAGAAGAAGCACTGAACGAATTCATGTATGAGTTTATTCCCGTTGAAGGAGAATGCTGCAAGAAACACAAGATGACTGCTTGTTTGTCTGACAATGAAATTCATAAAGTAAGTGACTTATTACAAGAATATTGAACAGGTTAAACGGAAGTATATAAGAAAAAGCATAATGAAATTCTTAATGTAACATCAATATCTTAAACTAAATAATTTATTTTAAGTCGGAATTTTATATAATTATAGTCACTGCAAACAATTATTTATTTAACTTTAAATTGTTGTGTCTGTTAACTTTACAAACCAACTATTCTATATTCAACCTCTTGCATCACAGGCTTTGTCAGTATACATCGCTTCTATATATCGAGCGTATAACAAAAATCGACGACGAGCTTATTTTAAATTAATTCTGATATATTTTTTAGTAGTATAAATTTTTTTCAATTACAATAATTCACAACTCATTTTTTTTTAAATTAACTTAATTACACCAGAAAATCGGAAACACGGTTTGAACAAAATCATCGCAACTATGTCAGTTACATCTCCTTGAAATGTGTAATGTTGTGTTTTAAAGCAGCAATGGTTGTTGGTTTTTTCTTATAAATAAGTGACTTCACATACCTTCATAAAACATAGTATAGTATTATACTATACTATTTCGCACGATGTTGGTAGCAAATCGACTGCGCTAAAACGTGAGATTAATTGCTCACGAAACTCCGCTCTCAATTGGCTTATGGTATCGCGTGGTGTGGTACCGTCTTCTTAAAAACACATGTCAGCAAAGTTCAATTCTTTCATTTTGGATACAAAAAAAATGACAATCGAATGACATGTAGCTCCGTCCTGTTGAAACCACATGTCAGCAAAGATCAATTATTTCATTTTGGCTAAAAAAAGTCCCTGACAATCGAATGGTACATTGCTCCATTGACCTAACGTTGCTTTCATCGTCGTCTTTGAAGAAGTACCGTTCCATAATGCCTCAGGGCCATAAACTGCATCAAACAGTGCATTAGCAACTCGTCGGACCAATTTGGCAATTGTATTTATTTACGTACACATTGATCCAAAAATGAGCTGAAGACAATTTTTCTACAAAAAGGGATCTTCATCTAGCTGTATTTTATATGGCTTCAACCCGGAGGTCCATACATAAAATCTCCCAGGAGGTCGAATAACATGAATCCAATTTCTGCGATTGATGACAGATGGATATATCTCGATCTTCATTAACACTGTTGGGTACTTCAATAATATTCTTCTCGGTACGCACTCTACGGATACGGGTTGGTGATTTGATGTCCAGTTGAGTGAAAATGGTGCGAAACTTGGTGACAATGGCTTGAATACCCTTCTCGGTGCATCGATTATGAATTATGAAGACCATAAAATGGACGTAATTTTCAAACACAATTTTCACAGAACACGGATTTTGATAATGAAGCGTTGTTCTTTTGCAAGTCTGTTCGTTGTAAAATGGCAATCCAAACTGAGCATGTGTGGCTCTGACACATGTCATGAATCAGGCGTTAACTGTCGAAAATTTGACACTGAATGAAGAACCAAATAGCAAAAAAATCACTCACTATATAGTTTCAGGTTATCCTCTCCACATCTATTATTCTTTTCAAGTATTACAGATGTTCCAATCTTATTATTCCCATACCGCTTATATACATGCATCCTACCATATCTTTTTTATCCAAAAATTCTCCCCAAATATATCTTTCTATATTCTTCATCATAACCACTCTGCTACCATTTTCATCAAAAACATAACCGACTTATTTAAATCCTATCACAAGCTCTACTTTCTCACCTAACCATCAACGTTTTTCTTTCATCCATATTCCATTCACTTCATCTTTTTAACATTCATATTAACATTTGATTTTCTATTCAGAAGATATTTTTTAAGTCTATCTTCATTTCGTTTAGCCCACTCATACTCTTTGTAAACATCACACTATCATCCGCTCTAATCTTACTTGCTACCCATGATTACTCCTGTTACGGGGTTGCTTTGTTTGTTGCGACCACGCAACTATCGAGTAGCTCAGTTTCTTGAAAATTGATGTGAATAAAAAAAAGGTTCTGACCTTTTTTTACTGCAAATTCGCCTCGGCTCCTCTCGGTATGGAAATACCGACTACTACTACTTGTGATTAATAGGTTTGTTTATAGAAAAAAAAAAAAAAAACTAGCGTGGTTTGACTATATATATTCGTCAATTTTACAAGTATAGTACAAATTAAACCAATGTACAAAATAAAAATGAATGTATGTTTGTAAAGAAATTGAATTTAATTGAATTTAGAGAAGAACAAAATATGTTTACTTGTTGCTTGTGTTGCGACTGATTTTCGAATCTGACCGTACACAACCCAATTCACAACTTAGCATACCTAATCTTTTCAAACACTTCTTCATCACTTTTCTATCAGCGAGTAATAAGCCGTATTCAGATCTACTAACAACAGTTATACTTTTCATCTTCTGTATAACTCTCTTTATCAATCAGCCAGTCCAACGTAGCTATCTGTTCCTCAATTGATCGTCCTCTCCTAAATTCAACCTGGACTTTTGGTATTATTCTTTTTTATCTCTCCTTCCAGTATTTCCTTCATCATCATCATAGTTATCTAATAGAGATTATCCATAAATGTGATCCTTCTGAAGTTGTTCATTCTCAATTTATTTCTTCCCATATGCACTATAATTCCTTCCATCTGCTCCGTTGGAAAATCCACATCCCCTCTTCATATATCATTCGGTATGGTGAGAATTTGAGTTTTCCCTCCAGCACTGCAAATTTTGCATGCCTCAGCCTTTATGTTATCCGGCCCTGCCACTTTTCCATCTCTAATCTTCCTTATCGCCCCTCCTACTTCCACTCTAATATCCTTCGTTCTTTTAAACCGTCTCCTAATATCAATCCCTACTTTCTTTCCCTTCAGTTCCTAACAACTCCTCGTCACATCTATCGGATCATAAGCCGTTTTCAGATCTACAACCACTTTTCCTGTTCTGTACAACTCTCTATCTGCTTCTCAATTGATCGTCCACTCCTAAATCCAGGCTGGACTTCTGGTATTATTCGTTTTTCTTCTATCTCTCCGCTTTAATTCACTTTTTCATCTTTAATTCTCCTAAACGCCCCTTCTACTTCCTCTCTAAAGCCTTCCATTTTATTAAACCATTTCTCACTATCAATCTCCCTTCTTTCTCCTACTTAAGTCCCTAACAGGTCATCGAAATATGTTTTCCACATTTCAATTACAATGTTGTGTATTTTTGGTGAATATTTTTGATATTATTTTCTTTATGGAAGTCCACGGCCTTTTTCATATCTTATTTTCCCAACCATCTCATCCTTAATACATTTTCTTTTCTTTCCTCTCTATTTTTCTGCATACCTCGTCAAACGTATATTTTGCAATTCTCATGCCTTCTTCTTTCCCCTTGCTCCTATTTTAGTATATTTTTTTTCCTTCTAGGAAATATTCAATTTATATTTTCTATTACTTGACCACACCATTAAGTTAACATTATTTAAGCTCTTATGTTATTAATAGTTGTATTAATAGACGAATTAATCTCAAAATCGTTCTTTTTCTTAATACAAAAAATATACAATAAGAGTCCTCAAAGAAGGAAACCACACTCATCCATAACAATAGGTTTCAAAATTGGAATCGTTTTAACAAGTTAAATACAAAATTTTATATCAACTGTTCGGATTATTTAACTCAATAATCATTACTATTGCAAGACTGCTATTTACATGAAATTAAACGATCAATAAACAGAAATAAACAATAAAATTATTTCAGGTTGGTGAAGTCTGGCCATCTCCAGATGGAAACAAATGCAAAACTGTCAAGTGCATCGAAAACAACAACGGCGAACTACAAAAAGTCGAGAGCATCGAGACGTGCAACAGAGACTGCCCCAAGGGTTGGGATTATTTCGAATCGAGCACAGGATGTTGCGGAGATTGCGAACAAATCGCTTGCGTCGTTGGAGATGAACTTAAGCGACCCGGAGAGAACTGGACATCCCCAGATAACTGCACAACGTTCAGCTGTGAAAAATACCTCGATCAATTCACCGTTAATAGTTTCAAGGAGTCTTGTCCAAACATTGAGGATTGTCCCGAGGAGAATGTTTACGAGAAGGGTTGTTGTAAATATTGTAACATGACGACGTTGTCTCAGGGAGAGTGTATGCCTGAGGAGATTAATGCTGCGAAGAGTATTGGAATTATTACTGCTGAAAGACAACCGCATGGAAATTGTGTGAATAAGGAGGCCCTTAAAGGATTCACCGAGTGTGTTGGAACTTGTCATTCTTCTACATTCTTTAATATCAGTAAGTAACGATTTTTTTATTTTTATAAATACATTTTCAGCATTGTTAAAAATGAAATGTGCCTTTCACTACTTAACGGTAGAATTATGTTGCAACAGACAAAAGTAATCAAATAGAAAGTGTTTTTGGCCTTACGTATACGTGAAATTTACCACTAGAATATTTAGTAGATAGTGACCAAAGATATTAAAATTCTGTAACTTTTCTTCACTTTGTTTATTAGAAAAACCAAATGTACATTTCAATAACGACGTCAACATTATTAATGGAAAACAGTTGGTATCTGTTCAATAAAAAATAAGTGTTGATTTTTAAAATTTCTGAATGAAATGTATTTAAATAAAAGCAATTATTTGTTTAAATAAATTCCAAGTATTATTTTTCTTTCAAATCATTTAATGATAAATATTTATTTTAATTTCTACTGTAGTTAATAAATACAATATAAATTTTAATAGCTGATCGATGAGAGTGATAATTATTGAAAGTTCATAATGAGTATACATTCAAACAATTTCTTTTCCATTATTGATATAAAGAAAACACTTAACTTTTTTATACCACTTTTATTTTACTGACTAGTTTCAATTACACGGTAATCATTATCAAACTTAGTTTTCTTTATATCAAAATTGAAAATGTACCACGAAGTGAACGCCTCCAAGATCCAAGAATTAATTCTTTTCCATTACTTTAAGTTTTCCTGTGTAAATTCCTGTGAAGTTTAATTAAAAAAATATTCTGTACTTGAAAAACATAAATCCATTCTCAATATTCTGCAAATTATTGTCATTTGTTATTTAAAGCTTATTTTAATTAATAATTACTTAATTATTGCAAAATTTAGTAATTTTGGCAATCTTAAAGATTTTTTTGTATTGCGATACTTTTATCTCAATCACCAATACAATCCTTTTTTTTCATTTACAGAGAAGGGACAACACGAATCTGTGTGTAAGTGCTGTCAAGCCACTGAATTCACTCCTCTCTTGGTAGAGTTAACCTGCGAAGATGGTTACAAATTCAACAAACAAGTGACTGTGCCGAAAACGTGTAACTGCGAAGGGTGCGGAAGCAGTAAATTGACGAAAAGCCCGATTAAAGGGAGAAGTCCTATTGTACAATGAGAAAATAATAGAATTTAAATGATTTTTTGTAGTGTAAATAAAAAATAATAATAGAGATTTGTTTTTGTAGTGTAGATAGAAAAAAAAATAAAGATTTGAATTTGCTGAAATGTGTATACTAATTTCATTTCTCGTACTTAATTGCCCAATATATTGATAAGTTTGTTCTATATTCATTTTAGCTCAACTTCATCAACTCTAAATTTATTTAATTCTTTCAGAAAATTGATAACTTATGAATTGTATGTTATGATAAGAGAAATGGGTGAAAGTTTTAAAAAATTGAAAAAATCGTGGCTGTGCTATCGTTTTTCCCTTATATTTAGATTTTCTTATATCTTACATTTTCCAAAATACCCATAAGCTGCTTTGAAATTAAAGCACAAACAGTATAAATATATAATTCCATAAAAATTGCAAAATCTAGTCGGCCAGGACTACATCTATCAGCTAGCATAATGTGGTGATTTCAAAACAGTCTGTCCTCCCATTGTAAACCAAGATATCTTATATATACAAAGTGTTTCTAAATTGATGCGAAAGATTATAAAGGGTGATTTTTAGCAAAAATTAAGGAGGTCTTTTATATATTTTTTTTTCTTTCCTCAAAACCCCTTTCTTTTTAAGTTAAAGTTAAGAAAAAAAGTTTTTATTTCATATATCTACTATAGAACAATTTAGAAGAATGAATCATAATAAATTAAAGACGACGCAAGCGCCACCTTTTGTCATCACTAGTTATCCATACGCTAGATGAATGGTGGCTGAACATTTTATTAAATAGAAGAATGAAGTTTAACATACCACTGTTCTTCACAAAATGGTACTTTTTCGCGATTTTAACCCTAAAATATTTTTATAAGGGGATGAAAAAATTAATCCAAATAATAATTTTAAATTTAATTTTTTTAAATTGAATTAAATGAAGGTATTCAATCTACAACTTTTCTGTCTCTTGATATTTTCTCCTAAAATTGTTAGTTTGATCACAAAAAAATAGAAGAACCCATTTCCATTAGCACGACCATATACAAAATGCAAGTCTGCCTTTTCAGAGTTTGAGTAGTTTGCCATTTTATTTACTTAAGTAATAAATCAATTTTTGTTGGCGAGAGATTATAAAATAACACCTACAAAATTACAACATTAAAAATATTTGTTATTATGGCGCGAGTCTACTTGATATTTCTTAACAAATAATAACCAATCTATCAGTTATGACAAATGAGCCTATGTATGATTTTATTTTTTCTTATCAAATTAACAATTTTATGAGAAAATATCAAGAGACAGAAAAGTCGCAGATTGTTTCCCTCCATTGAAACCAAATTTTGAAATAAAAAATGGAGATGCATTAAAAAATTCTGATGCAAACTATTATTGAGGTTGATTTTTTCGCGCCCTTGTAAAAATATATTAGGCTAACAAAAGTTATCAAATAATGCCATTTTATGAGGAACAATTGTATGCCAAATTTCATTCTTCTAAATTGTTCCACAGTAGATATATGACATAAAAACATGTTTTCCCTTAACATTAGAGGGCTGTAACTTGGAGGGGAAAGGGTTATGAAGAAAAAAATATGTGATAGACTTCCTTAATTTTGCTTAAAAATCACTCTTTAAAATCTTTCGCATCAATTTATAGACACCCTGTATATATAAGATATCTTGGTTTACTATGGGAGAACAACAGAGAAGACAAACATCGGGAAGCCTTACACCAAATTGTAAACAGTTCAACCGGCAACTGGTTATACACAGGGTATTTCTAAATTGATGGGAAATTTAGAAACACCCTGTATATAACCTGTTGCCGGTTGCCCTGTTTACCATTAGGTGTAAGGCTTCCCGATGGTTGTCTTCTATTTGTCTGTTCTTTACCTAAATTTGATTTATTTTTACACAATTTCTCAGCTGTGTTCTACTGTACTTCTCTTTTTTCAGAACCATACCTATTTAATCATTCTAGGAGGTTTTCTTTGGTCTGCCTCTCTTTTTCTTTTTTTCCTTTAACTCTGCCTGGACTGCCTCATTTCTAATTGTCTCGCCTGATAATTCCTTTGACTCTTCTAAGGAATTTCATATCAATGGCTGGCATCTTGCTTTGTACTCTATTTGTTAGTACCCAGGATTCACTACCACCAAGATATTTTACTCTTCTAAAATAGGAGTCAGATAGATCATATCTACTTCACCATTAAGAGAGGCAAACTACGACCCCTAGATGTGGCCAACTAAAAATATATTTTGCGACTTCTTAAAAGGGAAAGGCTTTCCATTATATTTTGGCCTATTTGGCATAAAACTAAGTCATCACCCTGATGTTACTGAATCCCCATCAGTAAATTATAAATGTCAAAATTCCAAATGAACTTGATTTTTTCTTTTAGTCAGTAAGAGCTTACACATCCTATCATACATGAGGGGATTATGGAAGAGATGCAAGGATGTATTTTTCAAACAATATTATTTTATATCCCAAAATATCAAATAGATTGAAACAATTCAAAAGTAAACATGGATCAAAGAAATAAAAATAAACAATTATATAAACACGCACGTTTTAATAAGAATTAATGATACATATACATAAAAAAAGACTACTTAAAAACTACACAATGACGTTGGTACTATTCTACAATGACACGTATGATCGGTGACGATAAAAATACATCATACTTTTTGGATTAGGTCTTTAACATGAAGAAATTATATCGGGCGTTGTGAGAAGAAGATACGAAAATATAACAATTATATATAAACACACGTACGTAAAATTAAAGATGCAAATATTAATATCAACTCAAACGAAAATTCATATAAGCATAGATTTATTTCTTATTTATTAAATTTATTTTCTATATTAAAAGCTAGAAAATTTATTATTATTATTATTTAATTAAATAGATTATAAATATTTGCTTTCTGTAAAATATTTGTGTATTTAATTTTGTATACTTTATACCTGAGAATTAATTTCGGCAGTTTTTTGTTTGTTATTTTTGTACGTTAGTTACTTGAGCTTAATTTTATTTTTATAATTTTTAATTTGTAAACTTACGAAACGTTTCACAGTAGATATAAGCAATTCGTAATACAAGAATGATATACAATATAGTGGAAGGTTTTGGATAAATACTATTAATGAAAGTTGATCATTTAAGATAATTGTAAGAGCTGATTAATTGTGTTGTTACTTCTGATCATAAATGGAAGAGCAAATAATGTCGCAAGAATAATTGAACTTCATCTGTTTCATTATATAGTTTGAATGTATACTTGTTGTTAAATGAAGACAATTTATTATTAATAATAAGAATGGATTATTGGTTTCTTGAATTAATTACTAATCTGGCACTTGGTGAAACATATTATTTCTAATATTTACTATTTAAATATCAAAATACTAACTAAAAATGCTCAAATTCCATACAAAATATCATTAAATATGAAGTCTTATTTATACACCCATCTTATAAATATATATTACACTATCTAAAGTAATTTAAACGAAATACACTTGGTATTGTTTCACAGGCTAAACTTTATTCCGACTAGTTTCAGTTTATTATACCATTTTCAAAGGATTAAAGTTTAATCTATGAAATAATACCAAGGGTTCTTTATATTGGTTGTTGGAACTTTAAGAATTTAAATAAAAATATATGACATATATATATATTTTTTTAATTAAATAAAAATATATGACATATATTTTTATTTAAATAATACCAAGTGTATTTCCTTTAAATTACTTTACATAATGAATTATTGGATGTAGCATATAAGAAAGGAAAAATATAATCTATGATTATTAATTAATCATCTGATGATTTGTGAAACAAACAATTATTTCAATTAATATATATTTAATCATGTTTCACCAAGTGATTAATGAGAAAATGGTTGAAGACAATTTAATGAAACTTTCCTGGACAGAAAGCCCAGACAGATTAACACCTACATGTATTGTAATTATTTATGTTATATTGTTAAAATTATCTGTATAGTCTGAATAAAGATGTGTGTATATATAAAATTTTCCTGTCGTTGTAGTTGATCCTAAACAAGTATCTGTTTATTTTATTGATTTTTTGCTGTTCTATCTTTTCTACAGTTTACTATTAATCTAATACTGTAAGAAATCCAAAATGATTAATTAAAATCCACAATATTTAAATATTATAAAAATGATATATTTTCAGCAACAATTTCATTATTTTTAAAAACATAGTAAGATGTATAAAAATGATACGTTTTAAGCAACAATTACAAACTTCAAATTTACACGAGAATTAAAAACCTTTGTTAATATGTACTGAATTACCTAATTTCGGCAACAAATTCATACTTCAGATATACACAAGAATTTAAAACCTCTCTGAATATGTACTGAATTACATACTGGCTTAAACAAATTTAAGGTATTAAATCCTTTACAAAATCCGCTGTTAGTATCACGACAGATTTTATTTCTTATTAATATTTCTCACATTAGACCTAATCGAATCAAAAAAATCCTTAAACACTATTATGTACAAAACCTCCTCAATTAAACCTCGCCGACGAAGAAACGAAGTAAATAAATTAAGAAATTACAGACCAGGACGATCAATCACATATACAATCAACTAGACTGCTAATAAAAAAATAATACATGTACAAAAAAATAATAAGTCATAAATTAAGTCTTCGCTTTCTGAAACAAAACAAAATGGAAAATAATAACGGTGTCTATTGTCGTTTCTTGTCGTCGCCCGTTCTACTCTTTTCTGTCAGGCAGGGCTTCGCGAAGCTTTCGTGGTCTTTGGTGGCTTTCGGAGCTGGTGAAGCAGCGGCAATCGCTTTGTTCGGTTGTTTCGGGTTGTTCGTGTAGGCTTTCTTGTAGAAGTCGCTGAAGAGGTAGTAGAAGAAGATGGCGTTGGGGAGGGTGATGAGGACGGACATCCTGGGGTATCCGCAGTCGTAGAAGAGGAGCTGCATGGAGTGGATGAAAGCGATGCAAAATTGGACCTGAAAAGGAAGTAGAATGAACAAAATGTTTGTTATATTGTATTTTGTTAATAACTAAGGCATATTTAAGATATTTGTTGGTGAGTACGTGAAGTTTCTTGATATAATGAAGAAAGGAATAAAATATTACTACATTATACTAAGGCATATTGTTTATCAATTATATAAAACATTTTAATCTATGTTTGTATAACACTAGATTTTTTTTTACTCTAATCAGATGTATAATCTACAATAAAAATGTATATACAATTATATTTTACTAATTGTTAAGGCTTCTATTTTGTTATACATTGCTGTTCGTTTCATGAATACACTTTTTAACTTTGTTTGCATAACTGAAAATTATTATGGCTATAATCATTAACTGTTAGTTTGGTAATGACGTCGAAACTAGTCACTAAATAAATTTCAGTTATGCAAGCAAAGTTAAAAAGTGTTTTATTTAATAAAATTATATGCTATTTGTTACTATCACTAGGGTTTAATATGACTGAATTTTTCTACATGGATGGGAAAGCAGTTTGTGTCGCCTTATGTTGCTAATTACACCATCCAAGGAGGCGGTTGTTTTCTTTGCACTTCCTTCCAGGCCGTCTTAACTATCTTTGTAGATTTTTAATTTTGACGAGCTGACCTCATCCATGAAATCGAAGTCAGATTTGTCATCCACAATTGGATATATTTCCTTACATTCTCGGGCTCGTCTTAAATTTCTGATTACCTTTTTGTGTCTTTAGTTTCAAAATTTTACACTTTTCATTATCAAAATAAAATCAAACTTTTAGTTTGATAATGACAAGTTAGTAAGAAAAGTATACAATTAAATTCAAGAAAAATAGTATGAATTTTAATATTTAAATTACTAGGGAAGTTTAGGTGCCCATGGCATAGGTTTATGAGTTTTATTTTATTTGAATTTATTCTGATGCGCCACTTCGTGAACCATGTCTGCGCATCACTAGTCAATGCTTGAGACTGTTTAGTGTTTTTTGGGGAACAGCACTAGTACTGTCAGCATCAAAAGCGGACATGACAACGGATTTAGATATAAAGGGGCTTAGTTGTCATGAACAATGAAATACACCATAGGAAAAAGAGTGGAACGTTGTGGTATACCTGGCAGTGGAATGAAGGATTGGGAAGTATGAATTTTGGCACGGACGAGTAGAAATCCACATTTCTAAATATTATAAAAATGATATATTTTCACCAATAATTTCACACTTCAGATTTAAATAAGAAATTAAAACATTTGTGTATATGTAGTGAATTACATATAAATGTGTGATAGGTTGGAATTAGTGCCTAAAGAATTGCACTTATACATTTCGATTCCAGAGCGAGTCACAAGCTTTTTGAATTATTGAACACCACCTTCTACGTGAATAGTTTTAGAGCTTGATGTGAGGATCGCCAACTGAAGGGTTATTGCTTTTTGTTCTATAAAACCAAATTGGTAGAGGTGGATTTGTTATTAGATATGAGATGTTATTTCTATCAATAATTATTTATCAAGTAGCAGAGACACAATTGAAAACTTATGTGGCATCGTTTCATGTTTTACGTATGCATGAAATAATACCACAGTTTCAATAATTTAGTATTGTTTGAGGTTGACAAAGGAAGTTGAATATTCGAAGATATATTTATGGTTTCAGGAAAAGATTTTAGGATTGATCTGTTGATAGTATTTATCTGCTATGACCTGTATAAGCATAAAACTTTTACCGAGATCGATGCCTTGAAGTCATACATTCTGGTTTCCCAACAAATTACCAAAACAGAACCTACTAAATATACAGGCCCGGATGTTGGACTGGGGAAATCGAAATCTGGTTAGAGTCAAAGCGATAGAATTTATTCGCCTACAAACTCTCGTTATGAAAACATATGCCGTTCATAATCTTTTCTTTGCCTAATTTGGAATTTTATTTTCAACTAAATAAATAAATTTAAAAAAATCATCATAAGTCTTTAATTTTTTAATATTATTTATATAATTTAGATTATTTATCATTTTGTATGCAGTTAAAATAATTGTTATAATTTAACCCGTTTGCGTTAAAGCAGTTTGCGAGACGAGCAGGCGCTCCAAGGCCAGGCATATGTATGCATCTGGAAATCCTTCCCACTCTGACATTCCAGCCTGTATATTTTGTAGGCACTGACCAAAATAATTCCTACATTCGATTCAAAGGACTTGATGATAATGGTGGTGTCAATTTATGTAGAGGCAATTGTTAAAAATGACGGAGCCAAAATTTTGAAAATGATGGACGTTGAAGACGAAGTCGGTAAGCTTTTAGTCCAATTCTAGCAACCTTAAGACGATTAATTCGAGATGAAATTACGGGTGTTGTAGTTTTAGCTGAGCCCTTTTAGAACAAGTATCTACTTATCTACCCGCTCGACTGAAGCTTCCACCAGATTCGATGGTTTTATTTTTCCTACCGAAAGGTCGTTGTGCATTTAGGTAAAATTGCTGGAGATACCACAGGCAGATGGCGGAAATCGTCGTATAGTTTGTTATAGCTGTCACTAATTTTGATTAAAGAATAATTTTGAGTTGATCAAAGTGGAGGAAAAAGTAGGAGAAAAGTTGGATTGTACTGTTCCGGCGAAAGGTTTAATAATTGATAAGACGATATCACATCCTAAAATTCTGAAGAAAAGAATGTTAAATTGGCTATACTTAGGTGTTCTAAAACCGATGATCACGCATTTTGTGGATATTACCAGTACTGAGTATGAACTGTGAATTACAAGGATTTAAGAAAATATAAAAAGGAAAAGTTTGTTGATGTGGTGAAGTTAATTAGTTTAGAGTTATAGGATTCTTTGACATATTTGGCCATTTATACACTGAGATGGCGCAGCATAATAAGATTATTGAAACTACTTCGGCAATTTGTCAGTGGGGATTATAACGATAAGTCGAATAATCGGTTAGGAGGGAGTGTACTTGCTCCTCGATATATGCCTGGGGATGTGCGGAAAGCTCCTGTTATCCTGCGTTCAGGTATGTCGTCTCTAAAAGTTTTAGATTACTTTTCTATACTAATACATTTAGTATTAGTATAGACAACGACGACGTAGCCAATCTTAGATTATATTATCGTATTTATTATTTTCTTGAGGCTTCCTTGGTTCGCCCTCATTGAGTGTGGCTTATTACCTTAAGTTGTTTGAGGATCAGTTGTTGTCATCATTTTGATATGTTCGTCCCATATTAATTTTCATTCGATAGCAAGGCCTAGGAATGTTGTTTTTTCTTTGACTGATATTGGGATTGTTTCTAATAATATTGAAGGCTCATTGTGCTGCGTTCTTAGTTTACAGAACTGAATGTTTGCTTTTGTTTAAGAAATTTGCAGTCTTCTTAATACGAAGTTTTTATTTATGGTGTTGGTTTTCATGCAATACTGTATCTATGTCGTTTCATAACCGTCCAGTTTTCAGAATAACGTGATCGTCTACGTAATGTGAGGATGTTACACCTTGAGGTGTCTTCTATGCCGTTGATTGCGATTGCAAATAATGTAACGCTCAAAACAGATCCTTGAGGGACACCATATTCTTGGGAGAAAAAGTCTGAAGTTGAGTTTCCTATGCTTGTTCTGAATGATATGTTTTCTAGAATGGACTTTATAATCAGCGAAAGGTGTCCTTTCAGTTCTCACTTTTTTAACGTTTGAAATAAACCCCCCCCCCTCCAGGTTCTATTGTAAACTTGTTGTTAGTCAAAGAATGGTTTTAGTTTTTTTCGCTTGCTCTACGCAAGAAAATTGTTTGCGAAACACTCATTTGTATTTACATATTAGTTATGTTTCTTCAAATACTGTAGTCAATCTTTTGTTTAATATTTTTTCAAAGATTTTCCCAAAGTTTGAGATGAATGAGATGTGCCTGTAGCTCTTTGGGTTTTCTGTAGCTTTGTCCCGTTTCACAATAGGGATTATTGATACAGCTATATTTAGGAAAAGATAGTGAAAGTCTCAAACACAATATAATAACCTGATAAAATTAAGAGAATGAAATAATAAACATTGAAATTGACGGAAAATCCGTAGAAAGGGAATAATGTTATAAATACTCAAAAACAGTTGGTGGATGCATCTACAAGATAGATAGGTAGATCCTGACAACATAGAAAAGGAAAAAGGATAATCCACGATTACGTGGAATGAATAAATAGGTAGTGCATGAATAAATAGGTTATTCATTTTACGTATTCGAGGATTATCCACGTCGTGAAAAAATAAAAAAAAGATTGAAGGAGTATTGTAGACATAAATAAAAGATAACATAAAAGTTAAGAATTTAACTGTAGAGACAATTAGCATTGACAAAATAAAAAATAGCTAAAAATATGACCAAGAAATATTTACTCAAATTATGTATATTTTGTTAATCATAGAAAAAACGATATATTCACATTGTCATAGTTATTTAAAATCAGTTAAATAAAAAGAATTCGAAAATAATTAATATTTTTTTCGCGCTTTATCTACTATGAATAATCTATTAATTATTTCAAACTCCGTTTTATTTACAATTAGATAAAAACACAAAAATATTTTAGTTTCACTATTATTTATTGTAGAAACACTGCTACAATTGTTTCGCCAACACAGTGGCATCATCAGGCAGATGATTAATGATTTAATTTAATTTATATAGTTTGTTGTTTGATGTTAATTTAGAATATCGAAATCAATTAACATCAATAAAACACTTTAACTTTGTTTGTATAACACACTATATAGTGTGTTATACAAACAAAGTTAAAGTGTTTTATTTGATTGAATTAACATGTATAACGAAGTAGAAGCCTCCACAGTTCATAATTCAATTAACATCATTAACTGTAGAATCCTTATTTTCTTAAAAGAATATTAAATGTCAATGACTGAATTTCTCATATTTACAAAAGGAGTCAGTGATTATTTTTTCTTTCAAGATCTTGTACTTTAACATGGTTATTTAATCATAGGAGGGTCTATTTTTAAATAAATTACATCATTTAAAATCAGGTAATTTCCATGGAAAGCAGTTTAAGTCATATAAACGTACGCAAATCTATGTTAACATAATTAATAATTTATGAAGATTAACAAGTTTTTTTTGTGTTTCGTAAAAATTAAAATAAAAAAAAACTCTTCTTTACTAAATCAATAATTCAATTAATCTCTGTATAAAATTATTATTATTTTAAAAAATATCTTACCAATTGAAGGGTAGTGATGTATTTCTTCCACCAGAGGTATTTCTGAAGGGATGGTCCGAAAGCAGCCAAGAGATAGTAAGTGTACATAACAATGTGAACAAAGGAGTTGATGAATCCGATGAAAGTTCCGTGGCCTCCGGCGTAGTATTTAGTGCACACCCAACTGATGAAGGGCATGACAGTGTGATGGTACGTGTGGAGGAAAGTGACCTGGTTATCCTTCTTTCTCAGCACGAAGAAGACGGTGTCGAGAAGTTCGGAGATTTTCGCCAGGAAATAGTAGTAAACTACGGAGGCAACCTGAAATACGAATTAATTATGTTTTAGCAAATTTAGCTCAATTATGGAATTTATTGATTTATTTCAAGGAGATGCGAATTATATTAATCCATAGAAATAATGTATACAGGACGACCCATTTTAATTCATCCAGTGGAATATCTCTACAAATATGCATCGTACAAAAAATGTTTCAGACAAAAGTTTAATCGTTTTGTGGAGGACATCCGATGCTGAGAAAAAAAAAATGTTCACTGTCATCCATCATGGCGCGACAGAGGTGGTCAGATTTGAAATCTTAAATAGGAAATCAAATTTTGTTATTGCAGATTCAGATTCTACACCGAAAATTATAAGTTTTATTTGAGGATTTCTTCGAAATATCGCGCCATCTTTCAAGGCGCGGTATTTGCAAAGTTAAATTTAAACAAATGACGTTCATAGAGTGTAAAATATGCATCGTACAAAAAATCTTTTGGACAAAAGTTTAATGGTTTTCGGGGAGACAATCGATCCTGTAAAAAAATTTCTGGGAGCGAGAGAGGTGGTTAACTTTGAAGTTTTAAACACTACACCAAAAATTATGTTTATTTTATTTGAAATCGTAGTAGATAGCGTAGTTGTCGAAAAATAAAAAAAAAATAAGTCTGAATAAAAGGCGTCCAAAGAGTACGATGGCTCCTTATATAATTAAAAAAATGTAAAAACAGAGTACGGTGTCTACCCTTTGAACAATCTTTGTTTAGATTTAATTTTATTTTTGCGACTATTACGCCATCTATCACGAGTTCAAAAATATCTTCGGATAAAACCAACATAATTGTTGGTATAGTATCCGAATTTGCAATAAAAAAATATGAGATACTATTTAAAATTTATAAGTTGACCAGTTTCGCCGCCCCCGGGGATGGGAGCAAATTATTTTTAGAGATTGTCCCCTTCAAAACCATTTAACTTTTGTCCGAAACATTTTTGTGTACGATGCATATTTACACCCTATGAATTTCATTTGTTTGGATTTACCTTTGCAAATACCGCGCCATCTATCAAGATCTGAAAAATATTTCTCAAAGAAAACTTTTATAATTTTCGACTGAATATGCAATAAAAAATATGCGTCTCCAATTTAATACTTCAAAGTTAACCACCTCTATCGTCCCTTAGAGGTGACTCTGAATATTGTTTTAGTTCCCTTTTATTAAACTTTTGTTCGAAACCTTTTTTTGTACAATGCATAGTTGTCGAGATATTCCATTGGGTGAATTAAAATAGATCATTCTGATTATAACATCTTTATTTATATAAATTTACAAAATTAAATATTATTTACAATACATATGTTATAATTTTACAAAATTGCAATTAATAAATTATTGGGAATCGACAAATCAAAAAAAAAAAAAAAGAATAATTTTAAATTCTCGACTAGTTTCGGATTAAACTTGAAATTCCCTTGAGAGTAGGCCCATAACCCGAAACTGTACATTAAATAAAAATGATTTGAAATTATTATTCATTATTTTCAAATTATTTTTATTTAATCAGTGGTTTTAATATTTAAATATTCGTAGCTCATATTGTTTAAAATAAATATAAATAGATTATTAAAAATCAACAACTAGTTTTCATTTTATTCTATTATTATATATATTAATCTATATATTGTTAATTTCCATTTAATTTTAGCAATCCAACTTATTTATAAATGATTCATTTTGATTTATTTTAGCAAAATAATTCCATAATGATCCTGAGGATGTTTTTTTAGTGGTTTTTTTCAAAAATTTGAACAAATGCTGGAATCGAAATTATTTTGCCTGCCACACAATTAAATTAAATTAAATTTAAAAAAATCGATATATCTATTTATATAAATATAAAATGTAAATATCCATGGAAATTTTAATAAACTAATTTTTAAATTCTCTTGAAAATGGACTAATAATCCGAAACTAGTCGAGAATTTAAAGTTATTCAATTTAATCTGTGTTTAATTGTTTGATTGGTTGATTTATAATAACCTATTCATATTTATTTTATCTTTTTATTTAATTTATTTAAATATTGTGATCAAGTGAATGAATATTCTTTTTTACCGAAACTGTACCTTTTAAACGCCAATTTCGGAAAATAAAGGTTTGATTTTAGAAAAAGATATTTTAATTTCAGAAAATAAATGTTGAATTATATATAATAAGTACTTCAATATTTTCGTTGCAGATTGATGGGTTATTATGTTCCAGAGCTAAACACCCAGTAATATTATTTTACTCCTTAATTTATTTGTACGGATTTATTTTTGTAGGGTTTTATTATTTATTTTATGTTTTCCATTAAATCGAAAAAATAAATGTAACAATAAAACCTTAGCAGAAAAAACCGTACAAATAATTTTACAAACAAAAGCTTCTTCTTTTACATCCACGGAACGAAGTCCCGTTTTCTTAAGCAACTGTATGCGGTTTTAAATGAAACATCAATTATCTCACCTAATAATAATATTAATAATATCATTCAACTTCTAATGTCCTCTTTTTTGATTTTTTGCTTGCTTCACTAAATATTTTAAGACTAATATTTTTTTATATTGACCTCATTTTCTAACTTTACGTTTAAAGATGTATTGTGAAGTATTAAGCAAACTAAATAATACAAGGAATGGCATTCTGAAAATAATATTTCTGTTTCTTTAATTTTAATGAATTTACAAATTTTAAAATTTTTATGAAATTTACAAATAACCCACGTTTTTTGGACTTCCCTTTTCTTAACTAACTGTATGCAGTTTTAAGTTAAATATCAACTATCTTAGCTAATTGCATTCAATTTTCATTGTCCTTTGTTTAACTAAATATTTAGGACTAATATTATCATTATTGTTTTTATATTTACCTCATTTTCCATTATTTAACTTTATTTATTATCAAGTTTTAAGCAACTAACAATAAAAGTATTGGTACTGTGAAATTAAAATTTCCTTTTCTGATATTAAGATTGCGGTTTAGTAGAAAGAGATAGGTATATAGTAAAATGGAAAAAATCGTTCGAAAAAAGGGCCATTCTTTTGGAATTAATAATACGAATATGTATTAACATTTTTAATCTACCAAGTATAAAGTATCAGTCTAAAAAACATTAAATCGTTAATTTTCGTGTATTACGTCAATTTACTAGTTCAAGTTAGAAAAGAAAATTGTAAGATATAATGAAATTTGTAGGTCATGTCTGCTAAGTTATTTGAATACAGAATTTAGTGAAATCCTTTAAATTTCCATTGCTCAAGTTTTTATTAGCAAAAATATAATTTTAAATTTGCTATAAATTTGATGAATTTTCATTGGTTTTCATAATTATTTTTCCACACAAACTAAACATTAAAATAATTTTTAATTCATCTGATGAAATTCCTGCTTATTTTGAGATTACTTTAATGTATAATACAATATCGTTCATTAATAATAACAGCAATCTAACTCGAATTAGTGATTGCCAATATTTATATAGCTCTATCGTCTAAACCGCAGCCTTAAAATGTCGCTTTTTGAAATAAAATTTTGTTTTTGTTAAATTGATGTTTAATTTTCTGACTTTGTGGGTGAAAAAGTATTGTCAAGAATTATTCAATAATTTAAATAAGAATTATTTTATTGAACAAAAATTAAAACATTAATATATATTTTAAACTATAGTCACTAAAATAATTTCAAAGTTATACTACAGACACTTTGTAGTTATACAAAGTGAATCAGTGTTTTATTAGATCTTTAAATAATATATAATGAAGTATAAGCCTCTATAATCAATAGTTTTAATTGTTATTGTATTAGTATTATTTATTATTAAGATATATATATATACATATATTTAAATTATTTGATTTAACTTACGAAGATGGCGTGATCACTGTCTGAATAATCAACTGGTTCGCACCGCCAGCTGTATTTATCCCACCAGGCTTCCACTAAACCCTAAAAAAATAGAAATACAATTTGTAATTAATTCATATAAAATACGAAGGCCAAAAAAAGTATATGTTACTGCATATATAAAATTAGATAAAATGTTGTGATGTCTTTTAATTATTTTTAGTCTTTCTTTCATTTGCTTTAATACATATATTTGTTGAAATGGCTTCTGGTCGATGGTCCTTTCATCTGTTTTTATATTGTACTTGTACCTTGTACCTAAGTGTAGAAGTGTAGTGCACACTCCGTAATACCAGAACTCACTGAGTAGCATGTTTCCTTAAATTTTCTCCATTTATCCATTTTTTCTTCATTGGAGAAAATTTAAGGAAACATGCTACTCAGTGAGTTCTGGTATTACGGAGTGTACAGCTACGCACTACACTTAGGCCTCATTAGGTCCATTATGCTAGCTCCCGTAGATCACCCATCCACAGTTCAGCTATCCCAGCTTGTTTAGGTGGTCTAGTATAGCTGAAGTGGGTAGATCTCTTATATAAGCCATTTAAAGCCATTAGTCACCCAGTATGGATTCACTTATAATGCTGGGTATTCACAAAGAAAATGCCATGCAGTCTCGTCTTCCATGCTACACCCATTGCAAGATGGAGGTTCAACTATCCTCATCTTATAGAGGTGCCCGTTTAGTTTACAGTGACCAGTAAGGATGGCAGTTAAGTGCCTGAGGTTTCTCCTAATCAGTTGCAAGTATAGTTTCGCTGAGATCTCATTAGGATACATAAGTGTTTCTTTAGAAATTTTCAGCCTTCAATATCATCCCAACACATCTTAAATTTCTCTAGAGCATTTGTTTGTAACATGTTACACAGGGAGAGATGTGCGAGTCGCGCTATTCAGTGAGTTGTATGTAATCTGGAACAATTAAATGGGCTTGTTTTTTCCAGTATAATTTAATCATTCAATACATGGAGTAATAAAAGATTTAATGCGTATGTTAATATTCTGAACATTTATATTTAAACTAATTTGTTAATTAATTCTAATTTAAGGTCAATTATTAATTGCGATTAATGCAAATTCAACGTATAAAATAGAGTTCCATGAAAATTATTCGTTAACGATCATTAAAAAAAATGTTTTTTTAGTGAATTTATGAAAAAAAGATATGATGTATTGAGGATGATGTAAAATAATTCTTTTCCAGGTAATTTCTATAAATAATTTCGTGATTTACAACAGAACTTTTTTGTATATTCTTTCTCAGAAATTTTATTATTTTAATAATGCGAATCTTACAAGGAAACACATTGTAAACACTTTTACTTTCTAACAAAGGAGTTAATGATGTACCAATTATTTAATCCTGTGATCTATTTTATTAGGATCTTTATTAGCGCAAGAAGCTTTTCTTAGAATAAACCACAAAATCGAAAATGAATGAATTAATACTGAATTATTTTTTCTACATATGTTCGTATTCAAGAAATTTAAAAGCTCTATCCACATATGCTAAGCCACAGTATAGGTGTTGATTTACCCGGTGGGAGAAAAGAGATGTTTCATGACTCAATTAATAAGATTCATGAATCCAAGTATACTTGTTTTTTTTTTAATTAAACAAGAACAAATACTAAAGAAATAAAATGTAATAATTGATATTTCTTAATCTATTTTTAATTTAATATCCAGATATTTTACTGAAATAATCGAAAACTCATACATAACATGCGAAAAATAAATGTGGCTAATAAATACAGAGCAGGGAAAAGAATGACAATTATTTCATTTTATGAAAATTTCTGGGCTATGGTACAATCCTTTTCTGCAAACCTACGCCCTACAACCCTAAATAACATAGTGGTGGTTGAACAAACAGCCCTTTCATAACCCAACAAACACACTCTTATATGAAAAAACTGGCATAATACAAATATCCCGAAGACTTTCAAAATTATTGCAAAACATTGTCATTGATTCCCTAAAACCAATACTGTCTAAAACGAAATTCAAATATCTTTCCAAAATTCCGCTATAATGAATCAATTATTCATACATTCATCTTTCATCAACGACTAAAAGACGGACATGACATATAAGACAGTAACTTCTGGCTGAAAGACCAAAGACTAGGCGCGTAGATAGAAAAAAAATCGGGAAGTGATTATGATTTCTTACTGTTATTAATGTAATACAATTGAAATAAAATTTCTAATACAAAATAAACAACCCACTGAGAACATATTTTAGCAAGGTTTCATCAACATGAAAACAAAGTTTAATGTTTTTACACCGTTGCTAAAACGTTGCTTGTTTGTTTTTTAAACCAGTCATTATAATTTCGGGCGTTGTTAGGGGGTTATAATATATAACCCGCCTATCTACGCAACTTTCAAAGATCGATGACCGATAGCCATTCTAGTATTAATAAAATAAAAAAAAGTGTATTTTACCCAATGGAGTATATTGAGATAAATACACATATATTAGAACTGAGATAACATATAATCGGGGCTGATTTGTACATGAACGTTACGTGTCACGTTATTATTATCCTGTAAATGTGCGATTTCGTATCTTGTGTTTACGTGGTATCAAGAATTAAAAATGTAATTATGTTTTTATACTCAGTGACGCTGATTATTTTCACTATAACTTCACTGTAATTTTTAAAATTTTGTACTAAGTCAAAACAACAAAACGTGAATTAATAAAAAGTGAACAATTTTATTAATTCACGTTTTGTTGTTTTGACTTAGTATAATATTTTCGATTAAAAAACGTTTTACCTTTTTGAATTTAAGTCACACAATGTTATTATTTTTGTAGTGAACTCCTTGAAGAAGGAGCCAAACAGCTCCGAAAGCTTGTATTTTAATAAATTAATTGAATTAAAAAATAAAGCCTATCATTAGTGGTCGATTTTCCCGTTACGAAGTTTTGTGTCTCAACAAGTACGACCGTTACTTCCCTTCGTGGTTTCTAATAGTTATTCTTATCATCATAATATTAACGAGATTTGTAATTGATAAGTGATTCTTAGAATAATAATAATAATCCTTTATTAACGGTGGCCATTAAATGTGAGGTTAAAAATAATATTTAACGCATATATTAATGAATAATATTAAAACGCAAGTGTGCTATATAATGCACACTTTCTAAGTAATTTAACATTTTTTTCGTATTCAATGGTACCGGATATTTTAAAATAACCTGAGGCCTATTTAAAAAAATCATTTATAAGCAGAAAAAATTAAAACAAATTGTTCACTAATAACCTCAAAGTCCGATTCCTTATTTACATTAATCAAAATAACTATTATTGACTCGCGCCAACAAATCTAAAACGATTATAAAATATAATCATTCATACGTGAAAGCAATTATATTACGTGGCCGTTTCGCCGTAAAGTGAATTGTCATCTTTTTTATGTGTTTCAAGTTCATTAGACCACGTGGGGTTCTTTAATTTTGTACAATTTTTCTACCAGGAAACAAAGCGCGAGTTCTAATTCTTTTACCTAATGATACCTCTTAGCACGCGGCGTGCACGTAATCTCAAAAGGAACAATGCAAATGTCTGGTGTGTTGATTTTAATCAGAGTGTTGTTTTGTTAAATAAAATCAAAGATTAGGTGTTATTAGAGAGAATAGGATGAAATGTTGAATAATAAATACTGGGTTCTATTTATTGATAACTGTTATGTATGTTTTGTTATATTATTGTTTATGAATAACCATTTACCTTTGTTAGTAAAGCTTATTATCTTCAGAAGTAAGATTATGGTTATGTAGAATGACATAAAAATTCAATTAAATAAAAGAAACAAAGATGATTCACACATTTGCAGTTATTTAAATTACAATGAAATTAAACAAGGAACATTTCTGGCAATGATCAATAAAATTCGATCAATACATTTTTCTAAGTGCAAAAAAAATACTTACACTGTAAGTTTTACAAACATCTATTGAAACAACTACTACCCGAGCATTTACCCCGACGGGCATTGGATTACACAATAGATATTTGTTGTTGCATCGCAGCACTACTGCGATTTGCAACGGTTTGAGTCGAAATTATTTAATGAAAGGAAACAACAAATAATAGTTACAAGGCTATCTGTAGATACGTGTTTCGGGATTTTATCCCTCGTCAGTACAGCTCTGCCCTGTAAGACCTTAGTTGTTAAACAATGTTTAATTAAACACCTGTTTAAGTTGTAACTATTATTTGTTGTTTCTTTCATTACAACGGTTTGAGTCGAAATTATTTAAATTTCGACTCAAACCGTTGCAATTCGCAGTAGTGCTGCTATGCAACAACAAATATCTATTGTGTAATCCAATGTCCGGCGGGGTAAATGCTCGGGAAGTAGTTGTTTCAATAGATGTTTGTAAAAGTTGCAATATAAGTAATTTTTTTCAGTTGGAAATGTTTTATTGATCATTTTATTTAATTTAATTGAACAAGCAGTTGTTTCAATAGATGTTTGTATAAGTAATTTTTGCAGTTGAAAAAAGATATTGATCGAATTTTATTCATCATTGCCAGATATTTTCCTTCTTTAATTTTATTGTAATAAAAATTCATATAAATGATGATTTGATAATGAGAATATCAACTTACATTTTTTTTTATGTCAGGAGAAAATTATCAGTATACATTAAAAAAGCTAATTGTTGTATATTAACTCAATTTACTAATTTTTGTTACTATAGAACACTGTAAGATATATTGAGATTAATATGGAATAGAAGTTAAGCTATTCGAATGTGGAATTAAGTGAAATCCTTGAAGTTTTCATTGCACAGGTTTTTGTTGCCATAAATATACAGAGTTATTATAAATGATGGAACATTTTTTTTAAATTCGCATTTATTCAGCTGCCTCTACCAACAACTCTGAACGATCTGCCAAACTATACCATTGCCGCATGCACTTAGTAACAGCAGACACTGTTTCTCGTGTGTGGGATGGATGTCTGTTGTGCATCAAACGATGGACACATTGAACATTTATTACGAATAACCTATTATGTTTTAAATTCGTATATATTAAAATACAAAATTAACAAACTTCGTAGCTATTACAAATTGATATACATATGACCTATGTTTTTTTAAAAAGAAAAAAAAAAATACAATGATTTTTAATAAATCTAATGAAATTCCTGCTAGTACAAGATTACTTTAATGTATAATACAAGATTATCTCATATTTAGAACTTCAATACAGCTAGGTAGCAATTTTTTTAACTAAATCGTATCCTCATATAGAAACACATAATTCAATCTTTTTGTAATAAATTGTGTACCCCCAAAAATCACAAAATCCCTTCGAAACGCAAATATCCTCAAATGTATCAATATATTTCTACTAGAGACAATTCAGCTACCAAAACCACTCTTTACTTCATGATCAGTAAATTCAAGACAGAGCAGCAGGAACGTTGGTCAATAACCCAGACACATTAATACCATTTTATATATACAATAAAACAGATTGGTTTTTATTGACATACAATATAAATAAATAGTAAACAGTACAATGTTTTATATAACATTTTAGTCTGAATAGAGATTATTCAACTATTAAATTCTTGAGTCAAAATTCAATCTGTAATTATATAACAAATACTTATATGTACAAATATCTTTATTTATGAATTTACAGCAATATATTTACATATTAAGCCGAAAAACTTCCTGTCGATAACCATTTCTATATATATATATATATATATATATATATATTTGTTTTAAATTGTTTTATGCATTGTATATTAAATTAAATATGTATGTATTCTTTGAGAATAAAGATGTTTGTATATATATTTACATTTTAATTGACCAAAGGTCCTTCAGCCAACAAATACTTCTTTATATTAATTAATTTTATCTAGTTTTCTAATTCACATTTAATGAAACGTTCAGTCCCCTTTCATCTAGCGTATGGATAACTAGTAATAGCCATTTCGGTTTTTCACTAGTTATCCATACGCTAGATGAAAGGTGACTGAACGTTTCATTAAATGTGAATTTCGTTTTCCTTGTTTGCTTAAACAGGACAAGTTCTCCTTCCTTTAGTGGACGAAACAATGATTCTCGGTTGTATACCTTGTAGACCTAAATGGTTGACGATGCCACTTGAAATTAGGCAAAAGGTGGCGCTTGTGTCGTCTTTAATTTATTATAGTTTTCTAATTAATTTTATTAAAAATGCCTAATGTGTAACCATTGAGTAAAGACTATTATTTCCTCCATTATATAATCACATTATTAATTAAACACAATGTATAACAAAATTATAAGTTTTGAAAAATTTTGTTATACATTGTGTTTATTTAATAATGAGATTATACAGTGGAGGAAATAATAGTCTTTACTCCATGGTTATACATTAGGCATTTTTAATAATAATCATCAATATTTATTAGATTTTTTTGTATACGTTACAATTGCTATAATTTAAAAATTACGAATAATTAAATATTTAATATATTACTATTAAAATGTCCAAGTTTCCTGCTTTTCGATGCTCGTGCACACCATAATGCTATATGATTAATTACTTTTAGAGCAGAGAAAGTGATCTTTCTCGTAATCTCAGTTTCCATGGCACTAACCTACTGCATCTTAAAAGACCATCGATGCGGAAAACTCTGTTACAGAAACAGCTGTGGGGAAATTTGTTTTGTATGATTAGTTTTAGAAAATTGAATCAACACACTTTAATTTATTTTTCATTTTTTAACTTCGGATGAATAAAATAATATGTTTATCAGGAGGGCATTAAATTAATCAAGAAAAAAATAAAACTCAAAACATAACAAAGATATTTTGAATTAATTTCTCACTTAACCCGTGGTGAAACATATTTAATTAATAGACTTTGATTAAAACAAAGATAGACTAAATATTTCATTATTTATTAGTTATTGTCGTATATCTTAATGTTACTTTGATATACATTTTAATTCGCAGTAATGAAAACACTTAAATTTAACAATGACGTATTATAATAGTTTAACAATACAATGGTACAGCAACTATCTCAGGTGTAAATAATTAATGAATTGATTATTCGATTGAATAAATTAATTAATTTTCAGTTCCTTTTATTTAATAAATTATGATCAAGTTTTTCTATTATGGTAAAATCAGTTAAATTTTTATTTATAATTAACGTGCAGATTTTTTTTTTCTGGAATAAAATTGAGTGAAACGTTAGTTTGAGCGTAAATATAAAATACCTGGTTTGCTAATAAATGGTAATGTGTAATACTAAAATGTATTAACTCGATTATAAACTTTAATAAACAAACACAAATAAAGTGTTCTTAATTTATACAGGGTTTACTTATAAGAGGTGTCATTATGATTTTAAAAAGAAAATGAGTATATTTTAAGAGAAATCTGTGGATATTTATTTCATTGTAAAGAATTGCCATTAACGATGGAAAACGATATCAGCCAATTGACCGCCACGACTACCTTTCATCACCACATCCTTTTCATGAAATTTTCTATGACCAATTCGCACATTTGCGGCTGTATGTCCTCGATAACTCCATGAATCCCATCTTTAAGGTCTTGAATCAATTGTGGAGGATTGACATAGACCTTATCCCTAAAGAAAGAAAGTCTAAAGATGAGAAGTCATAAGATCACGGGGCCAATTGTAATCACCTCTTCGCGAAATAATACGTGCAGGAAACTTTTCTTGCAAAATTGCGATTATTTTGTTGCTTGTGTGACAAGTATCGCCATCTTGTTAAAAATATACGTTATCCTTATCAATATCTTCTAATTCCTGCGATAAAAAAACCATTAATCATAGCTCGATAGCGCAATCCATTCACTATAACAGTTGCACATGCCTTATTTTCGAATAAGTAAGGTCTAATCACATCGCCATGCCAAAAACCGCACCAATAGTGACACGTTGAGGATGGAGAGGCTTTCAATAAGCATTCTTAGATTTACCGAGTCCCAAATGCGGCAAATTTGCTTATTCACGCAGCCTCCGAGGTGAAAATGGGTTTCATCACTAAAGATGATTTTTTGATGAAAATCCGGATCATTTTGATGCATTTCAAGGATACACTCAGCAAAGATACGACATTGCTGGTCATCAATCGGCTTGAATTTTTGTGTTAACTGAACTTTAAAAGAGAGATTTGAGGGTTGTAGGGCGCTTCAACGGCAAAGGTCATTTGCGCTGAACTTTAAAAGCTTTTAAACATAATTAATGAAAATACGGCGTAATGTCGTTTTTAAAATGTCTAATTCGAGAGATCGACGAGGAATCGACAAACCTGGGTTTTCGTTAACACTAGTGGCTATAGCAGCAATATTCTCAATTGTTCTTGATCGACGCACACGGTTTCGATTCTTCACATCACTAAGTTATCCAAACAGCTCAATTTTTTAACCATTTTTACTATTGCTGGCCAAGAAGGTGCTTCATGACGACCCAAAAGTGCTTTAGTTTAGCACTGTGATTGCAAAATTTTTACCATTACTGTAGCGATTTTTAATAATCCACTGTGTGGTTGAAATGTGTATCGTTGCATTTTTACTAATGACATTGTTTTTACTTGTCAAAGTGACCGCTGCCCAGAAAGCGGGCTATTCAAAATGAAACCTCTTATTGGACAACCCTGTACTTATACTGACATACTTCAGTATAAGTACAGGGTTGTCCTATAAGAGGTTTCATTTTGAATCGAAATGTTTCACCAAATGTTAAATAAGAAAGCTATAAAAACAAACAAGAATGTTGAAATTTGTCATAGCCACTTATTTGTAATACTCAAAACTCGACTCACCATATAGAATAAGTACGTGCTGACCAAGACTTGAAGAAAGTTGTAGACTATCAGGGTTTTCTTGAGTTCGTACGGTTTTCTGTTCTTCATGAACTTCGGGCCCCAGTTCAATACGAAGCATAGGTACACCGCTAAGATAGCCAAACAAGGAAGAGGATCGGCGATTAAGAACCAATCATTCGTCCTGGGATCTACAAAAATAGGAAACAAATAACAATTATAAAAGATATAAGAATAAGGAGCGGGTATAAAAACAATGATTATTATATAATGAAAAATCTGTATATTTTTATTCACTACATACAATTTTTTATCATGCGTCATCATGAAAAAATTATGGTGATACATTATGGTATACAAAAAATATTTACCCCTCAGAAATTTGTTTTGTGTTTGTAGAAAGGTAAATGGATTACGGAGTATTTGGATTAAGTGAGTTACGTGAAGATGCTAATAACTTGAATAAAAACACTTAGAATTATTTTGATATTTGGTATACAAAAAATATTTACCCCTCAGAGATTTTTTTGTGTAGAAAGGTAAATGTATTACTGAGTATTTGGATTACGTGAGTTACGTGAAGATGCTAATAACTTGAATAAAAACACTTAGAATCCTTTCTTCACTACTTTAAGTAGGATTCTAAGTGTTTTTATTCAAGTGATTACGCAGTGTCGGATTCCTCCCAGATTTCGTCTAGGAGACTACTGACTAAAAACCTCTCACATTTTACCGGTGTCAACTGCTAGGATCATAGGCTTATCTCTACATAATATTAAATTGGCTAACGGAAAAAGATTTAATTTAATGATGATAATAATAAAATAATTTTCTGAGGAGGTAATTGTTTTATGTCTCATTTAATGATGATAATATTAAATTAAATATTTGAGGGGGTAATTGTTGTATGTATACCAAAAATGTAAATACTTGATTACATTTTTCTCAAAATTATTTTTTTGTTGCCTTCAGTTTTGCTTTCTTCGGTAAAGTATCGCGCTAAATTGTATAGGAAAGTCCGCCTGTGTCAGAAAGGACCAACAACCCGCGCCGCAAAAATTTATTTGAGCGAATTCACCGGGGAAAGTACACTTTTTTTTTTTAATTTTCATGAAAACAAATAACGAAAACATACTTTAAAAATGTTTTTTTTTTCATTTTTATTGAAAACAAAGAAACTTGAGTTTTCTAAACGGAATATTAATCACTTCAATGCAATCAAGGCATTTCTATAGCACTTTTCTATGATCTAATTGATGACGTACTCATTTTAGTAATAACATGTTTCATTTCATTTGGATCATTAACAACTTTCTTATTTTCATTATATAGGTATTATATCGATAAAATATTCATAATCAACATCGTACTTACATAGGAAATCACATGTTAATTTCGAAGGGTTCAAATATTGGCTCCAATATATATATTTTAGAGATAAAATGAATAGATCTTTTTTGTAGAAGGAAATATCCTGAATTTACTTTAAACTTGCAGTTTTTTTTCTAAGTAAATATAATTAAAAAAAGAAATAATACGATTTTATAAAAATTAAATAGAAAAAATCATAACTCTGGGTGAAATTGAGCCAGAGGATTGAAATTTTGCCACCGAGTTTACTTTTCACTTCCTTTTGAGTTTTAACGTCGTGCTAGGCGAGTTTTTTTCTATCTGGGTACTATATAAAATTTCTACCACGGTGAATAATTTAATTTAAAACTAGCCAATAACAATAAAGCAAGCACTCTACCATTTTCATAATCTTCAAATATTGAAAAAAAAATCTAAATTTATTTGACAATTCATAAAGTCAATATTTCTTATATGTACAAAAAATCCCCTTGATGAGTCACGCATTAATTAAATGCGTGTTGATGAAATATGATTTACTGGTTGCCTATTTTTTTAACTACAGCCATCTAGTAATTAGTGCTTGAACTTTTAAACTATTTTAGAAAAGAGTGAAGTAAGTAATGTAAGAGTGTTCAATTATTTATGTCACAAAACTTTAGACAACTTACATTTTTACAATTATTCTAAAATCAGTCTTCGATAATAGTGGCGGTTATATATTTTTACTTGTTTTTACTTCTCCTGTAAAATTTTGTTTTTTTTAAATAAGAAGATTTTTCAAGTAAGCAGATGAAAAATAAAAAAAAACCCTGTATTTTATGAATATTTTCTGACATTTAAAATAATCTAAAACTGTGCATCATACAAGACTATTTATGCAATTTTGTGAACATTTTCCTGCATTCTATTATAACTAAAATACTTACCTGCTAATTCGTAGAACAAGAAATTGTAGATGCCTTTGTAATCGGTCAAATCTCTGTGGGTTAAATTTGCTGCCATTTTGCTTCGATTATGTCAATCTGTAATAAAAAATAAAAATATTAAGAAAAAGGTCAATCTTTTCATGATGGATGTTTTCGTGAAAATTGAAATGAAATAAAAGTACAGTGTTAAATTAATGTATGCTTATATCAATAAATATTTTTTAGAATGTAATATTTGTTGTACAAAAATATAACAAATAATAATTTCAACAAATATTACATTTTGTTCTTCTTTATTCAGACAATTTTTGACATTTTTACAAGAAATTATGTAGTGTGTAGCGTGTTATTTTTAATTAATTTGATTGATGTCAGTTTAGTATTTTTTATCAAATATGGGTGATTACAAAACGGAGGTTGTTCAAAAATAAAAACAAAGGGGTCGAGTTTTGGCGAGAGTGAAAGCATCTATCGACTGAACGATAGAGAATAAAGATAGAACTTGTAGCCGGGAGCAGTCAATTTAAGATAAGTGTTAATTCGAAATTTGAAGTGCCATCGTCGATTTGTACATTATTTAACCGTGCTAGAATGGATTATTTCTAGGTGGCACCCATGTATTTTCGTTCTGATGTTTATGTTATTAGAAATTAATTGAAAAAAAGATCATTAATTATAAATCTATTCATTGTGTTTCTCTTGTAATTTTCTCAGAGTCGCCCCAACATATTACAACTAGCCTCAAGAGAATTTGTCTGTTTGGACTATCGACCGACGATCTTTCTGCCCCGTCTGAATCTACTAAATGTTATTAAAATGAAATTTATATTCATTAGATTGTTTTAACTGTCTTGGTAATGAATTGGTCAAGTGTTGTTGCTGGGTATTTATATTTAGGATTAATTTTTGGATTTCGGTGGATGCAGAATTGATTTAAAATTTCAAAATTGTTGAAGTTTGTAAATAAAGTGTTAATATAATTAATATAAATTCGCTTAATAACTAAATGTGCCCTTCTTGTGTTTGTTTGTGTGTAACAGTAGTTGTTTAGAAAAGTTGAAATTTTTCAAAAGTTTTTTTTCATGAGTTTGTGTGTGTTGAGTTAATTTATGCCTTTTTTTTAAATAAAGGAAATTTCTTTAGTGCGGTTCTTATTAATCATTTGATGAAACAATAGTGATTATGATTTATTTAATTTACATTAAATTCATTTAATTTTTACGTATCGATTGAAATTATTTGCTTTATTTTATTATGAAATCTTTGCAGCCAATTACATAATAATTGATATAAATAAAATGAATTAATTTGTTGATTTTAATTAATTGAATATTTCTAATAATACAAAATTGTATTTATTCACTTAGCCATAATTAGTCTGTAGATAGTATTTTAATACGTAACGTTTATTGTTCTTTGCATTAAATATGCTCGAATAAAAAAATGTTGCATTATAAAAATATTATTTGTTATGCAACATTAAAAAAATAAATAATATTAATTTATTTTTAAATTCATTCCTATAACGGTCAGGCATGTAATGAAGGATTTGGATCGACGAGACTCGTCATACTTTATTGTACGATAATTCGCAAAGCTATATTTTTTTATTAAATTCGAGGCGATTAATATTCATTTATATGATAGTGAATAATAACCCCAATAAAACATTATTAGTGGCAATTAAAAGTAGTGTAAAAATGACTCAATGAAGAGAAGAATCAATTAATAAAAAATCAGCGATTAAATTAACGGAAGCGAAACTGTAAATCGATTCGAAATTGCTCCAATCATAAATCGCGCTAATTGACGTGATATTTTCTCATTGAAGGCATCAATAAAAAATAAACGATTGCGAAATTCAAAGAAACATCAGTTTTCATTGTAATAACGTCACAAATTAATAGCATTTAATTTTTCACAAATAAAATATGTACTTGAATATTTTGAATAATTTTAAATTTAATTAAAAAATTACTTCATTTGGTCCACAAATGTTCATCCGGGAACTATTAAACTTTCTCTGCATTACCAGAAATCCCAATATCCCAATTATGATTCAAACATTCTCAATTTATATATTTAGTTGTAATATTGATTTTTGTTGCATATGTCTTGTAAAAAGGAGATACCGTAAATAAATATATTAATCCATCATTCGTGAATTGATATCATCACACAAAAATGACTAACTGATATACGAGATAAATGACAAGAGCTGCAGGCTGAAAGACTACTGGTCGATAGCCATCATGTAAAATTATAAAGTTTTGTAAACTTAATGGTTGATATGTCATTATACGATTTCTAAATCGAAGAAATATCAATGATAGCACTGATTTATGTTTGTAATACTTATAGTCTGATTATTGTTAGTACTCGAAGGTCCGCTCTTTTGTCGACTTGTACGTTTTTAGGGTGAATCGATGTGAATGGTATGAAAGGTTAGTCAAGTAAAGGTCACCATTTTGTAAATATGTACTGCTGTTTTAGTGTTTATTCTTTTTTTTGTTTATAATGTAATGTTTTTATTATGTTATCATTTATTGTCAAGATTGTTAGTTTTGAATTCACATTTCAGATCATGATATTAAATATTTGTGTTAGTTGATTTCAGTTTCACGAAATATATTTAGCAGAATTGTGTTTATTGTATATGCCTAGAAGGGCACGAATAACCCTGGAAAGAACAAATAATGAATTATCATTGTGTGTTTCTAAATAACACAAAATTCAACCCCTATTTTTGCTATGTTTATTTAATAGTTTCACTATTTTAAAATTGCATTTCTTACTCACTTCATTTCTAATTTTCAACAAGTACAGTTCTCCCTAATTGAATATTTTGAATATTTAATAGTCAAAAACGATTATTAATTATACTAAGTACTCACACCCAGAATAAAAGAAGTTACACCTACATTCATTGATAATTGCAATAAGTTAGGCTTCTAAAATTTATTGCTCGTTAAGGAAAACTGTTGGGTTTTTATTTAATCCTAAAATGTTTTTATTTCGTGATGTCAGTTGTCTATTTAATTGGTAGATTCTTAATAATTTATTCATATTTATTATTATTATTATCATTATTTTAAAATTGCATTTCTTACTCACTTAATTTCTGATTTTCAACAAGTACAGTTCTTCCTAATTGAAAATTTTGAATATTTAATAGCCAACAACGATTATTAATTATACTAAGTACTCACACCCAGAATAAAAGAAGTTACACTTACATTGATTAATCATTACAAAAAGTTTGGCTTCTGAAATTTATCGCTCATTAAGGAAAACTGTTGGGTTTTTATTTAATCCTAAAATGTTTTTATTTCGTGATGTTTCGTGATTCTTAATAATTTATTCATATTTATTATTATAAAATGAACTAAAACTATTTGAATATTAGAAATATTAATCATATAAAAATTATTAAATTAATTAATCAGTTAAGATAAATTACAGTTGAATTGTATTATAGTTATTACCTTTTAATAACAAGACTTTCAATATTTTATTCCTTTGCAATGTAGAAAACATGGAATTAACAGGTTTATGATACATGAAGAACGCATTAGGCGGTGAGATTCTAGATTTTTAAAAGCCACTCGAGCATGATATCAATCTAATTTTCTCCACGATTTGCTGCAATTATTGATTTCACTGCATTCTTCTAAAACTGTGCAAAATGATGAATTCGTGTTGGTATTTTCCCTTTTCTATCGTATATTTTACACATTTTCTTAAACAGAAAAGTATTAATTGTATTTTTTTGTTTGTTAATTATTGTTTTAGCGAAATAATACTAAGTTTTTTTGGTTAATAGTTTATAATCCAAAATGGTTCACCATGTGTTAAGTAAGAAATTAATTAAAACTACATCTTGCTACTTCAAAATTTCATAATTAAAATAAATTATTATATCTCAGGGTATAATAATTTATTTTATTAATACTTCTAATTCTCGAACCAAATAGAAACTTTATAATTCTTTAGTTTACAAACAATATTTTCTTGTGGTATAATTTAAAAAAAAGTTCTTTCATAATTTTTGACCGTAGGTAACCTCTCAATAAAATAATAATATTAAATATATTCAAGTAATCAGTGAAATTTTATTCATTTTCATATAAACAAAATGTCACAAAAAGAGTACATGAATTTGTGATAATTTCTGACATTAATGAGCTTTCACTGATTTAATATTATTTTATTGAGAGGTCGGAAATTATGAAAAAACTTCTTTAAAAATCACAAGACGCAAAAATGCTGTCCATACTCTACAGAATTTCAAAGCTTCAATTTGTTTCGAGAATCAGAAGTATTTTTCAAGCGATGAAAGTTTGATTCTAGAACGTATTTTATTGTATTCGCAAACTTTAAATCCGTTTACCTCAAAATGAGATTTTTTAGTTTAGGTTACATTAATTTCAAAAAGTATTAAATAGTATATTTATTGGGTTTTTCTTTCAGATACATCGAATCACATAATATTACAAAAATGTATGCAGTAAGGACTAATATACAAAAAAATCTAGAATTGTCAAATCCAAATCACTAAAATATTTCGATGTACGAATTATGAATCTCAGCATTTCGTATGTTTATGAGGTGATTTTATCAATGAAATATAATATATTTAAGATGTAAACTTTATATAAACATTTGTTAAAAGGTACGGTATACACCTTTTAACAAATGTTAAAACCAATAAATAAATAAACATCGTGATTGTCAACTTCGATTAAATTGTCCAATTAACTCTATTCAGAGGATTTCGGTTGCACGAAACGTCGATTAATTTGGAGTCCACCGAGTACTAACATAGATATTTCTAGAGATATTTTTTGTGGATTTATGGGTCCTACAAGAAGGCACAGTGAAAATAAAAATATTTTTAAACTATCCTAAATTTGCAATCAGATAAGAATTGGTATTTACCAATAATTTACATTTTTACGCATTATTGTAGGGAATACAAATAATTTTGTTCATCCCCAGTATGCAGAATATTTACTACGAAAGTGTTAGATATTTTACCCATATATACGGCTTCTTTATCTTAACAAACATAAAAGTCTCCAAATTAAATGAGTTTGTATTCTCATGAAACAGATTGGTTCATTAAAAATATTAATGTTTCAATTTTTTTTTAATTGATGTTTTCACTATAAAATAATGCCTTTTATACATAAACTTGGAAATTATGGACGTCCACGTTCTATATGTTAGAGCACCACAGCTACATGTAGAAGCTATATCAGTTCTTTTCCGAAATAACTGCCGATTTTACAAAACATCCTCAATAGTTACGTAAAAATGGTTCATTAAATTTTATACACTATTAAAGAAAAATATAAAGAACAGAAAAAAATAATATGTCTTAACATATTTAATTTGCAAACTAAGGGTTCATAAGACTATTTAAGTATTTAGATAGATTGTTTCTTCAGTATATGGGTAAAATATCTTACACTTTTTAAACATCCCGGAAGGACTTCAATGGTTGTATTATTTTTAGAAATATTATATTACCAAAGAGCAAAACTATACAATTTGAAGTTATTGTTCAGTTGAATATAAATCCTTTAATATTAATAATAATAATATTATTCTATATTTTCTTTTTCTTTATATATATGTTACCCTGTAATTGGATAAATGTATCTGTTGGGTAATAAAGTATTATTATTATTATTATTATTATTATTATTAATTGAATATTGGTGGAATAAAAACAATTTAAATAAAAAAAATATTCGTATTGTTATGCAACAACAAATAAATATTGTGTAATAAAATATCTGGTGAAATGGTTGTTTCAATTGTTTGCATATTGTAAAACAGTGATTCCATAAAAATAAGTAAATAGATGTTTGTTAAAAATTTACAGTGCAAGTAATTTTTACAATGTTGAAAAAGGAATGATCGAGTATAAGTGATAATTTTCATTATTTTTTTCTAATTTAATTAAAAAAAAATATTCTTTGAACAGCTATTTTTCTATTAATAAAACGAGAACCAACCATATAGGTTTATGAAATCAGTATATTTCATATTTTATTTTCTTGATTATAATTTAAAACCTTATTTATTTTATGAAATAAATATGAATAAAATATTAAAAATCAACCAATCAAATACAGATTACATTAAATTCTCGACTAGTTTCGGGTTATTTGTATTTTATTGGTTGATTTTTAATATTTGATTCATATTTATTTCATACAATATGAACTACCAATGTCTAAATATTAAAACCATTAACTTATTTATTTAATTGTATTTTAGGTTTAACTTGGCTTAAAAATGTATCTCAATGAAATATAAATTATTTAATTGAAATTGAAATATGTTATAAACGGGTAGATAGTCCAGAACAGACAAATCTTTATTTTAGTGTATATACTCAATTTGTAATAATGTAATTGCCCGAATAAAGATTTTTGTATATGTATATGCCATAAACATCTTTTTAAGCTCAAACATTGTTCACAAAGTGTTACTTCAATTTACAACTAGTATTCATTGAGCATACTGTTTCCATATAAAACCAATAACTCGACTTGCCCTCGTTGAATTGTAGAGCAAGTTGAATCATTAATATTATAACAAAATAAAAATATGAGAAAAAGGTAATATCAGTATCGTCTGTGGGTGAGGATACAGCTTGCATGAAAATAAATTTGGACTTAACATTACACTTTTGCATTACCACTGAAAACATTTTTTAACGAGAAGCGGATTAGCGAGTAATTTAATCACAACACATATATTTTATTTTTATACACTCTTTTGAGGTTTAAAATATTTGGTTTGTCTCTCACCTGTAAACAACTTCATGGCTTTCAAACTTCGTGAAGTTATACGTTCACGGCAATAAAATGTAAACGTGACATACAAGTTATAACTTTTCAAATAAAGTTATGACTTTATCAATATTTAAATGTATTTATTAATTTATTAATTTCTTATTAATTCTGTTATAAAAATATGAGTTAATTAAAATTGTTGTAATGCTATGACATTTTCTTTACATATTCACTAAATTATAACCTTTCATATTTGACATTTTAAGAATTTAGTGTGTGTAATACAAGCTGTGTGTTTTAAGTTAGGACAAGATTATTCGAGTATTACAAGATAATACTTATATATATATATATATATATATATACTTAAAACACACAGCTTGTGTAATATATATATATTTTAAATTCTTAAAATGTCAAATATGAAAGGTTATATTAAAGAATACACTTTAGAAAATATGTTGAATATTATTAAAATTTAATATTTGTAAATTCGAAATAGAAATCTAAATTTCCTTTTCTAATTTTCCCATGAAGATTATTAATCCTGCATATTAATCAAGCAAATAATTAATTGTCCAGAAACAGATTTTCTAACCCAAAATAAAACTCTGCACCGCAATAACCATTTCCAGCACAATTACTCGTCTCTATATCATTACTCCCGTAAAGTGCTCTTGAATTACTCTAAGGTTAACTTTTTTTAGAAAACCGTGCGAGTGAGTGAAAGTGGATTTCTGAAATTTTTAACCTTCTGCTGTTTACCGGAAACAATGTTGTTCTTTCGAGTCAATGCTTTTCCGTTCGCACCTTACGGGGTTTTTGGATAGGTTTCGTGATTTTCTTTTTAATTGGGTTGAAATTCCGAATTTTAATCGTTTGAAATTTCAAGGATGATATTACGATACGATTGTAGTTGTCTACGTGGGTTTGTGGTTTCGCGAATGTTGCGTAATTTGAATTGCATTTTTTGTGGGTCTGTGATTCATTATTTAAAAAATTAGAATTATAAAATCGGCTGTTTTGTTTTTCTTGTCTTAGTAATTTGTTATTTATATGGTAATTTATACACACGGTAAGTCATCGATGACCGTCTTGAATAACCCCCTTGTTCAAAATTTAGCATTAATTTATTAATAAAATTTGTTCGACTACTGAAGGAGCATGTTGTAAAATTATTCTCATATACAAGGTGGCCAGAGAAGGTAAAATAATCTTGAGGTAAAATGGTTTATTGATTAATTTCAAACAGAAAATTTAAGTAAAAAAATATTGTATTGTGGCTTTGTTTGAAACAAGTTATTAATTAATATATTATTAATAATAATAATGAATAATAATATTCAATTTCGACATTATTATCTGAAGAGAACTTGTTTTGAATTTATTGATTGTCTGAAGATAGTGAATTTTGACTGTAATTTAAACATGTTTTCCAAATTGATGGTAGTCTTTTGGTATCATCCCTTTTGTTTAAACTATTTGGCCTCTTTTCAATTAATTTAAGACAATCAAGAAATTCAAAACAAGTTCTCTTCAGATCAGAAAACAGAAGAATCACCAGAAGCCAAACAAGAAACACAAATATCTAGTAGCAATGCGTAGAAATCTAACAAGTGGTTGCTAAAGCAATATAATTAAATAATTTATTCCTGAAGAAGATAATATATATATATATAATTAATTTCTTAATTATTTTCGAATTAATTAATTTATTTAAACTGCAATGGAAATATTTTCACAATGATTATGAATTAATAAAAATTATTTCCAACAATCCTTATTAACAATTTAATTTTACAAGAACATAAAAAAATGGAATAAATAAATAACACAAAAATTAATTAATTGTTAAATGGCTCTGGACCAAAGGTCTTTCTGCCTTAATCAATATTATTTATTAACAAATTGTAATTTTCAATTTTCCTTAGCGTTATTACTTTTTTTCCATTACAAATTTGGTCAATTAAAGTTTTATTTTTGCTCATAAGCAAATACGGAAACAATAAAAATTAAATGCACCAAGATGAAAACACACAGTCTGGCGCAATTAATCAATGACATAGCTGATTGAAAACAAATTATCGAAAATTGCTTCGAACGAAAACGCACGCAGGTGACGACGGGACGTTTCTCAAAACGGGTTTTTTCGCGCATTTTCCCCTAGTTTTCCGCACTTTATCAACAACAACCAAACAATCGCGATTGTGCTGATTAAACAGTATAAAAAAATCAAGATTGTTTTCAGCAGAAATCTGGAGAAGTTTGAATAAATTCCGGCAAAGTTTTATTTTTCATAAAAAAAAATCGAGCGTGTTTTGTATTTTTTTGATATTATACTTTTATCCAAACGTGTTTCGTATTTTTACTCTCGTGAAAGCATCGACTGCTGCTGTCTTCCTTCATAACATGGAGTATGAAGAAATCCAAAAGTTCATCCATGCTGTCAAGGAAACTCCAAGGAATTTCACGTATTCTGTAAGTGTTTCTTTAATTTAAAAGATTATTTAAGTGAGATGAAATGTCAATGTGTATTTTTATTGGAGGGAAGGTTTTCCAAGGATGTTAATAATTGAGATTTAATATGGTTAATTCAATATATCTCATTTACAATTTATAAAAACTTATAAAATCGACTGTTTTTTTTATCAAAGATTCAAATTTTAATTTATATTTTGCATCTTTGATAAAAACCACTCGATTTTATGTTATTATATATTATAATATTAAAAGTTGTTTCGTAAAAACAAATTGTAATACAGATATATATTGCGATCCAATTTATTTTATTATTATTTTCTTTATCCACTGCACTTGGATTTGCATAAAGCTGTACTGACGAGGGATAAACTACGAAACACGTGCCTGCAGATAATTTTATATTGCATAACATTTTGTTTTTATTCTCCGCATTAGATATTTTCAAATTAAAAAATGCTGCATTGCATTTCGTAATAATTTGTCGGACAACAGCACACGTTTATTAAATTGAAGTAGTTGTTTCAAAGGATAACTAACTAACCATCTTTATTTAAATGTGTATATGTATGTACAATAATATACAAAAATTAGAATTATATTCTGTAGATGATGATGAATCGGCTATCGACCGGAGGTCTTTCAGCCATTTCAAAGGATATTTATCCCTTTTAAGTGCTTAACATTTTTATGTCAAAGTTGCACTGGCTAAAGAGAAAATAATTATTTATTCATAAATTATTCCCATAATTTTTTAATATATAATTTATTTAAACAAAATTGTAATTAAATAAATGAACAATTTACTTTATTATTGAATAAGTTATATTCGAAATGTTCATTGTGGCATTGTCTTCTGCTTTATTTTAATACAAGTAGAGCTTTCTTCTGCTCTATCACAATAAAAATCTACACGCACAAATTGTTACATATTTCAAAAATGTACATTCTTATGATCGTATAAAAAATGAATGACTTTTTTAAACATTAGGTATATTGTGGTTGCTCAAGTACACTACACATTAAATTAATAAATTATTCAATTGTAGATGTTTTATTTGGTTTTGATAAATACAGTCAATTCCAAAAGTCTTCATATTATATTTTTAAAATGAGCTTACATATATTGATCACATTTCCTTTGCAAAATAGCCCTATTTTGTAAGTGATATGATATCACATATGTACTATTATTACATTTGCATCTATTAGAAGTTCATACAGTGCTGAAATCCCTGGCTGCCTAGATATGAGTATTTCAGTGCACATTCTCGAATGGTTACTACGCCTTCAGGAATTGCATCGACTGAAATAAACGTTTCTTTGCAGATAGTGAACTGGTTTCTTGTGTAGAGTTAATTTAAAGAGACTCAACATTTTTTCGGTTTGATTTTTGCAGAGATTATTTAGCTGATATCCTGGCATATTCTGCCTCATTTTGCTGATTAATGTATAGATCCAAATGGTTATTATTTGGGACCTCAGTGCTGGGAATCTCCCTTTCGGCTATCTTCTCCTTATCAACTTATTTGTCATTTTGATTTAAAATAAGCTCCAATCTATTTTCTATAAAAAAGCTTCAGCAGGCGAAATCATCGCTAAGGTTTCCTCCTGCTTGTCAACTTGGTTTTGATTCAATAACATTTCTAGATCTTCTTCTGCTGAAAATCCATCCAGCGAGTCTTGTGGGAGAAAAGTAATTAATCCGACTTTATCTTGATAACCAAACATTGCTTCGTAAGGACTATCAACTTATTTGCCATTTTTATTTAAAATATGCTCCATTTTATCCTCTATAAAAAAGATTCAGCAGGTGAAATCTTCGCTAAGGTTTCCTTCTTCTTTTAAACTTTGTTTTTATTCGATAAATTTTCTAGATCTTCTTCTGCTGAAAATCTATCCAGCGAGTCTTTTGGGAGAAAAGTAATTAATCCGACTTTATCTTGATAACCAAACATAAGTACATTAATTTAAAATATCTTTTTTATTTCAAATGTTTAACCTTAAAAATTTTATCGCAATGAAATATTTTTCAAAACTTCAAAAAATGCCCTAAATAAGCATAATAAGTTAATATAAGCCTAAAAATTAAAATAAGCACAATAGGACAAAGAAAGGCAAACAAATCGTAATTATCACATTTTTCGTAATTCGTAAACATTTTTAAAAATTATCTCAATGCTATAAATATTTGGCATAAGCAAAATAGCTAGAAATCCGCTCTTTACTCATAACTATACTCGACATAATCAAACATTTAATTTTATTACATGAAATGACTTTCATGTAATTGAACATTTACATTTAATGAAACGTTCAGCCACCATTCATCTAGCGTATGGATAACTAGTGATGACGATACCACTTGAAATTAGGCAAAAGATAGCGCTTGTGTCGTCTTTAATTTATTCAATCTATCTAGTGTCTTTCGATCTTTTGATCTTTGGACATTTTATTACATGAACTTCATTTCATGTAATAAAATTAAATTCATCACGCATATGAATAATTCATCTAGCATATGAATATTTGATATTGGCCATTTCGATTTTTAGGACCTCATCAAGGCATTACTCATGGAACACACTGGTCTGAGGAGGTCCCAAAGATCGAAAGACACTAGATAGATTGAATATGTCATTAAATTAATTTCGTTTCCTGTTCTCATAAACAGGACAAGTTCGCCTTTCTTTAGTGGACGAAACAATAATTCTCGGTCGTCTATTTGTAGGCCAAAATTGTTGACGATGTCACTTTTAAATTAAGCAAAAGCCGTCGCTTTTTGCTATCTTTCCAATTATATGATTCACAATTAATTTTAAATTATAAATATTGGTATTTTTGTTATAATAAAAATTCTCACTAATTTATTATAACTTAAATTAGAAATATATATTTCACCTAATCCACGGTGAAACATTGTTTGAAAAGTCAAAGCAATTTCCTTTGATTTGTTTACTTATTTTTTTTTTAATATTCACTCAATATTAATTTAATTTTGTTTCCTCAACGTATTATTAAAAATTGCAAAAAATATGAATAGATTATTAAAAATCAATTAATAAAACAATTAAACACAGATTCGATTGAAAAATTTTAAATTCTCCACTAGTTTATTTTGAAGTGAATTTAAAATTTAGTTTATTTAAATTTCTATAGATATTTACATTTTATTGATATTGATTGATTGCAAAACTGGTATACAGAGAGCTTTTTTTAACAGTATACATTTCTCCTATATATACCTGCAAAATACGCGAGTCAAACGCATTGAAGTGTGTGTGTTTAGTTGCCTATAACACGCTATTGAACACACATATGCCAAATAAGCAACTAAACATACACACATTGCGTTTGACTCGCGTTTTTCGCAGGTATACACTTCGCCTAATGTATACTGATAAAAAAACCTCTCCGTATATATATATATATATATATATATATATAGTATTATTTTTGTAAAAAGGTGATTCCGTAAAAAAATTATTATTATTATATTTACATTTTAAATATTATATAAATAGATGTATTGATTTTTTTAAATATATAATATATCTATTTATATATTTAAAATGTAAATATCTATGGAAATTTAAATAAACTAAATTTTAAATTCTCTTGAAAATGGGCTAATAACCTGAATCCAGTCGATAATTTAAAGTTAACCAATCTAATCTGTTTTTAATTGTTTTATCGGTTGATTTTTAATAATCTATTCCTATTTATTTTATACAATATGAACTACTAATATTTAAATATTAAAACTATCAAAAAATATTTTTACAATAAATTTATTTCTTCCTTATTTTAGATTATAAATAAGCAGTTAAAAATTAGTGGTAAATTTAAAAATTGTATAAAAATCCATCTATAAAAGAAATACATTCAAATTAATTTAAAATACATTATTATTTAATGGGAAAAACACAACAAACTTAATTATAATGCAAATGTTTTGGCTCACGAAATTTATATGCATTAATATATGCAGTGATTTTATATGCAATAGGTTAAATATTTCATCTCGAAAATAGCGGAAACTATTTTGAATATTAATGGTCTACGTTACCTTATTTAAATATATTATAAGAAATAAGGAAATGCTATTTTGAATGTCAGCATATGATAAACTTATTACACATATATTTAAGAATACAAAAACAGCATTTTTATTTAGAATGTGATAAAAATTGAAAACAATATTGTCATATATTGCATAGTTTTGGAAGAAAACATGAAAACGTAGTTTCATAAATAAAATATAAATTTTCAATAGTTAAACACTACAATCATAAAAATGGCAGAGCTAAATAATTATATTTTTGAATGATTTTAGATGTTAATGGCTATTTTTTAGACTTATACATTCTCTTAATTAACGGAATTTCTAATTTAACTATTGAATTTTTATTCAAGATCATATATTTTAAGTAATTTTTAGTTTTAAGTAAGATATATTTTTACATTGCGTTATGGCCAAAAAAGGTATGTACCATAGAAAATGGTATAAAAACAAATGCGCATATTCTCGTTGACCTTATCGCGTTACTTAAGCGTAATATCACTTTATTTATGGTAAAGTACCACTGGTAAATACCTTTATAAATTACCACTAACTTAATACTACCAATAAGCCCTTAATTAATTAAATTAATGATAATAGAGGATTATACTTTGTTATTTTTTTTAAATCATAACAAAACAAAGACTATGCTCACCTCACACTGAGAAGTAGAGAGGAACATATAACGATCTTATATAAGACTAAATACATAAAATAAATATTGTTTTAAGTTTTAATAAAATCTCTGATTTACTTTATTTGTATAATTTTAATTTTATTTTAGTGACTCTAGTTTCAACAATTTTAACTTGTCGTTATCAAACTAAGGCCCAATTTTACAATCCGCAAATAAGGCATATGTAACGTATTCGCGGAATAAAAGTTAATGTCTTTGATTCTCTCCATTTGATTATCAATAAGACAGTGCTTCCAACCGAATGAAAAAAAAAATAAGAGTAACGTTACTTGAAGTTTGTAAAATTGGGCCCAATATTAATTAATTTATATTCTGACAGATAAGATAATGGATAAAATTTATTACATATTTATTAATCAATTTGCCGGTTCTTATTAGATTATGGTTCAAGCTTTTTATACAAATTAAATTATCAAATCTACCACAACCAACTTGCCGAAAAATCCCCTAAGAAAATAGAAAACAGTATTTATTCCACTTGGTCACAATTATTGAAACATATTAAATAAAAAATGATTTGAAAATAATTAATAAATTATTTCCACATTTAGCTTAGCAGGTGTACATTATGTAATTCAATGTCCGGCGTGGGTATTTGCCCGGGAAGTAGTTGTTTTAATGTGCATTTGTTTAACGTACTTACGTAAGTAAGTCAATAGTCACAAAGCTAAATGTGGACATAATTTATTAATTATTTTCAAATCATTTTTTATTTAATCCCCTAAGAATCCTCGCAAAGTTCAGACATTCCAACAGTTGCCAATTTTACATTATTTTAACATGGTTCCTGCTGAGTTATAAGCAATAATGCAACATTAAACATCTATTATTATTATTAACCAGCGACACTTTATTTTAAATCTGAACCGAAAATATTTTTTGCCGAAACAAATTAAGGTTGCGCGTATAATCGCGCCCGCAAACGTTCTCTCGATTATTTCCACTGGAGATTACAGCGTGGACGCTACGTTTAATCAATTTAACAACTTTGTAATTATATAAGGGCGAGTAATGATGAGGAATGAAATCCCGAAACTCGTGTCTGCGTATAGCCTTGTGTTACGTAATTTTTTTTGCATTAAATATTTTCGAATAAAAAAATGTTGCATTGTGCAATATGTTGTTGTTACAGAACAGTAATTGAAAATTGTTTTAAAGTAATAATTTATTAATTATTTTCAAATTCTTTTTATTTAATTTATGTAATTAACTTTTCTTCAATATTTTTTTTACTTAAATGTTGTATAAGAAATTAATCAATGAACCATTCTACTGAAGATTGTAATTTTCCGTCCACCTTCTCTATAAAATATTATATATTTTCCTAAATTTGTATATATTCAAATTTCCAACCTGTCGCAACTAACAACCCGCGCTTAAATTAATAAATACGTGAACATAAGTCGATTATGTGACCGGCCGAAAAATGTTTAACATTTAAGATGTTTTTTTTTTCGCAACGGTTTTCGGAGAAAGGCCCGACGAAAAATTGCGCCAGTCCGCCGCGTGTACCAATAGGCAATTGTGTAATTTAGAAATTTTATCAAAAATAATTTGAGGTTAGACACACATTTAGTACACATCTGTTACGTGATTCCGGACCGTTCGTTTTTTTTACTCTCCTAATTCTCGCGTTCCTTATGCTTTTGCTTTCATTCGATCTCAATTAAACGAACTTATTAGGTCGGTCGTACGTTTTCAATTGCGGGATATTAAATGTAAGTTCGGAGAGAAAAAAAAAATGTAACCGGTTTTAATTGCGTCGCGGGGAAAAAATAGTCGGATACTAAATTTTGGATAATTGCTATTTAATATTAATGTTGTAACATAAAAACAAACGAAGAATGTTTATGAGAAAAATGTTATGTAGATGATTTATTATTTTTTTGTTGGGGAATTAATATCGAGGTGATTAATAAATACTTTTTTTGCACAAAGGAATAAAAATTATTTTTTCTAATATTAAAATCGCAATTTGCTCATGAGTGCCAGAAGTACAAGCGTGAGTAGGAATCAATTTCTCTGACGTCAAAATCTTGGAATAGAATTAAATTTTATTCTAAAGATTTACATGGTATATTAATGTTTATTAACAGACATACAATATTTGCATATCAGGTATTCCTATCAATTCCTATTATACATCTAAAAATATATGACAAAATCTATATAATTATATATGAATAGGATTATATATATATATATAAATCTTTATTGGCAGATTATTTTTAACAAAGTAATAATAATAAATGAATACAATAAATAACTAACATAAAAATAAATTCTTCTGCCAATTGGCTATCGACCGTTGGTCTTTCCGCCTGAAAAGGATTATAGTACTCAAATAAGAAAAAAGACTCAGGAATTGATTTTGCAGCAAATAAAATGTCACATGGCCATTTCCTCATCTTAATACATAATGTTAATTGACACATTTATTACAATTTATAAGAAAATTAATCGAGTATTTGTATTTTTTATTTACCTTTTAGATGAAATCTTAAAATTAAGGAAAACAATAAAATCTAAATTAATAAAAATTAAACGGGCAGAAAGACCTCCGGTCGATAGCCCATGACAGATTACTAACCCACCAATATGTATTGTAAATATAAATATTTGTAAAGAATTGTAATTCTGCTGTTTGAATAAAGATTTTTGTATAAACATTTTAAAAAATACACAAATATAATATAAATCACAAGTTTCGTAATTTTGACTTAAGAAAAGAATACTTTCCTGCGAACATATCAAAATGTATAATATTTGCATGTCGGAAAATACGTACAGAAGCTAAATTTTTAGTATAATCCGTTCTTTTAAATGGTATATGGAAAGAATTGTTATTGCGCAAAAATCTGGACGGGACCCGTATACCATTTTGAGATAAAAGGTCAGAACTACCAATGACCATGGAGAAATTTAAAAACTCGGAGGATATCAGGGATTTCAGCATCGATGCGTCTGTTTTTATATTGAATTTCTTCAATAAAGCCGTAAATATTAAGCTAAACCAATGATATTAAAATAATTTCTTTTGACCCATATTAATTTTAAAACTAGTACAACATTATTGCACTTATCTTGTAATTTCAGATTATCATTAATTGTAAAAAGGTGATTTTCTGTAAATAAAGAATTAAATTAAATCTGTGGTCACCGTACAAGACCACAGATTTAATTTAATTCTTTATTTACAGAACATCACCTTTTTACAATTAATGATAATCTGAAATTACAAGATACAACAATGTATTGAATTGATTTGACAAAATTATACTAATAACTCCTTGAGTTTTCAATCAGAATCCATAAACACAATAACAATAATGATGCGCACAGTGAATAAATAAATAAATCAAAATAGAAAAGAGTATTATTCATTCACTTGGTCACAGTTATTTAAATATATTAAATAAAAATGATTTGAAAATAATTAATAAAAGAAGTAGTTGTTTTAATGTGCATTTGTTTAACGTACTTACGTAATGTAAGTCAAAAGTCACAGAGCTAAATGTGAAAATAATTTATTAATTATTTTCAAATTATTTTTATTTAATATAAATAAATCAAATATATATAAAATATTTTACAAAAAAAATTACAAAATGCAAAAAATTGAATTAAAATCACTGCAAAAGCAATACATATAAATTAAAACAAGTAAACAGAAGTAAACCTGACAAAAATAATGAAAGATGTGAGCAGTACTCCAAATGTGGATGTATTAAAGAATTATATACCATTAATATAGTTTTAGGATATTTGCTATTTCGTTTTATATAACCTAACAATATTTAAGATGTAAATTGAATAAAAATAATTTGAAAATAATAAATATTCCCTCTTTAGCAACTGTGACCTTCTGACTTACGTTACATAAATACTTAAAATAATGTACAATAAAACAACTACTACTCGGGCCTTACTCTGCCAGACATTATATTACATAATAGAAACTTGCTGTTGCGTAGCAATAATATATTGTATAATAATACAACAATTTTTGATTCGAGAATATTTAATGAAAAGAATAAAAAGCAAAACAAAAAATATTATAAAAAGTCCAACTACTGTTAACATGGATCCCCAGATCATTTATAGAATACACTCGTTTATCAAGTAATTTATTATCAATAAGAATATCTGAAGAACGTTAACTAAATGTAATTACTTTACACGTGTCCACATTCAGACGCAGATGATTCCTAATACCCCATTCGCAGAATATGCTTAGATCAGATTGCGGATTTATTACGTCTAGTGACGAATTAATTAAAAAAAAAAATCATCTGCAAACAGCAAATATTCTGCGAATGGAAAGCAGTGGACAATATTATTAATGGATATGTTGAATAACTAGATGGGAGACCAGAGGTATACCTGAAGTACCACGTATTGGGCGGAACGACAAATAACAAATTTTAACACATTGTGGTCAAGTTAAGTAAGATCCTAATCAATTCAACAATTCGGCAGAAATACCAGCACTAGCTACCAATATTCCGTGATTTACACTGTCCAACGCGTTAGAGAAGTCCCTACAGATTGAATCCATCAGTCCACCCTAGTCAAAGGCATTAATAAAGTAAGAATCGTAAATTAAAAGATTGGCCAGCTGCCACCAATCTGTTCTAAAACCTTCCTTTTCACCTGAAATAATAAACCTGAGACCATTGGTTAAAAAGGCGTTAGAAGTTCGTATAGATTGAATCTATCAGTCGTAAATTAAAAGATTGGTATTGGTTGAAGCACCTGTTTTAAAGCCATTTTTTTTTTCACTTTTTACGTGAAATAATAGACCTGAGAGTATTGGTTAAAAAAGGCTCGTTTTATTTCAAACAGCATAAAAGTACAAATGGAATCAAACACCAATTAAGTTAATCATTGTTTGCGCGAATGATCAGTAATTGAAAATTGTTGACAATTTATTTGTGTTCCTAGGAAATGAAATGAAATAATTTGTCAATTACATTAATTGTGGTAACAATTAATTGATTCATGTTTATATATTTTTAATTGTCATAATCGGTTATATTTTTTTCTAATTCTATATCGATATTAACAGCAACCTTGCCGTATAATAACAAAATTAACTAACGTTTGTGAAAATAAAAACGACATAATGATGTAAATCTGTAAAATGAATGCAGTTATGAAAATTATATAATTTATTACCGAGCGATTTTAATAATTATGAAAAATATTATGCGGGTTGACCTTTGATCTAAAGTCAAGAATTAATTTTGAATAATAGAACTAGTGGATTAAGAAATTATACATCGAAAAGCAGGTTTTGAATATTCGATATGTACTTTATATTTTTAGGTAATAAAACACTTGGTTATTTTTTCACTAAAACTAATTTATTTAAAATTAGCCACATGACTATGTTATAAGATTAATAAATAATAACTGGTTGTCTAACCCCAAATAGTCGGTTAAATAAATAAGTGCAATTTTGCGAAACAGTAACAAAGTGTTTTCATTTATTGTATAAAAATATAGTGATAAATTTGTTCTACTAAGCGTTTGATGAGCCAACAATCACAAGCCTACATTTTTTTATATAGGCTATTGAATATAACTTTGATAATGGTCGTGTAACTGCAACTAGTCTGTTAAATAAGTAAGTGTATTTTTACGAAACAAATACCAAGTGTTTTTTTTTATTATCCAAAAATATATAGTGATAGGCTGAAAGACCACTGGTCGATAGCCAGTTTCAGAGTTGGAAATATATTGTGAACGTTAGTTCACATTAATCGGTTCATTAAATCGATATGAGTGGTTAGGCAATTGAAGCTGGGGATCTGAAAAAAAAAAATATAGGGTGTTCCATTAAAAATAACAAAGTTGTAAGCAATTTCCGGTACAACCAAAAGTGAAAGAATGTCAAAATATTTTCCATGAGGTGGTATATTATTAAATTGATTGATTGAGTTACGTGAAGATCAAATTAATTCGACGAATAAAGCACTAATAACCTTTCTTCACACTTTTATTTGGATTACCAAATGTCCATTTCGGTCACAAAGTTGTTTGGTTAAATGAATCAACCAAAATTAGAGTTTATTATTGTCGCTTATACTATTATTATTGTGTATAATAAGCACGGATTAATTAAAGATAATCATTCTCATAATTACAAAAAAATCGCAAAAAATCACTATTTAATTTAATTTCGTCCGTGTGTAATTACGCAACTCAAATAAATCCATGTGTTGTAATTATAAATTAGTTACAGAAAACTGATTCACACATACAGGCACGCACACTATTGCATATAATGATGGTGTTATTATATCACAGCGAATTTTCGAACTAAATTTGGAGTAAAAAAATCGAGACACGAGATGGCATTGAATTGATTAAATTTGGCGAAACCGAGAACAGGATTTTTACAATGCCGCGCACTTCGGTGAAGTCTAAAATATTCGCCCAGACGCACTTGAGCTTAAATTACCTGTAATTACAAGGTGTACTTATTTTTTGCCTCGTTTTAAGAATAACGTGTGTTCGTAATTGGCTTGACTTTTCTGGAATTTATACGTATTTTTTTATATAATTAAATATGATTCGTCATTATTTTTTTTTATTTTCACACAAGACAATTAATTGTTTCTAATTGTAATTTGGTTATTCTTAAATTTTCACAGACAGTTTTAATATGTGGTAAAAATTTAAAGCTATAAAAAGCAATAATGGCATTGATAATATTCTGGAGATGTTACATTTGTAAAGTTTATTATTATTCTTTAATGGAATTCATTTTTTTTTGAGCGAATCTTGTATAATATATACAGGGTATATCAGCGCGCGCGTCGAGTAGCTTTATGGCTAAATGGTTTATTTTTTTCAAAATAGGCTTTCACAGGCGTATGTAGGTCCATTAGGACCATATTTTAAAATTAGTTTCAAATATACAGGATGTTCCATAAAACCATGGCGTATCATGGTTATATTTTTTTCTAATGGAAAACCCCACATTTTCTATATAAAAATAAAGTATGTATACAAGGTGGCCAGAAAAGGTGTGATAATCTTCAGGTAAAGAGGTTCATTGATTAATTTTAAGTAGAAAATTTAAGTAAAAAAATGTACGATTCTTCATTAACACTCATGAGGCCCTTGATATAATAAATATGTGACTAGAAATCAGTAATATTTTTCGAATATTTTGATTAAAATTATTTATATTAACATCCAGCTAAACATTGCAAATGCTTATTCAATGATAAGTTGATTATTAATAACAATAATTATACATAAAATGTTAAAAAAATTCTAGTCACATGTTTAGGATATTAATGGCCTCATAAAGCTTATTGAATAATTACCCAATATTTTTTGTGTTTTACTTTGTTTAATTTTTAATTTCAAAACCTTTCTTTTTAGAATTTTCTACTTAAAATTGATTAACGAACCACTTTAACTGAAGATTAGCACACCTTTTCTGGCCACCCTATATATATATATATATATATATATATATATATTTAAGGCAGGCGATTGAAGCACAATTATCTGCCTACCAAAATGCATAATATATTTTACAATAATAGTGAAAACTAAACTATTATTAATATTACAAATCATAAGGCGAGATTCAGTTTAAATAAAAGTCATACTGGTCTACCATCTACACCTTACAAAATATTTTACAAAAAAATTATACACTTGTATAAGCAGAAGCAATAAGTAAAGAGCAGTCACGCGATTTAACGTAAACTATGACACAATATAATAAATAATTCTGACTGTTAAGTATTTTCAATGCATTTAACAAATGCTGTTTTTTTTAAATCTGTTGATAATGAATTACAGACTATATATTTGAAAAGCGAAGTATCGTTCGAATAGAGGATTTCTATATTTATAAGGCGACAAAGAACCTTTAAATCTAATATTAAGGGAATGAACATCGTGCCGAAATTAATTTATTTCAAATAAGTACGAAATCGGGGTTATTATATAAGGAAAATATTATGTTTATCGTGTACGTTATTTTTATCATCACAATCTAAGCAGTTTTTATAATAGATATAGATTGCATAGAATGTGAAGTTAATTAATGACGTAACCATTAAATTTAACATTTCTCGTACGGAATAGCCCCTAATGTTTCGTGAACTTAATGTAACTGTAAATATTACAATAAAGATGAATATTTAAATAAAAATACTTGTCCTTTCTCCTACTTATTTTTATTTTACTAGATATATTTCGGAAACTATGTTTCCATCTTCAGTAAAATATAATACCATAAAACTTCAACTACTGAAACATAGTTTCCGAAATATATCTAGTAAAATAAAAATAAGAAGGAGAAAGGACAAGTATTTTTATTTAAATAATTAAAGTCTTCACAACCGACAACCAACATAAAGAAGATTAAAAGATGAATATGTATGTATTTAAAAAAAAATGGGAAAGAGATTTTATTCAAATGGGAATATTGTTTTTATTTTAATAATATATTATTTAAAATCAAATATTATTTAAATATAAAATAAATAATAAATTGTCTATAACACGGATACGTATTTCATCTTCCATCGAATATTAATAGTCCCGCTAATTATATATCTCATTTTAAAATGTCAGCAGGATCATTTGTCTGAAACCTCTCTCGAGAATAATAATTATGTACGATTCAGGATGCTATTATGATCATAATTTACGACTATTGAAAATTCGAATATATATTTCTTGTAAATGTTGGCAAAAAATCTACAACTCGGATACAATTCTACAGTTGTTAGAAGTTATTAACAAATTATGTGATTTTTTAAATTATTAATATTCAAAGTAATTAAGGCTGCGATTTTACGCCTAATAAACGGTGCAATTAACGACAGAACGTGCAGTGGTTTTTACAAAATGTGTGTGTTTATCTCCCCTGCCTCCGTGGCCGCTCGTAAACGATTTCGTCTCACGGTGCGGTGTGATAATGGTGCAGTAAGGTTACAGGTCTTGAAAAAAAAAAAAAAATCGGAAATGTTAAAATTGTTAGAAGTTTGTCTAAATCAAAAGTACTTTTAGTATTATACACAAACAGATGAAAAATTGAATGTTGCATATTTTGATGCGATCATCAAGTTCATCGGAATATTCAACATCACTTTTTTTTTTAAATAGAGGATTCCTGAATATGTTTTTGGGCATTAACGTCTTCGGTTAAAATTACGCTTTTAAATGAAATAAAATAGAATTTGAAAATAATTAATTCAAACAATTGAATACATAATTTTTTATTCCTTTAGCTAATGCAACCGTTTGACTTATATTGATGAACGCATCAGAATATTCACCATCAAATTTGATGAAGTATACAAACAAAACATTGTTACCGATTTTTCTGTAATAAATGATTATTTTTCGTATGATTGTGAAAATCTAAAGAAAAAATCAAAGTATGATTTAATTGTGCAGTTTGTTAAATTATTAATATTAAATTATTTATATTATTTCAATGGAATAATCAGCGATGTTATAAAATGTTTTAATTATGAAACAAAAATAATAATGAAGTGTAAGGATTTAATTATGTAAAGAAATTAAATTATCTAAGGCAATAATTACTGCATATATAACAGACTCTCTCGAATTCAACATTTGTTTTATAAAATACAAATGTTGAATTTAACCTATTATCGTGTCTTCTGTAAAAATTTTTTATCAACACCTCTCAACAACCATGTGGGATTTTACGAAGGAAAATCCAATATTTTTTATTTGGATTATTACAATGTTTAATTTTAAATTCTTCTAATCTCTTATTATAAATCCTTTGCTTTGTAAAAAGACAAATTGTTCTGGAATATCACAATTTTATTATTATTAATAATATATGTATTACCAGTAACACCATTACGCCCAAAAGTAATCGAACAACACTTATTTTAATTAAAAAACAGATTATAATTGCAACACCATTTAATATCTAAATATCACTTGTATTCATTTTGTTCCTCTAGTAAAATAGATATAATAATAATAATAATTTATTTCTCAACAAGCAGAGCCTAATTACAGAGAAATATATATGTATAAACTAAACTAAACTATATAAATATATATATCCATATATAAGATTAAAAGAGTAGCCAGAAGAAAAACCTAAATAAAAACAATACATTTCTCAATTCGCATTCACAAAAAGGATTTATAATAAGAGATTTGAAGAATTTAAACCCATAGAAAGGAAATTACTAATTAAGCGATAAACGATAAAATTATTTTAATAAAGGGTGGAAAGACCTCTGGTCAATATCTAATTCCAGAACACAATAATCATGTTTTATCAATAATAAAAAAATCACATAATATAAATAATTCTATTTTTTTAATGGAATAAAAATATATTTTATTACTATTTAATAAATGCAAAAATACTTATACTAAAAGCAAGTTTTTAAAATGCAACTACTTTTACTCAGCTCAGTTTGACAATTGCTTCAAGTAAATGGGTTTCTCGGACGAAATAATCAAAGGAAAGGTTAAGCCTGTGCGGAGGAGAAGATTTTCCATAAAATCGCTAACGTCTCGTGAGAACCAATAGAAAGTCGCGAAGGTCGCGTTTTCAGTCCTTATCGGTGGATATTGCACAAAGCACGAACTGCGCGTCGAATTTCGCAAAAAACACTATCAAATATTTACGCGCATTGTTCTTTGTCAATATATATGCGTCAAATATATTTTAGTCTTGTGATTAGAAAATATTATTCAAGTTGATTATTTCAAAATACTTGCTTTTAATTGTTGCTTATTTTCTGATTAACAGCAGAATTTTAAATTGAATTAAGGAAAATTATATTTTATGGCAGGAAGACCTCTTGTCGATAGCCCAGGACAGACAAATCTTTATTTATTTTAGTACAAATGGAAAAGAGTATTTGTTCACTTGGCTGTTATTTTAGTGTACATACTAAAAATTTAATTCATAACAAATTAAAGACGACGCAAGCGCCATCTTAATCATAATAAATGAAAGAAGATACAAGCGCCATCTTTTGCCTAATTTCAAGTGGCATCATCAACGATTTTGGTCTACAAAGTAGACGACCGAGAATCATTGTTTCGTCCACTAAAGGAAGGCGAACTTGTCCTGTTTATGAAAAATGTAATTGTCTGAATAAAGATATTTTTATATTATATTTTATTTAAAATAACGACAAACACAGGTATAAACAATTTAATTGGATGTTTTAAAAGTCCTACTCAATAAAATTGAAAGTGTATTAAATATAACTTCCTACATAAGGCTTCCACAAAAATTTCAGCGGTAAAAGTTATTTTTCAGTATATAAATCAAATAAAGTCAAACAAGATTATAATGTCTACCTTGTAGACTCGAATCGTTGACGAAGCCACATTAAATCAGGCGAAATATGACGCTTGTAAATTCTTTCATTTATTATGATTAAGATTATATTTACTTCAAATCAACAATTAAAACTTAATTAATGAGTAAGCTCTGTATCAAAATAATCTCGGTATCTCGGTTTCTGTTAAATAACCTGAATGTTTATTTTTTGTAGTGGCTATTATAACACAAGGAAATTATATTCAAATTTATTCACAACCGAATGTTGGTTAAACAAATATGTGTCTTCTAATTAAGCCCCTTAAACAAATTTTGTAACACTTATTTCGGGTTATATTTATACAAGGAAACGCGTTGAACGCACGCGGCCAATTAAAGCCCAAGAACCAATTTGCAGAAGAAAGTGAAATCGCTTGCTTATTAGTCTGCAGCACTTAACCTTCAAATTATGCATTACTTAACTTACGCATCATTAATTGTTTGTTTGTTAGTGTGTGTGCAGTTGCGATGGTTGAAATTAAACTGATAAATAATAGTTCATAAATCATTTTGAAATTAGCGGTGTGAAATTAGTGGAAAGTATATAAATGCAATATGTATTAAGTTGTTTGGTCATCTTGCGTGTTGAATTGCGTAGTCGATGATTATGAAAATAATAAGTTAATATGGATGAGTTTTATCGTTGAAATTATATTATTATTAATTGAAATAATAATTTATTTACATTCGCGTACAGGATATTTAATATAGCAATTATTATGTGGAATTAATAAATTAATTATATTTTCAAATCAATTTAATTTAATTAATGGTTTTAATATGAATAAATTATTAAAGTAAACAAATAAAACACAGATTAGATTGAATAACTTTAAATTTTCGACTAGTTTCGGGTTATTAGCCCATTTTCAAGAGAATTTAAAATTTGTTTTATTAAAATTTCTATGGATATTTACATGAATGGATATATTGATTTTTAATTTTAATTTTATTGTGAGCAAATGCTGGGACCAAAATTATTTTGTCTGCCCCACAATAAAATTAAAATTAAAAATCAATATATCCATTTATTTATTTATTAACGGTGGTCTACCATAGAATTTATGTATTAACATAAAATACTTATTGAAGGAGACGAAATAAACACAAAAAGAATATATATATATATATATTCCTTCAATAAGTATTTTACGTTAAATAATTATTTTAATGGTCATCCGTTCAAATAAATAAATAACTTGATTTGCCATTCTGGAATGAAAAATAATTTCAATGATCATTTCAAAATTGAGATCATTTGATTGATTATTCTGATATAAAAGATTATTTCGTTGATCATTCTGAAATTAGAGATCATTTCATTGATAATTCTGAAGTTAAAGATTATTTCATTGATAATTCTGAAATAAAAAATATTTTATTGATTATATTGAAGATAAAATAATATTTCATTGATCATACCGAAATCGAAGATTATTTCATTGGCCAATTTAAAATGAAAAATCTTTTAAATAAAAAGAGTTTGAAAATAAATAATAAATTATTTTCTCTTTTGCTACTGTGGCATAATGATTTATGTTAAATAAGTACTCTAACAGATGTTTAATAATAGACATTTGCTGTTGCTGTTGAAAAATTGTTCATTGATCATTCTGAAATAAAAGATTATTCCATTGACAATTATAAATGAAAAATAATTTCATTAATTATTCTGAAATAGAAGATTATTTCATTGATCATTCTGAAAAAAACACATTTCATTAATAATTCTAAAATAAAAGAACATTGCATTGATCAATTCGAAATAAAAATTTCATAAATCATTCTGAAAAAGATTATAATTCGATTAATCACTCTAATAATAAATAAAATGTTTCAATTAATTTATCATTTATTTCAATAGATTTCAATTATTTCATTCACTTATATATAACGATGACCTCTTCATTTATCTCATAGCCAATGTTGCAACATTAGTTTATTTTGTTAATTAACCGTTAAGATCCGGACACCGCACTCCGAGTGGATAATTTCCCCTAAGGTTTTGTAGATTTGTAAAGTCCAAGGTTTATGCTAACCAACCACAAACATATCCCGAAATGCAAACAGAAATCCAATGCGGTAATTTCCGATGCTGGGGCCTTGGAAAGTCTTTGAAAATTATATCAAAAAAAAAAAAAAAAACGGTCAAGGTATGCTAGCAAATACTATGTTCGAATGTATTTACACGTTAAATTAATTAATCGTTATACAGTAGAATATCTCAATAGTTTCGAATTATTTTTGATGTTAAAAAGAGTAATGGTAATAATTAAATATTTTCAGCAATGAATAAAATAATTCTTTAAATAAAAAGAATACGAAAGTTAATAATATATATTTTGCCCTCTTTAGAGACTGTGATATTTTGACTTATGTCATATAAGTACTTAAAAAAATGTTCAATGATGGACATTTGCTGTTGCATAATAATAATATTTTGTATAATGCTACAATTTTTTTATTCGAAAATATTTTTTGTATGTAATTCATATCAATAATGTTAATTATAGTTATTTTTTTATGATTATATTACACATTGTAATATCTTTGTACAAAATGAGATTTCCCGTAAATAAATTTAATATTGTTATTATTATTAAAATATTTAATGGAAAAACAAATTAAAAAAAATATTTTGTTTTTTGCATTAAATATTTCTGATTCAAAAAATTGTTGCATTATACAATATGTTATTGTTATGCAACAGCAAATGTTTATGATTGAGCTTTTGTTTTATGCACTTATGTAAAATAAGTCAAACTGTTATAGTGATAAAAAAGGAAATAATTTATTAATTATTTTCAAATGCTTTCTATTTTTTATAAATAATAATAATAGAAAAAATATTTATTCACTTGGTTACAGTTATACAAAAACGTTTATTCAGACAGCAGAATTACAATTCTTTACAAATATTTATATTTACAATACATATTGACGGAGGTCTTTCTGCCCTCAATATTTAAATAAATTAAATAAAACGATTTTGAAAATGATTAATTAATTATTTTCCCTTTAGCTACTGTTACATTATGACTAATGTTACATAACTACTTTAAAAAATGTCCAACAATAGACATTTGTTCTTGCATATTTTCTAAAGGCGAAATAATTTATCAATTTAAATAGAAAACAGTATTCATTCACTTGGTCACAGTTATTTAAATATATTAAATAAAAATGATTTGAAAATAATTAATAAATTATTTCCACATTTAGCTCTGTGACTTTTGACTTACGTTACGTAAGTACGTTAGATAAATGCACATTAAAACAACTACTTCCCGGGCAAATTTAATTTTATATAATTGATTTAATTTTGATTGTATTTGAATTAATTTAATTGATTTATTTTAACATCTTTAAATTATGTAAGGCATAGCTGTACTGACGAGGGATAGATACCGAAACACGTGTCTGCAGATTGCCTTATATTATGTAACGTTCCTTTTGCTGTTTTTGCATAAAATTTTTCTCAGATCAAAATTTGTTGCAATATTTTATTGATATGCAACAGCAGGTGTACATTATGTAATTCAATGTCCGGCGTGGGTATTTGCCTGGGAAGTAGTTGTTTTAATGTGCATTTTTTTTACGTAACGTAGTCAAAAGTCACAGAGATAAATGTGGAAATAATTTATTAATTATTTTCAAATCATTTTTATTTAATTAATCAATTATTTAATTACATTCAAACTCTTTTTATTTAAATAAGTGTGATCATGTGAATAAATCCTTCTTTTATTAAAATTAATACTTAGTTATAGAGCATATGTAAATTATTTACACATATCATTTTAAAACAAATTAATTATTCATAAAATTTAATTTATTTAATGGCAAAAATTTTATATTTATTTATTGAACTATGCATTTTTCTTGGTTTACTATTCCGAGTAGCGTATTGCATTGCATTGATAGAATTCAAATAAAAACATACTGTTGTATAATAAACGTTGCGACATTTCCTAGTTGTTGTGTAAATGCAATCTTGCTTTTGAATTTGAAGAGGCTAATTTTGACAAGAAAAATATTTAATTAAGGGGAAATTAACTTAATTACGCGTATTTGAGCGGGGATTAAGTCTGCATATAAGCGTTTTTTTTTAGCAAACACGTTCCTTTTTATTTATTAGCTCTAATTAGTAGAAATCGATAAAACGAGTAATTAGATCACATTAATATATTTTTTAAGATTATATTGATTGTGGTTTACTGGGTGTTTTTGGTGATTAATAAAAGTGAAATTTTTATAGCGGTTAGAAAATATGAAATGTATTTATTGATTGTCAATAATTGTATATAATCATTACTTCTTTATAATTATGCATTGTATATAAAAGTACAATTTTTAGAGCGGTTGGCGAGTACAAAATATATTTATTGATTTTCAATAATTTAATAATAAATTAAAATAAATAAAATCTGCAATTATTTAGTATTTATATTTGTGCATTGCAAATAAACTACATCCAAATTTCGAATAAAGTCAAATATTAAGAAAAAAGGTATTTTGATTTTAAAACGCCAATTATTAGTTTTTATTCACTTCTACTAATTAGCATTTTTATAATTATTATATAAAATCCAAGTATTCAATAAAGTAAAATATGGAAAAAAAACCTTCATTTTTATTTAATCGTTTAAAAACGCTAATTAGCGCAAGTAAATAAAAACGTTATTTATTAGTTTTTATTCACTTCTTATAATTAACGGTTTTAAATGAAAAGAAGCGTTTTTTTTTAGATTTCACTTTATTTAATATTTGAATATTGTTTATTATCAAATTAAAATGGTTTTCTAGATTATAATTATTACTTAAAATTAGTAGATTTTTATAAATTTGTAAAAGTGTTAGTTTGGACGAGTAAAAATAAAACGCGACTTACGATTTCGTAAAAAATGTACAAATTTACAAGTTTATAAATGAGTTACACTAACAACGAGATTTCAAATATTATTTTTGCATTGGTTGAAAATATTAGTGGGCAGTGCATCAAAAACAACAAATAATTTTCTGTGACACTTTCAGTTTCTACGACGGTATGACGAGGTAAAAAAATAATTACTATTATCAATGTTTACAATATTTTTAAAGGGCAAAACATTCATATGTCCTAAAAGTTCATAGTCTGACATACGTTTTGTATATTCAGATCTGAAATCAGGATTTTTTATTAATTTATTTTCAAGTAAAAAAAAACTCTTTCTGGTAACTTGTTTCGAATCGTCTAAATCCGTTAAATTATTTTTAAATGGAAATTTTACTACAAACCTATTATTTAATTTTGTGGAATTATCTTTACAATTATCCCTCGCAACGTTAACATTACTCGTAAATTATCCCACCCTTCATTAACAATTCATCAATTATCATTAAATTTGCAGACATAGACAAATGCGTCAACGATAATGACCTTTATATTACAAGACAAAAACTGAACAAGGACAGGTAGAAAGACTGATGGTCGATAGCCGTTTTCTAAGGACTTATACGTTGTCCTATAGTATACGAATTATATTGTTAATTTATTGTATATAAAATTGTCGGCAGAAATAAAGATGTTATACATATCTTTAGAATGTTGTTCATATTGTCTTTCTTCAAGGCTTCATGTTTTATTTCGGTTAATTGTTTCTAATTGCCAAAATTTGCTTAAATCAAAATCTAAATAATTCTGAAGATAATGAAAGATTGAATTGGATTTGATAGGATAATTAGACGGTATAGTCCCACTAAGTATTTATCCTAAATTGATTTCAAGACAGGTGATATTCTTCTTCCTTGTTTCAATTTTATTATTTTCTAAAATGCTCCAAAATGTTCTGTCTCCAATGAATAAATTTATTGCCTGCGATATATTAAATTTTGGGTCAGGTAATTCAAGTCCATGAGGAACGATTTTTTATTAAATGACCTGTTAGGTAAATTTTCAGCTAATTTATCAATAACTAAGTAGTCAATAGTACTTTTGAAGTTTTCATAAGTGGATTTAAATTTACTGAAGTTATGAAATTAATGTTGACGGATATTTATCTCCGTTTTTTTTTTTTTCACTTTTTTGTGGTTATTTCACGTGTAATTAAATTATCATGAAGCCCACTATCCAGCAATGATCTCATGGCTCTTGAGTTTTCATTGTTATTATTTCTTCAAATTTACCAGAAAGATGATTAACTGCATCTCAATTATTTTCATCTTTTGATTATTTTGTTCAGCAACATGCAACAAATTATGGTGACTTATTGCAATAAAAATATTTTAGACCAAAACATTTAGCTGTAGCGTTAATTGCTGGTTTATCGGAGAAAGAACTGGAGATCTTGTTGTAAAAGATTGATTTGGTGTCGTTCAAAGTAGTATAATGTAGCTCTAGCAATATGTGGCCGGGTATTATCTTGTAAAAAAAGTGCAAGGTATAATATGGGGTTGCATAATTTCTAGTATGTGGCAGAGAGATGTCATGCTGCCTCTAATAAACACTAATAAGGACCTGCTATCATAGCTCAACTGTTTGATGGTCGACAAAGGACCACGTCCAAACAAAAGCGTTCTTGGTGATTGTACTTAGTATAGTTGGATGATTCTTCTTTAAAAAAAAACTTTCCTCATTTCAATTCAAAACTAAATTTTCTTTCATCGTCCATTATTTTTTCCTAAACAATACAATATTTTTAAATTGGCCATAGAGAATTATTATCTAGACTCGATTTATTGTGTTATCATTTCGGCCGATTAAGACAATTTGAAAATGCATAATTTTAAAGTGATACACACAATTAAAACTCGTTTTATTTTGTAAACAAGTGTTTTTTTTTTACTTTGTGAAACATTATGAGCGAAGCCATCAAAGTAGATCATATATGTAAAAAAAAACATTGTTAGAATATTTACGGATATTATAAATTATTTATTAATTAAACAAAGCAAGCGTTCTTATTCATCTTAAATATAATCAAATGGTATATTGTTGATATTGAATAGCATAATTAATTTTAGATTAAATCTAGGTTCAATCAACTGTAATTTTTAACGAATCGACGCAAATGATAATATAATTATTATAATTTATTGTTACTTAGAAAAATGAAAATACCCAAAAATATCAATTTATTCTGTCATTATATATGACAAAGAATATATTTCTAATCCCATCAATGATGTTTCTTTTCCACTTTATATTTAATTGATTTAAATTATATCTCAATATTGTACATTGAAATTTCTACAATTTATAGATGTAAATATAATTTAAAAAGAATCAATTTAACATATTTCTATTTCATATTAAATAAAGTAGTATTTACTTAATATAAAAAAGAAATATATTCTTTTTTATCTTCTAAATATATAATTAAAAAAAACATCCTAATACAATATACAGTCGACATATTTATAAATATATTTTTTTTATGCGTGGAAAAACTATACATTTGTTTAAAATTAATAGAAGCACAAAAAATTAATTAATTAAAATTAATTATTAAAATATTTTTTTATGGAAAACAAAGGTACTTAATATGTAATTATAATTGTAATTTGGAAATGGAGATTCCGTTAATAAAGTAATTTTAAAATTGAAATATAATTATATTACAACAAAAGATTAACCATATATATTCCATTAAAAAAAAACACATACTTGTTTTACGACTTTAATTTAGAGAATGAACAATATAGAATGACATCGAATTTAAATAATATTAATAATTCATTATTTAGTATTAGAAAAAAAAAATATACTGGTAATCATAATGATGGATGGTTTTGTTTACATGGTTTTATTATTGCAGTGTAAAATATTTAATATTTTTCAACACAAAGGTATATTTAGTAAAACGTTCAACCTTAATTCATCTATCGTATGCAAACTGGTGATAGTTAATGATGGTTGAATATTTTATTAAATAAATTTCAATAGAAACAAGTACTTTTGTACCGTAAATCAAAATGTCTCAAGGCTAAAAGTGGAAATTATTAATAATTTTCAAATTATTCTTATTTAATTTAAATTAATTTCGTTTCCTGTTCTCATAAACAGGATAAGCTCGCCTTCCTTTACCAGACGAAACAACGATTCTCGGTTGTCTAACTTGTACACCCAAATTGTTAACGATGCTACTTGAAATCAGGCAATAGAATTCAATTATAATTTTTTTAGGTTATAATAAATTAAAGACGACGTTTTTTGCCTAATTTCAAGTAGCATTGTCAACGATTTGGGTTTACAAGGTAGACGACCGAGAATCATTGTTTAGTCCACTAAAGGAAGGCGAACTTGTCCTGTTTATGAAAATAAGGAAAACGAAACATTTCATTAAATGTGTTTAGGTTATAATTTTAAAATCTATAGACATTTTTTTAAATCATTATGTTAGGTTTTTATTTAAGACTTTCCTTTAATCATAATAAATGAAAGACGATGTAAGAGCCATATTTTGCCTAATTTCGAATGGCATGTGGTGGTTAAACATTTTATTAAATTTATTTATATTTACTTGTTATTTTTTACGCGTTGCCATTGCTAATAATATTCTATAAACGCGATTCTTATGAACATTAATTTAATAATAATGAATAATAATGTATAACATTTAAAAAGGAATATATTTCGGGTATACGCAAAGTTATCGTTTTAAATGGAATAAGGTCTTTTTTTTTCTTTAAAATTTTTGTACTTTCATTAACAAACGATTATATAACTATGATAATTAATTGCCACTTAGAAAAAGTCAGAAATACTGAAAACTAGAAATACCACACCATTGTGTCATGGTAATGACTAAATAATTTGGAATTCGTGGAAAATTTATTGAACATAAAACCAATTAATTATTAAGTCATTTGGCGTCTAGGAAAAAACATAACTTTTGTTTGATTTATATGTCACAATTAATACAATTGGTTGTAATGGGTTTTTCAATACGGACCTAGCAATTTTTAACATTTTTATCATGGCGATCTTCAGGAATGGAAAATGTTTGGAAATCATTAAAAATTTCTAGCGAAATTCTGAAGCCTTGGGAAAATCGAGTGAATTTAGTAATCGAGTATTTCTGAATAACCAATTTTAAGTAGCTAAAGTTAATGAAAATAATAAATTGGAGTTTATAAATAAATATTATAAATTATAAATAACATGAAGAAAATTGTCATATACTTCATTTTGCAGTGACAAAAAAGATTGAAAAGATCGACTTTGCCCATCTCTATTTATTACTGTGTTCTTTGCAGGACTTTTTTCTATATTTAGCTGTTTACAAATTCACGCTTATTGGGATTTGGACCTTGAATAATCCTCAAGAAAGGATATATCTTTTAGAAATTACCAATAAAAATGGGAAATCCTGTAGTTATAGCATTTAACAAAAAAAAAAAAAACAAGTTCAGTTCATCTTGAGATTTGAGTCTATTGTTAACTTCTAAGAAATAATAAATTTAAAATTGTTAAATAAAAAAATGTATTTATCAATTATGAATTTACACATTTTTCTATTGAAAGTATGTTACCTCAAGCCATTCATGTGGGACATATTTAATTTAATAAAGCTATAAGTAATTTGTCGCGAGTTGTAAAGTACTGCAAATTATTTCTGCATACAGACGATTTAAAATTGTTCCATATGAACATGTTTACAATGACAAATAATATTACGAAATTGTGTTTAAAAGTCAGTTATTTTTGAATATAATCAATAAAAACTAACTACATTTAGTCGTAATAAAAGTACTTTCCCTAATAGTTATTTCATAAATATGATTATAATTTGGTACCCATACCATGATTATTTATTTAAAGCACTTAAAAATTTTCAAAGTAAGTTTCTGCGAATAATATGCTTTAAAATTAAAATAAACCATTTTTCGATTGGATGCAGTTCACAAGGAAATAAGTTGGACATTTGTACCTTATTTTCTCACAGAGAAGAGCTTAATATGCTTTAAAATTTAAATAAACCATTTTTCGATTGGATGCAGTTCACAAGGAAATAAGTTGGACATTTGTACCTTATTTTCTCACAGAGAAGAGCTTAATATGCTTTAAAATTTAAATAAACCATTTTTCGATTGGATGCAGTTCACAAGGAAATAAGTTGGACATTTGTACCTTATTTTCTCACAGAGAAGAGCTTAATATGCTTTAAAATTTAAATAAACCATTTTTCGATTGGATGCAGTTCACAAGGAAATAAGTTGGACATTTGTACCTTATTTTCTCACAGAGAAGAGCTTAATTAAATAAAATAAATTTAACTTGTCTTTATCGAACTAAGCAGTAAATCCTATAATATTAATGTTAATATTAATAATAATTGTATTTATGTTGTTTCATGAGTAAATTAATAAATTATTTCATAAGAAAATATATAATAAGTGTTTATTTGAATAAAACTACTTACCAAAGTAAATATCCAAAAAGAACAATTTAAATTCCAGCACAGGTTGTGCGAGCGTCCAAAAAGTTTTGAATGCGCAAAAGAAAACGCGCACGGTTGGTACCAAAAAATAAAAATCGTCGTATCAACGTATTGCACAAATACCGACTAATTCCAAATTACTAAGGAACCATACGCCTCGGCTCGATTGCAGGCAAGCAAGCAACCTTCCCGAAAACGACCTCAAATCGCGATTAGAACCGTCTCTTTTGAGCGCAACCAGAATTCGATCTGCACGCGCCAAAACTGAACGCCACGCGAAATGCGAAAGTCCCTAAATTAATCCGTTTTCCCCCCAACCTGCTCAACCGCTCGCACGAACCAACTAAAGCCTCAATCCGGCGAACAATTGCTTATAACCAAAACCCAATCGACCAGGCGTCCGTCAAAAGAACGACCCATCCCCGAAAAACAATCAATAAAAGCTCGGCCTCACTTAAACCAAATAATTATACCCTAATAAAAGATCATCAAATTAAATTAAACTTCGCCTCATTAACAGTTCAAAGCGGTGAAAGCGAGATTATTCAAATCTCTTGTCTGCGTTGTTTTCGTGACTCGCGGTGGCCGTGTGTGGGCACGATCAAGGATAATTTTGGGCATTTTCCTAATACAAACATATTTTATTGCCGCTTGGATTTCAGGAAATTGTCACTTCGAGGGTTGTTCGGAATATTAAAAATTTAATTTATAGGTTTTGAATATGGAGAAACACGATTTTTACGCGATAGACCTTCTTTCTGACGCGTCTTTCAAAGGCATTAAAATTTTGTTGGTTTTGACGGATTTTTATAAATCAAATATTTGCATATTCAAATTAGATCTGCGAATAGAAAGAATTTTAAATGATTATTAAATTTCCGTATCCTATAACTGTAAACTTACTCACTTACTAAAATTTGCATTTTTTTAGTAGTTTTTCGGAAGTAGTTTTCCTATTAATATATTGCTTGTGTTAATAAGAAAACCATTTTAAGATTAGATAAAAATTGGTTTCGACAAATATCTTACAGTTTTTTAATAGTGCAGGATGAGCGAAACTCGATGTCTCAACTATATTATATGAAAAGGAAAAACGATAGAAAAAATGTAAACAGGTTCATAAATGGTATTGAGTAATGTCCATTTTAAGCCAAATTGGCATATTATTCCGAAATTGGAAACTGAAGTAGTGACGTAATCGATATTTTTTTTCCTGAAACGTATCTATATTTTTTTATATTTTAAAAGAGCTATTTTTTGTGAATAAACTTTGTAGAAACAAACAAATTTCTTCCGTTAAAAAAATTGTAACCAAAAAATTAGAGATGGGCAAAGTCGATCTTTTTGATCTTTTTTGTCATTGCAAAATAAAGTTTATGACAATTTTCTTAATGTTATTTATAATATTAATATCGGAAAGTTTTACCTAATGATTAATAAACTCAATTTTATTGTTATTTAATAACATTAGCTACTTACAATTGGTTATTCAGAAATACTCGATTACTAAATTCACTCGATTTTGACCAACACTACAAAAAGTATTAAAAAAAAAAACACAATTATCACGATTAAAACAAGTAGCCTTTGGACGCAAATAGCAAAGTCGCATCTTTCAATAATTAAGCATTCTAAATTATAATTAATTAAACATAAAACAATACATAATATCTTATTCATATTATCACTGAAAGAAACATAAATAGGCAATTATTACAATAAAATTTCAATGTTTTACTTCTAAACACTTATCAAATCTTCGCCTTACTTCTATTACTGAAGCATTACATTTCTCTGGATTGTTCATCACAAAAATATCTAATTGTTTCTTTTAAATGTTCGAAGTTAACAGATGGTGTTATGTGAACTATATTTATTTGTTTATTATTTTATTTATTTATTTATTTATTTTTTCATATGAAGAAATTTAGTGGGGTCAAGTTCGTTGATTTAGGCACCTACTGTATCGGTCTATTTACAGCAATCCAATTTTCTCCATTACTTTAATTTCATACAATTAATTTCCAAATAAATGTTTGATTTTTAAATAAGAATTTTGGACTTAATTTTGCTTGTCATACAATGTGTTAAGTTATTAATTGTTACACATCATTTATCAGAATGATGATATTTGTCATATTTATCAGTGTGAATAGAAAGTCAGGACGGCCTAATAATTTGAAAAAATACACATCCAATTAAAAAACAAAACAAAAACTTAGTATGTTTAATATATATACCGGGTGTTACATCGGACGACGCACTATAGGGATTTCAATGTATTTTTTTAAATTCTCATTTATTTATTTCCCACGTCATTTTATCAAAAAATCATAAAATAGATTTTTGTGGGGATCAATAAACTGAGTCCAATACAACCATTTAAAATATTTATTTATTATCTAAATTCGAGATACACATTATTTAAAAATTAAAATTAAAAAAAAATAAATATACCGTGCCTTGCAAAAATAATAAAGTCGCGCTTACAACTGACATTTTTAATTATCTCTATTGACATCAAATTTTAAAAGTAATATTACCTACTGTGTTAAAAGAACTTTTAAAATAAAATTATGTATTCAATTGACGAGAAAATAGAAATGGTGAAATGGTTTTACGGAGGAAACAGTTCTCGAGAAGTAAGTGGAATGTTTAGTGTAAAATACCCAGATCGAAATATTCCTGATCACACAACAGTTAGTAGATTTGTTAAAAAATTTGAAAATACTGGTACACTAATTGATGATTACAAGTGTCAAAAAGAAATTGGACGTCCTCAAGTAGAAAATGAGAGTGTTTTTAATGTTGTGGCCACTGCGACAGAAAATCCAACATTGAGTTTAAGACAAATATCTGCAAACGTTAGCGTACACCACTTCACAGTTTTGTGTATTTTGAAAGCAAACAAGTTTCACTCCTACAAATACCAGTCTCATCAAGAACTTCTCGAAAAAGATATGTTTAAAAGAAGTGCGTTTTGTTACGAAATAATGGAAAAGGTAAACGATGATCGTGACTTTCTTAAAAATATTTGTTTTATGGATGAATGCACATTTGCTCTGCATAACAAACCCAATGTGCAAAATGTTAGACACAAAAACTCAGTGTCCTGTAGAAGTCAACTTTCGGGCTGGAATTTTAGGACAACACATTATAAGACCATTTGTTTATCGATGGAAACTTGACAGGAGAAAGTTTTCTGGAATTGTTAATTGAAAAAATACCGCTAGCATAACTGGAGTGGAAGTAAATAAATGACAATTTAAAAAATACATTGAAATCCCAACACATCATCCGGTATATAATAATATTCAGTTGGTCACTGTTATTTAAATAAGTTAATTAAAATGATTTGAAAATAATTAATAAATTATTTCCACATTTAGGTCTGTGACATTTTGACCTACGCTACGTAAGTACTTTAAACAAATGCACATTAAAACAACTATTTCCAGGCAAATACCTCGCCGGACATTGAATTACATAATGTACACCTGCTGTTGCATATCAATAAAATATTGTATTTTATTACGATATTATTTCCACCAAGTAATTATAGTTTAATGTTTATATGGAGTAATAATTCGATTTTTATAGATTTTTTAACATCTATTAAATACACAAGTACCGACATAGATTTGTAATAAATCGTATTATTACTCTAAAGAAATGACTTACAACGGAAGTACAGAAATAACTACCTTCGATATTTACAAAATAGATACATGCATTTAGAAAAACCGTTATTTTGAGCACATTTTATTTATTTTCACCTTTTATAATAGATAACGATAATACAATTACATTTTTTACATACATGTATATAATAAATGTGAATTATCAAATAATAAATACAAAAGGGAATAAAGAATAAAAATAGATGGATATAGATATAAATACAATTAATATTTAGTACTGCGTTTCATGCAAGCTATCTATCAATTTTATTTAACTCTTAAAATTACTAAATGATGATCCATAAAGCGATATACATTGGTTAGTATTAATTATCCCATGATTCTACTTACCGTGCCATTAGTGCCATAATTGAATCGATGAAAATTTTCACAAAATGTAACATTATTTCGAGTATTAGTTGGAATTTTAAAATTAATCATACCCAGCAACTCAGAGCACTCAACTATAAAATTAATAATTTTGAATAAGACATAAGTCAAACGTATTTAACGACTACTTTCAAGTTTTCACATTTAGCACTGTTAACATTTGAGCTGATATAACTATAGTTGTTTAATTGCGATGAACGATTGCAAAGTCTAAATTACACCATTAAATTTTGTGCAATGTAATTCAATATATGGAGGAGTACAGGCTCGAGAAGTAGTTGTTTATTTGTGCATTTCTGTTAAGTACTTACGTAATGTAAGTCAAAAAGTCACAGTAGCTAAAGAAAAAATGATTGATTAATAATTATTTTCAAATTCCTTTTATTTAATTTATTTTGAATAACTGTGAGCATGTGAATGAATCCTTTTTTCTATTACCAGAAAAACAACTCAAATTATAATTGTAATAATTTAATGAAACTGATTAAATTATTTTCTTTTTTTAGTAGTAGCCAATTAACAGATATTAATTATACATTTGACTTTGTAACTTTCATTATTTTGTATATTTTACTGTATACATCCGTTAATAAATAATATTTATTATTATTTATTTTTGCTAATAAAATTTTAAGTTTACATGATTGTGTTCGATTAATAATTTACCCTAAATATAACACTTACTAATAACATTGATTTAATCTTAAGCATGTAATGAAATAAGAGAGCACTAAAATGGTTTTGAGTTTACATGATATGTATTGGATTAATAAAATTCAATTAATTTTTGTGTAAGTTTATTAACTTCCTGAGTGTGTAAAACTCAAATATTAATTCAATTTTATATATTATTTATTAATCCAATACACATCATATAAATCAAAACTATTTTAGTGCTCTCTTGTTTCATTGCATGCTTAAGGTTCATTGAAATCTTCAGTGCAACGACTTAATTAACGATACATTTTGAATGTATTACAACAAACCTAACCGTGTAAAATTCAGTAATAGAAGAATCACACGCTCCAACCAAACGCCAAGCAATTCGTGAAGAATCACACTGAATAGAATTATGTGACACAAATTAAAACCTGTATAGGAAGAAAAGAAAATGAAAACACCAAATCAGTATATGAAAAAAAAAAAAAGGAAAGAAAACGCACTTTGCTTATATCACTATTATTTCATACAGGTGTTTTCTCCTTTTCACATTCTCGTTTATTTAATTTAACCATATATGAGAGGAATGGCTTACACCAACGATTACAATCTAGGTTAGTTTTACATTGAAGAATTTTCATTATAAAAATTATTTTGTTAATTTATTGGGAGCTGTTTACATCGATAAAAGTCATTAATATGAAGTAATTAATATCGAATATTAATAATATTCAATGGTAAGTCGATTAATAATAGCAATAATTATACAAAAAATTTTAAAAACAAATTCTAGTCACATATTTAGGATATTAATGGCCTCATAAAACATATTTAATAATAACTCAATATATTTTTTGTGTTTTATTTTTTTATTTTTTAGTTTAAAATTGATTAACGAATCACATTAACTCAAGATTATCACATCTTTTGTGGCCACCCTGTATAATTACGGAATTAAAACAAGTGTGTGATGCGAGTACATAAAGTGTTTCATTTTTAAACCTATCTCTTTTTACATATGAATAAATTATTGTTAACATTTTAAAGTTTTGACAATTGTCGCGAATAAAGGACAAAAATGTAATTTGAAAGTGTATTTATTAAAAAAAAAACTTAAAATGTTATCAAGTATGAACTGTCGAAAATTAACAGCCTCAACAATAAAATTATGAATAAATTATATTTTTTAATTCTAACTGTAATTCAAATAAACACAATGTACATACATGTTTCAAACCGAAATAATTATTCATTAAATTTGTTGAATCTTCATTAAATAAAAAAAAATAATTTCTAATCGTTTGCAATTTCGTTTAGTCGACACGGTAATAAAATGCAACAGCTGGCACACAAAAAGCGATTCTGAAATGTCGTTGGACAATCGGACGTTTTTCTTTTCATTCTCTCCAGCCGTTTGCGAAATTCCGCGAGGAACGAAACACAATCGCGCGCCGTTTTGATTGATTCATTAAAACGACGCTGGGTAATTAAACTAACGGCCCTAATTGGGAGATTATTGTGAAAATCGGATTGAAAAGTGCAGCGAGTTAGTGCTGATTGTTGTTGGGTAAATCATCAATTGTGAGAGGGACTAATTCGACAAATACTCTTTTGTAATGTGAAATAGAGCAGGAATGAATATCGTTGCTAAATTTAAGGTTGTTGCAAGTGAATTAGTATATCAATAAAATATTGCATAATGCAACAAATTTTGACCCGAGAAAACTTTAATGACGAGGGATAGATCCCGAAACACGTGTCTGCAGATGGCCTTATATTGAGTAACGTTCCTTTTGTTTGTTTTTGCATTACATTTTTCTAGGATCAAAAATTTGTTGCTTTATGCAATATTTTATTGATGTGCATCAGCAAGTGTACATTATGTAATTCAATGTCCGGCGTGGGTATTTGCCCGGGCAGTAGTTGTTTTAATGTGCATTTGTTTAACGTACTTACGTAATGTACGTCAAAAGTCACAGAGCTAAATGTGGAAATATTTTATTAATTATTTTCAAATAATTTTTATTTAATTTATTCAAATTACCGTGATCAAGAGAAGGAATACTCTATTCTATTTATATTGTTGATTTATTTCTCAAGCAACAACATGTGATCATAACCTCTAATACGGTAACAACTTTAAAGTGAGAAATTTTCGTTGAAAATTATCAACAAGCCTTTTCTGTCATTGATTCTGTGAAAACCATACTAATTAGTATTGAACAGTCCACTAGTATTACGTAAGATAGCCGAGTTCTGATGTATAAATTCTAGTGATTTAAATGCTATCTACATGAGGATTACATGTGAAATTATTATCGAAGATAACACGTTTTATTTTAAATTAAATATGAAAATACAATGGGCTTGGACTTTTTGGTGAATTATTTGAAGTTACATTTGTCACTATTTAATTTAAGTTTATTTAACAATGCACAAGCTCGAGATAAAATCCAGCGCGTTTTGCAAGGGTACCAATTGTTGAATACATTTTTAGATCGTCTACATATAATAGATGTTTACATGTCAATTTGGAAAGATCGTTTACAAATAAATTAAAAAGCAATGGACCCAAAATGAAGCCTCGCGGCACATCAGAATTTGGAAAATACGAATCTGATTTAAAATGGTTTCCAGCATATTTGGAAAAGTTAATTTTAAATAAACTGTTCTCTAGCTTTTAGTCATGTTCCGTACATCTGATTCATAGATTGATGCCTTTGAGAAGTCTAAATATATAGGGTGCCCGTTTTTGGAACTCAAGTATGGGGATCTCGATTATTTGAAAATATTCAAGGTCGGTTAAATTAAAGTAAAGTTGCCCAATTTGGAGTACAACATAATGGCGTTTTGAAACATAAAATTTTCCTATGTTTTCCGAAAAAAAAATCGAAGTATTCAAACAAAGTTATTATTTTTTTGCGAGACTATTTGAAAAGATACTTCAAAACAATTAACATATTATCATTGCCACTTTGTATGCTCTACAACTTGGAAATATCATAATAAAAATTCAATGTTTCAATTTTCGGTAAACATCATCAACTTTGTTTCTTCTTATCGGTGCCATCTTAGATTTTTAACTTTTCAAATACAGATTTTCTTTTCTGATTATGGTAACGTGTCATGAATTGGGTTTTGATCTAGCAGTTGAATGGATATGTCGAAAGTCCTGTTTATGCAAAGAGTGCTAAATAAAGTCGCGTTTTCACTTGTCATTATTTATTACCTGTAGTAACATCTACAAATAAATACGCCATTAAAAGTACTCTTAAAATATATGCATAACGAAAAATTATAAATGTTTTTACAGATGAAAGAGTTCTCCACAAGAAAGCGCCAGTTTACGGTTAAATAACTAAAACCGACTAAATAGAACTAATGGTCATTGACAGTAAAAATAATTGTGGAATTAAGCAGGTTACAAGAATACTTAAAAAGTTAAATTATTCGTAATTACCATTAGCGCAATGAATTATAAATGTAAGCGCAACAGTTTATTATTTAAAACTAATTTATATCTTATATTTAGAAAATAAATAAATATTTATAATATGAAAATATGATATTTTGATAAAATAATTTACACCCCATGTTATTTTATCGTAAAATCAATAACAGTTTTAATGTAGAGTATACAAAAATATTTCTTAATTATTATATTTTATAGAATTTAAAGACAATTAATGAAACACATTTCTTTTCTTCGAGAAGTTCTTGGTGACACTGGTATTTGTAGAAGTGAAACTTGTTTGCTTTTAAAATATGCAAAACTGTGGAGTGGTGTACGCCAATGTTTGCAGATATTTATCTTAAACTCAATGTTGGATTTTCGGTCGCAGTGGCCACAACATTAAAAATACTTTCATTTTCTACTACAGGACGTCCAATTTCGTTATAATCCTTGCAATGATTAATTAGTGTAGTGATATAAAATAATATAGATATATAAAATTGTTAGCGCTTACGCGCGCCCCACCGCCCTCACACTAATTTGGGTCCAGGGGTAAGTCGTACCCCGAGCCCTTATCGGGATGATCAGATCGATTGTAAATGTTGTCTTGGTACCACGGTACCTAAACCTGTATTTTTGTAAATAAAGTGTTACTTTTGTCAACCGCGACTTTATGGAATGAATAAGCATCTCATTCACACTTAACAAAAATAATTGGATACTTTCTTCGCATTTATCACTTGATAAAACATATTTAATATGAAATTCATTTAAAAATTTTAAAACACGTAGATTTGTTTTATTTGTTTAAGTATTACGTTCAAGAATGAATTCATTCCTAATAATGAAATCGCGCCGAAACTAGTTGAATTTAATACATAAACAAGTTAAACAAATGCACAAGTTTTTATATTTTTAAATAAATTTCACATAAAAAACATTTTAAATGAAAATCGAAGGTTGATTTGAAAAAACATTCTATTGAAATCTAATTACAATTATTATAAGGACGGTTTCACAGATCTTTATTTAAATCACGCTTTATGAAAGTATTAAGCTTTGTAGAAAACATAGTTTTAGTTATAACATTAAAAGGGTAGAAGAAAAATATTTCTGAAATAAATTACATACTAGAACTTATGTTTGACATGTCTTCAATTGTTTTGGAAGCACGCATGAAGACGAACATGAAATTACTTTGCCAGTCTTTCTAATAGGTTGGATGTAATATTTCGAAATACGTCTTTGATTGTTCGCTGCATGTTTTTTTATGTGAATACGACTTTTTTTTAAAATTCTAGAAATACGAGAACCATTTCTATAAGATCATCTCAGTTGAATTCGTTGTCAAAAAAATATTGATTATGAAAATCAATATAAAAACATTTTTTTATTAAAATTATAGATAATTGTTTTCTTAATTATTTATAATTTTAATATTACAATGCCAAAAAAATGTTTTTCTATTGCTATTGAAATATAAATAGAAAACAAGTATTCATTCCACTTGGTCACAGTTATTTAAATATATTAAAATATTGAAATAGTCGAGAAAACCAGTATTTTGCAAATAACTTTTAATCTATTAGGATTTTAGGTAGGGGATCATTGAAAAATGTTTTTTTTTTTAATTTTACATAGAATGAAGTAAAAATATACAGGGGTTCCAATTTAAAATAAGTAAAATAAAGTACATTCATAATATATTAAAGACGCAAGCACCATCCTAATTTCAAGTGGCATCGTCAACGATTTGGGTCTACAAGGTAGACGACCGAGAATCATTGTTTCGTCCACTAAAGGAAGGCGAACTTGTCCTGTTTATGAGAACAGGAAACGAAATTCACATTTAAGGAAATGGTCAGCCGCCATTAATCCAGCGTATGGTGATGGCCATTTCGGTTTTTCGAACCTCATCAGACTGGTGTGTTCCATGTGCAATGCCTTGATGAAGGCGGCTGAACAGAAATTGTATTGTCGTTATATACTCGATATTAATCATAATAAATTAAAAACGACGCAAGCGCCATTTTTTGCCTAATTTCAAGTGGCATCGTTAATGATTTGGGTCTAATAGGTAGACGACTGAGAATTATTGTCTCGTCCACTAAAGGAAGGCCATCACTAGTTATCCATACGCTAGATGAATGGTGGCTGAACATTTCTTTAAATGTAAAGTACATATATGTTTGAAAAGCTTGACTTTAAATTATGGTCACCCTGTATAATTCATATCAGTAAAATTTGATTATTAGGATTGTTAACCTTATTTAATTTTTTTATTAAACTAATGGTAAAAAACCATTTTTTTTACTTTTTTTATTGGTAATACTGAACCTATTTCACTAAAATTTTAGGTGTTATATTGATTTTTTTTTAATTTCATGATATACATTTTATTCAATACATATTTGCCTATTATGATTACCTACGCATAAAAGGCAAATATGTAATGAATAAAATGTATATCATGAAATTAAACAAAAAATTTAACTTTTTTTGGGACACTCTGTATAAATAAATATTTTCCTAAAGTACGTCCTAGGACCTAAGTAAAGTTTCCAAAATTTCAAAGACCTAACTTAATTAGTAACTGAGCTATGGAAGATGGGAGCTGTGATGCAGGACTCTGTATATGTTATTCTTTGTATGTAAAAAAATAAGATTCCGTTAATAAATAAATAAATATAGATGAAGACGAAATAATGGCAAGTATATAAGTCGTAGAGGTGAAAGCAAAATTACGGCAGTTACAATATCTAGTGGCACTATACCAATCTAAATAAAAGTAATTATTCTGTCTGAAACATAAAACAAGTAAAATTGTAATTCTTATTAAATGGCAAGCTTTTGACTAGAAATTAACGAATAAACCAATTTACCTGAATTTTGCCACATATTTTCTGGCCACCTTTTGTTTGCAACTACAGAAATGTCAGTTCTAATTGTTCACGATGCAACCTATTTAAATTTTATAGTTGTATGAGGTAAATAAACGAACAACTGTTCGTTTTCTTCTCTTGTAATTATTAATGAAGACAAGTTTTTATTATTGTAATGTAATGTAATGTAATTTATTGGTGTCAAGATTTACAAAATCTATACACAAGTCAAAAATAAAGTATAAATAAATCGTATAATGTACGTAAAATATAGTATAAATTATTGTATATTATAAAAGGTGTATGTGCTAGAATTAAATTCATTTGATGTATAAGGTTCGATTTGAATAAGAAGTCTCCTCAGTTTTGTTCGGAATTTATGAATCAGAAGGCATTTTAGATGTCATGGTAAACAATTAAAACATCAATTTACGTTCTATTTGTAGCCACCCTGGTATAATTATCTCTGTGTTTTAATATATTGGTGCCAAATCTTGTTGAATACCATGTGACCGATTGACGTTTTGAAATTGGTGTCTGTGCTTATGTATATATATATATATATATATATATACAAGTTTTCAATATAAACGATGAGGGATGAATTGTTAGGATTTTACATTTTTTAAAATATCCGCGACAAGAATCTTTATTTTTTATTGCTGCTAGTATTCGAATAACATTCTTCTATAGTAAAAATACTCTAAGCTCAGCGCTCGAATTGCCCCATATCCTCAATCGATATAAAACATGACCATTAAATAAAGCATGGTAAGCTGTGGTTAGAATACTTTAATTACAGCTTACCATGCTAGAGACCAATTTTTCCAATTTCCTCAAGACAAATAAAGATTTACTGAGTTTCTTTGATAATATATCAATGTGATCAATCCATTTCAACTTATCATCCACACGAATTCCCAGTACAGTCACAGATTGCGCGGTATTATTTCTCGCTTTTGGTGCAATTATTAATTTTTGGGTTTTGGAATAGATCAATTTTAATTTATGATAATGAAACCACTCAATATTTTTTTCTTTTGCAATTTGAGTTAGTTTGTTTAATTCAGTAGTATTTTGTGGCTACATATAAATACGGTGTCATCAGCAAAGACAGTAACATTAACTGGGTGCATGAATTCAGATAAGTCATTAATATAAATGTTAAATAAAATAGGACCCAAAACTGATCCCTGCGGGGCACCATGAGTTACTATATTCACATTAGATGTAATTTTGATATAATTTACTCTCATTTTAAAAGCTGGTTTTAATTTCAACCAACAAACGAAATCGAATATTTTTTTATTACAATAAAAACAAATTATCATACTTCATCATAAACAAGACGTTAGAGAAAATAATCACAATTATTTATTTTTATTATATACAATGCTGTTTATTGCACCTCAGGTACTTATGTTAGGTAACGTAAGTAAAAAAATCACAGTACCCGAGGTGCAATAAACAGCATTGTATATAATAAAAATAAATAATTGTGATTATTTTCTCTAACGTCTTGTTTATGACGAACTTAGGTAACGTAAGTAAAAAATCACAGTAGCTAATGAAAAAATAATTGATTGATAATTAATTATTTTCAATGTTTTTAATTTAATTTAAGTATTTTACTTCGACTAAAACAAAAATATTTAATTATTTTCATTATTTTTTAATTTAATTTAAATATTTTATTTTGACTAAATTAATAATACCAACTTTATACAATTCAGAAGATTCTGCAATGGTTTTTTTTTTAAATGTAATCCTTTTATTTATACCTATCTTGTTTATTAAATTCAAACCATTAAATCATTCCGTTTTTCTCTCTCTGTCTTAATTTTTTATATAACCAACGGTTGCAATTTGAACACCCAACGGCTATTTTTGAGCAATCAATCGCCTATTGCTTTCCTTACCGTGCAATATACACGTAAATATTCACTCTCTCTCTCCGTCTATTTTTCTATGTTTTTTTTTTGTGTATATTGTGTTTACGTAATCCCAAAATTCCATTTCGTCGGTGGCCTAGTGTTCCAGTTAAGAAAAATGCGTCGAAAAGTGCTCCGCACCAAAGCCCGACACTTTCATTCATGAATATACACGCGTCGCCGTCTATGTTCTTTATGTAATTAATTTGCCCGCACAATTAGCAATTGGTAATTAACGTATTTTTGTAAATAGGAAAAAAGTGAAATTTTGTTGCCGAAAAGAATAAAAAACATGATTATTTGTACATATTGTTAGGATCCTGGGCGTTACGGTGTTTGAATTCGTTGTGTTAATTGATTGGTGTTTATATAATTCTGTTGCTCTTGCTTTATTACGTGTTATAAATAGTTAAATAAAAAAGTAGTTACAGAGTATTTCGGTATATTTTATTTAAATTTTGTGTATATTACGTTTGCAGCTAATCCTCATCTTAGCTTTCGAAACTAGTGTCTTGTTAAAAACTTAGAAATATTTATCCCTCGTTAGTACAGTTTTTTTGCATCATTTAAGTGCATTTAAATAATTACAATAATAAATGAATTTCATTAACATCAGTTCTCTAAATTTGTGTATATATATATATATATATAGAGAGCTTTTTTTATCAGTATACATTTCACCTATGTATACCTGCAAAATACGCGAGTCAAATGCATTAATGTATGTGTGTTTAGTTGCCTATAACACGCAACTGAATACACATATGCCAAATAGTCAACTAAACATACACACATTAATCGGTTCAATGCGTTTGACTCGCGTTTTTTGCAGGTATACACACCTAAGGTATACTGATAAAATAACCTCTATGTATATATATATATGTTGGCGCATTTATTCGGGTTTGATCCCGCGTATTTTCTTAGAACTGGTCCATTAAATTCGTTTCGATGACGTCGCAGTCATCTTCCTCAGGAAAAAACTATTTAGGCTTCTACGCACTACAACTAGATATTCGTATTTCTTGTTTGGCTTCTGGTGATTCTTCTGTTTTGCGATCTTGAAGATGTATTCGTGGCTTCTGTCTTAATTTCGAGATTATTTTCTGAAGGGAACGGGTTCTGAATTTCTTGATTGTATGAAGATAGTGAATTTTGACTGGAATTTAAACATGTTTTCCAAATTGGTGGTAGTCTTTTGGCATCATCCCTTTTATTTAAACTATTTGGCCTCTTTTCAATTTCTATTGCTTCTCTAATTATCCTTGTATGGAAGAAATCAGACTTTTTTAAAATCTTATTTTTTTTTCGAAATTAATTGTATGATTTGAAATTTTGACATGTTGAAATAAAGATGATTGTGGATCGGATTTTCTAATTGCCAGACGGGTGTTGATTTTGCGGTTTGTTTGTCCTACATAGCTCTTCTCACATATACCGCATAGGATTTCATAAACTCCTTGAGCCGCAAGTGGTATAATTTCTTTTGGTGTTCGAACCAAATGTTTATTGAAACTATCTATACGGGTAATACAAAACAATAAAATAAAATAATTACAATACATGTAGGTGTCTGAACTATCGACCAGATGTCTTTCTGCCCAATAACTAATATTTACTAATATTAAAAAAAATAACCATACCATAAATATGTGTATATTTGATTATCAGTAATAAAAATAATAAAGATCCTCATTTCTACTACAAATATACTTGTAGTAGAAACGGGAATCTTATCCTGAAAATGTATAATTCATTTTGTCATAAAAGTAACGAGGAATAAAAATGTTCTTTTTACATTTTTTTCTTTGTTTGTGATGCCGAGAGAAATATACACAATTAAATATGTCATTTAATTATAACCCTATTCCTTTCTCGGGTTTATTGCTAATAATGAAATTACATAAAATACCCTTGTCTATTTAAAAAAATAATAAAATGACACAGGATTTTTTTAAGTTATTTAGCTACTATAGAGCAACATTTTAATACAAATAATTATACTGTTAAATGAACAAAAGATTACGCTGAAAAATTAGCGTATTGAATACCGTTGTTATTTAAAAACATCAAGTTGGCTTTGTATCTTGAAAAGTTTGATAGGTGGTTGTGAAATCGATTCATTATAAATAGAAATTAGTTAGCCAAATATATGTTCCAAATTCTAATCGGTTTGGAACTTTTTAAATATTCTATATTAATTACTATTATTATTAAATTAAAAATAAGTAATTAAAATTTCAATTATAAGTAATTATTTGCATCTTTATTAGCCATTTAATTTAGTCAATCGTGTATACAGAAAGAAAATTTATAACCTATAATTAAACCAGCATCTTGTATAATATTTCTCAAAAAAACTTACACGTTTCTCCAGCGTTATTAACCTTTCCTTTGACGAATTCACGTGCCGTTTCGACACTTAGAAATTAATAGCTTCAAGGATAAGAATTTCAATTAATTTTATTATAATTATTTTTTTTTTCAAAAACAAATTCTTTCTGTTTCTAATTAATATTAAACGATTCTTAATAGTGACAATAATTTATGATTTGTATTAAAAAAAAATATGAAAAAAGTATGATTTATTTAGAAGCAACCACATCTGGTAATAAAATTACAGCATTGATTCAAATTATAGTTGTACTTGTGGTGAAATATGCAGATTTAGAATTAATAATTCTTATTAGAGCGTTTCAATTATATTTCCGTATTAGTCAAAACTATTCGATAAAACTCTTATTTAATATTAATAAGGTTATGGACCATTTTGGAATTCAATGCACCAATTAGATTATCGATTTTATTTATCAGTTTTTTGTAAATGAAATGTATATAATAGGATATTGGTGTATTTGTGAGAATAAATTATACTATTAAACTTTATCAAACTTGACAACTTATTTATTAAAATTGTATTTATATTAATACAACTTGTTACATGCAGCATTCTAAATGTACAGAAATATTTGAAGCAATTTTTAATTATTTAATTTTAACATACTGCCCTAATTCAAATCCAGTTCACACATAAATCTTCTGCAAAGTTCTTGTGTTTAAGTATAGGCAGAGCTTTAGTCATAATATCAGCGATTAACTCGTTGGTACTAACATGATCCAACGTAACATATACAAACATATTTATTCAGACAGCAGAATTAGAATTTACAAATATTTATATTTATAATACATATTGATGGGTTAGTAGTCTATCATGGGCTATCGACCGGAGGTCTTTTTGCCCTGTCATGAATTTATGGTGATTTGCAAATAAGAACTTTGCTAGCAACGTAACATTTCCTTACATTTTCTTTAAAGAATACGTCCCTTGCATTTATGTTCTTGGTGCGCTTATGAGATTTTTTATCTTTAGCAATACTTAAAGCTCCATTGTTGTCATTAAAAACTTTAATACAAATCTCACCTAGGCAATGTAGTCATTTATAATGTACAAGGATTCCTTGATTCTTTCAATCAGTCGTAAATACTCAGCTTTAAAGATAACGTAACAGTTTTTAGTTGCTTAGACTACTATGCAAACACTGAACCTTCATGACATATCCAGTATGAGAAAAACCTTTTTTTCATCACATGCGTATGGTAAATCTACATAACATTATATGTTAATGTTACCAGATATTTAAATACAATACCGTTATTTCTTTTACAAGCAATCCAATGTTCATCACCACTCAATTTGCATACAGTATACATTAAATCTGGACTGGTAGAAATATCTAAATACATCACAGAACCTATTAGTTCCTGATAAGGCATTTCGTTCTTTTTTTGTTTCATACTTTGGTAAAACACGACCTGAAGACATAGGTGTGCTGGTTTTGCACCAACCATATCAAATTTAGCTAATAAATCTAGCATATAGTCACTTTGGTTAAGTTTCAGAACTCCATTCTCCTTATTTTAGTTTACTCTCATTCCAAGACATATTTTAAGCTGCCCTAAGAATTTCACTTCATAGTTCTTCGATAAAGTTTCATAGAATTTTTCTTTCTCGCTCACCTAATTTGAAAAAATAAAAATCTCATCAGCATATGAACAGATATAAATGTCTTGAGAACCTTCACTTTTCACAAATACACATGAATCACAATCACAAGTTTTGAATAAATCCAAACCCTTTAAATAAATTCTCTTATATTCTCATTCGAAGCTCAACTGGCTTGTTTAAGTCCATACAGACTTTTTTAAAATAACATACTTTACCATCTACAGCAAATCCTTCAGGTTGTTTAATGAAAATCATTTTAGTTAAATTCCCATTTAAGAAAGCAGTTGTTATATTAACATGTTCCATGTCTACACTCTGTTCGTTTGAAATACACATAATTAACCTTTTGGGACCATTACTGTTCTTGGTATATGTAAACGATCTTGAAAGTAATATAAATGTCAAAACATATATGTTTGCTGATGATACAACTATTGTACAAAACATATCAGATGACAGCTCTTGTATTACGGACAATGTGTTACAAGCGGCTAAGTGGTTTGATGCAAACAAGCTGACAATGAATGCAAATAAAACCGAACGAAATTAACAGCGCCGCTCGGCGTAGTAGCATAACATTTCTAGGAGTTTATTTACTCTCATGGGAAGTGCAAATTGACCATCTGAGCAAGAAAATTAATAAAAACATATACTTGCTGCGAAAAGTTTGCTCAAACACTAATGTTGAAACCACAACCAGGATGGTCTATTTTGCTTATGTGCATTCATTGATCATCCAGGGCATCTTACTATGGAGAAGCTCACCATCTTCTAAAAGAATTTTTATATTGCAAAAAAGCAATCAGAATTTTAGCTGGTGTTTGTCATTTAGAATTATGTAGAATTTATTTTAAACAACTAGGTATTCTAACAGTCCCTGCATTGGAATGCTTACTCTACGTATATCAGAGGCAAAGACATGCAGACACACCTAATTACAACACCAGGCTCAAAAACAATCTCTCATTACCAAGGATACGGTTACAGAAAACTGCCAATAGCTATTGATACAAATGTACAACAAATTGGCTCAACTTGTACAAAACCTGCCTATAAATAGTTGTAAATCCCAAAAATAAGTACTTTTTGTTAGATAACTTCTTATCCTCAGATCTTTAGTTTTCTTGTTATAAGCGGAAGAATTTAGTCTACCTGATAAATTCTCTTAGAAATAAATAATTACTTTTATTATTTTCCTTATATTGGCAGTGGCGACTTTAATTATTTAAATAGTTATTTTTATGTCAAAATACCGTCATAATTCAGTAAATGTGGAAAAATTTGCAAAGTTATTCTAAGGTAAGAAATAAAAAATAACTTGTAATATTTGTCTAAATATTTGGTTTTAACTTTAAAACACAATTCATATTTTCATTTAATAACTTTTTATTTACTATTAAATGTTTATCCAAAAACGAATTTCAATAAGAACTATGATGGACATATCACCATTTTTGTATTTACTTTATAATTTTTACGGTGACTAGTTTCGACTCATCAGCTATCCGTTATTTAACTTAAATATTCAAGTACTTACGTTTAACATCGAAGTCCTTACATATAAAACGTATATAATTATTAGCGGAACTCCCGAATTGTGCTTTTTATACACCTTTACATGTCTAACAAGTCAATTTATATACACTGGATTTTTTTATTATCATTGTTTTTTTTTGTTAAATATATTATGGAATATTATCAAAAACAACTAAATTGTTAATTTATTCATGATTATATTCTTTCCGAAACTCAAAAACATATATCGATGAATATTTCATATTTTTGTGCATGGTTTAAATCTATAATTATATCGCGTTTTTGTAGAATATTTTTAATTTTAAGACATATTACCAAAGAAGGTCAGCAAACTACCGGGTGTACTTGACAATTCAAAATATCATGAAAAATACGCATCGTACGAAAAAAAAATTACCAAACCAAAAATGAATGTATTCCTGGGGACGTCATCCTGTTCTAAATTGCTGCCTTCTTAGTGGGTGTGGCGGGGTCAACTTTAAAATTTCAAATTGGAACCCCTACTTTTTATTGAAGAATCGGATTCTAGTGATGAAAAAAACATAAGATTTTAAATTAAATAAAAATTATTTGAAGATAATTAATAAATTATTCTCACATTTAGCTTCGTGACTTTTGACTTACGTTACGTAAGTACGTTAAACAAATGTACATTAAAACAACTATTTCCCGGGCAAATACCCACGCCGGACATTGAATTACATAATGTACGCCTGCTGTTGCATATCAATAAAATATTGCATAATGCAATAACTCCTTACACCCAACGGTAGAAAGCAAAAAAGATAAAAAAATAATAATGCAATAACTTTTTGTGAGAATAATTTATTAATTATTTTCAAATCATTTTTATATAATTTATTTAAATAACTGTGACCAAGTGAATGAATACTATTTTATATTTACATAAGATTTTTTTTAATATCTTTATTCATAGCAGATGGCGCTGTAATCGCAAAAAATATTTTTAAAATAAATATAAGTTTAATTGCTTTTTACGCATTATTTTCTTCGGTTTTACATATCCGTATTCATAATCATACTTTATTGGTGCTAATGCTTTCCGCTTACACAAGTCATGCATTCAATAATTACAAGTAGTACTTATATTAGGTAAAACATATTACAAAATCATTAAAACACATATAAGTTAAAATATAATACAAAAATGTAATAGTTCTAAACTAACAAAAAACGAGTAATAAATAAATACGTTAATAAATAAAATAATATGACGTCCATGAACATGACATACACATTAAAAATACCGACTAGTAATATTTTAATATAATAAATAATGTTAGGTAAATAAGTAGATATTCATATTATTAATATCAGATAAAAATTAATCAATAAGCTATAACAAGCCTTTGATATTAAATATTCTTTAATGAACATTTTTTTGATACACTCTGGGAGCTTGTTATATAGCCTTGGTGAATAATAACGTAAATAATATTTTTATGTTGCAAATTGTCTTGCCAATCGCCCTATCAGACAAAATATTAGTTATTCCATATGAAAATATTGAGTTATTATGTTTTTAAGAGGTCATTGAAATGTTGACACTTTGAAATACCCACTGTTAAAATTGACAGATGTCAATTTTGTTGATTCGGGGTCTCTTACTAACGATTCAAGATGTCGCTGGTCTTCTTATTTTGTTCCTGCTAGAAGTTATAGGCATTTTTCGAAACGTCAATTTGAGGTTAAAATTTGACAAATTTTTATCACAAAAACTGTAAATGTTATGTAGACATAAATCATAAATAAATAAGTAAGTAAATAAATAATAAGTAATTAGGTAATTGAACAGGGAATCCGAAAAAAATAAAATATAGGGTGTTTCATTTAAAATAACAAAGTTGGTAGCCATTTCCGGTATAACCGGAAGTGAAAGAAAGTCAAAATATTTACCATGAGGTGGCCGCAATCAATCGTGCAATTTAGATTTTTTTCAAAATTTTCCACGGTCAGGAACCCCGAAAACTTTTAATGGCCGTTATTCGTGGCCAACTCTGTATAATGTATAATTATTCTCAAATAATAAAGTTCTAGTAGTAGTAGTGTGAATTGTATTTCCGATAGTAAGATTCACTGTGTGATGAAAATGTAAATGTTTAATACCAAAAATGCCTATTCGTCAGATATAATAATTACGAAAACACTTTCTGTCTGTTTTGTATTATGGATACTTCTAGTTCCTTATGTACATTCATAAATCCGTAAAATATTAAATTAATATTAATTTAAGGGCAAATTTAAATAAAACACTTAAAATCAACTTTTTTTTCAATTGTTAAAAGTGCAGTAAGAATTAAAAAATATTAACAATAAATAGAATTTACAAATGCTTTTATTATTAATCTGACTACTAATTTCTTTACTTTATATTTTTACTTTAAAAATTTTATTTTACGAGTAATTATTTACATTTGTTAATTGTTAGAATTGTCGAACAAGTGTACGTAAAAATTTAATTTTTAGAGATACATAATTTAGAATGCAAATAAACGTCGGCTTATTTATTTTTATTGAAGTTGAGATAAGTAGACTTACCTGATTATAATAAATATTGAGTGAAACACAAAACCAATTTATTTAAATCAATTTATCAATAAATATTAGTATTGTAATCTGATTAATTAAAACACTTTTAACTTTGATTATTTAATGAATGTTAATGATGTCATAAAAAATGCCACCAAATATACCCGCATTATAAATAGAAAAGACTATTTATACACTTGGTCACAGTTATTTAAATATATTAAATAAAAATGATTTGAAAATAATTGATAAATTATTTTCACATTTAGCTCTGTGACTTTTGACTTACGCTACGTAAGTACGTTTAACAAATGCACATTAAAACAACTACTTCCCGGGCAAATACCCACTCCTTACGTACCGTAAGTCAAAAGTCAGAGAGCTAAATGTGAAAATAATTTATTAATTATTTTCAAATATTTTTTATTTAATATACCCGCTTTATAATGTGCACTGTGATATACCTTAAACATCGTGCTGTGGCGCGAATAGTTTTATAAGGGAAGGTGAAACTTACCTTGTTAGCTAGCCTGTGTACATGAAATATTTTAGTTCAGTGTGTATATCACTAACAGTTCATATTGTCAGGATATACTTCATATTTCGAATAATACAAATATTTTAAAAATGTACGGTGAACACTGTCAAGTAACCCATTGTAACAAAAGAACAATTGTCTACTATATTGTGGGTACGATGAAGAATATTAACCGGGTATATTACTGGTCACTACGGCTTCCGCAAATACCACGCAAGACTAGGTATACACGGGGAGGAGGGTGTAATGAATAAGAGGAGACAGCAGGATAGATCATTCATGAATGTTCAGCGCTGTTAATAATAAGACATCTCGTGGGTAGGGAGAGGCCTTAAAGTAGTGAAGGGATCCAGTTGAAAACGACCCATGAAGAGATACTGGATATCGCCAGATCTGCAGAGTGGGTCTAACCACTGAGAGGGAGGCACCAAAATGGGCCTAAAGTTTGACTTAAGTATATATTTCCAAGGTCAACTAAAAAAATCAACATAAAAATCAACCTTTAATCTAATTTTTCTTATTTTTTACTAATGTAACACCATATTGGTTTACACGGTTGTAAAGAAAATAAAAATACTATTATAATAAGGAAACAAGTCCAGTGCCATCTGAAAAAAAAGTTGAACTTCATTTTCAAAATATGAGAAGTTATTTTTGAAAATTGTATTCTTTTTAAAGAGAATTTGCTCTAATTTGTAAATATGTACATATAGTTTATATTATTATCTTTAAAAATAAGAAAGTTATAGGCCTGGAGAGTCATGTCTGAGTCACGCTGTATATAATAATGACACTGTCACTGTCACTGTCGAAACATGAGTCATAAAAACATTTATGTGTATATGTATGTAACTCATAATATTATTAATAATATATATTAATAATAGAAAAAAGTTGTATTCACTTGATCGTGTTATTTATTTCCTCTTTAGCTACTAATATTATTTCTTCTGTATTCGGAGGAAAAAAAAAATAATACAGTATTGGTGAGTCGTACGTCATCACCAATTCTTTAATTCATTGGAATGTAAAACTAAACATTGTGACTTATTATTACATAAGTACTTTAACAAATTTCCATTATTGGACACTTATTAAAGTACGTATGTAAAATAAGTCAAAATGTCACAGTAGCCAAAGAGGAAATAATTTATTAATTGTTTTCAAATTATTTTTATTTAATTTACAAAATATAACTAATTTCAAGTTTTGAATTATACACCTTATAGAAACTATTAAATCAACATATAATTATAAAAAATTATTAATTATTTCATATCAGATTATTGAAATAATTGATCTTATCCATTACTAATCCAAACTGTTACTTGATTAATTCTTTTTTATATGTACTCGTGTAGAATGTATTTTCAATGGAAATTTTTCATTTATGGTTACTTCTACACGGATTACACGTTAAATGACATTCTTAGAGAATTTATTTATTTCAATTGTCATGTAATTAAAATTTTGAACGCCAAACAGTTTAGACTAGAATTCTTTCAAACATTCCTTACTTTACGTAAAAAAAAACCGTTAATGAAATTACGTCAATATTGCGCCCAATGCATTATCGTAATCTACGACTTTAAAATGCCTTTTTAATTGCATTCCGTGTAAAAATATTTTTCCCAAATCCTAATGATTTCATTCACATGATTCCGTTTTCGTGAGCCGGTTTTTCCAGAAGCGATATTTAATAAAAATGTCATGCATTTAATATATTCACCGAATTTTATAATAAAACTGGGAAAATTAGTTAAAATTGAACGTTCCATAATAATTTTTTATAACAAAAACGAAAATTGTTGTAAAATTTGTAAGTTTATGCAACTTCTGGTCAAATGCTATTATCTCTATTAATAAACTCTGTAGAAATGTGGATAGATGTTAACAACTCCCAGAAGAGAGCTTCAAGGCCAATTCGTGACGAACACTCTTAATAAGCATGCCTTCTGTTCAAATTGAGCTGTATCTTAAAAAAATATTAGCCACTTTTCTTGCATAGTTAATGTTTTTCCTCGGACCCTTGTCCATGTATTGTGATCGTAAAAATTTTCCGCATCTGTTAAGGCCGTCAAAGTTTGTATTTGCATTATCTCTACTAAATACAATACGTTTTTCCAGGGAAATATTTATATTTTTAAGAGTGATCTTACTGTATTCAGTAATAGTTTTAGAGCGTCCATTATTAAAAGAACCCAATTATAGTAACTTATATTAAATAACACTATTTAGTCTTTTAAAGTCTATTGTAATATCGCTACAATTGTTTCACCACACTAAAATTATAGTGTTTGTCTGTCCTAGACCATCGATCCGCGATCTTTCTATCCCATTACGTTTTATTTATTCACATTCTTTATTCTACTATTAATTTAAAAAAAGGATATATCGTAAAAAAAGATTATAACTAAACAAACATTTTTTACAAACTGAACAAGAATATTTTCATATTACTTTACATTACAAACATATTTTTTATGTACACACAATTTTCTATACAAATAAGTAAACATTAGAAGCCTTAACCTTAATTATTTCTGTATTTTAATTGATTCCGATCATTAAAATCAATCGAAAAGATCTCGAAAAACTTTTCAAAGACAAGGACAATAGCGCGAAGGTGAAAATATTTCGGTTATTGTTGTTCGACCAAGACGGTTTTAGTTGTTTTTATGCTTATCTATAATTCCGTTTCCTATATAATTATCTGGAATAGGCGTCGCTAAATTACATTAGATAATAATTATTATCATTAATTTATTATTAATGATAGTGTAATAAAAGACATTTTTCTACCAAAATTAATACTTTGAATTATTTGAAATATTTGAAAGAATTGCCTTGAAGTCTTAACTAATATTAAAAATAATAATACATATTCAGTTTGCTTAACATAAAATGGAAACAAATTGAAATACATAATTTGTTGATAATGATATAATAGAAATGAGACGAAGAGAAAAAAATATTTCTTAACGGAATCTCCTTTTTTACATACAATCAATAAAATTAATTTGGCTTTATGGCTGTTAGGTTAACTAACTATCTTTATTCAAATGTGTATATGTATGTACAATAATATACAAAAATTAGAATTATATTCTGTAGATCATGAATCTACAGCTATCGACCGGAGGTCTTTCAGCCCCTATTAGGTTATTAAACACATAAATAGAAAATAGTACTATTAATAGAATAAATAACATTAATAATTACTGGATAAAAAACATATAGTCTAAGGCTTTGTATAAAGAATAAAATATAATCATAATATTAATAATAGTTTTATTAACTAAATTAAATAAAAATGCTGTTGCATATCAATAAAATTTTGCATAATGCAACAAACTTTGATCCGAGAAAAAAGTAATGCAAAAAACAAATAAAAGGAACGTTAATCAATATAAGGCCATCTGTAGACACGTGTTTTGGGATCTATCCCTCGTCAGTACAGCTATGCCTTACATACTTTAAAGATGTTAAAATAAACCAATTAAATTAATTCAACTATTATTAATTAAGTTCTCACTTAACCCGTGGTGAAACATATTTAAATCGATATATATATATATATATATTAATTCAACTATACTCAGCGAAATTAAATCAATTATATTAAATCAAACTAAACTAAATCGATTTAAATTAAATTAAACCAAATTAATTCAATCTAAATCAAAAGTGAATAAAATTAAACGAAACGAATTAAATTAATTAATTTGATTTAGATTGAATTAGTTTGGTTTCATTTAATTTACATCGATTAAGTTTAATTTGATTTAATATAATTGATTTAATTTCACTGAGTATAGTTTAATAAACTTAATAGATTTATTTTAACATCTTTAAATAATGTTTGTTGCATTATGCAATATTTTATTGATATGCAACAGCAGGTGTACATTATGTAATTAAATGTCCGGCGTGGGTATTTGCCCGTGAAGTAGTTGTTTTAATGTGCATTTGTTTAACGTACCTAGGTAACGTACGTCAAAAGTCACAGAGCTAAATGTGGAAATAATTTATTAATTAATTTCAAATCATTTTTATTTAATTTATTTAAATAATTGTGACCAAGAAAATGAATACTCTTTTATTGATATAATCATGAATTATCATTTAGTTACGGTCGTAGCCATGATGTTAAAATTCAATAAATTAAACATTTAATTTAATATTAATAAAAATATCGAGGCCGAAAGACCTCCGGTCGATAGCCGTTTCTCTTAAGAATATATATTTGTTTTAAATTGTTTCATGTATTGTATATTGAATTAAATATGTATGTATTCTTTGGGAATAAAGATGTTTGTATATATATATAAAAATATCGACCTAGCTAACTCTAATGCATAATAATTAAAACAAATTTATTTCCATTCAGAATAACGCATTTCAGCCAAATTTGGCCGCTTTCTTGTTACATAAGAAAAATAATAAATACTTCCAATACAATAAACTTTAGCGCAAGTTCAATAAAAGATGAGGCAAGCACGCAACGTGTTAAAAATGTCCGTATTTATTGTTGTAAATTATTGACTAATCCCTCTTCTATGTGTGAGATTTATGGTATGTGTTAATTTATTCTGCGTAATATGTCACAATCCAATCGGTTTCGGTAAGAAAAGACGAATGTTAACAAATTTGTGCCAAAGGCGTCGAGTGGCCAACTTCTTCGCGCTGAATTCTTGAGCAAAAATATTGAGACGACAAGGCCGGGAGAGTTTTCTATTCAATTTCTTCTTTGTTAACGACTGATGATTAAACTTTGGATTAGTTAATATTGTAAATAAAATATTGTATAGTCTTCAAGTAACCCGATTTTAATAATTTATGTATGCAATTTTCTTTTAAATATATTTGTTTAAAAGTACTTTCTTAATCTTATCCTCTTTTACCCGTATTTTTACTTTCCCTTTTAACTATTGCTATATTTTGACTTATGTTACGTAAGTACTTTAAACCTCGACACCCAAGAGGTTTAAAGTACTTACGTAACATAAGTCAAAATATAGCAATAGTTAAAAGGGAAATAATTTATTAATTATATTTATTTTTTTAATTTAATGTGGTATAAATAACTTTAAAATTTACTCGGTAGAAGACGTATTTTTTTTAAAAACTTTATATTGAGAAAAAAAATGTGTAAATATGTTATGTCATATGTGATAAGAAAGAATTGGTAAGTAATTTTCTTTAAATAAATATATTGTATAAATTAAATAATGAAACAATCAATTTAACAGTGATAAAAATTTCAATTTTGGCCATCTCTAGTGCCTAATAATTAAGACAAATTTAATTCCATTCAGATTAATACATTTCAAATAAATTTTTATGTAATACGTATTTGTAAGGAAAAATTGATCAAAATCATATATAATTATTGAATTGGTTGACAGCCAATTGACAGATCTTCACAATATATATTGCAAAGTTTTAAGTTATAAAAAATCTACATTTTATTTTGTTTGTCGAAAAAGGATATATATTTACATATGTTTAAACCAGAATATACTTCATATTAATCTAAATTCGCGGTAATAACCCGATCATTTGAAATTAATGTGTTTTTAATTTCAGATTTTTAATTCTTATAATATTTATAGATTTTCAACATTTGTGACATTAAGTCACATATTTTATAATATCTATATCATTCATCCTCAAAATAATAAAACATATGGTATACAAAAATTTACCTATTTGTAAGGAACAAATTGGTTGTTTATAGAATATGCAAAGTGATGACAACTGGATGCAATTATCAGAGAGAGTTTGTGTGTATGAGGGAGAGAGAGAGAGAGAGAGTAAGCGAGCGAGAGATTTTTGAATTTGTAAGATAGGAATATTAAAATTGTAGATATTCCTATCTTACTCTCTCTCTCCCTCATACACACAAACTCTCTCTGATAATTGCATCCAGTTGTCATCACTTTGCATATTCTAAAATAATAAATATTTAAAAAAATTAATTTATATTTTCGATACAAATAAGTTCTGTTCTCCAATAATTATTCTTACATGTATTAAAATAAACATTCAGAATATGTATTTCTTTGTAATTAAGCGAACGTACATAATTTTAAATAATTTAGAATAATAATATAAAACAGGTACACAACGTATAATCGAGTTTGTTTGTTCTATACTGTGCCCATATGAATTCCAGTGAATATATCATGTTATCGAAGGTAAGATTTGGACTAAAATAAACCTCCATGAAAAAATAAAATTCTGCGATTGCTGAATTATTATCGTTTAATTTATTAAAATATGTTAAATTAATTATGTATTTAAAAAAAAAGTAAATTAACATAAATGATGAAAAACTACTAAATATATTGCGAGTTAGTATCTGGGATTTAATAGATTTTTAATCATTTATTATACACAATTATCTTCAACATATTTTACAATTTCTATATTATTCGTTCTCAAAAAATAAAAACATATGGTATACACAAATTTAGCACGTGCAGACATTTTAAATGATTTTAACCTTCACGAATAAGAATAATGGCTTCATAGGTGAAAAACAGAGCAGATATAGAAATAAATTATTACATATCCTCATCGGAAATAACAATAAATCGTCAACAGAGACTCGGGCCGACGAATTAATGAGCCCAACCTAAGCTGAACTAAAGGTGAATTTAGTGTTAAATGAATTATAATTATACAAATATTTATTAATGAATAATTATTAGATTTATCCCGAGGTCACTTCCGAATTTTAGTGTAGAATTTTTATGAGTTAATTTAATTAATATATTTCTAGCGCTTTGGAGATTGATTAGTTGTAGAGTTGAAGGTGGTTAATGGTTCCCGGAAAGGATTTTATCTTGGGGATACATAGTCTATGCAAAATATCCAATAATTTATTACTAAAAGTATTTTAACATGAAGTAAAAAATTGGTATTATTAATTTTTCTTTATAAAAATCCGTTAACCCTCCAGAGCGATTTTAACAGCCTCTTATACCACATTACAAAAATATTTAGCAAAGATGAACATATTTGTAATAAACTCTCACCCAATGTGTGTACTAGAACTATTACTTAAATTTCCTCATTTTTAGCCTTGTTGGGAATATTTCAAAATTATCCTTGAATCGCCTCAAATTTACTGTTAAATCACCTACCATCTTCATAGGTTGGTTTACGAATATCGTTTCTATGTGGTCTTCTTTTTGTTTCACATTCTATTCCAACAATATTTTGACTCCCTTTTCTTTCATTTTTATCCAACACTCATCCTATTAAAAAAACAGTAAATCCAATTGAACAGAATTATTCATTAGAATTTTAAATTTACATTAAAAAGAACATAAAAAATACAGCGATAAATTGGACAAACGAGCGTATTTATCATTTATATTACCCTATTATTTCTTATCTATTAACAAGCAATAAATTCCGCAAGTTACCAACGCGACAATTTCCTGACTCGCACAAGAATCTCCAAGATATGACAGTGACCCACTTTTCGCAAATGCTGTCATACAAATGTGTGTATATGGTCTGCCTGTGCAAATATTAGGCAATTTGAGCAACCTTTTGAAACGGTTCGCTTTTTCCAAAATAAAAGTGATGAAACACTCGCTAACGCCGAGATTTCTTCAAAGCCGATTCACTATGGTGTGAAATTATTCAGGAAATACGTTTAATTTAACGAATAGGATGGCAAAGTGTTGCCACATCGGGCAAACACACTCAATGCGAATTTAGATTGTGGTTTTATAGCGCCAGTATATGAGCAAGGGAAGTAATTCAAAGACGCATTACGTAATTATTTCAATTATTTTTTTACAAGACAGTGATAATTAAATTGCGAGAGTAATGGTTTTCGACACCTCGAAGAAGGGCTGGGCATATTCTAAATGCATATTTTACACCTAATTGGAATAGAAAAAATTGTCAGAACTATTGTGACATATTTTGATTTTGAAAATATTTTACGTGAAAAAATAATAACCGCATACTTCAACAACAAAATGAATTAAATTATTAAATATTTTGTTTTCTTAATTTGAATCAAATTAATACTCCGATATTGATTATGAAAAGAGGAATGAATATTAAGCAATAGTCATAATTTTAATTGATAAAAAAGCACTAATAACCTTTCTTCATACTTTTATTTTTAATTCCATATGCACGTTTCGAACACAAAGTGACCATTATCAATTATTAAAAATAAAAGTATGAAGAAAGGTTATTAGTGCTTTTTTATCAATTACATTTGATCTTCACGTAACTCACCCACTCAATTTAGTCATTATTTTAGTTTTGTAATGACAATTATAATTTCAAACGGTACTTTTTTTCTTTTTAAATGCTGATTAGTTTTTTTTTGACAAATACAAAGGGATATATAAATAAAAAAAGCAATGTATTAATAGTTGTAAGCAATTTACGTGAAGATGATGTGATTAAATAAAAACACTGTAAACTTTTCTTCACTGAATATTAACTTGTACCAAATAAACATTTCGATCACAAAGTGATCATTGTAAATGGATATTTTTTTAATGTATTTATTGACATTCCGTAATGTACCGCTATTTTAAATTATGCCAATATTCAATTATATTTTAAATATATTTAAATATTTAAAGAGTGTTAAGATTTTAAGCAAAGCGTTTTCCATAAAGTCTGTCTCAAATTGTTACGATTTAGGATTTCATTATCAGTTCATGCACAGGATGAATATTTATGGGAATTATATCGACAAATTTCGTGAAGGTCATCGATATACATATCGATGACCTTCACGAAATACGATGTACATATCGATACATATCGATGACCTTTACGAAATTCGTCGTGCCAATACTTGTATAACTAAAATTTGAAAATTTCAAAATGCATTATTCAAGTTGTTCTAAACTAACATTCGTGATAATGCAACACCTTGAAGGAGCTGAGTCAGAAAGCTGACATTTCGACAAGTTTTATTAATTTACTTCAGTAGCAAATCAAATAATTGGATATATTTATTAATCTTTTCATAATAATATAAATTATTTGTGTTAACTTGGTCAAGGTTACTTGAAATAATTAAAAGGAAACGAATTTTGAAATTTAAAAAAATGTATTATATAATTTTCTTAACAACAAACTACAAAATTACAAAATACTTCATCTCAATCTCTTTTTTTTACAAATTGCATTATTATTTCTATGCTAAAGTATACATCGTTTCAAATTTGATATATGAATCAGGTTTTAGCTTTATTTTTATAATCAGAACAACGTTAAAAAGGGATATAATGGCCCTTTTAACGTTGTTGTTTTGTTATATATTAATTGAGTATTTATAATTGCAATTTTAATTGAAATTAAAAATAATATATTTGCTTGGGCTGAAAGACCTAAGGTCCATTGCGATTTATAAGTTTATATTAAATAAAAATCAGGAAGGAAGATTAATTTAATTATATCCGCAATATTTTCTTTTTAAAAGTTTAATTAAACATTTTTTTTTTGATAATGAATATGAGAAGAGAAATAAATGTTATAAAATAAAGGGTCAAATAAATTTATTAATTAATGATTAGTTTAGGCGCTTGGAAAATTGCTTCTCGTAGCATGTGGAAAATTGGAAGACTTTGAGATTTTTTTTAAAATAAGACTTTATTTTTATTCACATAATGGAGTTGTCTAAGGGAACTGAAATAGCAGTAACATATCGAGTACGAAATAATTCATCTCAATACTTCTTAAAAAAATTACTAATTACATTTCTATTTCTATCTTAAAGAAGTGTCTCATGTTTTAATAAATAAATATAAATATTCTGAATTTAACTCTAAATTTCTGGACCTACTTGATGAATTTAATGATACGAAGAGATCCAATAATCACGCAAATGTAAACTCTATTGATGCAAGTAAGTCATAGTTACTGTTACTGCTATTTTGCATATTTGTGCTTTCATAAGCGTGTTAAATTCCGAGGAGTTTACAATAATTGATTAATAAAAAATATAACGTTACAGAAAAGTAAATTTTCATATATTAAAAAGAATAATAAACAATCAAATTAAATAAAATTAATTTAAAAATAATAAATTATTTCCCTTTTTTTTATTTTTTATTCCTTCTTATATAATTAATTTAAAAAAACTGTGAACATGTCAATAAATTATTATTTTTATTATTAATAATAAACAATCATTTTAATATTGCGGTTTAGTGGTAAGATATAGCTATACATAAATATATTTTGAAGACTAAATTTCTATATTGAATAGTATTCAAATTTATTTCTCCTTAAAATGGATACTTACCCCACTATCCTCACTCCGAAAAAAAAAGTGTATATTTTGTACTTACGCTGTAAATATTATTATTATATTTCTTCGCGTATGCGTAGCGAGACAATTGTTGCGAAGAATAAATTAAAGTGATAATCAAAAAACATAATAGTTTTATTTAAATAATTGATTAAAAAGGTGTCAGTCTCTTGGATTTAATAATACGAATAATTATTTATATCCTTTACCTATAAAGTAGAAAAAACAATAGTAATAAAAAATATATGGCCTATAATTGCTTATTATGCCAAATTAATAGATCATGAATATGCAGTTATTTGAATGTAGATTATCTTTGAAATTTTCATTATACACGTTTTTGTTAACAAAAATATCGATAAAATATATGCATTATCGTAATTCATTTAAATTATTATTTTGCAGACAAACACAATAACACTAACTACAACAATTTTTAATTCTCCTCACGAAACTTCTGCATGTTATAAAATGACTTTGTTACGCCAATTCTTTGTAATTTTTAATAAAAAATACTTTAATCGATAATATAATATTGTCTAGAATCCAGAATATTAATGCAACAAGAGTTAGTGAGTTCTATAACTTTATAATAAACCGCATCCTTTAAGGAATTCCTTCCTCAAGTCCAAATAATATTTATTTATTACTAATTACATTGCTTGATGGCTGAAATAATAATATTTAAAATATATTGTATTATACCTAATGTATTTTTTACAATAAAGTTGATTGTATATAAATTGTTTGTTTTAATTTTTTTGAGAAAAATATCAGGTTCGAGTTATTTATAATAAAATTGGGCAGAATTTCGATAAAACATTTATTACTGTTATAATTTTAATAAATTTCGAAATTATTTCCATGATATATTAAATAAAAATGATTTGAAAATAATTAATAAATTATTTCCACATTTAGCTCTGTGACTTTTGACTTACGCTACGTAAGTACGTTAAATAAATGCACATTAAAACAACTACTTCCCGGGCAACTGCCCACGGCAGACATTGAATTACATAATGTACACCTGCTTTTTTATTTCCATGATTTTATACCGATTTAAAAATATTTATAATATAAAAGGAAATTTCAAACGCATTTTTGTAGTAAATTATTCGTATATTGATAAAAATATTGTCACTGCTAACAATCAAATGGTTATAAAGAGGACCTACAAGTTTTTTTTTATTTATTTAATATTAAATAAAGAATTTACAACAAGCCTTACAATGGAAGTAAACATGAAAAACTACACCTTTAAGTCTTATTTTACTTTGGTAGGTGTTTAAAATAAGTATTCTATTACTTAATTTATTTTAAAGTGCGTAATTATCAAAAAAAAAATGGAATAGAAATTCTCGAAAATAACAACTGTTACTCTGCCATCTCGCGGAGAAATTGTCCATCTTTTAATGTTTGCGCATAAGGAGGTGTGGTTCAGGTTTATTTATAATTGTCTCGCTATAAGACCACATTATTTTTACTAAATATATTTTGAAGACTAAATTTCTATATTGAATAGTACTCAAATTTATTTCTCCTTAAAATGAATACTTACCTCACTATCCTCACTCCAAAAGAAAAAAGAAAAACGTGTATATATTGTACTCACGCTGTAAATATTATTATTATATTTCTTCGCAATTGTTGCAAAGAATAAATTAAAGTGAAAATCAAAAAAACATAACAGTTTTATTTAAAATTGTCATCGATTTTCCAACAAATGATGCATTCACAATTATTATTTCATAAACTTCAATACCACTTGGCTTTCGAAATGTATTTGGTTAAAATAAAGAAAAGAAATAAATATGAATAAAATATTAAAAATCAACCAATAAAACACAGATTAGATTGAATAATTGAGAATTTAAATTTTAAATTCTCTTGAAAATGTGCTAATAACTCGAAACTAGTCGAGAATTTAAAGTTATTCAATCTAATCTGTGTTTTATTGGTTTATTTTAATATTTTATTCATATTTATTTCATACAATATGAACTATCAATGTCTAATTATTAAAACCATTAATAAAGAAAAGATTAGAACAAATGAACGGGTTTATATTAAAAGTAGCGATTTAAAGATGTTTTGTATTATTTTGCAAATAGCTATTTCTCTGTGGCCTGTTTGAATTAACTGAATAATATTGTGCAATTTTTAGAATTCAAGCAGAACAATTATGATACATTTTTGTTGCAATTCGAAAATGTTTCATAATTGATAATTAAAAAAATTGTATTGTATAGTAAAATATGAACCAGAATAATTAAAAATTATACCTTTTTTTTTTTAATTTACAATATACTAGTATAGAGTAACACATGTACAGGATTGTACAATAAGTTGCCTGCGTTGAATGTTGTTGTTCCATGGTTTAAATTATTCCATCGTTTAGATAATTAAATAGTAATAAAATTTGAATAATAAAATGTAAAAAAATAAAATATTAATTCTTCTTACTATTTTGGATCATGATTTCACTCTAGCCGGTTATTGGTTATTGTTAGGGCATTGGTATATTTGTAATGTTTGGATAATGTTATCAAGAGACCTTATTAACCAACAAAAATAATACATATACTCTTTGCTAAAAAAGTAATTTAAAATTGACCATTTTAAAGGGACTATTAAACCGATTTATAAAAAAAGGGGATGTGAGTTATAAAAACTAACATATTGGGAAATCTGTCACTTTATAGGAATAGAATTGTGAATATACAAAACTTCTAACATTATTCTGATAGAAATGGTAGTTAGTAATCAAAATAGATTGTTGGGTGATGTGGAATAGAGGGTCTACATTTTATTCGATTTATATTTCCACAAAAGCACAAAATGGCATGGAGTAAATTTGTAAGCTAAAGTGACGGATAAACTAAAACATTTCACATTTTTAAATTTTTATTAAACTAAAATTATTAAAATATTAATCAAAATTGCACCAAAAATGACGCAAAAAACGATTTTATGTATTTTTCGCAAAAACTAAATGTCTAAGAGCATCGAGTTATTGGAAACTTTTGATAGATAATTAAAACATGCATTTAATGACAAGTTAAAAAATATGGCATTTCCATTTGAAAAAATCAAGTTTGGGCCACTTAAAGTTCTTGTTCAATTATTTTAACCCTGTAAATATTTTACGATTTTAATAAATGGAAAATAAAATTTGATCCATTGCTTCACTTCACTGGAAATTTCCCGTACATAACCTAAATACTTCTGAAATAATTAAAATTTGAAAATTTGGTTTGATTTTAAGAAAATTTCAATTATTTCAAAAACCGTTTGGTTTAGGTAAAACGATAGTTATTTTGAACATAGAATCTAAAAATATAATAATATATTATATAAAACAAACACATCTTTGATATTTTTATGGAATATGGGATACCCTGTATAATATAAAAAAAAATTAGAAAGTAGCCCTTATAAGCCCCTATACAGCCCTGAACTCAAAATTTTAAAAATTAGAAAAGTACTTTGGCCATAATAATCCGTTTCCTATAACGTGAATAACCCGGTACATGCAATATGCAAATATAATATATTCGGCATGATGTGCCGAATTTTACGATATTAAATTTAATTTCATCTTTTAAGAAATGTAATATAAGAAATGGATAAATAAAATCTACATATTTAAAAATGTTGGGATCGCAGATTGTAATTTAACTCTACGCTTGTTGATACTAATCGGTGTTTTTAATGATTTTTTTCTTAAACAATGTAACTGTTTTTATAAATAGTGACAAATGTGCCAATATTTAAAATCAGTTATAGATTTTTTTAATTGTTAATATTTTCGTACTCAATTTAATAAACAACTAAAAAGGATTTCTCGAATTAAATTCTCATTCGTCACTGGGTGAAACAATTTGCGCTATGCAATGCTCTACATAAAGCTTGTGTAATATCATTCTATCGAATTTAATACCATTGACTCCAGAATTAGAGAGAAATCGCATATAAAACTAGTTCAAGAAAATAAATTAGAAAAGAAAATTATTTTACAGAAGCTTGCAGATTCATCAAAATCTTATTATAATATTAAAATTAAAACAATAATGAGTCACGAATCTCAATAAAATATATATATAATAATCTTTATTAATAATTAAGTCTACAAGAACATTACGATAATTGAATAAGTATATCACATAAAAATTATTTAATTGTTAAATGGCCATCGACAATAATTCTTTCTGCTTTCTCAATAATATGATTATAATATTTTGAATTATTTTCTTATACGGTACTTCATGAAACTTTTTACAATAAGTAATGTTTTCATTTAATTAATGTAATTATAATTTCCAACAAAAGCACCTGTATTGAATCAAATTTATTAAAAATTCATATCAGTGACCAGATTTATTCTATTGTGAAGTTAATTAACTTAACTTTATAGCAAATGAAATATATCACTATTAGGAGTGCAATGAAAGGATTTATGAGTGTGCCGGAGTGTGGTTAAAATTTAAAGGAAGGATTTTTCAGATATTTCTATATTTTGGATCACTACAAAGGATAGGTTGCAAATGCAATCCAGAAGGGGACTGCAGATTTATGAAATCATAAATTGTCGTTTGTAAGCTAAGCAGTGAAAGTATTTTATACACCTAGCGATATGATCCTCATCATTCAAGTATTCGATGGGCGTGATTTATATAATAATTTGGGAAATTTTAAAAAGTAAATACATGAATTGCGTCTCTATAATCTATACTATTTGCATTTGCATCAGCTGATAAATCACAAGGACACGCAGATTATAGTTCGAGAAAGAGAATTCCAAAATTTTCCACCAGATGGTGTTGCTTATCTTCTGCCAACAGTAACTTAATTTTCCGTAATTATACTATTAGAAACGATGCTTATGTTGTATCTGAAATAACTTTCATTTTCCTGTAATTACTAATACTAGTAACGACATTCCTTGCAACGTTTAAGCGCGTTACAACGTTCACAAAACTACCACTCCAAAGGAACCTCCTGTAAATAACAATCTCTAGTTGAATGTTGAGAATTCTGATAAGCGCATTTATTTTTACAATGATTGCCTCCATAATTACTGAATATAAAATTGCCATACAGTGTTATTCCCTTCAAAGGAATCGTAATTTTAACGTAAACGATATTAACCTCATAAAATAACATATAAAAGGCTGAAAGACCTCCGGTCGATAGCCGATTCATCATCTACAGAATATAATTCTAATTTTTGTATATTATTGTACATACATATACACATTTGAATAAAGATGGTTAGTTAGATAACATATAAATTTCAAAACTCCGGTATACTTAAAAACGCATATGTTAAATTTAATATTTTACACGTGTAATAAACCGAATATCAAATTAAATACCTTAATTATATAATGACAAGCTGTCAAAAATAATAAAACAAAATTATTGCTCGTAATTTATGCATTACATACAATTTATTCTTTAATTTCATTTCCACATCCCAGATAAAATGATTTATAAAATTAGAACGTGCGCTTTAGAGCCGATATGAATGCACACCCATTTGACATACACCGTACGAAATGTGATTGTGCCTCAAACACACAAGTGCAAAATCCCCTACTTTATCTCCATCTACTTCTCGTTTACTTTTCTTTGTCAACAAGGATTAAGAAATCTTCGACAAGGAGCGAGCCTGCTTGCTCGGCCTTATTACAACACACGCTCGCATACACTCCGTGTTAACAACAAACAAAACACGAACGGACAAGAACGCCGCACGGGCAGATTTCATTTCGCAACTGAGAAAAGAATAACTTTCAATAACACTCGAAATGGACATGAAGAAGATATTAATTAATTGATATTTGAAATTAATTTGTCAGCGAGTGGTGTTGCGACAAAGTATCGGGTTCAATGTGATATTATGGTTTTTGTTGTGGCTGTTGTTTTAATGGTTATTGCCTGCGAAGTTAATTGCTGCAGGTGTGAATTAGTCATCGTCTTGTTATTAGTTTTATTTATGATTATTGCTTAATTTATATATTTTGTATGCTGAGTATAATTTTAGTGTAGTTCTTTCAAAATTGATTGGATGCAATACAAAAAATACAATTAAATAAAAATGATTTGAAAATAATTAATAAATTATTTCCACACTTTGCTCTGGGACTATTAACTTACCTACGTAAGTACGTTAAACAAATGAACATTAAAACAACTACTTCCCGGGAAAATACCCACGCCGGACATTGAATTACATAATGTACACCTGCTGTTGCACATTGTTGTTTTTACATTAAATTTTTCTCGGATCAAAATTTGTTGCATTATACAATATTTATTCATATGCAACAGCAGGTGTACATTATGTAATTCAATGTCCGGCGTGGGTATCTGCCCGGGAAGTAGTTGTTTTAATGTGCATTTGTTTAACGTACTTACGTAAGTAAGTCAATAGTTACAGAGCGAAATGTGGAAATAATTTATTAATTATTTTCAAATCATTTTTATTTAATATATTTAAATAACTGTGACCAAGTGAATGAATATTGTTTTCTATTTACAAAAAATACAATTTTAAATGTTCTAATTCTATAAACAATTTTTGAGAATTTTACAATTTATAAAAAAATAAAATCCATTTCTATTGATTTTTTTTATGAAAGTGTAAGTATTTATTTTCCTTTTCTAAATACAATATACTGCATGAAAGTTCATAATGTTACTCTTAATTAGTGCAAATGGCAGTTACAGACTGTGAGGTAATGATGCGTTTATCTAAGAAGCTACAAACAATCCTAGTTTTCATTTTATAACCAGCCATACTAATGGTTGATGTCATATTTTATACTACAATAAATCACTAAAAAATGAACCAGAACTATATTTTCGATAAATTTGAAACTATATAAAATTATTTCACAATTTTTTATGTTGAAATAACTTACATTTATTTACAAATATATTTCATAATTTTAAAAATAAAGTAAAAATACACACAAAAGCAAAAAACAAGTCATTGGTTAATTTTTATTTAGTACTTTGAATAATAATTTGAATGTTTTACAATCAAATCTTGATAACAATTTGGTTTAGTTTCTCATTTTGGCACTTGGTAAATCATATTACTTAATGTAAAGGTTTAAATAAATTATCACTCGGTATAGTTTTACAATTGGTTACTTTTATTCCTGACTAGATTCGGTCTTTTACACCATTTTCAAAGGAATGATACAAAGGAATTTGTTTACAGGTATATACGCCGCCTTTCCATTATAATTAGTATTCATACTTATTTAGGTGAGGGAGTTTAATATAGGGGAATTAAAATTCAAACCAACAATCTGGAAGAGATTTCAAGATTTTTGGTTACATTTTTACGCGATTTTATTGCACGGATAATCTCCAGTCCTTCCCTGATATTAAAAAAAAACTCCATTTGTAACCTTAATATAATACGATTAATGAAAACACTTTTTTTAAACTTTGTTTAAAAAAAGTGTTTTCATTAATCGAATAACTATGTATAACAAAGTAGAAGCCTTAACAATTAGTAACTTAATATAATATTTAAAAAATGTCCGAATTGAAAAAAATTATTGAAATCAATGCAATTTCTTAAGTTCTTTTAATCGTTTTTCAAAAGATCTGCCGGTATGATCGATGTACACATCACATTCATTACAATTTATTTCATATATGCCGCATTTTAATTTTTTCTATTTTATCTTTGTTGTTAGTTAACAATTTTCTTGGTTTAGTTGGATTAGAGCATATGATGTTAATTCTATTCCCTTTGATTGCTTGGCTATCCTAAATGGTACCCCCACCAAAAACACCACCTCCAAAACCCACTATGGAGTGGATTTTGGGGGTGTCTTAATTTTGTTATTACTATGAGAGCTGATCTTTCCGCTACTTGTATATTTCGAAGGGTCAGAGGTTGAAGGCTAAGGAAGAGTATTGCAGCATAATCAAGCAGGGGACGACAAATCATTTTATAGATGTTTACTGCAGTTTTCATATTTATTCCCTGCGATTGGTACGTTAAGCTTTTGAAATGTACAGCCCTCTGCTTGACTTTTGCTTTTAGGATCACGGAGCAGGGTTTGAATGTGAGTTTTGGATTAAAGGTTATGCCTAAGCATTTATAAGAAGTGGAGGGACGAATTACGTAATTGTTTATCAGGATTGTAAAGGAAGACGTGTTGGGACGATGAACTGGAATTACAAGATGGGATTTATTAGGGTTTATAGAAATACGCCATTTGGCAAACCAAGTTTGTATCCAGTCGATCAAGCCCTGCAGCGTACTTTGGGAATTGTAGGAGCGTACGCTATTAGTGCCGTGTCGTCAGCATATAGGAGGGTATTTATTAATAAATTTAGGGTCGGGGTTATATAGGTCGTGAATAAGGAGGTTGTAAAGGACAGGTGATAATGGGGAGCCTTGTGGAAGGCCTTGCTAGGGGACAAAAGGAGCAGAGAATGAATGTCAGATTTTTATCGCCAATTATTTATGAGTAATCTTTAAAATATTTTGAAATAATTATTCCGGCTTTCAAAATTTTTTTAAATTATTTTTCTTTTGTCTCGTAGTATTAATACAATAATAATATGCCGTTATTCCACACAACTAACCGAATTATTTACATTATATGATTTTATTATTATACATAAAGCATGATATTTTTTTCTCTGGAATTGGCTATCGAGATCGTACTGTACTGCCTACTATTAATTTCAATCTTCAATTAATTATTATGGGTAAAATAATTGATGTTAATTTAGTATTTATGTTTTCAGTTCTTAGTACATTTTTGTAACTCTTTTTCCATTCTGCCGTTATTTATAAGGAGTTGAATTTTGTTTTATATTTTTAAATTTTTCTATCCCGAGCTATAGTCTTGATATAATTCCAGTCTATATCCTTTATCTCCGCTTCTTCTATAATTCTGGTATTCCATGTTTTTCTAGGTCTTCCCATGTAATTTCTTCCTTCTTCGTATATTCTTCTTATTTTTCGGTTGTCCTTCATGCGGCATACGTGTCCGAACCACCTTAGCTGTACCTCACAGTATAATAATAATATATCTTTATTGAAGTTACCGAACGATCCGAGAGATTTTTTACAATATTTTGACATATTCATAACGTTGCATAAAAGGTACAAAAAGAAGAAGTTTTTTATGCAATTATAAATACAAAAATAACATTTATTCTCTTCACATTTGGTTCCTACTATGTTTATTGAAATACATACACGAATAGAAAAACGATTGACGAAAAAACATCGCGAGGATGGAAACGGTTCGAATTGCATGAGTTTCCATTTTCTCAACTTTAAATAAAAAAGATAACATTGCTTTTATTTACATTCCTTCCATAATTGACACTTGAGCAAAATCTGGTTTATATAAATTCAGTTGAAATAAATACATGAAGGAAAAAAACACGAGAAACGTAAAAATAGCAAGGATAAAAACATTTGTAACTGCCATTCTTCTATACATTTCCATCCTCATAATTTTAAATATAAAAATTCAGTTGAAATAAATACATGAAGGAAAAAAACACGAGAAACGTAAAAATAGCAAGGATAAAAACATTTGGAACTGCCATTCTTCTATACATTTCCATCCTCACAATTTTAAATATAAAAATTACATTCCTTCTATTCGCATCACTTGAAATGCTTATTATAGTTTCAAGAAATTTTATTCTAATGCATACTCGAATAGAAATAATATAATTATACTTATATTGCAACCCTCCTTTATCTTTTAATGTATAGTTAGTATAAAGCAATATGTATTTAAATGGACTTACCGTTAATAAACAATAAACAATAAACAAAATAAACAATAAACAAAAAGGATTAACAAAAGAAAATATCGCGAAAATGAAAAGCTAAATTGTATTTATAATTTTTAATTGAAATAATTGCACCAATTATGAACTTGAATAATATTCTGTGATCAGATGACCTTGCGCTCAATCTGGAATATATTGACAGGATTTGTTCAAAATCGCGAACAATAAATCAGGTTTCTATAAATTTAGAAGAAATAAATACATGAAGGGAAAAAGCTTGAAAAAAGAAAATATCGGGAGGATGGAAATTTTAGAAAAAAAAATCAGGTTTCTATAAATTTAGCAGAAATAAATACGCGAATGGAAAAAGCGTGAGAAATGAAAATATTGCGAGGAAATACTTACTACTTTAAGAACTACTATTTCGCGAGTTTTCCAACCTCGCGATTTTATTGTGGTTTTTGACTTATTTCCATTCATTTATGTGTTTAACGAAAACGTTAAGATTTATTTAATTCAAATTACGTTTTATTTATTTATTGTCATTTAAACAAGATGATCCTGATATTACCAAACGTAATTTAAATGAAATAAACCTCCAAATTTTCGTTGAAAACATGAGTTTATACAAAAAAGACGAAAATCTAAACAAAATCCCGAGGATGGAAATGCACGAAATGGCGGCTCCTAAGGTTTCCATCCTTGCGATATTTTCTTTTCTCACTATTTTTCTCTTCGTGTATTTATTTCTACTAAATTTAGAGAAACCGAATTTTGTGTTCGCGATTTTAATATTTTATCACGCTATTTGTGTTTTGTGTGTGTGAAACACATTTAAAAAAAATACTATGTTCTTACCACTATATATATGTACAGATTTTATACAAAATATTTATGCATAAGTATTTTGTAAGATTATTACTTATGGATGGGCTACAAATCGTTTTGAAATAGCCACTTAAGTAACTTCTAGTAGTGTTTTCGCTAGTTTTTGTTGTGTGTTGAGTGGTAAATGTTCCAAATTAACATTTTTAAACGCTTTTCGTCTGTAACACCAATTCTTAAGCGTTTAAATCGTCGAAATCTCTCTTTGTTAGATTCATTTGATGGTTAAATTTTACTTTTATTCAAATAAAATTTGAAAATCAAAATGATGCTTATCTGGAACGAAGGTTCACATTTTCAAAACAGTGAAATCAATCTTTCTTAAATGTATCTGGTGGTGCAAATTCGATTCTGCGTAAGCTTTAACTTGTATTCAATAAGCACATTGCACTTTTATTCAAATTGAAACCGAAAATTAAAACTTCCCTCAAATGGCGCTTGTCTGTAATCAAGCTTCACATTTTCAACAAAGTGAAATCATTCTTTTTTAGATTTATCTGGTAGTGCGAAATGGATCCAGCGAAAGCTTTAACTTGTCGTCAATGTGCTTAAACTGCACGTTTTTCAAACTCGGGAAGTAGTTGTTTCAATAGATATTTATCAAAAACTTACAGTGTAAGTAATTTTTGTATTTGGAAAAAGGTATTGATCGATTTTTTTAACATTGCCGGAAATGCTCCTTGTTTAATTTCATTGTAATTTTAATAACTGTAAATGTGTGAATCAACTTTGTTTCATTTTATTTAACATAAAACAACCCCAATTGTCTTTTTTTTGCATATGATTTTCTCCAATCAGCCACTGACGAAAAATTTGTAATTTATAACTAAATCTACCCAATTGTCTTGAAGACAGCTTTGATAAATATTCAAATAGAGCTAAGTCACACTAAAACTCTTAGTACAAAAGCATTGCATTCCAATCCCCAATTACGAACATATTTCTACACATTCGTACTTGAAATTAGTTGATTGTATAATGAAGGGACATTTTCACAGTCGCAAATCACAATCCGGAAATAATTAATGATTATTAACATAACAAAAAAATCTAAATTAATAAAAACACGCCAAAATTGGAAACGCTATTAAGCCACCAAGATAAAAATAAGGTGAATATAACAAAGACGTTGCATAAATTCAATTAATTAACCCTGCCCTAATTCCAATCAAATCACCAAAATCTGGAAAATCATAAATCCGTATACCAATTAGAATATTGCTTGATGGCGGTTGAAGTAATTTGGGCAAAATATTAACGGAATAAGAAAGCTTGGAATTTTTGTAGGTCAAAACGTACACGTAATATTTTATCTTGATTTTATTTGCGTGATGCTGAGTGCAGAATTTTAATTATTGAGCGCCTTGAAAAAAATAAAATATGGAAATGATTATAACTTGATTTAATATTTCTTTAGTGCTATTATTTGTCGGAAGAATTTGTTGTGAATTTTAATATGGTGGCTTTTTAAATTATTACGTGTGAATTTTTAATCTGTGGTATTTTTTAATTAATTTATATCTTTTATTTATTCGTGTGTATTAAAGGCATCTACTTTTCGGTAAAATTTTAATTCGTCAAAGAGAAAAATACGCAACTTTACTATATCACTTTTATTTTATATTACACTAATGAAAACTAAAGTTTTATAATTAGTACTGTGTAGTCGAAACTACACAAAGCGAAAAATAAAAAAAGCTTGTGTTTTTTTGTTGTTTAATTTTGAGCGTTTTAAAAATATATATTATGCAAATATTTATTCATAATAATAATAAGTAAACTTTATTCTAATATAAATATAAACATACAAAAATATACATAAATACTTAATATAAGAATAGGCATCATATAAAGAAAAAAGATACAAATATACTTATACAACATGCACATGTAAATTTAAATTAAATTCTAAGAACTCATTTAGAGTGTAGGGTTCAATATCTTTCACTAGCGCATATCTATATGATGATAGATTATATGCAATGTTTTATTTTCTCAAATAACAAAGACTTAGTTGTAAATTATATAACATGATGCCATTCTAGGTATTGACTTTGAAATATTATCAACAAAACTACGGTTATCAATTAATCCATTAATCAATTTAATAAAATCCAGTGTGTAAATAAATGCATGCCTCTTATTAACTGAAATAAACGCAAAAATTATATTAAAAGAATTTTCAACGGGTTTAATTTCGCAGATCTGTGTTATTGATTTAATATGGTTGTATACACGACTAACAGTTTGTTGATAATTGTTCTAGTAACAAATTATGAAATTATCTCTGAAGGTTGAAATGTATAACAAGCGTGGATGCACCTTGATCAGTATAAAGCCATACAAAATAATTTAATGAGTTAATTATTTCATGCTTGACACAAATAAAACTAAATCATAGTAATTTATACAGATTTGTTTATTATTACGCGTTTAAATATTAAAAAAAATACGTTTTCTATATGAAAGGGATAGAATGCAAACATGAAATAATCAAAGAATTTTTACTTCGGGGCGAGATATTTATTGCTGCATTCTTTTTTGGGAAAATGCTAACTAAAATGATAATATTTTTTTATATTTTTTTATTTTGAATATTTAATAAAATATTCAACCACCATTTTACTTAGCGAATCGACACAAAATAACCAGACTCCTAACTCAATGTTTACATATTTGGTATATATGTGTAAGACAAGGAATCAGTACATCAGATCTTCACATAAGAGTGTTCTGTCTCATCGTACACGAAGTAGAGGGGCTGTATTTATAAAAGTTAAAAATAAAGATTCACAACTTGCCGGATAAATAATATGAGTTACAGTCACATATAGCGCTATTGTAGCTTCATAGGAACTTTTAAAGGGTAATTTAAAACAATAAATTTCTTTGCCCTTTTAATGCGTCAAAAATAAGGAATTAAATATTGCTTGTAATAAACAAAGTCTACATTTATTTTCGGAGATTATTTTATTTAAATAAAATAATCCCAAAGAAATATATATATTTATATCCGAAATATATATATTATTCGAAACAGCATGAAAATAAAGAGAGGGATCCGGGAAAAGCAAAAACAGTAGATTGTTTTTAAGCTTGACAAATTTGATATAAGAAAGACTGCTACAATTATTTTAATACACAGTATCATAATCATACAGTTGATTTTAGCGGTATTTTCTACAATAAATATTTCAAAAGTTTTTGACATAGTAAATAAGTTCTACTATTATTGTGACTGTAATTATTAAATGCCAATTTTTGTATTACTTTTACATAAATAATTAAAATAATAATTATAAAAAATGCATTAATATAAAAATTGATGTTATTTAAAAATTATAGACATACTGATGTTAAAATACTATCGCTTGAAATACCCGCAATTAAATAATTATTTATTTCTAAATATTTAACACATTCCTTTTTTGTTGAAAATATATCGTCCGCGTTAAGAAAATGAGTAAAGAAAAAATGGTCACAAACTCATTTCAGCAATAGTAATAACAAAGATTACACAATGCATTCGCAAAGACGTGACACGGATTTGAGTCAAGGCCTAGGAAATTAAATCCGCTCTTGACAGTGAAATTTCACTTTCACCCAAAGATCTGGATTCCGAAAATTCCGTAATTGCCCACTTAATGAAATCCCCATCAACGGTGACCGCACAATATAAAATTCGATTTCTGTGTGGGAAACAGAAGAGAACAAAAATCGACCTATTGTGTGTGTTTAATTGATTCGTCACTTAACCAGCGGGAGAAAAAATGAGTTTTTAAATCAGAATACAAATTAATTATCCTAATTGCAATGTCTAATGTACGGTTTTGTGGTTATTATAGTTAAAATGTAGGTATTTGCCCGTTATAATTACATTTTGGAAAATATTAATATTTCCTTTTTGTAACTTCTAATTTGTGAGTAATGACTTAATACATCAATGCACAGTGTGCATTTTGACGCAGGGTTTCACGTGGTGTAGTCAAATTATATTTAGCTTGGCCAATTAAAAATAAATAAAAAAATATAAATATGATAGATTTATGAGATAATTGGGAAATTAAGAAATAAGAAAATTGAATAATAATGGAAAATATTTTATTCGCTTAGTCACGGTTATTCAAAATATACCAAATTGTTCGTAAGGTCTTATATTATGTAAGTAAAAAGTTATAGTAGCTAAAGAGAAATTGATTATTTATTTTTATTAAATAATGATTTTCAAATTACTTTTTATTTAAATTAATGACAGGAATGGGAATTGACAGCAGTTATTGTTGCTAAATGAGGACCGGCATTTAGGGCCTTTACTAACTAACAATAACTGCTGTTAATTCCTATTATACATCTAAAAATATATATGCCAATATATATAGTTACATACGAGAAATGGTTGTGGACAAACCAATTCCAGGATTTCAGTATAAAAAATATATGAATTATTGAATAATATAAATGTTAATTAATTGCCATTTTTTGGGGGAAATTGTAAAGATGATATTAATGTTTCACATTTCAGTTTTAATTGAATTAATAACAAATAATTTGACAATAATAATAAACTTTATTATTATTAAATTAAGTAATTACCTGCAATTTAAGACTTACAAAATAAGTAGAGTGAAAATACAAATATTTATTGATAATTCACGGGCAAATACCCACGCCGGACTTTGAATTACAATATTTTTCAATTATAACAATCGGACGAAATAGTATAATTGTAAAAATAGGAATCATTATTACATTAACAGGCCACTATGCTATAAATTTTTGCCGGCACTCGAGTATTGCGGAAAGGCAAAAATGAAACTATATATTTTAATGTTTTGTTAATATCATCGTATTCTAGACATTTTGAAACATATGTGCATAAATTCTCATTACTATTGGGTGTGTAAATTTTTCTAAATTAATCCACAAACTTGAATAATCTCAAAAGTTGTTATTTTATAGAAAATTAACATACATGAAAATATTAATGTAATGTAGTTACAATGAACTTGATTTTTTACATAAAAAGTATACACTTTAGGGATTATAATATTGCTACGATACTTTAATTTAATACTTCACTTATGTCAGTAAAAAAAATTGTAAAATCATTTTAAATTGTAAATAAAATTTCAATTTTAAAAGTGTCTACAATCTATTTGTCAAGCATTGTCAAAAATCTACTCACACTACGATAATCTACACGTTTTTCTATGTACATTTCAAATCCAAAACGATTCGATTTCATTAGTTATGATTGTTTTAATTTGCCCCGTTACTCGAAATTACAAGAACGCTGCTGTGAATATGCATGAACGAGATAACGACAGTCCCTCGATACGGTCGTTGCTTGCTCAAAAGGGTAAAATATGTGTGAAAAATCCTGAACTGCGTCTACTAAAAAAACATAATTCATGCCATCGGATCGTTTCAGATTCAGGTCGCACGGAGAAATAATTGGTTAGTAGAAGAAAATATAAGTCTAAATTTTAGAAAAAATGGCTAATTATTGCATATTGTGCCAATTCGCTAATTTTTGTTAAAAAATGATAAGATATAATGAAATTAATTTAAATTGAACAAAGATGTTTAGTTAGTTATTTAAGAAAAATAAGAAAATACTTCGGACACTTTTTTCTCATTGAACACTTGGCAAAATATTTTTAATATTAAATTAAAGTAGTAAATGTGAATTTCATTTACTAGTTTAGTTTACTTATAAGTAGAATTCAAAAATTATTAATTATTAATCAATTATTTTGACTTAGTATACAAAGAAAACAAAATTAATAGTAATTTTGTTCTCTTTATATACTATTTTGACAATGTACCACCAAGTTAACGCCGATAAAATACTTTAAAAGAAATGTAAATTGAGTGTTATTAAGTGCTTTAATCAAAGTGTATTAAAACAACAACTTCGCGGACATTTGCTGTTGCAATAACATATTCGGAACTATTCCATATAGTAAATGTTAAATTTAACGTTATTAAATAACTTCACATTCTATGTGTCTATATCTATTACAAAAGTGTCTTAGACTGAGATGATAATTATAAAGTACACGTTAAATTTAACATTTCTCTTGCAGAATAGCCCCGATTGTGTAATGAAACATTTGAGAATATTTAATGCAAAGAACAAAATGTACTTACTTAACGTAAGTCAAAATATCACAGCAGCAAAAGAGAAATAAACAGAAGTAATACAGAAAATTAATTAATTTTCTGTATTACTGCTGTTTATTAATTATTTTCAAATTCTGTATGTATATCCCGATGTAAATATAATACAATAATTGCATAAATAAAGTTTTCTATATAATTGATTTTTTTTACTTAATATGATTAATGAATAAATATTCTTTTATGCACATATTTACGAAATAAATAACAAATTCCTTCCACCAAAGAATATGATCACTTCCGATTATTTAAATACGATAAAGGTCAAACGGAAGTGAACGAAAGACTTCCAATGCACCAACAACAAAACTAACTTTCATAAAGAAACAAAACATCAATTCATATAAATAAATCATCGGGCATTCGTAATTGGACGTCCAAGGAAAACCGCTTTTCATCCATCTATTCGGTGTTTTGAAATTCCAGAAATCGCGCGGTTTCGTCCCTCTCCGCTCGTGAAAGTCGTGAATTTTGAAAACTCCCCCCTGATTCCGCGCCACGGCTTCCCCTCCAAGCACCGGCTCGATGCCGGCGAAAATGCACCGAAAGAAGCGGAGACGAAAGTGGTGGGAAAGAGATTTTCGACCGGATTTGATAAAAATGAATCCGTAAATGTTTATTCTAGTTTAATCTTCCAATTAGTCAAGTCGCGTGTTTTTTTTTTCAATAGTTGTTACGTTTTTTTTAAAGAAAGTTTGGATTTGTACAAGAGTGAATTTTGAATCTAAAAAGATCAAATTTATAGTGTGCTTTTGCAAATTTAATTTTGGAAACAAGTGTTGTTAATATATCTAGGGGGAAAATTTTTCTGTTTTTAAATAGTTTGGAAAAGTGTGTATTAAAAAATCGAAAACTTATTTTCTATTTATAGTATGTATTTTTTTATTCCGTATAGTAAATGTTAAATTTAATTTTATTATTTATTACAAAAGTTGCTCAAACTGTGATGATAACTATAAAGTACACGTTAAATTTAACTTATAGTAAATTAATAAACATCAGTAATAGAGATATTAATTCATTGTTAAAACGAATCAAGACTGTTTTTAAATACTTAACACAAATTTAAATTCGATTCTAATATTATAAATAATACAATGTGGACAAAAAAGGTGCGATAATCTTTAGGTTGAGTGGTCCATTGAATAATTTCTGTAGAAAATTTCATAAAAAAATCTATTATTCGGCATATACTTTGTTCACTGTACTCTTGATGAAACGAAATTATAATATTATGTAATTTCAAATTAAAACATTTTTTTATGTATATCTTTAATAACGGAATCTCCAATTTAACATATAATCATACGTATCTAGAAAAAAATAAAATAAATAACAATAGCACAACGATATATAAACATAGTGTTATACAACTAATGTAAATAGCGATCTTAAAAAATGACAAATAAATTCATAAACAAATAACTTTTTTTTAATAATTAGAGGTTAAAACATAAATAATATCACATTCCATTACTAATTGCAATCGTTTTAATTTATTTACTAATTTTGCAGTTCTTTGAGAATGTTGTCATTGACCGAAACACGTGTCAGGAAATTGATTATAACAACATGAAACTAAACATGTGTTTTAATTTAAAAATACCTGATGTTAATTCTACTGTTGCTAGTAAATCGTCACAAGTCTATAAAAAAATTAATGAATCAAACAAGTGTTAAATAGTAATCAAGAATCTATCAAACCTAATTACTAGATTAGTCAGGTTCTTGAATATTAATATATTAAATAAAAATGATTTGAAAATAATTAATAAATTATTTTCACATTTAGCTCTGTGACTTTTGACTTACGTTCAATGAACCACTTGATCAATTTCAAGTAGAAAATTTAAGTAAAAAAATATTGTACGGTTCTTAATTAACACTCACTAGGCCATTGATATAATAAATATGTTATCAGAAAACACTAATATTTTTGAAATATTTTGATTAAAATTAGTTCTATTAACATGCAGCTAAATATTGCAAATGTTTATTTAATGACAAGTCGATTATTAATAGCAATAATTATACATAAAATGTTAAAAACAAATTCTAGTCACATATTTAGGATATTAATGGCCTCTTAAAGCTTATTGAATAATTACCCAATATTTATTTTTGTGCTTCATTTTATTTAATTTTTAATTTTAAAACTTTTATTTTTAGTTTTTTTTTCTGCTTATAATTGATTAACGAACTACTTTAACTGAAGATTATCACACCTTTTCTGGCCACCCTGTATGTTATATAGAATATCGTTATTTCTCTTTACCCTTATTTAAAAATTGTTAATCCTCACAAAATGGCCAACAACCATCTGTTTTTCTGCCTGTCTCAGTCCAAATTTATTTAATAAATTATTCAATTTTATATTTTTCGAAATATTTAATCCATATCAGAATATTATTTTGTAATAATAATATATATAGGATGGGTCACATAGCGGCCATTAAATGTTTTCAGGGTTCCTGGCCGCTGAAAATTTTGAAAAAAATACACTGCACGGTTGAATGTAACCTCCTCACGGAACATATTTTAACTGTCTTTCATTTTCGAGTGTACCGGAAATGGCTATCAACTTTGTTATTTTAAATGTAATAGCCTATTTTTTTTAATTCCCCGTTCTATTGCCTACCCACTCATATGAATTTATGTCTACATAACTGTAACAGTTATTGAGATAAAAATGTATTTGTCAAATTTTAAGCTCAATTGACATTTCGAAAAATACATATAACTTCTAATAGGAACAAGAGAGACAGACGAGCAGCATACAACCGGAAGTGAAAGAAAGTCAAAATATGCCTCATAAGGAGGTCATATTCAAGCGTTCAATATAGATTTTTTCAAATTTTTGCGGGGTCATGAACCCCGAAAACTTTTAATAGCCGTTATTTGTGGTCCACCCTGTATATATATATTTATAATAAGAAAAACAAAGTAATTAAGCATTTTTTATTAAATCAATTTAAAAATAGAAAATAATTTACTAAGTCATAAATGAGACAAAAATATAATTTTCAATAATGATAAGATTCTTGCTGAAAATGCAGGCACAATAAAGCAACGTTTAGAAGTAGTTATTAATTAATATATTTCAAAGTATATAACGAAGTTGAAACGTCCACAATTTAAAATATAAAATTATCTCAATATAATAAATTCAGTAATCAAAATATTAGAATATAATATATATATATATATATATTAATATATTAAAATAATTTTTCTATAGTAGAGAAATTGATTTCTTACTATATTGAATATAGTTCATTGTTTTGCTACACTCTTGATGGAAACATATATTAACATTTGTTAAAGAATAATACATGTTTTGATTCATATTTTTTTTTATCAGCAGTTACCTGACACGTGTTTAGATCTGCACAGACTTTAAACTGTATTCATTAACTTAACAAAGTTCACTTAAATGTACACATAAAAAATAATGAATGATGTCTTGATTTATCTCCATTTATGAAAGGACATGAAATCAATTGTATTTATTTTATTAGAAAATTAATAAAACACATAATCGATACAATTGATTTACCATATTTGTTTTTTTTTATGTTTAAGTTTAAAAAGAAATCAAACAAAATGATTTCTAAAGGAAACGTTTAACACGAAATTTTTGAGAATCTACCATTCAGGGGTGAACAATTCAGTGTCATATTATAGTGTCATTTATTTCGTTTGTGATTAGGACAATATGAGTGCCCATTTAACGATGAATAATACGGTAAGTTTGTTTGTATACTATTTGATTTTTTAAATTTTAAATCGTATTAGGATAAAGAAAACACTTAAGCACTTTTTTATACCACTTAACGATTTATTTCACTATGACTATTAGTCGAAAATAGTCACGGTAATCATTTTCAAACTGAGGACATACAATATGGATTACTAATTTTGAGGATGATTATCGTGTATTCAAAACTAAGCACAGTGAAATATAGATGTAAAGAAAATTTAATGAGAACTAAAAATTTAGTAAATGGAGTGTTTGATTTAAACTAACAAAGTTAATATAATTATTAATGTATGTTTTCCCTCTAATTGGTTTTATGTGTTGGAAAAAAAAGAAATTCTAATTATTATTATTAAAAAAATTTCGTTTAAATGGATCGTCTTGTAAAAATATAAAAAATAATTGTACATTATGCGCCATCAGTCAAGCAAATTTTATTAATAAATTAATGCTGAATTTCTAACGATAAGAGATATCGAAGGCGAGCCCTTCAATATCTCCCGTGTCGTTAGAAATTCAACACGCTGTACATTCATTTAAATAAACATTATAACAATCAACTTAATAATTACGGAAGCTTACATTTTCTTTTATATAATCAAAAATTGTTTATTAGGGGACTTCGTTTTAATACATTAACATATCATTATCATATACATGGTTTGATAATTTCTACATTTAGTAAATGAGACGCACAGATATGGTTAAATATAACCACATTTGTTCGGTTTGTTTACTAAATAAACAAATAATATAAAAATATATTTAAATTTATGAAAAATGTTTCCTGCCGAAAACAAATTACAAGTTAAAAAATTTAACAAATACAACGCTTAAAAAAATGCAGATTGTTCTAGACAGTACTGTATTTTAATAGTAGACTTTCGCATTTAAATAGTCCAAAATTACAGAGATTAATATAATTTTCCTTGTTGGAAACCGTGTGTGTTTAAATACCCAATAACTAAGTAATTTAATCTGGCATTGACACTGTAGGTCCTTGAATTATATGCATTGAGAAATTGCTCGATCCATTTGAATAGTTGAAACATAACATTTTATAGACCTTTTTTTAACGATAATAATTATATTCGTGAAAAGAATTGAAATTTCCTACAGGGCATTAAAGCCAAGACCATTAATTTCACGGAAGGAGAAGAATGGTGACATTTTATAAAAAGAGAGATAATTAGTTGGTGATTAATTATGCGTTTTTTTTTTTAAATATTGTAGTTAGAAAAATTATTACTTCCTGATAAACGAAGATATATCATTACACACGTTAGATTTTCGTTTTTTTTTTTCAAAGTAACTGATGAATATGTTATGAATTTTTCACAATTCACTTCAGTCGAATATACTCGGGACTTTTAATGTTTATCTTTATTGGTAAAGTTATGATATTTATAATTTCCTCATTTAAATATTAAATTATGATTAATTTATGAAATGATTGGTGAACAAACATTTTGTTTTGTTGTTTCGAAGGCGAAAATTTATAATTATTGAGCGAATTTAAATATATTTTCATATAAACTTTGTACGACTTTTAATTAATGTCATATATTTGTGGCTTTTTGTGTTTTGTTGTTCTTTTAGCAGAAAACATTATAGCGAACAGTTAAATGCAATTAAAAATCAAGCAAAAGTCGGAATGCTTCCAACAATTAAAATGGCTATTGAATAGATTTATAAGTTGCAAACTTACAAATATGTAATGAATTGAATATGTTTTCAATCTACAACATTGAGTTAAATAAAAGAATTTGAAAATAATTAATTATTAAATTATTTTATCTTTTGCTACTGTGACATTATGACTTATGTTACATAAGTACTTTAACAAATGTCTAATAATAGACATTTTCTGTTGAATAACAATAACAATTGTATAATGCCACCAAAACTAACGAAATTTCCCGTCAAGTCCTTAGTATCCAAGTCTAAGCATAGTATCAATTAAAAATTATGCTTTTCATGATGAACAAAAGTTCAAATACCATTAACATTTTTTTTAGATAATCTGTTATCAAGAAAAGAGGAATATCATTACTCCGATGAATTAGAATTGTATTGTTTATTAGCATCAGTATTTTTCTGAGTTTTTTTTCTGTACGTTCGAGCTGGATCAAGTACAATTTAATCAGCAGTTGAATTGCTGGTCTTGAACACGACGCGTTCAAGAATTTGTACTTTTTTTCAGATAAATTAATTGAAGTAATATCATTTAGTTACTTAGGCAAATTACCAGCTACTATGATTTCAGTTAGTATAGCAAAAAACCGTGTTTCAATGTAAATCCATTATGTTGCGCAATTGTACTGGAGAAAATGCAAGTTAAGACAAGAACAATCAGACAGCTATATTTTTTAGATAGTAATATACTTCTGATTGATTATAGGAGCCTTGGCATGCTGAATGCATGCATTCAATACTGTGTCTATATTAAATGCACTTTGAATAACAGTTTCAATATATATACAAGATATAAATATTGATACTATATTGCTACCCCTAGTACAAATATATCTTATATTTGTACTAGGGGTAGCGCTAAATCAGTGCGCTATCAGGACATACTAAAAAAAATCTTTCGCAAATGTTATTTTACAGGAAATTTAATGTGAAACTAAATCAAATCTCCCATTGATCGCTGCAAAAATAAATAATCAAAATAATGGCAACTCTAATTAGAAAATCATAAATGATTAATTATCACACAACGCATTTCAGGTTGTAATTTTCCATTCGACCAAACACGAAATTTGAACATAAATCCATCACACCAATTGCGCAAAACCTTGCGCCTTATTTAATTGAAACGGATTCTCTTTGTTGCATTTTCAAATTTCTCACTTCCAAACGCGATTAAAAGTGTGATATTATCTTTTATTCGTACGGTTTCATTTCCTCGATTGTTTCATGTTTTATACATTTTCTAAAGGATTGATGCAAGTGCATTCTTGAAATTCGGGTTAATAACATTTAATGATTATTACTATAACACGGTTTGTTGATTTGCGTTTTATATTGGCGATTATATTTTTAGATAATTAAAACATGATTATATTTTTTTTGTGAATTATTTGTCGTTTGAATAAATTTTAATTAAAATTAATTGCATTTAGTCAATGGTTTTAAAACGATTGCCTGACAAAGGCAATTTAAATAAAATAAGATACTTTTATTTTCCTCATATTAAATATGTACGGAAATTATTGTGACCGTAAAAATACTAATGAAATCATTAACTATTAGTTGTTATTAGCTAGAGATGCATTAGGAGCAACAAAACAGTTACTTAAGTAATTTTAACTACTAAAGAATTCAAATGATTATTTATTTATAAGCAAAAGATAATTATTATTTTCATTTTACGTTTTCCTTGTTTTTATAAACAGGACAAGTTTGCCTTCCTTTAGTGGACGAAACAATGATTCTCGGTCGTCTATTTTGTAGACTCAAATCGTTGAAGATGCCACTTTAAATCAGGCAAAAGGTGGCGCTTGCTTCATCTTTACTTTATTATGAATTATTATTTATGTATAATAAGTAACAAAACAGTTACTTAAGTAATTGTAATTTCTAAAGAATTCAAGTAATTATTTCTTTATGGTAAAAATATTTAAATAATTATAACACAAAGTAGAAATATAAAAAAAAATAAGAAAAGGTTAGTTGTTTCATATTTCTTTTATTCTATTGTTTTATGGAGTTTTAAACTTTTTAATTTGTTGCCGATGGCAACAGTGTTGATCACATTGCGTTCTTATTATGAATTACATCTTAAATTGACAAAAATACAACTTCATTAAAATGGGTTGAAGTTTTACTTACCCATTTTAATGAATTATAAAATATACTCAACATTTGAAGTTGAATTGTAAAAGCTTTATATTATTTAAAAAACAATTAATCATAAATTATATATAATCAAAAAATGGCTAAATCATTATTAAATTGCAGGTGCGAATATGAATTTTCAATTATTCCTTATTACTAAATCGCCATCAAACTCGGTTGCACCCAGAGAGTGCATTAAAGTAGGACATGCGCTCTTTCATCGTTTTCTTATTGTTATGATATTTCTGCATTCACTTTACAGTGCTTATATTTTTTGTTCGTTAGTTGAATATACTTCACAAAACGACGATAACAGAGCACGAATTACCTGTTGTAATTATTTCGTAATGCATGAAACTCAACGCCTTCAATTATAATTACTCATTTTGAATGTAATTAATCATTTTTAAAAAACACAAGCACAAATTATATTCTTGATTGAGAAATGGAAGACGAATTAAAATTGTAATAATAATAACTCACGATATTCAGTGATTTGAATACAAAATTATATTACATTATTTCAACAACAAACACAGTTAAAAAGTGTTTTATTTAATAAAATCTGTACATTATGTTAAGAGTTCAGAATTCTGTAAAACATTAAGAAATTCAAATAAAAAAAGCCCTAAGAAGATGATTTCCTGAAAACAGGAAATGAGACAGGGAAAAAATGGAAAGACAAGCTTTTAACCGAAGCAAAAATGTAGTAAAGGAAGGTTTTAGAAAATGGGAAAAAGTCATACAAGATTTTCTTCTTGTATAACTTTTTCCCATGGAAGAGATACAAATAATGTTTACAGAAATAATGAATAATATAGAGAAGAGCAGTAGAGACACTCAAGCAGAAATTAAAGAAGAAATGAAACAAAGAGAAGATAAATGGGAACATAATAAAAAGAGACTATATAAACCAATTGAGACTTTTTAGAATGGAAAAGGAGGAACGAGCACATAAGAAAAAAAATAGTTATAAAGGAGATTCGAGTAGAAAAGGGTACGGAAAAGAAAAAGTTGAAGAGTTTATACAAAAACAATTGGATATTCGCATCATAATAACTAATGCTAAGAACATTAACGATGACTTAATAATCGCTGAGTTAGATAAACTTGGCTATATCTATACTATAGCCAAGTTTATCTAACTCAAACAAAAACAAGAATAAAATACAAGATAAAAGAGTTTATATTAACAACGACCTGACAATGAAAGAACAGAAAAGATCGGACCGATCGAGCCCATCAGAAAGATCGAGCCTATCAAAAAGATCAAGTCGCTCAAAGAGATCGAGCGGCTGTATCAAGGATCGAACAGTCGATCTTTTGGGGTTGATCTTGCCCATTACTAAAAAAAGAAAAGTGTCAATTAGTTCACAGAACTTCAATATACGGTATGTACAGGTTTAAAATTTATTTATTTATTTTCGTAAAAGATTAATTTTGCATAAAAGAGAATAGCTTAAAGAAATAATGTATGTGATTCAATGATCGTTTCTATCTAGGCCTATCGATCCGCTCAAAAGGATCATTGCTCGAGCTGAGCTGTACAACATAATTATTGCAATCCGAAAAGCAGTCCGAAAAGAGCGGGCTGTCAAAAATATCATGCCAATCAAGCGGTTTGAAATTGAGCCGATCGGCTCGATCACCGATCAAATAGATCAAGCCACTCGAGCAGATTAAAAAGATCTAAGCGGCTCGATCACTTGAAAGGATCGAGAAGTTGATATTTTTTGATTCATCTTGTCCCTCACTAATACAATCCAATTATATTTTTTACTATTTTTTTATATTTATAAAAAATAATAATGAAATAAATTAGAGTGAATTTCTCTGTTCAAAAATTATTTTCTAAAATTCCTAGTTTATTAATTACAAGATTTTTGTGAAGACACATTTTGCCATTTAATATTCTTTATATAGTGGTTACAAATACAGTTTATGTTAATTAATTAAGCAAATAATAAATGTATTCGACCGTGAACTATGCTAACATTTTTTTACGTGAAAATGTTGTTATTGCGGTAATTAAAAAAAGAGAATAAGAACAAATGTACACAGAAAGATTTCAACTAAGCGACTCATATTTTTTATTTTCTGGGCGTTCTTAATTGTCATTACGCGGTGGCCTTGCAAGCAAAAAAATAATGGTTAATGCTTTTTTCATCATCTATAAAATCCAAGACATATTTAAAAAAATGAGGTTTATTAATATTGTTAGACAGTACTTATATTAGTTCTTTATACAAATAATATAATTTACAAATAAATTTATTTATTTCTCGGCCATTTCAATTATACAAACATCTTTGTTCAGACAATATGACAAAACATTTACAAAATTTATTATAACAATATATACAATTGTGTTAGTGGTTTGTCATGGGTTATCGACCATAGGTATGTCTTTCTGTCATAAAATAATTAATAAATTACTTCTTTGTTAGCTACTGTACCTACTGTATTTTTGTAATAAATTATTTCCTCTTTAGCTACAGTAACTAAAGAAAAAAGAATGTATTAATTAATTTCGAGTTCTTTTTATTTAAATTATTTAAATAACTGATCAAATGAACAAATTCTTATTCTGAATAAATTCATCACTTAGCCCGTGGTGAAACATTTTTAATTAATAATGAATGATATAAAATTAAAACACTTGTTTTTTTATGTTTCACAGATAATGTTTTAATTTTAAATCATTATGAACAAATCCTTTTTTTGTATTATTATAAATTATTTATAAGAAATAGAATATTTCTGTTATAGATGATTTTAGAAAATATGAAAAATATGCGTTGACAAATGATAAAATATTCCATGTTTATGAAATTAAACAAAAATGGACTACAAAAGTATGTGGTGTTTTATAGTTGAAAATAAATACGCATAGTTAATATACTTATTAAAGCAAGTGCGTCATGTGTAATGGAGAAGTTTGACAACTCATTCAGGTCCTTTAGCAGATTTCCCAAATATCGTACTTTTTTAATAAGTGGAAATTAAAAATTATATATTTTCATGGATTTTTAAACAATAAATCTCTCCTCAATTATGAGACTATTGCATTACTTTTTCAAACGAAAATTGATGCAATTGTATTGTGTTGTGGATATTATCTTTTTTAATTGTTAATAACAGCTTACACTTGGTTGTACATGATCTATTATAAATTAATAAATCACTTTCAACTTTGTACAATATAATAATATTTTATTCTAAATAGAAAAGAGTATTTATTCATTCACTTGGTCACAGTTATCTAAATATATTAAATAAAAATGTGACTTTTGACTTACGTTACGTAAGTCAAAAGTCACAGAGCTAAATTTATTAATTATTTTCAAATCATTTTTATTTAATATATTTTATTCTTTTCTTCATTTTTTTTATTTTTATCACGATATGTACATTTCGAGCACAACGTAAAGAGCACGTTGTACTTGAAATGTACATATAGTGATAAAAATAAAAAAAAGTGAAAAAGGAATAAAATATAATATAATAATATTTTATTCCTTTATTTCAAGAAACTTTACGTACTCACCAACAAATATCTTTGTTTGTACAATTAAAATTTTTATTTAGTTTCGACAACATTAGCGTGTCGTTATAAAACTAAAAGTATTATAATGGCATCAAACTAAAAGTTTGATAATGACAAGTTAATGTTATCGAAACTAAATAAAATTTCAGTTTTAAAATAAAGGTAAAAGTGTTTTATTAAATTATTATCTTTTATTTTATATTTTAAATACAATTGAAAATAAAATACTTTTAATTAAAACAAAAAAAGAGCTTACAGTTTTCTTTACAAGCAAATTGTTTTATCGGTGGAGCAACTAACGAAAATTTTAATCAAATCGACACTTTAATTACACTTTCTGATTAAATCAAAACGTAAACGATTTGTTATTCAAATCGTTAGGAAATTGAACTCAAGCTCGAGCTGAAGAAAAACAACAACTTGAAAATGGAACCGCGTTATCCAATAAGCCCCAAAACGAAATCGACCAATATTGGTCGGTTTAAATGTCCAGCTAGCTGTGACGAGACCTAACTGCGAAACCACCGGCCGCTGTACATAAATCTAGGACAAATCTTTCACGTTACACAACGAAATGCTTTCATTAACTAATAGGAAATTAATGAGGATGAAGTTCATTGCTCAACAAGTACATATTTATTTTCTACATGTGTGCACTCGCTACAAATATGTTTTGTTTGTAAAATTTTGTGTTCATATTTAATATTTGAAACATTTTTTTAAATATATTTGAATAAGATAAATTTAAACCCTTACTTCAGTTCATTTAATAGTAAACTCAATTCATTCAAGCTTCATATTTAACAATACATTTCGGAGATTATTAAAAAAAATGAAAAGAATTTGTAAATAATTAATAAATTATTCTTTCTTTAACTACTGTGACATTTTCAATTACTTTACGTAAGTCTAGTGATTCAAAGGAAATCAGTAACTATAGACCTATTGCATTGTCATCAAAATTTGCTGAAATATTTGAAATAGTTATTTATAACAGCATATATTCTAAAGTTAAAAATTACATTTCTGCAAGTCAGCATGGATTAATGGTAAATAGATCTACAACAACGATGTTGCTTTAGTGAATACGTCTGCAGTAAAATTGATCATCAGGATTAGGTGGATTGTATTTATACAGACTTTGCTAAATCATCTGACCGTGTGGATCACGCTATATTATTAAATAAGCTTGGTAACTGCGGATGTCATGCCAACATAATTATCTTATTTAAATCTTACTTATCTGACCGCCGTATCTATGTTTCAGTCAATGGTTTCTCATCTAAAACATTTTTTGCTCACTCGGGTATGCCCCAAGTATCTAATCAGGGTCCATTGCTGTTTCTTCTCTTTGTTAACAACTTAAGTTTTATACTAAGTTGTAATCATTTAAAGTTTGCAGACAATCTTAAACTATAACTATATAACTGTATATTGACACACAAACATCTTGTATTCATTTACAAAATATGAATGACTCAGTTACTGCATGGTGTCGTGGTAATAAGCTAACTCTAAATGTTGCTAAATGTAAAGTGGTTGCTTATTTATGAAAAATTAATTCAATTATATTCACATATATTATTGTAAATCAGCCACTGTGGAGGCATTTTTCATAGTAGAATTGCAGTTTAATAAATAAAAAAAAATATATGAAATAAATATGAATAAATCATTAAAAATCAACCAATAAAACACAGATTAGATTGAATAACTTTAAGTTCTCGATCAATCTAATCTGTTTTTATTGGTTGATTTTTAATAATCTTTGTAAAAAAATATAATATTTTATTCTGTATCTATAAAATCAACATTGTAACCAAAGCAGTTAGTACGCTTAAAGAACTTATTGCCAAATGGCGCACAACAATAAATCCCAACTATATATCTCCTATTACGGAAACTACTTTTTTCATTATACTATTATTATAAATATCCACTACCTTAACCCATTCAACCTATATAAATATTTAGCTGTTACAATTGTTTGAAACCCACACAGGGATTTAAAATCGAATAACAAAAAAATAATTTTGTGGTTAGAACTAATTTAAATCAAATTTTTAATTGATTTTATGGTTTCCTCGAGAATCGTTGCGGATCAACATTTCTTCATAACGCTGCACTAATTTAATGGTTGTACTAGAAACTAATCGTTTGTGCGTTACATAAATTTTTCATAGGATTAAGTTTGAAAGGAACTGAACTCAAATTAAACACACAGTTAACCAAAAAAAAAAAAAAAATAGCACAGATCATGATTTTATTGATTCTATAAAATGTTTGTTATCAAATTGATAAAATCATTATCTGTTGATGCAGTAATATTGATTTAATGAACATTGAAACAGCGTTTGTTTAAATATACATTTAATAATATTCGGAATTATTAGAAGTGTGGAACTCGATTACCTGCAAATCTTATTTTATTATGTTCATTTACATAATAAAAGAATTTGTATATCATTTTCAATTTGTCTAATATTAATATGGTTTTATTGGATCATTTTTAGATTTAATACAAAATTAAATTTAGGATTGTATTTATTAGTTTCTTGTCAATGAAATGTATATTGTAGAATGACATGGATTGTTATAGTACTCTAGATAAAGCTGTAAAAGGCGAAACTAGTCGAGTCAATGTATAATTATTTGTGAAACAAACCAAGTGTTTATAATTTTACTTTATTTATATATACCCTTTAATATTCACAATGTTTCACTAAGTTATAAATGTTCGCAATTATAAGTTGGTGAAATTATTAGTTATTAAAAAAAACTCTTTATACACATTATGTAAATCTTTATTCAAGTAATTTATGCCAAATTGCTATCGACCATAGGTCTTTCAGTCAGTTTCAATATATTTCCTGATTTAATTTAAATTTAAATTAAATATAAAGTAAAGTGTAAATAGCTTTTTTTTAGTCTTTTCGTAAAAATATTTAAAAAAATAATAATAATAAACGTTACATTCGTCAATAAGTCTTAACTCTGGTAGATACCCAGATCTACATGTGTAATTATTTAATATTAATTATAATTTTAAAAATGGCATATTCCGTTATATAAATAAATAAATAAATCTTTTTTTCTATTATTTACTTAATGTGAATAAAGATAAGTGTATGTAAATGTTACAATTATTACAAATAAGTTCAATTATCGAGTATTAATGTTGAAATATGTATTTGAAAGTCGGCGTTTTACGAACATAAAGGGAATACCATATAAATACCAAACTGTGCATGAATTATGGATAAAATATGCAAAATATTTGTGTTCCACTTTCCTGTATGCAACAAAATAAAAGCAGTAACTGCAAAAAATGTGTTAATTTTAATACCGAAATTAACTCCACATGATTGGTAATTTTCAACGGACATTTACCCGTTTAAAGAAATTTCATTCAAATAAAAATGTTGAATGAAATGTGTTCGGTGAAATTGTTAATAATAAAAGTATTTATTATTTAACACATGCATATATTTAAAGAAATAAACAGGATATTTTTTTACTTTCATTACATTTACTTTTGTTCATGATTACTAGATTTTCTTAGTATCCATGGACATTTTAAAAATTGAGATGAGAGCGGAAATATCCAATTTGGACCACCCTGAGTACGAAAAAGTAATATATATTTTTGAAATGTCTGTATGTAAAAAGTACGTAGACTGAAAGTCCAAACGTTTTAACCGACTTACTACATATTACATAATTTTGTATTTAATTGTATTCGGAAAAACCTTGTAACTTTTAGTTAAAAACCCTTAAATAGGTAGACTAGGTGTTAAAATATTTTTAATAATTTATTCAGAAACCAAGAACTCTATATTTTTTCCCTTTTGGTATCTTCGTCCACGCAAATATTATTAACCGTAACGCAACAAATATAGATATCTTGATTTCTAAATAAATTATTAAAAATATATAATTATTAAATTAAAAATTATTAAAAATATATATATATATAAGTCCAAATGTGCAGAACTGTTGTTTTGTTGTAGTTAGATATCAGCCATTTTTACCATTACCAAGATGTGCAAAAAAATATAATTTTTGTTATACATGTGTTCTTTGTTAATATAATTTTTAGTTCTTAAAAACCTTGATGTTAGCCTAAAAATCAAAATAAAAGACAACCAATTTTTAAAATTAATATGTTACAATAAAAACTCCATTTTAAATTTTATTTTTAGTGTCGTAGGTTGCGCAACAATTATCTGTTTCTGTTAAAACAATTCTATTTTCTCAGAAATAAGGTGGCCAACAGGAATCGATAAATATATTCAATATCATTTTTTAAATCAGACAAATACACCATACGTATTTAAAATTTATACTTATTATACATATAAATGTTCGTTTATCTGGGCTATCGAAAACGCCTTAAGCTTGGTGATATTAAAAGAAAGTATTGAATGTCTGTAATTTTTTTGTTTTCTTTTGTTTTTACTTTTCGTAATATACAGTGTGTTCCGCTAATGTTGGGAAATAGCTTAACCCCATATTACTAGGAGCAAAATATGATGATTCAAATAAACTTATTTATAAACAAAAGTTAACCGTTAAGCCAGAAATCATCTTCAAACTTCAACTTTAATTCTATACTCTATTAATTAAACAATTTACTATTAGTATAGTGTTATCTTGGCAATTATTGATTTATTGTTAACTATTGTTGTTGCTAATTTCATTATTTTCGTGACATTATAGATAAAATGCATTGAGTAATAGAATAATAGACGCACTGATGTGCCAACAGATTTTTACACCGGTCCGTAAACATTACGTAAAATTTTCTTAGTCAAATTCAACTATTTATCGAATGAACACACTCCGAATTTCCCAAATTACATAATTAACAAAACAAACGTTCACGCACGTGTTAGGTAATTGGTGGATTGATATTTGCATTATTTTCATATTCGTATGAATAAATAAATGAAAGTCGAACAAAATATTTGTATTTAAAATAATTTTGACAATAATCCAATATTCTGTACTTATAGTGATTTCAAACATTAAGAAATGTATTTGCGAAGCAATTTATTGTCCGACAAATGCCGAAATAAATCAATTTCTGTATAAATTTGATGATGTCTCTACTTTTTACCAACTGCAAAAAATTACTTACACTGTAAGTTTTACAAACATCTATTGAAACTACTACTTCCCGAGCATTTACCCCGCCGGAGATTGGATTACACAATAGAAATTTGTTGCTGCATAGCAGTACTACTGCGAATTGCAACGGTTTGAGTCGAAATTATTCCATGAAAGCAAACAACAAATAATAGTTACAAGGCTATCTGTAGACACGTGTTTCGGGATTTCATCCCTCATCGGTCATTGATCAGAAATGTTCCTTTTAATTTCATTGTAATTTAAATAACTGCAAATGTGTGAATCATCTTTGTTTCATTTTATTTATTCTACTTTTTAGGTTAAATGTTATATTTTTTTAGTGGGAGATTTTAATATAGATTTAAGGAAGGAATATACAGAAAAAAACAATGTTTATCAATTTACTTACTACATACAATATTAATATCACCATAAATATATCTACAAGATATTCAAATAATTCATGTTAATTTATTAATAATACAGGGTTATAATAAATGATCTACCTATTTTTAAATATTCGTATCTATTAAAGTACAAATCCAAAATGAACAAACTTTGTAAAAACAGGTAGTTTAAACGTTTTTTTTAAGTGTCAGTTGTTCGTTAACACACATTCTGTATGTTAACGAACATGGATCACATCCGTTAATGAAAAAAAAAAGTTACGTGTTTTCTAATTTATAAAATATTACTTAAGTGGTTTTAATATAATCTTCTTTATGTTGGTCGTTGGTTGTAGAGACTTTAATTATTTAAATAATTTATTTTAAGTAGGAGAAAGGACAAGTATTTTTATTTAAATAGTTTTAATATATTAAAAATAAATACATTAACGTTACTTTCAACAACTCATAAAAATGTAAATATCATCCTTTAATTTATTAATTAGTTTTCTTCTATGATATTATCAGTTTTTTAACACGTTATAATTTATTGATTCACAATATTTTATAACATGTTGTTATCCTTGATTACTTTTCGGCGAGGAAATATATTCATTATAATTCCAAATAACTGCCGCATGCGTTATATAGATTGATAATTTAGTTGGTTGTGATGTACAAATGTTAAAACTTTAAATGCCATAGCAGTTTGGTAACAAAATTGCAGACTTATAATTACAATCCGACGTTTGGCATTCAGTATACGAGAAAATGTTATTCCACGGAAAATCGAGTGTGTAATTGATTTTAAACCGAGTTAGAAACCATTTAAACATGAAGTAAAGAATAATTGTTTATATCTTCAATTTGGTTTTTTATTTAGTCTATGTAACGGACTGAATTATTATTATATTTTTCTTCATATAATGAACAAATTAAAACGCTGATTTTTTATTTTATTTTATTTATTTATTTAAAGAATCTCCATTGTACTATATACTGCATTTACAGAAAACTAATAAATTAAATCCTATGTCTAATTGGTGTTTTGAGTCCCAAAGTGGTTCAATAAAATCTTATTAATATTAAAGTAATAATGCTCAACTTTACTGCTTATTATTAAAATTATTTAAAACACAAATAGAGCTATTCTATACGGGAAATGTTAAATTTAATCTATACGTTAAACTTAATATTTCTTGTACAGAATAAGCCCGCATATTAATTTATTTATTCACGGAAGTCCAATTACAACTATTCAAATCTCATCTTACGGTCAGTTATTCTAAAACTAAACTAAAAATTATATTACAAATAAAAAAAAATAATACCATCTGAGAGTCATTTTAAAACCCTAAGATATTAAGTTAAATTTTATATTACTTTATTTTTAGGTTAATTTAGTTTTAAGTTTTATAATTTATTTATTTTAAACTAAATTGTGAATGTCCCTAGTTTGTTAAATTAGCATTAATTTGGGTTTTGTAAAATCTGGAGCTTCGGTCATAATGGTACTGTCCTTACTGTGACATTGGGTTTAAGTATTTTATAATATTAATTTAACAATATTAAAAAATTATAAGAACTTTTAATATAATGGCTTCTGGCCGTTGACCGATTGTTGTTTGATTTGATTTCAAAATCAATTCGTTTGAAATATTATATATTATTTTATAAATATTGTATCAAATTAGTAATAAAGATTTAAGACTCATCCGAAAATCTTAATATTTAAATAAGTAAAATATAATATAGAAATAAACATGATTTAAGAATACTGATTAACAAGTAAATTAATCAACTTTGATTTGGTTCTCATTCATAACTTGATGAAACATTTTAACTAATATTGAATTAGAAATTAAAGGCTCTCTGGCACTCCCCCATCCTCTCTGCCATTACTACCTGATCGTCTATATTAACCTGTAAAAATATTTTCTGTATATTATTTGCCTTATAATGACGATACGTCGAAACTAGTTGGAAAATAAAAAGTATTATAAATAAAAAATAAGTAAAACAAACCAAATGCTTTTAATTTAAATTCAATATAAATTAATCAATTATTATCCTAAGTGGTTTTACGCGTGTTGGGTTAACCGACTATATAATTCAAACAATTTAAATTATGGTAAAAAAAATCGTTAAAATCAATAAAGATTTCTTATCTTATAAATAGATTTATACGTATTTTAATAGCGTGTTATACAAATGTTGTAAAAATATATATCGCAGTAAAAACGGATACGTTGCTGTAATTAGTATTAATAAAACACTAACCTAGTCTTCAGAAAAAAATTAACGATATATGTTATGTAAGGTAATGGTTTCGTAAAGTAATAAATTTTTATATATTATAAAAAATTATTTTTTGCACAATTATGAGTAAGCTTTATGTAGATTTGTTGCATTCGTAACTTATAAAACTAGAAATTTGATTGATTTTTAAAAACAAGAAAAATGTATTAATATTTCTTGTGCAATTGGTTTAAAAATATATATTTAGGCTCTGTGAAATAATAATTTAAAAGGCAGAAAGACCGATGGTCGATAGCCGTTTTCTAAGGACAACGTATAAAAATAATTTTAAAATTACCAATTACCCGAGAAGTAGTTGTTTCAATGAATTTTTGTTTCAAAATACTTACGTAATGCAAGTCAAAAAAAATTTCGTCTGTCATTGATTTATAAATGGTAGTAATTGTTTTTTTTTTAATTTCAGGAAATGGCCGGTTTGGTCCGGCTGGCCATAGACACTTATGGCAACCTTTTAGATAGAATTAGTGGTAAGTTTTTTTTAATACTCAAAAAATAATGTCATAAACTCATTTTTATTTCAATCTGTGCTACAGCTTATTGATTCACTCGAGCTTCAGTTCGCCAAATGCATAATTAAAATAAACCCAAACATATCCCAACTTCTTATTCCCAACCTCACAAATATCACAATATAAATGTTTCCATTTATCGACAAACCATTTCTCAATCACCTCATACTAAACAATTTTGAATACTCCTAGATCCCAAACTAAATGTCAAAAGATGAATATCTCCACTATAAACGATAAAATCATAGCTAGATCCCAAACTAAATGTCAAATGATATTCCTCCACTATAAACGATAAAATCATAGCTTGGACAAAATATTTCCGTTGTTTAACCTTCCGGCATCGTAACGAAAAACGCCGCATTAATATATAAGATGCAGATTTGCAGACCTTTATTAGAATATGTCTCCATTCTTTTCTTAACGTCCTCAACCACAGCTTTCCACGACATTCAAATAAGCCAAGATCTTTACCAAAATTCAACACCCACTCAAACGCCCTTTTATAGGACCGTACCCCCGACAGAAACCAACCTCGCCAAAACATCTCTAGTTTCTTATTTAAAAGCAGGTGTTTTCATTTTAAAGGATATACATTTCATCGTTCATTTTTAAATGAGGGAATTTTCAAGCGCTCTTCTAAAAATGGACAACGAAATAAATTGCACATATATTTGCATGTATAATAAAATAAAGGACTAAATTATTATTAATGTAAAAAAAAAATTATGAGCATATAATGAACCTTATTATTAACAATACTCGAGTCAATTAAAATATTTGTTTTTTTTTTTCAGATCCACGAACGATAGACTGGCCATTTATGCAGAGTCCGGTGCCCACAGTAACGATTATCTTAATGTATTTGTATTTTATCCTCTTCTTGGGCCCAAGATTAATGGAAAACAGAAAACCATTCAAACTTCGAGAGATTCTCATAGCTTACAATGGAGGACAAGTGCTGTTCAGCTTGTATATGCTGTACGAGGTCAGTGAAATATTCACAATTAATCAATGCAAATGTAACTTACTTCCGACAGAAAACGATAACAAAAAACATTGATGCTAATTATAAAGGACAAAAATAATTTCCCTTTCCTTTTAAAACAATTTATCGTGTTTACTTTTTTATTTTTCAAATAGCTTGAGTACAGCGATAGATTTTAATTGATAATAATAATGATGATGTTTATGATCCAACGGAAAACCCACAGTATAATAGATTAAATACAAAAATCAATTGAACTGGATTAAACATAAATTTGTGTTTTTATAAAGGCAGTTATCTTAAATTGTTGGAATATACAGTGTGGTCAGAAAAGGTATGATAATCTTTAGTTAAAGTGGTTCATTAGTTATTTTAAGTAAAAAAAAAGTGAAAAAAAATTATAAAATTAAATTAAATAAAACACAAAAAAGTGGAAATTTTAATATAATTAATGGTTTTAATATTTAGACATTGGTAGTTCATATTGATTTTTTAATTGTTATTTTAATTTAATTAAATAAAAATAAAAATTAAAAAATCAATATATTCATTAATGTAAATATCCATAGAAATTTTAATAAAACAAATTTTTAATTCTCTTGAAAATGGGCTAATAACCCGAAACTAGTCGAGATTTTAAAGTTATTCAATCTAATCTGTGTTTTATTGGTTGATTTTTAATAATTTATTCATATTTATTTCATACAAAAAAGTGGGTTCTTATTCAATAAGCTTCATGAGGCCATTAATACTACAATTTGTTTTTAACATTTTAAGTAAAATTATTGCGATTAATAATCGACTTATCATTAAATACACATTTGCAATGTTTACCTGGATGTTAATAGAGCTAATTTTAATCAAAATATTTCAAAAATATTACTGATTTCTAGTCACATATTTATTATATCAATGGCCTCGTGAGTATTAATGAAAAACCGTACAATATTTTTTTTACTTAAATTTTCTACTTGAAATTAATCTTTAGATGAAGATTATCTCACCTTTTCTGGCCACCTTGTATACGAAAATCTTTTGGCAATCTTTAATATAGATTCTCTAGAACATCGCCGAAATGTTACATCTCTACTTTTTATCCATGGTGTATTTTGTAATAATGTTGACCATCATAGATTTTTTAGCATTTGTGTTCCACGACGCGCATCGCTTTATGTATGTATATTTTATAAAGCCCAATCCAGGTCACGTGCTCATCAATATTCATCATTGAATAAGAGTATTCAAAATATTAATAAATTTAATGCAAATTTCGATTTTGACATTTTAGTTCTAAACATATAATTTTAAAGAAATTAATAAATTTATCATACATTTTAGTTTCTTTATTTCAATGTTCTGTTATTTTGAAATATCTCTAATTGACTTTGTTTTGAATGATTAATTATTAGATAAAATAAAACAAAGATGATTCACATATTTTCAGTTATTTAAATAGTTCAAAATCCGCACATTGCATCTTTCACTGAGCGCAATCACTTTCATCTGAGATCCTGGTTGAGACGGTACGTAAAAATTGTTTAACATCTAATGCCCTACAGAGTTGTACTGATAAGGGATGAATCGCGACACACGTGTCTACAGACAGCCTTGTAATTATTATTTATGGTTTCCTTTCATTAAATAATTCATTTTTTTCAATAATTTTCATTAAATCGACTCAAACCGTTACAATGCACAGCAGTAATGGTATACAACAAACAAATATATATTGTGTAATCCTATGTCCGGCTGAGTATATGCTCGGGAAGTAGTTGCTTCAATAAACATTTGTCAAAAACTTACAATGTAAGTAATTTTTGCAGATGGAGAAAGGGGTTGATCGAATTTTATTGATCACTGCCAGAAATTTTCCTTGTTTAATTTCATTGTAAGTTAATTATTAGTTTATTTACGTGTTCATGCATTATTGTTATTTTTTTGCTTTGTTTTGTTAAAAGTTCCTGTAATTGGATATGTCTATTGGGAAATAAATATTATTATTATTATATCTTTTATTTCATTGCACATGTTTAAATTTAATTATGAAAAACATTTCTAAACTTGGTTTTGCATAACACTTGCAATTTTAATTATGATTGTAGTTTCAGCAACTTCAGCATTACAAAAAACTACATTTAGAAGTGTTATTTATTATCAAAAACAAAGGTATCATTTGAATACCTCATTCTCAGTTTCGTTAGAATTATTGGTTTCCTATTGACACGAGAAGAAAACAAAATCATCATATAAATCAACACAATTAATTCAACAAAGACAAGACGGTAACATGACATATGACTAAACGTAATAACTCACATTAATATCCGACGCAAGGAAGCAAATATAAAACAAGCCATTAAATTAATGTAAATTAATGTTTTCTCATTTGGAAATTAAATTACAACTTACGAATATTTCGGCTGAGTAATTATTAAGGAAGATGTCACGTCCAATGCGTTCTCAAAAATATTAATCATTCCCGCCGGGAATTTCCCGGATCGGAAATGACCAGTTATTAACATGTTTCGTTTCGGTCAGTGTTTGTTTTCGCGCCAAGTTGTAAATTAGTCGCTTGAACTTGAACTTTGTATAATCTTTTCAATTTATTAATGTATTCGCTTTAGAATAATGTAGATGTAATTTACATGTTTATTAATTTAAAAAAAATGGTAATTTCTTAGGGTTTTTCGCTGATTTATTATTAAGCATTTTCGTGCTTCCTGGCTTTATTTGCTGGATTTGTTAACAAAGAATTTATAAGTTCGTTGACTTTTACTTTTCTCAATTTTAAGGTCTTTTTATATTTGTTTTCAACCAGACTATAATTTGTAAATAAATATTAATGTTTAAGACAGAAATACAAAACAATATTAAATTGATGTATTATAATATATTTTATATTACAATACATGAAGGTTGTATTGTAATATAAAATATATTATAATACATCAATTGAAAATTGTTTTGTATCAACTGTATGGTCTGAATAAAGATGAGTGTACGTACTCTCGTTTAATAAAATTTATATTATTAGAATAACCACATTTACTTCATACTCTTTTATACTCTATTTTAATATGTTGTATATTTTAATTAAGTACATTATTTAAATTAGAGAGAGATATAATATTTACTTAGAGAACAATTTAATTATAATATTACACAACTATAAACCGTCGGTCATTCCGTTTGAAGTTATTTAACAGCTGAAAACTATTAAATAACTTAAAACGATATAAATTAATCTGTTTGTCTAAAAATGTATTAAATTAATTTAATTAAATAACAGTCCGAGGGCAGAAAGACCTCCGGTCGATAGCCCATGATAGACTACTACATATAATACAATATGTATTGTAAATACAAATATTTGTAAAGAATTGTACTTCTGCTGTCTGAATAAAGATGTTTGTATTATTAAAATCCTAAGTATTGAAATTAGTACATTATTGAAAAATAATAACATAAATTATATATATACAAACATCTTTATTGTGTTTATGAATGAACGATAAATTTAACGATAACATGTGGTGATTCTTGAGAATTTCCATTCTGGAACTACATTAGGATTTCTAAAGATACATAGGAGATTAAGGATTTTGGTATATTTAGGATTGGAAGCTAATTAGTTTACAGTATGTATGAGATGTATGTCAATGGACTTTTTTTTATGAGTATTAAAGTAAAGAACTGATAAAGAAATAAATTAAATATAATTACTGAATAAATAACTTGATAATTAAGCAATAGATAGCACTTTACGTTATTTATAAAATATTTAATGGAAATAAATAAATAATATATATATATATATATATATATATATAACACCTTTATTTCTGCAGACAATTTTATATTCAATAAATTAACAACATAATTCTTACACTATATTATACGTTCTCCTTAGAAAACGGCTATCAACCTTTCTTTCTGCCTTAAATATTTTTTTTTTGCTATAATTCCAATAATACAAACATGTTTACATGTACGCTTCTTTTTTATATAAATACGATATTTATGATAATTGTTAAGGGACAACATTACTATATATACAAATATCATTATTCAGACAATTGCATTTTTACAAATATTGAGTATATACACTAAAGTAAAGGTTTGCCTGTCCTGAACTATTGACTTTTAATGATGTAAGGCTACCAACGATTTATACCTTCGTGTTTATTTATTTTATATCGTGATGAAAAGTTGTAACAAAGAGGTAATATTTTATTTATAATTTATTTTTCTATTATACATGTAATTTATCTTTTTGAAACTCTCTATTATTAATGGAAAAATAATTATATGTTCGCTTATATATGTAGTCAGTAAGAAAATGTGTATAATTTTTGTAATGAAATGTTTGTGGCCGTCATTTAACTAAACCATTTACGTTATCCTTTTTGGGTGCTAATTACATTATCCTTTCTAGGTGGTGTATCCTAAAAAGAATGATACGGTTTTAAAAATAAACTGCTACTAGTAATGATGGAAATAAAAATACATTTATTATTGCGGAGATTTGATTTTAATTAAATAAATTAAAAAATATGAAAGTATCTAATAGATATAAATATTTACTTAATTTTCCACTGCATTTACTGATAGTATTAATCAATTAAAAAATAATTGAATTACAACGATTACTGCGAACATAAAAACATAGCAATCGCTTTAAATTAATAACAAGAAAGTTTAGTGATAATTACCATATTTTGTTAGGTGCATAGGATATCTATTAACAACTTATTTGCCTTACTACTACTTCATGTTCTGAAAGAAAAAATAACTATCTTGTGAGATACTCTATACCAACTTGAATTTTCTTTATATAATACAGATTAAAATACGAACAATTCTTTTTTTTAATTTTATGAACACAGAAATTTAACGATCTTCTAAACTATTATTTTAGTTCATTAAACTGGAACAATATGATTGATTTTATTATTGATAATTCGGTTAAATTTCCGTATACAGTATTGTATTCTAGTATACATATATATATATATATATATATATTTATAAAGAAAAATAAAACCGAAAGTCAAGCCTTACTCTGCGATTCTCTCGGGATCTGATATATTTAATTGAAATGTTACTCAAACAGAACAGGATTATGAACTATTTTCTGAGTTTCGTGTACGGTGTAAATAAATAATTGAAATTATCCACCAAAAATTATGAAAATAATATTTTAGGTAATCCAAAGTTATTTTGGAAAAATATAGAATCATTATGTTCTAATTCACCTGATTCCCCATTTTTGTGGCACTTGATAAGCGAAATTTTATGAAAGAAAATCAAAAATATAAAGAGGACTTTCCGAGCTATTACTTTTTTCAACATTCGTTTAATTAAATGTATGCAAAAGCCCGCTATAAGTCTTATAACAAATAAATAATTGTTGATGAAACATTTTTGAAAATAGATATTTATTTTTTATTGGCTGTTTAAATAGTTTATGAAAGAAAATCAAAAATAAACCGTGGACCTTCCGAGTTATGAATTTTTTTAATCGTTCGCCCAATTAAATGCATGCCAGTGACTGCGATAAGTCTGATAACAAGTAAACAATTGTTAACGACATATTTTTGATAGTTGATCTTTATTGTTTATTGACTGTTTAAATATTTTATGAAAGAAAAGCAAATATAAACAGTTGACTTTCCGAGTTGTGAATTTTTTAAACTTCCTTTCTAATAGATAATAGCAAACACTCTTTCATGATTTCCCAATATTTCAAGTCGTTCCTCAAGGTTTTCACTTATCACCACTACTCACATATTTGAATACTTCTAATTATGCCCTTTTATTTGCCGACGACACAGCCCTATTCAAGACAGCTTTTTATCGTGCTGAAATCACTTTATTACCCTGGCCATCTCGTTTTCCTTAGCCGATAGAACATGTTTGGGATATGATAGGTGTTAAAATGGGTAACTTACAGCGCCCGCAATAACAGAATTTAAACGTCAAAAAACCAGATCAAAAATCTTTTGCTTCCGTCCAAGCCTAGTGTTTCAAATGTCGGATTAAAACAAGTCCTTCAAAATCTCAACTTTCCATCTCATACCACAAAATCATATCTCAATCTCCCACAATCACTATTAACAATATCAATATCTCCCTGTCGTACATGTAAATACCTAGGCATCCTGTTCGATCCCAACCTTTCATTCAAACCTCACATCCTGTCAATAATATTCAAAATCCAAGTCAATCCATTTCAGGTCGCAGGAAGGAATTAAAAGTGGTGATTTTAATCTTTATAAATTAATTTGCCGGCCCTTGTTGGAGTATGGATGTTTTCTTTTCACTCAAATCTAACCTTCTTTTCTCTACCATATCCAAGATGCAGAAAGATCCTTACTAAGAATGCTCACAAAAATTGGAAATCCTAACAATTCTCTACACAATCCTTTTACATATCCACTAAAGAGACTTCCATATTCCAACGTATAATTTGCATACACAAAAATTTGCAATTAATTCAAATAATCAAATATTTCTTAAAAAATCTGTATCTCCAAAAATTCTAATATTCCTAAAAAACTTATATTTCACTCTCATTATTGCGCTTCTAGACGGTTCCACTAGCCACCACAGACTTTTTTAATCCATCACCATACATTTAGACAGGGTGGAAAAACTGGTTGATAGCCCTTGACAGACTAAAACACAATTGTAAATTGTAACTGCATATTATTGTATGTAAAATTATTGTTAATTACAGTTAATAAAGTATTCTGTATATATATAATATATAAATATTAGACAAAAAGTAACAAATAGAGAAGAGTATTATTCATTCACTTGGTCACAGTTATTTAAATATATTAAATAAAAATGATTTGAATGTAAAGATAATTTATTAATTATTTTCAAATCATTTTTATTTAATATAAAAAGTAACATATTAAATAATATTATAATTTTGATGGCTGAAAGACCAATGGTCTGCTTTAGAAATAATCAAATAAATTGTATTGAATTTAACAATGTATAAATACCTCAATAAAGATGATTGTGTATATAATTTTAAATGGTGTGTATAAATAACAGTAATAAGAACATTTTACATGCTACTTTGAACAAAAAATATATAAATTAGCAGCAGAAAATACAAATGTTAATGCAGATCCCAAATATAATAGTATGTACAAATGTAAAGTAAAACTGAATTAATCCCGCTATCTACCTAATGTTTAACGACGATTTATGTGTTACCTAGAGTTTAAATTAAGCTTAAAAAAGAATAATAAAATAATAATATAAAAATAAAACACAACTGCATTTTTAAGCGGAGCATATGGTATGTTTGTATTCTTTATTTTATTTTTTTATTGTATTATATTGTACTGTATCAGTCAATAAATTATTATTAACACAAATAATTACCTGGTTAATATTAAGTGAAGGCTTTATTGGAACTGTCTGCTTATTTTTCACTCAAAGAAAGCCTGAAAAAAGCAAAAGTTAGATTTTTTGTGGACCAAAGAATACAAAGTTTATTCTTGAGGTTATGACAGCTTATAAACTAATCAAACTGTTTCCATTTTCGAATTAGCCAATATCATAACATGCTTCTTTTTCAAAAAAATCAGAACACAAAAAATCTATTTCAATGAAATTTACAGAATTTAATTATGTAAATAAAGTACATCAACGATCAAAATATCAACTTGAAAAATAAAATAAATAAATAAAAAAATGGATAACAATTAATAGTGTGCTGGATCGCCACGATTCCCTAAGAACTCATTAACACGCCGAGGCATACTAGGAATTATATCAATATCTGCTTGTGGTACTGCATTCCAAGCTTGAATTATTTGACGTTTAATTTCTGTTATTGTGGGCGCTGAGAGTTACCCATTTTAACACCTATCGTATCCCAAACATGTTCTATCGACAATAGATCAGGAAATCGAGATGGCCAGGGTGATAAAGTGATTTCAGCAAGAAAAAGCTGTCTTGATGTGTTCGAGCATTATCTTACTGAAAAATCAGGTTTTGCAAGCCATTTAGATAGGGCACTAACATTGGCTGTAAAATGGTGTTATTATACCGAATAGTGTTAAGACTTCCCTCGATAAAAACTAGGGGAGACCGTTTACCATATGCTATCGCCCCCCAAACCATGGCTCTCTGTGTGAGAACCGGATGTGTTTCAGCATAAATTGTAAAATTCTCTGTACACCGTGCCGAAGTCTTACTCTTCTGCAACCATCATGAGACCATAAACAGAACCGAAACTCATTACTGAAGATAATGTTGTTATTCCATTCATCCACTGTTGTCTTTCTCTACACCAAATAAGTCCTGCTCTGCGATGCTGCGCAGTAAGAGGTAATAATGAACGGTGGGACCTAATACCAAAACTGCGGATTATTCTATAAACAGTAGCCATGGATACTCTTTCGCCATTTAGAGCCAATCAGTCATTTCCCAACGCCTGAGATGTTGTAATTCTGTCACTTAAAGATGTTAGACGAAGAAATCTATATTCACAGTCAGTAGTTCTTCTTGGTCATCTTGATCCAGGTCTACGTCGCTTTTCCTTAGCTTCAGGCCATCTAGATCAGCAGTGTACAGTTACCGATACACTACGACCGACTCTTTCGGAAATAGCAATAGTACAGAAAAGCATGCTTCTCGCATTCCGGAAATGCGACCCCTATTAAAAGCATTTAGATGGTGATATTGTGCACATCGATGAATACTGGGCATTATTTACAATTTTAGAGACTGAAGCATCAAAGTAGTCACAGCCTACTAGTAAATTAGAAGCACTAGCTCTTCATCATCAATAATGGTGAAATCAATAAAAAATACCATTAAATAAGAACCAAACCAATTGATCTTTTTATGATCAGAACAGTTCATTGAAATCGCCAAATTCCGGAAATTTCATCAAAATTGTCGAATAAATACTTGGTATTCAGTTTTTCTTTAAAGACAGTATGTAATAATCGGTACTTATGTTTATTTTATTTTATTAATTATTATTATATTTATCATTATTGTTACATTGATTAAATTAATTATCTTTTGAAATGTATATTTTCGTATTATACCATGTCCTTCAAGTGTGTGTTTCAACAACGCTAGATTCTCCGTGTCAATGTTGCGAAAGAACGTAACATGTTACGTATTGAAATTTCTGAAGGCTGTTTGAGCGTTAAGTGTGTCGCGTCCTTGGGTGTTGGTCTGCAAGTCCTTGAAAGTGAAAGTGAGCAGTTTATGGTCCGAAACGGCACCTGTTTCACCTAGACATGCACTGTTATGTAAAGTCATTTCTTGTATTTGCGGTTCACGGCCAGATGGAACATAAATCGTTTTAATCCGCGTGTGGAAGAACATCGAAAGTTCAAGTTTGCCGGAATTAATGAACATGTTTGTGTGGATTTATTCTTAAAATAAAACATGATATAATTTTAATGTAATATTTTATTAATTATGTTTTCTATCAAAATTACTGGCGTTGCTATGACACCATCACCAATTTGTAAATATCTGGGCAGCAGTTAAAATTAATACAAACATAACATAATAGTATACATATGTAACATAAAACAAATGAGCCATCTTAAAGTATCTTTGTAAATTTTTAATTATTTGGTTAAGTGAATCATGAAATATATCTGTAGTGTCTGATATTTTATTGAAACACGAACACACAATGACAGGTGACTTTAAGCCGACATTAGTTCTATGTTTTTTTTTATGAAGAAAGTTGGTTTTTGTCTACTCGGAAAAGTTGAAATACGGAAACAAATTTTATCTAAAAATAAAGGTGAATCTATCTTCCCATGCAAAATATTATATAGATATTTTATACATATAGTATACCTCCGAGCTTCAAGAGACTTAATATTAAATTTATCTAATAATAGATTATGATTAAATTCTCTTTCCAGATAAGTGCCTTTAATTTTGCACAAAAGTAATTTTAAATATATGCGCTAGGCGTCTTCAAGATTCTTTATTTGAATTTAATTCTGCGGGAACCAGATCATAGCACCATATTCCAACTTAGTCTGTACAAAAGCGAATATAAGGTTTTTAAGGTACTTATATTTACAAACTGAAAAGCGTTACGACATACAAAACCCAATGATCTGTATGCACTATTAACAATATGATTTATGGGTAATTAAAACTAAAAGTTTGATCAAAATATACTCCTAAATCTTTAAATACTATAATTATTATTTAAAAGTAATTATCTCGAATATTTCAAAATATAGTATCATATATTTTAGAAATATAAAAAATGTAAATTTGTGTCATATTAAAAAAATCAAATGTAATAAATTATAATTATAATATCAATGGTGAGCTTCTAGAACGTGTTAAGCTCACCATTGATATTATAATTATAATTTATTACATTTGATTTTTTTGAATATAACACAAATTTACATTTTTTATATTTCTAAAATGTATGATACTGAATTTTTAAATATTCGAGATAATTACCTTTTAATAATAATTATAATAACATTGATATGGAATTTAAAATACATGGATTTCCCCTAAATGTTATTAATTACTTATTTACAATATTTTCTTTAATTGAAAATATGTACAATTATATTCTGAAATCGAAATATAAATCAGCTATCGACTAAAGGTCTAATTTTATTATTATTATACGGTTCTTATCCTCTTCTCTTGAGGAATACCAAAATATATATGAAAAATATATAGTCTACAATTTAATCTTAAAAAAAAGACGAAATATCTAAATGTATAGCTTACGGTTGCAAAAATGGTCATTAAATAAAATAAATGTATTTGGGAATTTTAATTTCTTGTTAATTGTTAAGGCTTCCACTTGGTTGTACATGTTCTATTATAAATTAATAAAACACTTTTGTACGACTTTTATTTTATTATTTTACTAAAAGTTTAGTTTATAATGACATCCTAATGTTGTCGAAACGATAGTCACTAAATAAAATATCAGTTGTACAAACAAATTTAAAGTGTTTTATTAATTTATTCTAATTTCTCATTATATTCGTTCGTAAGAGGCCAAAATAAAATAATGAAAAAATATTGCCAGTTATGAATATTTAGAGTATTATAAAGCAAATATTCAGAATTGACAAAAGTATTTTCCTGATAATTGCTTAAATGATTAGTTTAAGTTACTTATTGAAATAAACATAAATTTAAGTAAATTAACCCGTTCTAATGATAATTTAACTAATTATATAATTAAGAAAAAATAAACAACTTTACCTACTTTAATTTTTCTCCACCTTTTTAGAAACTAGTCAGTGTTGGCAATGATTAATTGTGTAAAATTGGAAGCGGCGATTAGTAAATGATGTGCGCTTAAACGAAATGGACGATGATTCGAAAGCAACGTCAATATTTCCAAACGGAATTCGCTTTTGCAACCTCTTCAATTAATTGCGTTTTCTTTATACCGAGTCTCTCTATGTGTGTGTTGTATAGAGTGGCTTTGATTTTTGTTCCACTATCCGTTTCCCAATACCTGTTGAAATTATTAATTTTCCTTTTTCATTAACTTCACAATCACTCAATTCAATGTGGATATGAGCGAGGAAATAAAATTGGTAATCCAAGTGAATCAAATAATGTGGGTAATAAAATATACATGGTTAATTACAATTGGTAGACTTATTTATTTTAATCAATTATGATATAAATCTTACTTATTTATATACAGGGTGATTCATTGAAGTGCCCGTCTTCGATATCTCCATTGTGGTTTGAAATTTGGGATTAATTTGTTGATAAAACTTTCTTGACTACCAAAGACACATAATGCAATATTATTTTCATATATACAGAGCGTCTCATTTCCCCAGCATTGATATCAACTTTGTTATTTTATGTAAAACACGCTATTACTCGAATTTCTTGAAGATATATGAATATAAATTGAAAGTATTAAAAAAAACCTTTCTACAGAAACTTTTTGTATTAAACCCTATGTACATTTCGTTCACAAGGTGAACATTATCAATGGACATTAAATACTAATGTTAAACGAAATAATGTATTAATTAAATACGAACAAAAACTTAGGTGGATTAACTAATATTAAAAATAATTAGCATGGTCATATGCATTTTTTTGCCCTTTCTCATTCCTCGGCACAAATTTATAGCATAGTGCCATAAACTTGTGCCCAGTCGTTCCTCGGGTAGTGGCGGAAAGCAAATTGAAAATCAATGGGACGCGGAAAATTAAAAAAATATAACTCACAAAATCGGATCGTTTCATATATGAAATTTTCATGGATTTATAGAGAAATATTTACAGAATATAAATCCCACTTTCCAGTGTATACTTACCCTCTCCATAAAATTTGCTAAAAACCCTCAAAATTTATTCCTTCTTACAAAATATTGCATTCCTCGCAACCCTAATATTCCCCCCAAATATAACAACCCTTCGGTCACTATCCACCAATTCATTAACTCATGCATACATGACAGTTTTGCTTTAATTTGTAAATTACCATAAATTCATACAGGGCAGAAAGACCAATGGTCGATAGCCCATGACAAACTACTAACACAATTATACATATTGTTATAATAAATTTTATAAATTTTTGTTGTCGTGTTGTCTAAATAAAGATAGTTAAAATAATAATAACAACAAGAATTTACATGACATTTTAATTAATTTTGCCTTTTATTTTTATTCTTTAGTCAATTTTAAATTGTTTGTAATTATTGTGGATACTGCCTAAATTTTTGCTTTAGTCTTATTGCTGTTGTATATAATGTAATTACGAAATAGTTCCTGTTGAACAATAAACTATTGTTATTATTGCTAAAGTTCTATATTAAAGTAAATTATATCTGTTTTCTTTATTTATTTTTAGCACTTGATGAGTGGATGGTTTTTCGACTACAGTCTTCGATGCGAACCAGTCAATTACTCAAATGATCAAAAAGCAATGAGGGTAAGGTTGATTGTTTTTAAATCGCAATTATATAGAAGTTTATATATCTATTATTAATAACAAACTAAATACAGACTGACCAACAATGATTGCAGACAGGTTAAATTTCCCCCAGAAAAATCGGGGGTTATAACTTTCCAAGTTTATGCAAATAAAATGAATTAGGAGTAACTATATTTGCCATTGCATACCCTAAAAAATAAAGCAGTAATTGAAAAAGAGATAAAGAATATAAGTCCGGAGCAGCTTCAACGTGTGTTTGAAAATAAAATAAAAAACGTAGAGTTAACATTTGTCTAGAAAATGAAGGCTACTTTTTTCAGCATTTATTATAAAATGAGGTATGCTAACTCTACCTCTGTTATTCTTAAATATTTTAAATTATTTAATTAAAATTGTAAAAATTAAATATATAGTTATGATTAAATATATTTTTATTTTGGAAAAAATATTTGCTACGCAAATGGCAATCTTATGGGTTGTTCAGAAAGTAATTTCGTTTTTTTTATGGAAATTAAAGAGAGTTTTCGTATAATAAACAAATACTTTATTAAATTATATATTGGCTATTCTGGTCGAACACCTTTTTCCATCTTTCCGCTAGTAGCATAATTCCACGCTCATAACATTTTTGGTCTTTGCTGGCAAAAAACTGATCGAGGTAGTTTTTGACCTCCTCATTTGAAGTGAAGGTTTTGCCGTCTAAAAAAATTTGGAGTGAACATAACAAATAATAATCCAATGGTGCCAGGTTTGGAGAATATGGTGGGTGTGGCATTCTATCCCAACTTGTGTGAGGTTGTCTTGGTGAAACACTACACTTTTCCTGTTGATTAGATCTGGCCTTTTCTGTTGAAGTGCATCATTCAGTTTGTCCAGCTGATGACAGTAGACTTCCGAATTAATCATTGTGTTATCCGATAAAAGCTAAAAAAACGATTCTTAAAATCCCACCATACACACAGCATCACCTTTTTTGGTGAATATCGGCTTTGGATATGGTTTGAGCCTTTTTTTGCTTCATGACCTCTTGCATTTGACGTGTGTGCAACCCATTTTTCGTCACTAGTGATAATGTGCTTCAAAAACGGATCTTTTCGTGACGTTTGTGAAGCAAATCGAAGACGTCAATATGGCAACACAGATTTCTCTCTGAAAACATAGGAAACCCATACATCGAACTTCGAGGATAATCCCAGGCCTTTCAAGTGGTCATAAACTGTTGAATTTGATAAATTTAACCTCAATCCGATCTTACGTGTTGTTATTCGCTGGTTCGCATCAACTAATGCATCTATAGCGTCTTTATCAGCTTCAACCGGCCTTCCCGAACGTGGTGCATCTTCGACATCAAAATTGCCGGCAAGAAATTTAATGAACCAGTTCTGGCACTGGTGTACCGTTAACACACCTTCTCCGTACACATCGGTCAATTTCTTTCTGGCTTGAACAGCATTTCTACCCTTTCTGTAGTAAAACGGTAAGATATGTCGATAATGCTGCTTATCGCTCTCCATATTTAAAAGGGCACCAACCAAAAACTACTGCGTAGAATTATTTGGTATTTTTCACACACTAGCCTTGCTATATGAGCTTTCAAAGCATATAAAAATTATACGGCTGAAGTATTAAGTGGGTGCAAAAAAATACAATTAAATCCTCCAAAATTATTTTTCGAACAACCCAATAGATTTTCTTTTCATATGATCAGTTGTACCAACAAACGTATTTTGTTGCCTACTTATCAATTTCCAATCCATACATACTATATGTAAATAGAAACAAAATTACTTTCCGAACAACCTTTTCTTTTCATATGATCAGTTGTACCAACAAACGTATTTGGTTGCCTACCTATCAATCTCCAATCCATACTATGTATGTATGGATTGAAGATATATGTAAATAAATGAAGCAGGTGATGGGGATAGGTGGTATTCTATTTCTATTTATACTATCTATATTTACATTTAGTATGTATGGCTTAAAGATTGATAGGTTGACAGCCAAATACGATTTTTGGTACAATTGATCATACGAAAAGAAAATCTCCTAGATTGCCTTTGTGCCATCAATTCAGGAAGAAAGTCTGATCATCTACTAAGTTTATAACCTATAAAAAAATATTTACTAAATTTATAACAATTAGAATAAAACGTTTTGAAAATAAATATAATTTCCGCTGAAACCGGAGGTGTAAATAAACTGTTTAAATCACAACTATACACCAATGTGTAGTTAATATTAACCTTCTGAATCTAAAATTCTTATCTCGAATAATAAAACACAAAATAACACTATTTATAGCTGATGAGAACAATACACAAGTGTATCTCAGATATAAGCAACCTTAAAACGGTCGAATGATTTATCCATCTCTATACTACATCTATTATATTATTGCTGATCACTCTGTACTTAATTCTATTGTGGCGGCATTTCCACCATAATAATAAATTTATTTTTAAAGCAATTAATTCTATACATCAAATTATTAATTTCCAACGCATCAATTTAAAAATATTCATCACAATAACTTAAAGACGACGCAAGCGCCACCTTTTAAGTTATTATGATCAATGTCGGGTATACAATACAATTTCCGTTCAGTCGCCTTCATCAAGGCATTGCACATGGAACACACTAGTCTGATAAGGTTCGAAAAACCGAAATGACCATCACAAGTTTTCCACACGCTAGATGAATGGTGGCTGAACATTTCATTAAATGTTAAAAATATTTGATTTATTGTATTTCTCGTTTTAGCGCGCACATTACAAACACTTAATAAAAATAAGCCTTTGGGCGTACATAATTTATAATATACAAATTACAACATGAAATTGATATAGTTTCACCGCTCAACTTATGAATCGTTTTTTTTTTTTCAGATGGCTAATTTATGTTGGTGGTATCACATTTCCAAATTGACAGAATTAGCTGACACCGTGTTTTTCGTGCTTAGGAAAAAAGATAGTCAAGTGACGTTCCTTCATTTGTACCATCACAGTTTGACAGCAATTGAGACTTGGGTTTTAGTCAGATTCCTTGCAGGTAAATGTTTTCTCGTATTATTTGTTACTTCACATTTATTAAAATTAAGAGTGATGAAAATTAAATCACCACATATGTAAATTTTTATGTTTGATAGTTTACAGACATGATTCAGTAATATACGGTTTCTTATAAATGTGTTAATGGCTTAACTCTTTCGCGACAATTTTTTTCTTGAGGGGGGACACATATGCATACTTTCATAGTTTTCCATGTTTGTATAAGTCAACATTATATTTTATAATAGAAAATGTCGCAAAAAAAAACAATAAGGGGTTGAAGGATGGTGGTACATATAAGCACTATTAGTCTTTTGCTCTGGTACTTTTTACCATCAATCCTATAGAAAGTCCTAATGTTGTTTAGTCCTCACCTAAAATTAGTGGTATATATGTTCCTAGAATAAAAATACGAATTAACCGAACTTTTCTATTTTCATAATAGAAGGATTTATAAACATGGTCAGTGTTATTTAAAAAACTTAAATACAAATATAATTAATGGTTTTAATATTTAGACATTGGAGGTTCATATTGTATGAAATAAATATGAATAAATTATTAAAAATCAACCAATAAATAAAATAATTTTAAATTCTCTTGAAAATGTGCTAATAATCCGAAACTAGTCGAGAATTTAAAGTTATTCAATATAATCTGTGTTTTTTTGGTAGAATAATTTATTCATATTTATTTCATAAATACTAATAATTTGAAAATAAATAATAAATTATTCCTTCTTTAGCTACTGTGACATTTTTACTTACGTTACGTAAGTACCTTAAAACCAATGATGAATAATGTGCTCATTATTCTGCATTTGTAGGTAGAGAGGGAATAATTTATTAATTATTTTCAAATTATTTTTATTTAATATTATTTGTTTCGTTAAAACAATCTTTTTTAAAACACATACAGGGAGGTTTTTTTATCGGTATACATTAGGCGAAGTGTATACCTGCAAAAACGCGAGTCAAACGCATTGAACCGATTAATGTGTGTATGTTTAGATATTTATGGTTTGTCACTGCTCATAATTATCTGCTCCAAGGATCTTGAAGTTCCTCATATTTGTAATGTGTACAATGAAGGTATCAAAAACAATATTTTTTTCCAAACTGTTTAATGACCGGTAAAGTTATTCCTATTTCTAAAAAAAGGAAATAAAAATGATAATTAACGTCCCATTGCTTTATTGCCAATAATATCTAAAGTTTTTGGGAAGATTATGCACGATCAACTGTTCGCAAATTTCAATAGGCAAAACCTATATCATGATTCTCAGTATGGTTTTAGGACTTGGCGATCCACGGAAGATGCAATCGAGGAGTTAATGGGTACTTGCATCAACAGTATAGATGAAAATAAGTACCAGAATGTCACGTTCTTAGATTGGTCGCAGGCTTTCGACTGTGTATCACACAATATTTTGTTGAGAAAATTGTATATGTACAACGTTCGTTATGAAAGCTGCTGATTATTATTATCGTATCTGTCAAGGATAAATCAATGTGTATTTATAAATGGTCGAATATCTGATTATCTTGAAACACAAACTGGGGTGCCCCAAGGCTCTATTTTGGGGCCATTATTATTTTTAATATTATATTTTTTAATGATTTTCCCCATTGTTTTATGGACAGGTTGGAGGGATTATGAAGTGAACTATAAGAATACCTTATACTTACTTCTATTTCTTTGTGAATGATGTGTATGTTATTCTAATAATACCAGATCAATAAAATACAAAATATTGTAATAGAAATAAAAAAATCTGACAGCTCTAAATGGAGGCCAGGGCTATTAATTTCGCAAAGGAAGAAGTACGTTTCTATTCCTTTATTCTAATTAAAATTACTTTAATTACAGCTATTTCATATCATTGTCGTTATGATTATGAACAATTCAAAACAATAATAACTCTTAATAATCCCCAGCCTGACAATTACACCAAGTATGTCAGTGACAGAATATGCAATGAAATAGCTATCGCAAGCACCGTGCAGCGGTACGATTCAGCGCGAGATTGTTCTCGTTATTGCGTACGCGAAAAACAAGATCAAAACGCTGCTTTTCACGGCTGCCACTCGTGACGAAATTTTCTTGAAAAGTTTTGTCGCGGAGAATTTCGAGCGCGCCGCGGTTCAATTTTCTGCACAGGATATCTGTTGTGCTTGACTTTCTAACCAGTCTCGGGCAGGCATTTCCATTTATTTTTATTTTTTCCACTCTCCCGGCTGTGGCTGTAAACAGAGATGTTGGGCAATCCGAATAGATTTATTCGTGGTGAAAAAATGCCGGCCGGTGGGTTGGTTAGCTTGGTTACCGCTGCGTGTGTCTGCAATTTAATACGCATTAATTGAAATTTGTAAGAGTGGTTTGAATTAGAATTGGCGCGGAGATAATTTTAGAGTATAGGAATTGGGTAATTTTGAAAAATTATTAATTACGAAAGAAATAGTACTATCTAATGCCATAAGAACTGCTTCATGTGATTCAGGTTAATCTTTCACAATTTCTTCCATGTTACATTATTAATTTTTGTATGTGTACTTATTATTGAAAATGTTCACTTACTGATCGAAGTTTACAATCTGCGTGTGAACGACAAAATTTAATGGTGTAATTGCACATTTATTGTAGCTAAAACCGATTCGACAAAACGCCAATAATAAAAGTAATGATCCCAATATTCTCCCCTCAGCTTTTTAATACCACTGGCATAAAATAAGAGTGAATAAACGTTTACAATGTTTATTTCTAATTTATTTCATTTTCACATAACTTAAATACTCGAAATTTTACAATTATTTCAGATTTTATATTTCATTTATTTAATATTAGCCAAAAAAAATAAATGTATTGTTATATTATATCTTACGATAGTCGTTTGGTAGGTAGCGTTTCCGCAATAACAATTATCTTTTGATTAACAGTGATTTTTATAATAATCGATAGTTGAGGATTTTACATGATGAAACTCCATAATACACTATTTGTAAGTAAAACAGTTTTTAAAAAAAATTTACAAAATTTGTTGTAGAGGAGATTTTGATAAATTAAATAAAAATGATTTGAAAATAATTAATAAATTATTTCCACATTTAACTCTGTGACATTTTGACTTACGTTATGTAAGTACTTTATACAAATATATATTAAAACAACTACATCTCGGGTAAATCATTTTTATTGTATTTAATTTATTTAAATAACTGTGACCAAGTGAATAAACACACTTTTCTATTGATATTAAGGCGGATGTAATACAAAACCAGATATTCTAACAAAAAAATATTTCATATATCAGAAGAAAATTATTTTTCACATAGTTCAAAGTACGTTTCGTTTCTTTCAAAGTACGTTTCGTTTCTAGTTAATATGTTTTACATTTTTTTACATTTATATTTTTGTTGTTATAAAAAAATATTTTAGATTTATCCAGTGTAACACATTTCGTAAGGTAACAAAAAAATAACATGTATTTTAAGGCGCTTTTCTTTTTCTAAACAAATAAACGGTTGAAGAGTAAAACTGACCCTAATGAAAGGCACTTGAGCACTCCCATATACTGTAAGTGGCTAAATGGTTAAACTTTCATCAGCAAATAAAAATACTTAAATATTTTCCGAAACAATACAGTTTTAAGAAATTATATGTAGTTAAATAAATTATAATAATAATTTCCTTTTTCAGGTGGTCATGGAACTTTTTCGAATTTGATTAACAATCTTATACACGTTGTTATGTACACTTATTACATGGTATCTGCAATGGGCCCAGAATATCAAAAATACCTCTGGTGGAAAAAACATCTAACCACAATTCAATTGGTAAGTATCATTTTAAATATATATAATATACACAGTTTCCTATTTCCTTTACAATCATTTATTGTATTATTTAATTTTCAATTCGTGCTATATATTAATCAATGTAATTGTCGATGTTGAAATGGAATAAAACAAGCTTTACACGCAAATTGTTTTAATTTGTATTGACGAAATTTGATTTCTATTATACTACTTATATTTCAGTATACTCTTTTAATATGTTATATATTTTCGTTTCAGATCCAATTCTTCCTCGTCTTCATCCACAGCGCACAGTTGCTTTTCGTCGAATGCGGGTACCCGAAAATCATCGGTGCATTCTTACTCGTGCATTCCGCCATATTTTTCGCCCTCTTTAGCCACTTCTACTTCCAGACTTATAAAAGACGAAACGATAAGAAGATTAAATAAAAATTTGCGAAATATGCGATGAGTAAGATAGAAGACATAATAATGTTAATTGAATCGATACACGTCTCATTCTGTAGCACTATTGATCAAGATTGGTGATGCATACAAAATATTTTTATAAATAAATTGAAATAATAACAGAAATCATATGCAGGTTTTGTAGATTATTGTATAATTCATATTTTTATATTGAAAAATATAAATATAATAGATTTAACTGAAGATAATTTATCGACTAGTAAATTGATTCAATATACTTGTTACTATAAAACAGTCCAATTGATTTTATGAGCATAATATAAATTATTAATATTTGTAAGTGTACCAAATACACAAAAAAATATTATATTTTTTATACAATAATAACGCAGCAATATTCATAAATAATTACTTGTCAGTACCAAATATCGGACGAAATTATGGTAAACAAACCTAAAGAAAAAACCAACTGGTGTATTCCTAGTTTGTTCATTGCCTGTGCAAGATCCAGCAAGGACGTTGAATGTGCGACGTTAACTCAGTACCGCTAGTAAAGTCATCCAGCTATACGTTTAAAAACCTTGTAGGAAATTGTAGGTATTTAACTAACTGACGTACGTTAAATTTTTTCTGACATTATTTTATCCGCTTTTTAATCATTAATTAAATAAACTCTGCTTGATTTAATGAGTATGCTTTGATAATTCATACTATCATTTATTTGCAGATTTATAGGGTGTTAGATAAACATGCAGTAACAATTATAAAAGTATTTATTTATTTTTTATTTTTATGTATTTATTAAAGTATTTTGTCCTATAATAATTTTTTAAACAAAAAAACCTTATTTCGAAGATCTAAGGTGAACAAAAAGTAACAACATTTTATTACAAAAAAGTACATGAAAGGTTGCTCAATCAACAATAAATGTTCAAAATTAAATGACTATTCCTCCAGCCAATCAATCTTCTCATCATTGCCTGCCGAAGACTTTCAAACATACCAGGGTTGTTTCTAATTGAGTTACACCCACTGATTATTCGATTTCGCAAGTCGTTCAAATTCTCCACTGGGCTGGTGTAAACTAATGACTTCAGATATCCCCATATGAAATAATCCAAGGGGGTTATTCTAGGGATCGAACATGTGGCCCACCTCAGTCAATCAAGCGATCTCCGTAAATGGCGAAGAGCCAAACAGAAATCTAGTGGTGCATCATCGTGCATAAACCAAATTACAATTCTTATTGCCAATGGTACATTCACCATTCAATCGTTTCTTCCAAAAAGTACTACTTTTAGTTACATTATCGAATATGGTTTTTGCAAATTTGTATCTTCGAAATATAGGGTTTCTTTCAAAAATAAATATTCTTGTAATCGACCAACAAATAATCTCTTTAATTTTTGGCGCATGTTTCCCTAGCACCCTGTATATAATTTTTTTTCCGTTTAGTTTTGGTTTTAAATTATTATCAAGAAATGTACTTATGACCTAAACTTAATTATTGTAATAGGAACCTCATAAGCGTAACTAGAGTCCTCAAATGGGTGGGCGTTTATATAGTTTTGCTAATTTTTCTATCATAAAAATTTAGCACTTTGGGTTCAACCTCTAATACTCCTCCCTCTCTTTACATCAATGGAAGCTTTCGATAAATAGAATTAATTACATAAATATTCTAATTATTTTCACAAACAATTAACTTCACATCACGTTTACACAACAATATTAAAGACAATTTTTAATGAAAAATAATTATTTAAATGAGATCTATATTTGTATGCATCAAGAAATACCGTCTTTTTGTTCTTAGACATTAACAATACACCAAATTTTATATATATATATATTATTTTAGTAGTAGTTATTGTAATTTTATTCGATAATTTATTTTAATTGCTCAAGTATCTAATTACTTCTTATGTTATATTTATACATAGATTATGTGTGAATAATGTAAAGGATGAAATAAATATTATTTCGTTATTAATTATTGAGTTTTACCTTATTTTCCCTAAATTTTATCCCCCTTAGTGTTTTTTTTTGCGGAAAAAGAGGTAGGAAGCGATTCAATTGCTAATGACGCCTCTCAATTCAATAACTTCTAACTTTCTGGATATAAATTCTATATTATTTATAACGTCAATTGCATTTTGCTCTTAGATACCAGACCATTTAGGAATGGTCTCGTGTGTTTAGTTTATTTTTTGTGTGCATTTTTTTTTTTTATTTTAAATGCTCAGAGCATTATTTCAATAACGCCTCATAGGGATTTACATATTTTATGCAATGATATTTTTTGGTCTTAGTATGCACAAAATTGTTTCTTTTCCGATATCACGAGGTATTTCAAAAGCGGATTTAGAAAAAAATCTCTGTTACCCCTTGGTTACCATGGTTAGATTAAAAGTCGACTTTCAAAAGTCTAATCATTCTTTGGTTCTAGAGTATCCATACTAGCTGCGTTTAACTGTTGTCGCTAGTGAGTTCAGCCTTTAACCATCTTGGACTGTACCAATCGCGAATAGCTAGCGCTATAGGACTATTTGACTATCCGACATGATGGTAATTGGTCCTTCGTTATGTCTCGCTTCCATACTATATCGTCCTAGAGAAACTGCAACTTTCTTCCTCTTGTTACAACCTCTTAAATGCAAGCTTCCGTTTTTTTTTTGTATCTGTGAGTCAGATGGTTTCTTAACCAGTTCCCGGATATTTTCCATTTGTCCATTTACTCCGTTTTTTTTTTTAATGATTGTTTTAAAGCGGCTGTCTGGGTGTACGATTTCTCTGAAATTATATCACGTTTTAAGGTATTCTTCCTTTTGTATTAATTGCTTACTGAAGAACTTAGTTTTTAACTGGATCTTGGAGACGTTCACTTCGTAGTACATTTTTTAATTCTGATGTAAAGAAAACAACTCTTAATGTATTTATTTTAAATTTTAAATGCTTGTATTTTTCTTATCAGTGATAATCATTATGGTATAATTTAAACTAGTCACTGAAGTAAAATAAAACAGTTATTTTATTTGAGTGACTATTTTAAATTATATCGTAATGATTATCGCTGATAAGAAAAAAATACAAGCATTTAAAATTTAAAATAAATGTTCTTGGTTTAAAAATGTAACCCCTGACAGAGATAGATTAAAAGTCAATAATCTTTATTTAAAAAATATGTTTATTTATATTTATGTACACATAATAACCTCTCTAAATTTAAATTTTTCCTCAGTGAACATCCTTTTTCCGCTTCTATATAATTATTTATTTACATGTACACGTCCTAGAGCAACAACACATATAATATATGCAATACGCTTAATTTATACAAACGTCCTCCTATAGAAGAAAAGACAGTAAAAAATATCGACTATATATATCTTTATATTTCTCATTTAGTATGTACGAATTCGTTCTCAAAAATATACAAATCAGAAAACGTCGTGTGCGCGTAGGAAACGGAAACGTTTAAAAAATATATGTATAGCTCTTAAATCTCTAAACGGTTTTTTATAGTTTTTTATTATTTACAAATTATTTAAACACTATGGATCATATGAACAATCCATTGCTAATCTCGACTAATTACTAGTGTTGAGTAAATTCAAGTTGAGTAATCGAGCATTTCTAAATGGGCAAATTTTAATAAAAATGGTCAATAAGTAACAATGAATTGTTTTTTTTTTTTTTTTCAATAAATAGGGAACAGTTACTGATTAACATACTTAATTAATTAATACTTAATTTTGAAGTAACAAAAATGATCGAGATCAACTTTGCCCATGTACGATGAAATATGTCCACTAATTACTACTGAACATAAACAAGCATGGAATGGAAAATAGTATTTACTCCCTTGGTCACAGTTATAAATTAAATAAAAATGTGACTAATAAAAAATAGTTTATTAATTATTTTCGAATAATTTTTATTTAATTTAAGCATTGAATAAATATTTTTATTTTTTTAATTGCGATGACATAGTCGACACTAAGTACTTCATCGCAATCACCACTAAATTCTTCAATACTTTCTTACGGTAACAAATTTAATTATTCTCCAGTTAGTCTTGATTAACAGGTTATGCATATGGCCATATGTTTTTTTGTGTGTGTATATTTATAGGATTTATATAAATTTATTTATTACAGGTAAGTATAAAAAATACGTACAACAATGAACATGATTGTAATAAACGGCTAGTAAAAATTATTCTCAAATGATTGTTTTTGTTTAGTAATGTGTATAAAAAATACGTAGTACATGTTAGCAACAATTCTAAAATATTTGTGTATAAGTGTTTGTTGTGTAAATATTTTACTACGTAGAAATCGACGGGCATACAGTAACTGCTTTTAATAATAGAAAAAAAAAAATGATTTATTCGCATGGTCACAATTATTTAAAATAAATTGAACAAAAAGAATTTGAAAATAATTTTTATGTTATTCCCTCTTTAGGTCGCCAAACTCGATCATTTACACCGTGACGATAGAATTTAATTTTAAAGACATAAAGAAAACAAAATAACTTTTTTATACCACTTGCGTTTTCATGAATCGTGATTAGTTTCGATTACATGGTAATCATTCTCAAGCAATAATGTTAGGAATGATTACCGTGGAATCGAAACTTGTAACGATTCATAAAAATCCAAGTAGTATAAAAAGCTATTTTGTTTTCTTTATATCCGATCATAAAATATTGTTTCTTATATTTTTATTAAATGATAAAATTTAATGAAAATATAAAACAATACCGGCAAATTTAGTTTTGAGTTCACATAAAGTATAAATAAACAGTGTAAAATCGTCTTCATTGTTATTTTTAATACCAGATGTACATTTCAATCACAAATTGAGTACCGGTATCTGTATCCGGTACTAATGAAAATAACAGTGAAGTATAACTAAACTCTTATAATTTATATAAGGCCCAGCAGAAAGTTATGTTTATTTCCATGACAAAATTGTTCGACGCGTAAGCACATGTTTATTTGTTGAATGTTCGTCTCCATATTTTTAACGTTTATGTGAACATAATGACGAAGAAAATTAACTATAAGGATATTTCAATAAGGATATTTGGTGAAGGTACAGTAATTTGCTACTGTGTTCAGTAATTAAAAATTCCCTCCTTAGAATATCGTTTAAAATAAATTATAATGAATAATTGGTGCTCATTTCACAATTCGTTAATATTTTACAAAAGACACTAAGATTTCTGGTTTCATGATAATTCCAGGATTAAAGTAACATAAAATGCTCAGCATTATAAAAAAGTTACTTTTAGATATGAAATCAATTAAAAATGTTTATAATAATTTCGAGGATTTAGATGTGTACAGTTCGTAAGATTAATATAAAAATATATTTTGCGCCATTTTCTTCTATTATGTTTATTATTACGCAATAACTTTTTTTAACCCAAATTTTTTAACGTAACCTTATTGTTTTCTCGTGTTTATTGTTAATTATTACCTTGCTAGTTTAAACAAATCTGAGAGGGCTTAATTATTAATTATAATAAAAATAAAAGACTTGTGATTAAAGCTATGATTAGTGCTTTGAATTATGAAGTTTTTATGGGAAATTACCTTAAAATATATAAAAAAACATCACTGCAATCAATTACGCAGATTAATAATCAAAAACGTTTACAATTATTTCAACTAATTCCTCTGTGTTTATTTGAAAAAAAAGTCATTTCACACACTAATTTTTCGTAATCCAATATTAAATAATATCGAGCGTATAACAAAAACCGACGACGAAGTTTACAATGGAAATCTAAAGTCATGTCTGAACTAAAATCACACGCATACGCGTAAAGTACTGGCTGACATGTTGACAAGTCAGTTGTCAATAACCAGCATTTCACGCTTGTGATCTTAGTACAGACATGACTCGAGACTTCCAACGCCAACTTCGTCGTCGATTTTTATTATACGCTCGATATAATATAGCCGAACTAAAAGTTATCGGTACAAATGATACCCTAAGCAAAAAATGTGTTCATCATTATTCCTAAACGTTTAATGATGCTAAGGCACTATTAAACATTTGTTACATGAAAATTATCGTCTAAACTCATTTGAGTCCCATTATAACCGTTTCTATGTATATTATATAATTATGAATTGCGTGAAGATTGACTTAGGTATAAGAAATATTTGTACACTTTTTTTTCGATCACTATGTAATCATTTTCAATGGTACTTATAAACCATTGTAAATTATCACAATCTGTATACACGTTGTTCTAAATTACGCACTATTGCTAACTTTATTGTTAGTTGAACTAGAGACAATGCAATCAGAACAACGAAAGTGCATCGCATTTTCAAGATATTAACAAAGTAAACATTTTTTTTATAGAAGACTCTTATATTTTATTATAATTTTGTATAGAAAATAAATTTTAATAAAACAGTAAAAGTATTATTTTCGGTAAAATCCAGTTACTGTAAAAAATAAATAGTAATAAATAATGAATACAAAATTTGTTATCTTATATGTCAGTTAATTTACTATCTACTTAAACGATATAAACTACATGGGACAGAAGGATTAATTTAGGACATTTAGTGTTTCGTTTAAGGGGTGATGCCTACCCGCATAGGTTAAAAAAATCGTTATTTTTTATTACAGAATACGAAAGTGTATGTATTTAAAATTCTTTCCTAAAAAGTTGCATAGTGATTTTGCTCCAGAAATTACGAAAAGCTCCGAAAATTTTCTATTCATAATCAAGAACCAAGTTATCTCATCATTGCACAGCAGCATAAAGCATTATATCAAAAAATGTTTCAAATAAACCCCCAATATTGTCGAGGGGCAAATTATCCTGTTATAAAAAAATGTGCAAGTGTTGTGTCGATTTACTTCGCCGTGGTTGGTGAAAGTAGACTCATCCGAAAACATTACCCGTCGAAAGAAATGCGTGTTTATTTGTTTTTGTCTGAATGCCCAATTACAAAACAACACCCGATTGTTAAAATCATTTCCATGAAGTTCTTGGTGCATGGAAACATGATATGGATGAAACTTGTGAAGTCTTAAGATCTTCCAAACACAAGAATGAGAAATGCCAGTATTATGAGATATCTCTCGAGTGCTTGCGTGAATTTTGAGCCAATACAGCTAGCACACTAATTTCATCAGAAATTTTTGATTTTCGCTTTTTGCATTTTATACTTATTGGGAAAATACTGAACATAAAGATCGACGGAATCATTGACGTTTCGCAACCTCGCCATAAATTAATATCATTTGAATCTTCTCTTGTTCAGATAACTATTCCATCATGAGAAATATCTACGATTTTTGACTTGCTGTAAACAGTTGTCAATTCTGGCAAAAAATATTATAACAGGATAATTTACCCCTCGAAAATATTGTGGGTTTATTTCAAACATTTTTTTCATATAATGCTTTATTCTTCAGATATTTAACAGTCTCAAGTTAAATAATACATCCTGTATAAGAAGGCTATATCTACAAAACATGCTATGGAAAGTAAACCTTTCTCGAAAATTAACAAAAAAATGTACACCATGACCCGCATTTATAAAAGGAGATTTGGGTTTCCACTGTGACAAGATTATTCAGAAGCAGATCTCGAAAGGGCTTTGCGTGATATTATTAAAAAGGGCTTCTCATTTCGTCAGGCAGCAGAATTGAATAATATACCGAAAAGCACATTTGATCAAAAATATGGAGAAGCGAATATCTTACGGCTTGTAATATCATCTGTTTTATAAGTCTACAGAAGGAAAAAAAAATTGTGTCCACAATCACATATACAACATCTGCTGGTTTTCCCGCAAGTTCTTTCAGGAATATATCAATAGGAAGGGCGTCGTCATTACACAATTTACCGTCAACTTTCCAGGTGTTGACTAAGTACAATAGTTTTTAAAGCAGAAGAAGAAACAACTATCAATTCGTTTATGCGAAAACGTGAAGAGATGTAAAGCAGCTTTATCAGCGAAGAGCTTCAACGGATTTTTCGATGAGTTTGAGAAGACTGCGAATGATATTCCCCCGTCATTTGAGGTAGTGACATATGTTATAAGTGGAAGATTCCTTCGCTCGATCTAGAATTCAGTTTGCTGGGTACAGTACAGTGAATCATTGATTTTATTTGATACTACATAGAGTCAAGTAAAGACTAGAAAATAGTTCATGATTTTCTATATAAATTCGTATTAATCAAAATTCCATTATTTTTTAACTTACACATTTACAGTATCTACACTAGTCAGGTAAAAATACCCTTAAACAGCACAAAACTCATCGTCATCGCCGCGTTATCCCTTAATTACATATTTTTAATACCTTACACTTTTTCAAATAATTTTACATACAACAAATCATAAACTACGTTCACATCGATTGAGTAGGTGGTAAATTAACTGGCTGTTTGAGTTAATAAACTTTTTTATAATACTTGGTATGGTTTCACAATTGGTTATTTTTATTCCTCACTAGTTTCGGTTTTTTACACCATTTTAAAAGGAATGATACAGAGGAATTTGTTTGCAGGTATATATGCCGCTTTGCCGTCTTAATTAGCATTCATAATTGTTTAGGCGAGGGAATATAGAGGAATTCTTAAAATAACCAATTGTGAAACCATACCAAGTGTTAATTTATTTAAACCTTTACATTAAGTAATATGGTTCACCAAGTGCCAAATGAGAAATTAATCCAAAGTGTTTTTTATTATTATTTGTCGATGTTCTATCTTTTTACAACAACTTAATTTTATTCAAAACAGATTATTAGAAAACCAATTGCTTTGTTACTTGGAGCGCTAAGAATATATACATATATATGAGTTACTTGTTTTAAACAATAAAAACTTGTACTTCCTTCCTTTATTTAATTATTAGCGCTAAATATTTATTTCGACCACGAATTTGGTATATACCATTTGTTAACCATTTATAATGATTACTTTGAGGTCGAAAGTTACATCTGATATTAATAAAAGAATGAAAAACATTACAGAAGTTTATATTATTTGAGAGCTAAGGCCGCATTTATATTGGGGCAGCAACTGCATCGTACCCGCACAGAGGCATTTTTCATATGCACGTACTGTTTTTTGGTAGTTCAATGAATCCATAGAAAAATGATGTCGTTTCAAAGAAAAAAATTGTAAAGTTAGATACGGCATATAAACATGAACAACACGATGCTAGAGTCTAGCTGTATTATATCTTGAAAGATGTCACATAAAATTTGGCGAAAGATGTCGATTGCGACTTCCTTCATATATATACAAACATCTTTATTCAGACAATATGACAACAAAATTTTACAAAATTTATTATAACAATATGTACAATTGTGTTAGTAGTCTCTCATGGGCTATCGACCATTAGTCTTTCTGCCCTGTATAAATTTATGATGATTTGCAAATTAAAACTATGCTAGCTAGCTGAACTGCATGTATGCATGAGTTAATGAATTGGTAGATATTGACCGAAGGGTTGTTATGTTTTGGGGGAATATTAGGCTTGCGAGTATACGCTGGGATATGGGATTTATTTGGGATAATTCATAAAAGAATTCGTTAGAGGGATTATGGAGTCGGTTATTGGGATGCTGGAGTTTAGTGAGGATTCTTAGGGAGGATCTTTCAGATACTTGGAGGTGGTATAAGATTGAAGGTTTTATATTGGTGAAAAGAATGGCTCCGTAATCTAACAGAGGTTGGCGACTTCATTCATTTATTATGATTAATGTTAAATTTTGTTGTATGCAGACAAGAAATTCTAATATGCGTGTATTTCTTGTGTGCATACAACAAAATTCAGCATATTTCAATATATAATACAGCATTTAGTAGAAAATGTAAGTAGAAAAATGTTGTATTGTTGTTTATAACTCCACTAGTTCTTTTGATTTTATCTAAAATATATAATTTTTATGATTTACGAATTTCCAGACACACCTTTAATATTTCAAAAGCCTTGTGGAACTGCATAACGAAGAATTCAATACATATTGAACTCTTCGTCATACCGTTCGTTATTTTATTTAAATAATACAGCTAGACTCTAGCATCGTGCTGTTTATGTTTAAATGTCTTAGATAACTTATTCATTTATTTTTTCGGAACATTTTTTTTCTATAGATACATTAATCTTTGAAAAAAAGTAAGACATTAAAAGACAATTACTCCAATATGAGGATGTGGAATGTGATTGTTAGTAAAGACTTTAAGTTAATAAAAATAAAGCAACAACATTTAATATGTTAATCAATCAAACGTGTTTTTTTTAACAAATAACTTTTTTTTATTTAAAATAAATTATTATAAAAATCACCTTAAAAACTGATACTAATTACTTTTTTTTAATTATTTCCGCAGTATTTTTTTTTACATTAATAAACAAACTGTACACATTACTTTGTTCATCTACATCTTATCATTATCTCCGATTTAAATAAAATAAAAAAGAGAAAGAACCGCCGCGTCAGTAGTTTTCCCCACAACACCCGTAGAAAAACAATAAACCGGAAAAGCGCCACGATTTCTTTAGTAAGTTTGCTTCTTTTTTGTAAACAAATTAATTTAATTTTGTAGTGTGAATGTGTATGTGTTTTCTGTGTAAGTGTTAGCACCTAATAGAACAAAAAATCTTGTGCTAATTTTTTGTTAAAAATTGAGCAACCCCATTTTCAATTACATATTTTTAATAATATATATATATAATATATAAAAAGAAAACAAAAACAAATCTAGTCAACAACTATCAACAACGAATTGATGAATCAATGAAATAATCAAGTAAATGATGTTTTTTTTTTTTCAGAATGGGTGTGTTGTGTTTTATTTGTGTTTTTCTTGAATTCTCAATTAAGTCGAGACTCTATCGTTTTTTGCGTTCCTCTTCCTGGTTTTTGACTTCGCGTGCTATTGGACTTTGGTTCGATGGTTCAGGCCGTTGGCGTAGACGAGGTTCTTGGCGTATCCATTCTGGACGTGGCCGTTTTCCTTTTTGTAGCCGTTGCTGTGGCCGTTTTGGGCTTTCGAGGTGGATGGTGTTGAGGTACTCTTAGAGGATTGGCCCTTGAAGTGATTCTTTGCCCGGCTGTATGCCTGCGTGTAGAACTCCTTGAAGAGGAAGAAGAACATGACTGCGTGCATTCCTATCCACCACACAAAGGCACGTGGGTAATTGCAATCGATGAAGAGCAGTTGGAAGGCGTGCACCATTATACCTACAAATTGTATCTGGAATATAAAAAAAATAAATGTAATTAAATTCTCATATTATAAATTCATAATTATATTTACAAATTCCATTTTCTTCAAGCAAAATGTATACATACATAATCAACTTTATTTTGATATTTACAGTTACATTAAGTTTATAAAATTTTATATTTTTTTTACAAAATGGTTATCGACCAGAGGTTTTTCAGCCGGCAGTCCTGGTCTCGTATATCAGTTAGTCATTTATGTGCATTGAAATCAATTCATGAATGATGGATTAGGGAAGTTTAAATTTTAGAGAGATGTTGAGATTTCTGATTTTGCTGAGAAGGTTTATTACAGGATAACTTAAGACTAACAATTACAAATTATAGCGTGTAAGCACAATCTGTATGATGAAACGAATATTTAATTCTTGCATATAAAAATTATATAAAAGAAATACAAAATATGAAAAATATGACAAATGTTAACAAGGGCGCTCATATGAACAATTGCGTGTTAATTATCAAAGATTGATGTTAGATTAACAAATTGACGTGAAATAAATCAACATTATCTGGTAGCATGTTCACTATGTTAGACATGGACATAATGAATTGAGATATTGTCTAGTATTTGCTTTAGTACTGAAAAGTGTATTATTTTGCCTACTACCCACTCTACGAACAGCAAAGTTTAATTTAGAGAAAGATACCATTTAAATGACTTCATGTTAATTTTTGGAAAATACGATTTATAATAGTATTGTATTATTTTAATAGAACTATTCTAATAATGTACAGAATTTAAAGGTACTCACCATTTGCAATGTTGTCAAATATTTTTTCCACCAGAGATATTTTTGAACTGAGGGTCCAAACGCGCTTAGCATGTAATATGTATACATTACAATGTGCACGAAAGTGTTCAAAAATCCAAAGAATGTACTGTGCCCACCTAAAGTAAAAAAAAACAATTTCAGTAAAATATAGATTATATTACATTTAAACATGACAAACAAAAGTAATACATACTCTGAAATTTCAGTTTAAACACAAAATGTAGATTGTATAAGATATAATAGTACATGTTTATTATGGATTAAATTTTATTGAAATCTTGTACCTTATGGTTGCAGTAATAGTCGAAAATTAATTAATCCTTGATTGAATCTAGCATTAATGAATCTCGGATACGTGGATATTATTAGCGGATTTAAGGATCGTTTATTATATAATTCAGGATTATGCCAAATATTCTAAATATTTTGACGCAATTCCAGAATTAATATACACTTCTGGATTAATGCCTAACATTTAATACGGACACTTGAGGCATTTAAGTCATGGTTCAATTTTTAGCTTTTAAAATGAGATCCAATTAATAATTTAGTATTTAGGAATATACTGCATATGAAAACATTCACTTCTTCAAAGGTTTTTTTTTTCAATACTTCTCTTATTTTACTAACATAACCCTCTCCTAATATCTTTCGTCTTTTCACGCCTGGCTCCTACCCTAGTTTCATCTCAAATTATTTTTCACCCCTTTCCCGATATAACACCCAGCATTTACTTCTTCAAAAGTGTTTTTTTAGTTCTTCTCTTCTTTTACAAATTATATAAAAAATAAAGGCAATGTCATGTTAAAACAAAACATTTTGTATTTGATATTGCTGCAGTTTTGATAATTTCAAAACATAATAATCACATTCGGCAAATAATAAGATATTGTAAATACACATTAATGTTATAAAATTATTAAAATTTACTTTAACCAAATTCCTATAATACTTTTATAGAATTTTGATGCGTTTTTTTATATTTTAGTACTTTATGGTCCACGTGATAATCTAAATCGAAATAAGTTTACATTGTTGGATAAGTAAATAAAGATCGTGTAAGAAATATGTTGGAGTTGTAAAATATAGTGTTCAAGATAATACAAATTTCTCTGTTAAACGCACTTTTCAGCAATTAAATCTTACATATAGATCAACCTGGAACGAACGTATTTAGGTTGAATCTACACAAAATTAAAATGGTTTAAAAAACGAAAGCCCAATTATGGACTATTCGACATTCCAAGCTAATTCTCAAATAATCATTCCAAGAACTAACTGCTGAGGTAACTGTACTTGAGTTGAGTGAAAAAGGAAGGAGTTATTGGCCCGTCGCTAGCTCTTTATTTTAAATTATATTTTTGAGTGGACCGAATTTCTATCTGCGAATCGCTGCTAAATCGCAACAAAGTCGACCCATTTCTGAAGCAATTGGTGACTCGTGATGAAGAGTGGATCACTTACAACAACGTCAAGAAAAAAAAGTTCGCGGTCGAATCGTGCAGAGCCGGCGAAAACGATGGCCAAGCCAGGATTGATGGCTAGAAAGGTTTTGCTGTATTTGGTGGGATTGGCAGGGAATATGAGATGCTCTCCTACAACAAAACTCTTATCTCGGAACTATACTGTCAAAAATTTGACCGTCTGAGGTAAGCAATCACCCAGAAGTGGCCAGCTTTGGCCAATAGGAGAGGAATTGTATTCCATCAGGACAACGCCAGACCACACAAATCGATTACGACTCGTCCGAAATTCCGAGAGCTTGGTTGGGAGGTTCTTATATATCCACCTTATGGTCCGAATCAGGTGCCAAGTGATCATGTTCCTGTTCATGGCGAACAATTTTATTAGTGAAAATTTCGCTTAATTAGCTTCAATTTTCATAAGCCTCTCATTAGAAAATCCACTCTCTCATTTTTTTATCAATAGAGACGAAGTTTTCTATAAAAGGGGCATAATAAAATTACCTTTAAGATGGTAACAAGTTATCGAACAAAACAGTGCATATTTGATCTAAATCGGATTATGCTAACGATGGTAATCAAAGTCTTCAATATTATGCATGGATTTATTTTTACTGCATCTTATCTTTTTGAACAAATCTCATTGTTGAGTAAATTTATTTATTATAATTTACCTGGTGTGAATTTTACTCCGAACCAAACAGACATTGGCATAACACCGTGATGTATAACGTGTAACGTTGAGATGTGATCGTTCTTTTTCCTTAACACGAAAAATATCTGAAACAAGAAAATCACATTTAGTATAAAAAAATGTCACAATCGCCTTATTCTCAGAAGACAATACAATGCTTTTCTATATTGATCTTCTATCGATTTTTTTGATGATCAAATTTGTATTTTAAAAACAAAAAAGTATTTTTCACTAAAAAATAATAATATAATAATAATTTAAACAAAGAAGTTATAAGATAATAATAAGAAAACATTATATAACTAAATGATAGTACATATTTATAGAAATCAAAAAACAATTATTTAATGCAAATAGGACTAAGAACGACTATAAAGTTGATCTAAGTCTTAGCCCTTCGGGTGAAAACAGAAAGCTTATCAACATGTGCAAAAAAATATAATTAAAAAAAAAATACAAGTTAGAATCGGGGATAAATAAATTATAGCTAAATTGAATGATCGTTATAAACAAAACAAAAATATTTTTAAAATAAGAGACAAACACAAGAGACAAGAGACAGATGGTAACAAGATTTGTTTAAACTTTTTCTTAAAAGAGCTCACATTTAACGATGTTATATATTTTATATATGCTATAAGTAAAAACATTGTATTACATAATGGAGGTGCTAATAAATGTCTAAATCTAAGATTACAATTGTGCACATCTATACAAAACTTAATTTTTGTATATATAAGTTAAATCAATTTTGAATACATTTTATTTATGATGAATGTAAGCCTCCTGGTAAGACATGAATTATATTAAATACAAAAATAATTATTATAATGATATCTAACAATAAAAAGTTGTACATAAATTTAGTTCTTGTTTTTTTTTTCGATGCGTTTTAGTTAAAATAATGTTAATTTATTATGTATAATCTTTATTAACAAACATAATACAATATATTCTTATAACATACATTTTTACAATTGGCTATCGACCAATGGTCTTTCCGCATGGATTTTTTATTTTAAACCTTGTCAAAAGATACGGATAAAATGTGATGATAGTTAACAGTCTATATCAAAAGTAATGTTAGTATTATTTAAATAAAAATACTTGTCCTTTCTCCTACTTATTTTTTATTTCACTAGATTTATTTCGGAAAATATGTTTCTATCTTCAGTAGTTGAAGTTTTAATAAATATAAATATGTTGTTATGGTATATATGTTATTATTATCGAATATATCGAAAAAAGCAACATTTTTTTATATTTTACAGTAATAGAGCAATTTAATTTTAATTTAATTACTTAAAATATGATTAGTAATGATAACTGACTTCTTAAACTAAAATTACTTTATCGCTTTATTGTTCAAAATTTAAATAACATTTTCTGGGAGAGAGAGTATGAGAGAGAAATATATATAATTGTAATTCAAATAAAAAAAATACCAAATATAATTACTAGAGCAGAGAGACCTCCGGTCGATAGTCCTTGACAGACTACTAACCCACCAATATGTATTGTAAATATAAATATTTGCAGAGAATTGTAATTCTGCTGTCTGAATAAATATGTTTGTATATAATTACTAATTTTAAACTATTTGAACATAACTCTCATTTGATTAGGTACTAAGTAAAAATTGTTATTTTTTAAAAGAATTATAAAAAAAATAGCAATTTGAATGAGTTTAACCCGAGAGCATATTAAAGAAATGTAATAATATTTTTTGACAAATGCGATTTCTTATTCAAAACATGAGCACATCCTGAATTCAATGGGTATATAAAATATAAAATATTCTTACCGTATCCATGAATTCTGTGAATTTCGAAATGTAATACCACCAACTTGCATTTGCTGCCTAAAATAGAAATAAACAAATTATTAATAAAAAGTGCACAGTCAAAAGAGATAACAACAAGATTTATCGTTAAAATTAACATATGAAACAAAGGAAATCCTTACAAATTTTAAAATATTCTGTGTTCGTCGGTAAACAGATCTAATATTACTTCAGCGAATATTTCCATTTTTATTAAAAAAAATGCTTGAAAAACATAATAAAAACAAATATTTAATTAAATATTCTACAACTTTAATACCAATTTATGAATACATTTTAAGTAAAAAATATGGGAAAATTATATATCATTCATGTCAATTGCGAATTAAATAACATTTAAGAAAAAAATCATTAAAACAACTACTGTAATCAATGTTCGCCAAAGAAACATTGAATTACAGAATGAACATTCTATATTGCATAGCAATAACATTTCACTATATTATATATTTGGTAAATTCATTTTGTACAACAAAAATAATTAAAATCAGGCTACACTTATTAATCCAGATATCATAAAATCACACATTTACAATTTTTATTCTAAAAACATATTCTTTTTAAACACACATCTCAGCATTGATTAATAATGTTACGTAATATAAGGCTATCTGCAGACAAGGGTATCTATACAGCTCTGCCTAATAAAATTTTAAAGCTGTTAAATTACATTAATTAAATATACCGTATCTATTGCGATCTCAAGTGTAAATAATCGAGCTCACCGACGGAATTGTTTAACTTATTTTGTAAATTCGATAATGTATTTTTTGTTAATTATAACTTCTTCTGAAATATTTTCAGTATTTTTGGTATAAATCTCCCTTTCGACTTATTACATAGATCCCAAAAATATAAATGATAAATACTATTTGTTATTTTATATTTAACAAAAATTTATATTAGGTTTCTGAAATATTAATGATTCTGAAACCTGTTTCACACGTTTAGTGAAACACGTAAAAAACAAAAAGATTTATTGCAAAAAAATTAATATACATAGAAAAATATCAAAAAATTAAGAAAACAAAAAAAAAACTTTAAATGTTGGTAAAAAAACACTTTATTCCAGTAAATATTTCTGAATATATACTATTTAGTTATAGATAGTTTGAAAAATCAAAGTAATTTATTGACTATGCAAGAAAATATCCACTACTAATTATTCAATACTTTATACGCTTTCGTTATTTGCTACTCTTACCCAATTAATAATATTTTTAAAATTGTTGCTAAAATTCTCCCATTTCGAACGCAAATTGATTTTAACCAAAATCTCAATATGTTAAGAAAATCGTGTTTTATTTGCAAAAAATGGCTTGTCGAATAATCAATTTGAAAGTAAGTTTATATCCACTAGAAAATTAATTAAAAGTACCCTTTAATAAAACTTAGAAAAAAAAAGAAACTCATACCAAGAACCTATTTAAAGAATTGTAGATTATCTACAAGATGAGCATTTTAAATTATATTAAATGACTTTTCATTATACAGGGTGTTGGGAAATAGCTTAAACTAAGGTTCCCCTCATTAAAAAAAATGATTCAACCGAACCTATCTATATACAAAAGTTAACCGTCAAGCTGGATTTCATCTTCAAACTTGGACAAAACAATATTTATTTGATTTATAAAAATTGAATGCTTCATTCGATTTGAATAAAATTTATTATGGTTTAATATAATAACATAACTCATTATTTGAGTTAATATGAGTACCATCATTTCATAGTAAGTGTGAAACATAACATAATCTATAAATAACTACATAATTTTTTTTTATTTAGACTCGCAATAATATTTCTTAAAAATATTACTTGAATGAGCGTTCAATTTGGAGTTTTTGTATCTTTATAAATTTCTATAATTTGCAGTTTGTTCGAAAAAAAAAAGTACAAAACAATTTATTTTATATATACAATCATCTTTATTGTGGTATTTACATATACATATATTATACAATATATTTGATCTAAACTTATAAATGGCTATCGACCTTAGGTCTTTCAGCCAAATTTATTTTATTTATTTGATTAAATGAGAATCTAGTTACCAGGAAAACGTAAATATATGTGAGTTTTATTGATGTGATTATTACATTAAATATTTGCTATAAATTTAGTTAATAAAACGTTACTTCTTTGTTCACATCTTAATTTTAGTTTTTATTCTTTTATAAAATAAACATGTTTATAATGCCTTGGGTAACTAGGTTTTTTTATACCAACTAATTAATGTAATTGATTAGAATTTTTTATGCGAATGTTGTAAAATTTACCGAAAATTATAAAGAGACAAAAAATGTTTCAATGTAAGTAATCTTCCAAGTAATATTTTTTAATTAAATTGTGTGTCCGAATAAAAATATATCTAAATATTTATGTAGTGGTACTACTGTATTCACAAATGATTTATAATACTGTTATATTAAACTGTGGTATACTTTATAAAAATCGAATGAAGCATTCAATTGTTATTAATAAAACAAATAATATTTGGTTAAAGTTTGAAGATAATTTCTGGCTTAACGGTTAACTAAATTAAATAAAAATGATTTGTTGCAGAGCTAAATGTAGAAATAATTTATAAATTATTTTCAAATCATTTTTAAATTTATTAATTATTTTTAAATCATTTTTAAATTTATTTAAATATCTGTGATTCACTTGGTCACAGTTATTTAAATAAATTTAAATTTCTTGATTTATTTATATTAACCGTTAAGTTTGTATATAAATAATTTTGACCAAAATATGATGATTTACATCATTTGGTCCCAGGAATTTGTGGTTAAGCCATTTTGTAACATTAAGGGGACACCCTATATATTTACACATTTTTATTCAAACTATACATTTCATTATATCCCAAAATGTAAATTCATTGAATTATTTATATTAATTCTCTGTTATAAAAATTAATTAAAATTAGACGAATATACATTTTATCAGAAGACTGTGTTATTTTTGAAAACTTACTCTTATCGAATCTGGACTATTCGAGTAATCCACCGGCTGACACCTCCAATTATATTTCCCTGTTAACCAACCCGCCATTCCTATCTGAAACAAAACAAAAAATAATGTTAATAATGTTAAACATATGTAATGAATATGTGTAAAATTGTACACTCAGATGCAAAACCCGGGTCACTGTATTTTTTTTACATATATACAAACATCTTTATTCAGACAACATTACATAAGCTTATACATACATTTATATTTACTTAACAAAAATAAAAATTATGTTAGTTTGTCTGGGCTATCGACCTAGGGTCTTTCTGTCCTATTTTTTTTATTTTTAAGTTTTGGTAGTACCTAGAAGAAAATGTTTAGTGTTTTATAATTAAACAGATCATCAGGGTGTAGAAAACACAATCTATGGTACTTATCAATTGCACCAACCATAATAAATGATCTTCGTGTGGCGCTTCAAGAAGAATGGAAGAATATTCCAAAGAATAATATCATTGAGCCCATTAGTGGCAGGCCTAGAGGAAGCACTAAATCCTATTCAACTGAAATGTTTACTGTTAATCTCTGTTAAGGTTGCGGTTTAGTGGAAAGAGATAGCTATATAGTAAAATGGAAATAATCGTTTGAAAATAGAGCTATTCTTTTGGATTTCATAATATGAATGTGTATTTACATTTTTTATCTACCAAATATAAAGTATCAGTCTAAATAAAAAAATAAATCGTTAATTTTCGTATATTACGTCAATTTACTAGTTTAAGTTATAAAAGAAAATTGTAAGATATAATGAATTTAATAGGTCATGTCTGTTAAGTTATTTGAATGCAGAATTTAGTGAAAACCTTTAAATTTTCATTGCACACGTGTACCTTTATCATTTTCGCTTGTTAATGTTCATTAAATAAACTGATAAGTACCATACTTTGTATTTTCTACACTATGATGATCTATTTAATTGTAGAACACTAAAAGTTTCTTCTTCTACCACAACTTAAAAATGAAAAGAAAAAACACACGCACCGTATTTTTTTTTTTTTTCATCTGAGTGTATATCAATTGCAATTTACATAAATTAAAACAAAATTCTTAATGAAATGAAAGCGATATGAAATGAGGAGGTTCTTGTTGTCAACGCCCTTTTGAGCCACAACGCTTAACATTGTCTAGTATTTCTTGTATTCTAAAACAAAACTGTAGGTAATAGTTTCAGGAGTGTAATTTACTAAGATTTACCTCGATAATTACCAAGTGTTTAACTAGTCGGAGAAAAATAAAATAAATTGTTAAACTAAATATTTATTTGAAATGTTTTAATGCGTTACCGCATAAGAGAAAATGTATAGTTTTCTCCTCTGCGGTAACTTCTATGTCGTTACACTATTTTAAACTACAAGATATATTGCTTCGTGTGCAAGTAGGCTTGCCTATAATCGCAACATAGAAGTGTTGGAAAAACTCAAGTATTTTATGCCCGTACTAGCAATAAAGAGATTGGTCCGGAATTGAGCATTACTTCTCGGATTTCGTCAAAATCAATGAAACAGAAGGTGATATTTTTTATAATAAGTAAGTTATGTTGCCTGTAATTCTACATAAAGATACTAATTTTTGGTTCATTATTATTAACTTGCATTTTTTTATTAATTGGATGGATTTGTTCATCCAATTTAATTAATAAATATTTTTCTTTTTATTTTTTAAATATAAATAAATGAAAGAAACAAATATGTATAAGAAATGTAACAAATGCATCCAATTAATAAAAAAAGCAAGTAAACGATAACAGAAAATCAAAAAGAATGCAGGAAACACCTTCAAATGTTCAATTTTAACAATTGGAATTATTCCGCACAAGAAATGTTTACGTGTAGGTTGATATTTAACTTCACATTTTGTGTATACACAGGGTGATTCGGGAGGAAATGGAAATATTTCAAAGACATGTCTAGGAAGTGAAAATAAACAAAATAAGCTCATATTTTTAAGTCAGATTTTAATTTGTTTCAGAGAACAATAGCAATTTATAAAATTGTAGGAAAACGTATTGCTGAATTTGCAAAAAGCAAGTAGCATTAATTAAAATTAAATTTTTGAAAATTTAAACGCTTTTGATTTGAAGTGCTCCACCACCCACTTCGATAAAATTATAGTCTTCAAGGATAGTTGCCTTCTTGGAGATTTTGTACTTTCTGTAGATCAAAAGCGTTTAAACCTTGCGGTTTTATTTTTTTCCAAACCATTATTTGTGGAATTTCAAATTGAAGTACAATACGCCTTGTACTTATCCCTAGAATATTTTCTACAATATCCAGAATATCTTTGTGTACTTAGGAACATTCAAGTTTCGCTAGCAAGTGTAAAACAGTTTGAAACACTTGCCCATTGGGAATTCTTCGGTTCGAAAAACGATGTCATTACTCTTCTACTGAACAAACGAAAAGAATTATTACAAAATCCATTAACAAACACCATATCTACATATTCTCTATGACCGAAAATATGAGGCATTTTTATAATCTCGTAAAACTATTACAACTGTCACTTCTTGTGACATTTACCTGATAAACATTTTGTTTAAAATTGACTTCAAGAACAACGTTGTCAAATTTAACTTGATTAACATTTTTTAAAAGAAAAACCTTATATCAAAAACAAAAAAAACGAACTTGAACATAAGAACTTATTTTGTTTATTTTTGCTTGCTAAGCATGTCTTTAAAATATTTCCATTTCCTCTCGAATCACCCTGTATAATCTATTACATAAGCTGCTTAGACTGTAATGATAACAAAATAATGTGTACGTTAAACTTAATATTTCGCTTACAGAATAGCCTCGACTATGTAAAGATTTTGTTTATTAGATTTTGTAAATTAAATGTAGATTGTAAAATGGAGATTCCGTAAATAAATAACTAAATCGACATTTCGAGAACTGTGTACGCCATTCAATAAATAAAGACAAACAAAATTACATTCACAAAAGTAACATATTTGAAATCGAATAAATATAAATTATTAAAAATAAATAAATCATTAATGTTTTAAATAAACCAATTAATTTTAGAAAATCGTTATTTAGATCAAAATACAAAAGTTTACTGGAAATTTTGTACACCACAATTGATTCAATTGTGAATAAGTAAACGAGAAAAATCAACTATTACATACATACAAACGTATATATAGTTTAACAAGTTAAGAAATAAAGACCGTGACAGTCCTCCTTGTCTAATCATCCTCTCTATTGACGTTTGTCATTATTTACGTTAATAATGAGTTTTGTCTGTGGTGCAAACCAATGCCAGGATTAATGATCCGAAAAAGTAAAGACAGCAATGAGTTATTAATAAAAAAACTTCACCTACTCATAACAAATATACAGTGCGTGCACAATGAAAGGAACAAATTCATTTAAATTGTTCGTGATTATTTTTGAGAAAAACAATCAAACAGGTTGATTAGTATTTTTACTTACATATTTTTTACATTGAAAATTTCATATACAGGGCAGATAAAGATAAAGTTATATTTTTTAAAAGGAACACTCTATATATATTTGGAAATTAGGATTCCTTGGAGAATTCTAGATACTTTTCATATATACTGTCCTTTATAAATCTTCAACTGTTTACGAGTGTCAATTGTTTAATGATGCCATTTGACATTTGTTATATGGCTATCATTCTTATTATGTTATTTTTGTGTGTTGTGTTACTGTAAATTGTCATTTATACCTAATTGTGTCTCATTAAAACGGTTGCAATGCATTTCTTCATATTTTTTTTTTAAAAATATTTGAATTCTTACGTAACTTATGTTATTCAATGCGGTATTTTTGTTAATCGTTGTTTTCTTTTCTTTACATTTATCTTTAATTTTTTACTATTATAATTATTGTTATTATTAATTTATCTCTAATTTATATACGTGCAATTTATATTACTACAGTGTAAACATTTGTAAATAATGGTGAATTCCGTAAATAAAGATATTATTATTATTATTATTAAAAATGTTGACATAGAATAATGCCATTATTTCGTAAATAGTTGAAGATAAGAATAGGATATTATATACGAAAAAAAAACTAGAATTTTTCTAAATATGTAGTAAAATATAGGGTGTTCCATTTAAAAAAAAAATAACCTTTGTATCGGCATTTGTTTGTGAGACACCCTTTTAATCTAGATGCACAGTTAAAAATACTAATACAATTTCTTTAAAAAATAAATCTGTTTTTTTTTTTTCGTTATAATTGCACTGTATAAAACCGTTTTAATCAGTTAATATTTCATAAACAGTTGAAGATAATGGAATGGGGTAGTATATACGAAAAGTATCTAGAATTCTATGAGGAATCCTAGAAATTTGGATAATAATATTTGGATAATAATAAATAGGGTGTTCCATTTGAAAACAGATAACTTTGTATCGGCATTTATTTATAGGACACCCTGTATATTATATTTTAATTGGAAAAGATGCGCAGTTAAAAATTCTAATCGACCTGTCCGAGCGTTTTTCTCGAAAATAATAACCGTCAGATTAAATTAATTTGTTCCTTTCATTGTGAACGCACTGTATAATAAACATATTAATGAGTACGTTTTGAAATTATTTAAAACTGTTGCAAACACAAGTGCAGACGTACGTAATAAAACACGTACAAGGCAATAAAAATAAAAAGAATTAATTTATACAAACAAAGATTACATCATCTATAATTTTGTATACAAACAATATAACAATAATTATACACATGTAACAAAAACACTCTTGAATGTATTTAAAGTAATATTTGAATTTTTTTAAAAAAAATACAAGGAATTACAAAATAATTAAAAATTAAAAGAAAAAATTTGAAAACCGTATATTATGATAGTGACGTAAGTTTCGGGCTGTCAATGCAAATAAAAAATACACTAAAACACTTCAAACGGTTAATATAGTTGATTATTTATTAAATTTATATTAATTAGCAAAATTGTCGCGCTTAGCAGTACGATAATCCGCCAAGATCAAAAAGGGCTATTAATCACGTCCTAGATGATGCTATTTTACTAGGTGTTCAAATAATAAAGTTTATCGGCCATATTTCAGGAACTATGAGTCCTAGAGTTTTCAAATAAAAAATGTTAATAAAAGTGATCATGAAAATGTGCTGGAAATAATTTTCAAGTTCATAACATTTCTGGTAGGGGGCGTAATGAGCAATCGAAAAATAATACCGCCATTATCTCAAAAAAAGTTATAATAAATGCATTATAAAACTACAGTTTTTGAAACCATGATGAGTTCATGAAAAAAAAGCATACTTTTATGTCTTACTCTTGAAATAAAGGGTGGGGAAAGTCCAAATTTGTAACGAGCAAATGTCAAATAACTTTTTTTTAACCGATCTTAATGATTTTAATTCCATACGAAAGAATATTGATTAAAATTATAGTCATAAATTACAAAATTAACTAACTTTATCACGGGTTAAGTAGCGCCAACTTAAAATATATATAATTTTCCCATTATTCTAAAAAAAATCAAACGGAATTTGTGATTGGTAATTTGCCTTTTTTTTATACATATGTTTTATAATCTTTTTAGAGCGTCACACTTTTCTTATAAAATTTTTAATATGTAATTATAATTGTAATTTGTAATTAGAGATTCCGTTAATAAAGTAAATTGAAATTGGAATGATATATCTTTCTTTAGTGTTAATAATAGTCTATATCTAAATTTTTAAGAATTTTGCGTATTAATTTAAATTTAGTTGTAATAAAACGTAGTTAAATTCATTTCTTCACTGTTTTATTATATTACAGTGAAGAAAGGATTTTAACTAGGTTTTATTAGCATTACAATAATCTTCACGTAACTCAAAATTACATACTTATAATAATTTACATTTAATTAAATTGTAACTAAAATAACAAAATTAAATTATTTTGTCACTATTAGTGTGATTTTAGTTTAATAATGAAATATTTCTTGTATTAAAGGTGGAAAGAATATTAAAACCAAATGGAAAAAAATAAAACACACAATTTAGAACACTTCCAATACCATACTGTATGAACTATCCCAGATTCATCCAATTCAACACTGTCTTATCATCCTTATGAAAAAAATTGCCCTCAATCCTTTCTATTACAATCTCCGCAAAACCTTATGTATCCCTCTCAATCCAAACATCACATCCACACTGAAAAATCCATCCACATCATTATTTTATCGCTCCATGATAAATACAGAGACATAGACAGTTAAATCACATTTCTTATTTAGGAGTAATACGAGAAAGATATTTTTGAAGTCGAGCTAAAAGACCGTCGATCGATTGCCGATTAACAGGCAGAGAACTATATGTTTATATACATAAAGAAATGTTTTGATGTATTATGTGTCTGTTTAGAAATATTTCTGTATATATATACACCCCATTTAGATCAAAATTCTGCCTTTCCACCGTCATATTTAATGCAATCGCCTAATTTTGTACAATTGAATAAACAGCTACTTCCACTCTAACAATAGCAGTATATCTATTGTTGAAGATTATGTCTTTTCTCGTTGTGGGCCTAGCTCGATGAAAAATATCCTTTAATTTATCGCAATAATAAAAATCTAAACAGTCGGGAAATCGTGGTGGCCAAGGAAATATGCATCCCCATCTATTCACCTCTCAGGAAAAACCGCATCTAAATAATTGCGCACGCTATATAAAACGCCCCCTGGTGGTAACAAAATAAATCAATTTTGTTGTTTTTGTTATAAATTTTATTAACCTCAAAAAGTTTTGAAACTTTTCCGCACTCTACACTGGACCGATTCACACGGTCCTATGCATTACACAACTGCAGAAATGGATATACAAATAAAAAGATTTGACGCTACAAGTACAAATGAATTCAAAATAAGGATTATTGAATTTATATATTATTAATAAGAGCGTTGATAATTTGAATAATTTTTGTTATTTTTATAATTTTTAATAAGTACGAATATTAAAAAATCTTTAACTTAAATAAAATAAAATAAAGATGATTCATACATTTACAGTAATTTAATTTACAATGTAAACAAGGAAAATGTCTGGCAATGATCATTGATGAGGGATGAAATCCTGAAATACGTGTCTATAGGTAGCCTTGTAACTATTATTTCTTGTTTCCTTCCATTAAATAATTCTACTTAAACTGTTGCAATTCGTTAGTACTGCTATGTAACAAACAAATATCTATTATGTAATCCAATGTCCGGCGGGGTAAATGCTCCGGAAGTAGTTGTTTCAATAGTTATTTATAAAATTTACAGTGGAAGTAATTTTTGCAGTTGGAAAAAGGGATCGATCGAATTTTATTGATCATTGCTAGAAATTTTCCTTATTTAATTTCATTGCAATAATTAACTTCTTGAAGGATTTTTTTTAACTAACTAAACATCTTTATTCATGTAACATTTATACATAGTTTAAATAATTATTTCCAATATATTTATAGAGTTATTTTCACATATAATATATGAAATGGTTAACAACTGCCGGATTTTTTTTTTATTATATAGAATAACGGAAGATAATCCATGAACAAAAGATTTATTATGCAGATACACTAAATAATCATAAAAATACTGTGCAGATATAAAAGAATAAATAAATTATAAAGTAAGTTTTATTGTCATAACATTGAGTATATAAACTAAAATGAAGTTTTATCTGTCCTGGACTTCGACCGGATGTCTTTCTGCCCTACATTACACTATTTTCCTTACTTTTAATAGTTTCTTTCAATTTTTCATAATTTTCTTTAATCATAAATTAAAAATAAGGCATTGTTCAATATTGTTAAACAAAAGAAGTCGGCAAGTAAGTGCGAATTACGTCTCAACAAAGACCCCACACAACGTTAATTGATTTGTAAAATTATATTGTTGTTTTTAATAGTATTACACACACTGAATTATAAATAAGTGGATGCTATAAAACGTAAAATTGGTATAATATAATGAAGGATTTTTGAAACATCGCATTATTTAATTACTGCTGCAAGCAATTACTCTGTTTACCATGAGGTTAGCGGTGTAATAAATATTCATTGTGGCAGCTGTTTACTGGCCTAATACATATTGCGGAATAAATTAAATACGACGAAATTTGAGAACAATTAATTTACACAATTGAATAATGAATTACTTTCTCTTTAGCTACTGCAACTTTTTGATTTACATAATGTAATACCGGTGTAAACCTGGAGCTTAACTTAAAAAAATAGAAAAATAGAATGACATTCGTTTGTACCTTAAGGGTTAACAAGTTACAAAGGGGTGTATTTTTCGCCAACAATCAAATTTAGTATTTTTTAAATTTAAAATACCAATAAAAAGAACTTCGTTTCTACTTGTTTTTACCACTTTTATTTTCGTTTGTACCTCAAAGGGTTCGCTTTTTTTGGAAATCGCACATTTTTCAAAGCGTTTGAACCCTTCGAGGTGTAAACGAAAATAAAAGTGAAAGTCATTCAAATATCTTGAAAAATAATAAAATAAAAACTTTCAAAAATTTGCGATTTCCAAAACCTTTTTGTTCTAGCAATCCATTTGAGGTACAAACGATGCATTTTCGAATGGAATTTGTTTCATTCAAATATGTTGAAAAATATTAAAATAAAAACTTTGAAAAATGTGATTTCTAAAACCATTTTTTTCTAACAATCCCTTTGAGGTACAAACGAAAATAAAAGTGGTACAAACGATGCTCTTGCGAATGCAATTTGTTTCATTCAAATATCTTGAAAAATATTAAAATAAAAACTTTGAAAAATGTGCAATTTCCAAAACCTTTTTTTTCTAGCAATCTCTTTGAGGTACAAACGAAAATGAAAGTGGTACGATGCTCTTTCGAATACAATTTGTTTCATTCGAATATTTAAAAAAATAAAATAATAAAAACTTTGTAAAATGTGCCATTTCCAAAAACATTTTTTTCTATCAAATCATTTGAGGTACAAACGATAATAAATGTGGTATAAGCAGGTATAAACGAAGCTCTTTCTATTTGTATTTTTACTATTTTATATTAAAGTTGAGCGCTGGTGAAAAATCATCACTTTTTAACCATTTAGGTATAAAGAAAAAAAATGTGGTTTTATAAGGTACAATCGAATGACGTCATCAGCTTTTATTTTTTCTTAAAGTTGGGCGTCAGGTTCATACCGGTTAATATAGGTACCTTAAAAACACACATAATTTAAACATCTATTTCTAGTGTAAACATCCCATTAGACATTGAACTATACGATGAATATTTGATGTTGTCTAACAAATTTATTTATTTATTAACTTATCAACTTTTACACAAAAATGATAGAAAAATTCAACGTTAGAAAATAATAAAAACAAAACAATAACAAAAAATGATTGTATAATGCAACAATTTTTGATTCGACACGTATTTCGAGATTTATTCCTCGTCAGCACAGCTTTGCGTTAGAAACTTTTAAAGTTGTTAAATTAAATTAATTAAAATTTTCAAATGTCTTTGTATTTAATTTATTTTAAAGTGTTCGCACCAAATACGCGAATTTGCTTCGTATATATTTTCAATTTATTTCTTCTTAGTATTTGTTAGCGTACGTTATATTTCTTATATTTTCACTTTAATAAAATACTTACTTTGTTTAAGTTTCAAATATTTTTTATTGTACTACAACAATTGTTTCACCACACAGGTGATGCATGATGATCATTCAGTGGCGTCATCAGGTAGATGAATTATAATCATTCATCTGCTTTATGAAGCCACTGCGTGGTGCAACAATTGTTGCAGTACAATAAACAATTTTTAAAACTTGAACAAACTAAGTATTTTAATGTGATGCGATGGAGTTTCAGCAACTAACAGACTCAGACATATTATATTCTTACTTTTTGTTATTTGGAATTGTATTTTTTGTAAGAATTTCTATTGTGTTTCGGACTAAACTAAGATTTTATGATCAACAAGCAACTACGAACCGTCCACAAACAAGCAATTAGCCCTTTGTTAAAATTTGTGCGCGGACAAAGCTGCCGGCACGGACGATCATATAAAGTCTCAGATTTGGCCCAAAAATTTCTAACTGAAATTTCCTCGCGTGAAAAATTCCTTTTTCCTTTTTTTACTAAATTCTCTTTCTAAAACCTCGCACACCAACCAGCCACCCTTTTCTTCATTTAATTTTTATTTTTCCTCTGCCAGTGCTTCCACGTCCTTAACAAGAGTACGTCCGAAATTCATATAATCGTAATATCATGTCATGTCAACTGTCAATTCTCACCTTAGAATTTTTCTCAATTGCATTATTCATTTTGCTATTATTTAAACCTTTATAATTTTTTATTCATTTCTTGTTAAACTTAGTCGCAAATCGTATGTATGTTTATTATTAAATAAATACTCTTTTTCCATCAAATTTTGGAAATTTGATTAAAAAAATATGTTATTGGATTTTATAAAACGGCAGTGTTTAATATCCAGACCATCTTTCTTCTATGAGTTTTTTGTTGTTAAATATAATAAGCGAACTATGTTTATTTCAGACACTTCTCGGGTGAGGTTTTTTATCTCCGACAAACTCTTCAAATGCTCATTTATATAAAAAATGACGTTATTCCCCTACCCCAACGAATTGACAATCTATCCCAAAAATTTGCGACAAAACCCCTCACCATAAAACTTTTAAATATTTTCTGCATTATGAAAAATTCTAACATCACTCTAAATTGCAAACATTCTCAATCCACTATTCATGAATTTATATCATCACACACTAACTGAAATACGAGACAAAGAACAAGGAGACCGTCGGCCGAAAGACAAATAATTTATAGCCATCTTGTAAATAAATATGTAAAATTTCCTAAACTTAATATAACTGTAAATATCTCAATAAATAATAATAATTGGAAAGATAACACAAGCATTATCGATTGCCTTATTCCAGGTGCCATCATCAACAATTTGAGTATCAATAAAGATGATTATGTATGTAAGTATAATTTTCTTTAAAATATAAAAAAATAAAACAATAAAATATAAAAATGAGTTAAATGACTTTTTTATTTTTCTCTTTCAGTAATTATACGTTAGAGATAACAACAAAGTTGCATATTCACGCGTTGCGGATTAAAAAAGTAAAAGAAGTCATTAATTAAAACCGACCCAGAATCCATCGAGCAAATCCGATTGTTTGGTAAGAGTAAACTAATTTCAATAATTGCTATTGCATCCAGTCATTTTGCATTAGGTTTGATTCAGCGAACCATCCAAGATTTATGCTGCATGCTCTTATTAATCTTTTTTATTTATAATTATTTTTATTCCTCATTAATGAACTACACCGAATCCACAATAATTATACCGTATTAATTAAAATCATTAAATTAGGTACGTAATGAGGAACAACGCTTGTTTTTCTATGACACACAAATACTTTTAAGATAAGATTTGATTCAGAAACGTGATATTTGCTTTATTAAGAATGATGTGCTCTATTGTCAACTCTTTCACCGCTTTCATTATTGAAATATGAATGATTATATGGTCATATATGCCTTCGAGATGCTACGTCAACGTTCTCACACAAAGACTAATTATTCGACATTTTCTTAATCACTAATTCGAAATTACATGAATTCTATCAAACTAATGCGATATTTATCTGCAATATCATTAATCTATTTATCTCTTATATGTTATATCATGCTAATCAATGGATTTGTTTAAATAACCATTATATGCTTTATTTCAAGAAACAAAATATACATTCTAAAATAATGTAACTTAAGATTGATACAATTATAAATAATACAGCTATTAGGTATAAAGCAGTTCTTAAAATATTGAGCGGCTACCAATCTTAAAGTAAGATTCAGTTTATGCATAAGATACTCAACTGATCTTCCATCTATACATTACACCATTATGAATTTTATATTAATGTACGCAGTATATAAGAGGGGTAATATATATATAATAATCTTTATTGTCCAATAATTGGTATATATATAATATTAGAAAAAAATACAAATCAATTAATTAATAACTAAAAAACTTATATTGTAAGTAATTTTTGCTGTTGGAAAAAAGTATTTATCGAATTTTATTGATCATTGTCCGATATTTTCCTTCTTTAATTTTATTGTAATTGAAAAAAAGTTATTTATTTAATTAAGAATTTTATTTATTTAAACCTTTATTATAAAATGCTCTTAAAATTTAGTATCAAATATTAATTTGTATAATTTGTTTGAGTTATGTAAAATATTTGAATTGCATAATAAAAATATGTGCTAAAGAAAACTTTTATTTATTTTTAAATAGCCATGTGTATTCATAATATTGATTTATCATCTCCTTGTTAATGCTACTGCATTAATATAGATGTTTAAAGACCCATTCATTGTTACCATAATTAAAAAACAGGTATTGATGAAAATATGTAGCATTTTTTGCATTAAAAAAAATTAATTAGTGTTTTTTTTACATATACATTTTTATCGAGACTATACACATAATACAAAACTATATAATATAAATAATTACAATACATGTAGGTATTTCTCTGGGCAATCGACGAGAGTTAAGTCTTTCTGACCCGTCATGATACCAACGAAAAAATATATGCTAGCTCAACTGTCCTAATGATTTGTACAAATGAATTGTTGATTGGTGGACTATGTTTGTATTTAGTAGAGAGGCATTGCACAAGGAACACATTAGTCTGATGATGTTCGAAAAACCGAAATGGCCATTACTAGTTATCCATACGCTAGATGAATGGTGGCTGAACATTTCATTCAAAAGATATATTAGGTTTATGGGGAATTCGGAAATTTGTGAAAAAAAGGGTGGGTTATCAGGGTCATTTGCATTTTTTTGGTAAAGGCCTATATCCGCTGGGATATGGGTGGGATTTAGATAAATAAGGTATTTGTTAGGAGGATTACGGATTGGCTTGTTTGGATACTTGAGTTTGGTTAGTATTTTAATGGAGGATCTTTTTTGCGACTTTAAGGTGATAAATAGTGGAAGGAATAAGTTGTGTTTATATAACAAGTTATACAAACAAAGTTAAATAAAAGCAGTGTTGGAAGAGTACAGCAAAATGAAGATATCATTTTATCTTGGAATTCTTTTAATCGCAAAATGAGAATTACTTATGATCAACTTTACAAACAACTTACAAACAAATTTAAAAAAGTGTTTTATTTAATAAACTAAAAATGTATAACCAACTGAAAGCCTTAATAATCAACAAATTTATTCACTTGGTTATTTAAAATGAATTAAATTAAAAATAATTTGAAAATAATTAATTATTAATCACTTATTTTCCCTTTCGCTCCTGTAATTTTTTGACTTGCGTTACATAAGTACTTTATAAAATGAATGTACATTAAAACAGCTACTTCTCAGGTCTATACACCACGAGACATTTAATTACATTAGTGGTATAAACTGTTGTATATAAGTTTAACGTAAGTCAAAATTAGAAAAGAATGTCGATCAAATTAAAATCATAAAAATGTGAAAAGTTGCGTTTAAAGTAAAATATATTTAAATAATGCCAAAAATTAATTTTGGTATTATTATTTTTTTAACAGTAAACACCACAAGCATTTTCTTGTACATAGGTCAAAAATGCGGAAAACAATAAAAGTAGATTTTCCGGTACAGACATATAATTACTCAAAACTTTTTACTGAAAACTTTAAGTCGGTAGTGGACAAATAAAACTATATATAAATGCTTTTCCTATTTAATTATTTTAAATAACTACGACTAGTAATGCGAGAAAACGATTATTTATAGAATCGATATATATTAAACATATCTATTACTAGGATAATGAAAACTCTTAGTAACTTTTTTATACCACATTTATTATTGTCTTGATACAATATTTATACAATATTGTATAATACTACAAATTAATAGATTTTGTAATCAAATAAAACAGCAATCGGCTAACAGCCAGAAGTCTAAAAAAAACTAGTAAGAGCTTAATTTGAATACACCTTAATCAGTTACAAAAGTAATGATTATTGAAATTATATTTAAGTGTTAAAGCACAAATGTCATAGAAACGAACACAGTAGCATTTGATTATAGAAAATAATCGATTTGGTCATGACTAATTATGACCTTTTTGTCTGGGTAATTATTAAAGTGCATTGAACTATAGTCTAATAAAACTCAAATAACAACATGTTTTTAAGACTAGACTTATCGAAAATATGTTTATTTATACTAATCCAACCGTTTAAAATTTAATAATTAAGATAATAACTATTATTTGTGTTCATGGGGAATCCCATATGCATCACGACGCGTTACACCCGGATATTCAACTCGATTTATTTTGTCTTTTTGTTGAAAACTAGTTATTAAATTGCATAAATACCGATGATCCAATTGTGGTGTGACTTTTATAAACGGGGAAAATAATCATGAGTCATATACAGAGTTTTTATTATAATCTTATTTAATTCACCGTAATAAAATCGTTGACGATGCCCCATGAAATTAGAGAAAATATGGCACTTGCCTTCCATTTATTGAGATTAACTCACTATGTTTTAAACTATATATAAAATCATTACTAATAATAAAAAATATACAACATAAATAATGAAAGTTACAAAATCAAATGTGTAAGATTTATAATTTATATCTGTAAATTGGCTGTCGACCTGTGGTACTTCCGCCTGTTTTTTTTTTTCGCGTTAGGTTCGAGTCATTGTTTTAAACTATATTTCTCTAAATGACTTTGTTTATATATTTCTCTAAATTACTTTGTTTATTGTTCAACCGATTCCTTTGGTTTAAACTAATGGATCGACTTCGCGTTTTCAGTACTTTATTCCTCAAACTCGAGGCTATAAAACTAGAATAAATCAAATTTTATAATCGTATTTTATTCTGTGTGTTTATCGCAATATTTCTCGAAATGACTTTTGTTATTATTCAATCGATTCCTTCGATTTGAACTTACAACCCGTGTTTTATTCTAGTTCAAGCGGTGGCCTAGAATAAAACAATTGTCACATTTCTTGAGCTCAACACGTGTTAAAAAGATGTAACTTTTACAAAAATCTTAAACACTATTATTGTTCTAGTCATAACCTTACTAATAATGATTATCATTAATTTCTAAAGCGATTTTTTTGTCGGATGATACAGATGGCACTGCCACAAAAGGTCAATGAAAACATTCCAAAAGTAATCAAGTCTATCAATATGAATAGAAATGTGGAAAAAATTTATTAATTATTTTCAAATCATTTTTATTTAAGTCCATCAATTACAGCTTTCGATAAAACATTCATTAAATAATTATTATAAAATGGAATGCTTTCTTATAATATATCGTGTTGTTTAAAGTTGGGATGAATACATAGAATTTTAGAATTGCAACAAGATAATTGGATGCAAAAAAATAGATTTTAATACGATAAAATGAGAAAAAATTAAAAATGGGTTTGAACGATTATTTGCAAAAGTATGAAAAGTTTGAGGCTTTTATATATCGCAACCAATTTTAAGTCAAAAATATTTTATAATAATTTGATGTATGTGGAAATGTGCCCTCAGTCTTCTTCCTTTTTTATAGTTAGGTATTTTAGCCATTTATCTTTTTGTCATTGATTTTTTCTCTTAGCCCTTTCGTCCACCACTCTATCCTCTTTGTCTCCCTATTCGTGATTTTTGTTATTCCCCAGCTCTCTTTAGCTGCTTCTAGTGTATTGTTTTTAATTGCTTTTTTAACCACAAACCCAATTTTATATATAATATTTTAAATTTTAATATACTTGATGTAAGACTGACTTCTTTGAAACAAATGTTAACCATTTTATGAAAATATACAGCAATTATTAAATTAGGACTATATCTGGAAATGCAATGTCCTTCTGTTTCAAATTCACAATCATGACATAAATTTATCAAATTTTTATTACAGATTCATTTATAATATTGTTTTAAGATAGGTTAGAGTGAAAAGGCAACATAATAAGTTACCCTCTTTAATTTACAATGGGTAAATAGTATTTGAATATAATACAATATTAAATTGTTTATATATGTTGTTAATTAAAATTATGAATAATAAAATCTCAAACATTAATAAACGATTACATTTTATTATGAAAATTAAACGCTAAATATTAATTTAATGAAAGCGATAATTTATTATCATTACCAATTAATAACATTAATTTAAATCCACTAAATATTGAATATGTTAAGTAAACCAAAAATAATGAAAACCATTTGATTTTATGCAACTTCTATTGAAATGATTTTGACAATCGGTTTATGTGTTTCTTTATAAAAACAGAATCACTCAATTAAAGTTATTTTGTATTATTCATTTTTCAATTGTGATTTTTTAATATTTAATAAAAATATAGATATATTTACTTTAAAAAATGCACCTCGTAAGTAAATATATCTCAAATATATTTCCTAATAGACATCCTAATAATCCTTCTCAAAGCCCTTCCAATATTATCCTTTACGTAACATGCAAACATACCCGCTATTAAACTCTGACTTTCCTCTATCATCTTATCAAATTTAGAAAATGACATTAACAATCACGACGACCAAATTAAATGACAAGAACTGGACATAGACCAAGATATATATTTATAACAGAAATAAAATCTGAAACATTAATAAACGATTACATTTTATTATGAAAATTAAACGCTAAATATTAATTTAATCGAAGTAATAATTTATTATCATTACCAATTAATGACATTAATTTAAATCCACTAAATACACACATATTTAATAGTCGATAATAAAAACATTATTGCGTAATTTCGAATCGGACGATATTTATTTCGCGGAACCAAATGGCGAAAAAAAGGATCGACCGCTGTAGATTGGACTTTCAAATGTTCTGGCAATTTCACTTTTAACAACCCGTGCCAACTGCACGAGAAAGTGTTAACAAATAAATACGATTTTGATTACAACGCAACGTATTCGTGCGTTCGGAGTAAACATTGGAATTTTATTGGCTTTTAATGGCTTCTTGATGTTGGTTCTAATGGGGAGTTTTATTTAAAGTGGATGTTTGGATAAAAAGTATCATGTAATTTGTAATGATCTTAAAGACGTATGTAACGAGTATAACGTATTAATTATGCTTGACAGAAAATTAGCAAAAGGTGTTAGGTAACGCTATTCGTTAATTGATTGTGAGTGGAAAATTTAAGTAGAAATATTGTGTGGTTCTTCACTAAGCGTTGCGATAATATTGAATTGTTAAGTAAACCAAAAATAAATATTTGATTTTATGTAACTTCTATTGAAATGATTTTCACAATCAGTTTATGTGTTTCATTATAAATACAGAATCACCCAATTAAAGTTATTTTATATTATTCATTTTTAAATTGTGAGTTTTTTAATATTTATTAAAAATAGAGATATATTTACTTTAAAAATGCACTTTATAACTAAATATATCTCAAATATATCAGACATCCTAATAATCCTTCTCATAGCCCTTCCAATATTATCCTCTGCGTAACATGCAAACATTCCCGCTATTAAACTCTGATTTTCTTTAAAATCATATCCTTAAAATTCGCCACTAATCCCACATAACTCCTATTATCAAGCACCTCTCAATTCCTAGTTATCCTAACATTGTTTCTAAATATACCCAATCTTCAATTCATTATTATTTATTATTAAAAATTCATCTTATTAAATTTTGAGAACTTATAAAATGACATTAATAATCACGACGACCAAATTAAACGACAAAAACTGAACATAGACCGAGATATATATTTATAACAGGTAGGCCGATCTTCCGCCTCGTAATCGTGACAAAGTAAGCATTATTGACTCCCGTGACGTCATCACATCTCTCTTTCCCACTCACATATTTGACATACTACATATTTTGAATTTTGAGGTTGCACGTTGTTGTCATTGTGTAAGATTATTGCAATTACCATGATTTCATTCATTTTGTTCCTTAATTTTTTACTGTCTTTGATTTTTTACTTCAATTCGTTTTTGCTTCGTTTTGTGTTAGTTTATGTCTTTTATAAACATATCTATATTCATCAGAATAATTTACTTGTAGAGTAAAAAATATAAGTAAATAAGATTATATAATGTTTACAATTCCATATTATATACTGTTTTGTTCTAAGTGCAGGAAAGTGTAGGAAGTTTCATGCATTTTACGTATAATTCCTGTAATTAAACTTCAAACACTGAAAAAATAAATTTACTTTTGAATTTTGAAATAGTAGATCTGGCTATGTAATGATATGAACTCCTGTGACGTCACAAAAATAATGAAGTGGTTATTGCTAGATGGGCCTACCTTATAAATAAATATAAATTTACCAATCTTGGACATCGATAGGTAGAAGGACCGACAATCGATAGTCATTTTCTAAGGCTTAACAATACATCTTGTGAAATTTGGACAATTTAGAAAATTACTTTAGCAATTATGGATTAGCAATAGGAACGGTTGGTCGACGTTCCTATAGGCTTTCTTAATTCATGTAATCAATTTATTAAGAATAACCGAGCTTTCGGAGACTGTTTTTCTCCTTCTTCATGGTTTAACAATATTTGAAACTATTGCCAAACCAGCAAGAACAGTTCACCATAGACTAGTTTTCTGGGGCATAACACCGGGAACATGGGCACATAACTTAACATTTGTCCTTATTTAGCTGTTCTTGTTTTTCTCCGATCGAAATGCCGGCAATATGATGTTAATATCATATCACTACATTGTGTATGCGCTAATAAACAATCGTAGTACAATTAAGGGGGGAGGACCTTGTGTAAGATTAAAAAAATATATTCTTCTATAAATCATATTCTTCTTGAAAACCACGCCCATGAAATGATAAAGCCACTCTGATTATTTTCTGAGTTACAGCCATTTTGGTGAACTCGTGTGGTGGGTTAAAGTGCGCGATAAGAAATCATGGTCTGCTGTCCTTTGGCATTTTTGTATGTACTATAGTGACATACTGGGGATAAAATATGTATCTAGTATTTTGTCGGTGTTAACTTCGTGGTACAGTTTTTGATTTTGGATAAGGAAGAATAGTAAACTTTTTTTTATACCATTTACACTTTATTTATTTAGTCATTATCAAACTAAGTACTTACAACAAGATTAGATTTGTTTATATATACAGGTACAAATCTTTATCAGTATCAATCAGTCAACTTATGAAACATAACCTCCATTGAATTGTTTACTAGCATTTGACAGTATATCACACAGTTCGGAATTTTTGTATGTGCAACGAAAATATGCATTGAATCGAAAAATGAACAAGAATGATTCGAACTATCGATCCAACCATCTTCGTAAGAAAAAGTTTCAGAAAAATCAATATTCGAGCAATGAAAATAGGGAATTGAAAAGTAGCAAGGCCGATGGCATCATGATTACTATGACACATTATGATCGAATTATCGAGTTCGTGAGTGTTTTAACGCGATTTCGGAAATGGTTATTTGCAAAACGTTTGGCAAAACTGTACAATGAGGTCTATGCTTCAAAATTATGATGAAATGTGTGTGCGGCTTCTCTCTCGTTCAGTCTGATCCGTTGATTCGAAATGAATACGATATAAATATAAGAATCGTTCTTGTAATGAGAATGTTGGGACAAGGGCGACAATGAATCAATATCTTCAGCAGCTTGATTTGATTTGATTTGAGTCCGGGTTGGTCCTCATCTATTTATGACACTGAAGTGATGTTCCTTTTTTTAAACGGTGGAAGTCATCTGGTATGACGTGCAGAAACAAGCAGTTATAAAGAAAAGGCAAATACTAGAGAAAGGAGACAACCTGAAAATATAATATAAGTATTTGGAGACGGTTCGTGGAAGAATCTTTTTTTTGTCCTTGTTTAGTGTTGCAACATTAATCGGCAACTTAACAGGCAAAATTATTGGTTTTGTGGTAAAAGGCTCTTATTGCCAGAAGTGTACTTTTTTGGAAATGTAAGAAAAATGCCCAAGAGTTTCAAGATTTTCTCAGACTGTCAAACCAACCACACTGACCCAGCTGGCGCAATAGAAAGTAAAGGCGATAATTTTTGCGGCTTTTTTTTTTGATTGATGGCGTTTAGTTCATCTAACTTTCAATCATAACTATTAAATAAAACAACAAAAACTGGACACAGGCAGGTGAAAAGACTGACTATCGATAGCCATTTTCTGAGGCTTAACAATTCACCTTTGATTTAGAGAACATGATTATATAAAACGAGAATAGCTGGACGGAAATAGGTACAAAGACCGACAATCGACAGTCATTTTCTGAAACCTAACAAGACTATAACGTTAGCATTCATTATGATTAGATAAAACGAGAATAACTGGACGGAAATAGGTAGAAAGATCGACAATCGACAGTCACTTTCTGAGACCTAACAAGACTATAACATTAGCATTCATTATGATTAGATAAAACGAGAATAACTGGACGAAAATAGATAGAAAGACCGACAATCGATAGTCATTTTCTGAAACCTAACAAGACTATAACGTTAGCATTCATTATTATTAGATAAAACGAGAATAACTGGACGGAAATAGGTAGAAAGACCGACAATCGACAGTCATTTTCTGAGACCTAACAAGACAATGACATCAGGAATCATTACGATTAGATAAAACGAGAATAACTGGACAGAAATAAGTAGAAAGACCGAAAATCGACAGCCATTTTCTAAGACGTAACAATTTATAACTTATTGTTCAGATATAATTTTTAATTGAACTCTCAAAATTAACATTTTTTACATATTTACTCATTTATTGACAATGGGTGCAGGTGAAGTTTCAATCCCATAGTGAAATGAATGTGAATTTTCAATAAATCAATTTATTGACTTATAGATTTATATTTGAAAATGAGAAAGATCAAAGGAAATAAATTTTGTAGTGTAGAGGATTTATTTGTTGAAGCTCCATACTTGTTTGGATAAAATAAAACACAAATGTGTATAGTTTCAAAAAATAGTTTTTGAAATAAATTTTATATAAAGTGAAATATAATTTAAAACGCCGCAACTTCTGCTAGCAATATTTTTTATCATAAATATTTACAGGTATTCAATAATAATAATTTCACATATGAATGCATTTTCCTTTTGTGGCAAAACTCCCTATTTGTTTTGTTTTGTATAGAAAAAGGAATTTATTTTTCCACGCATAAAATTGTATATCCTTATAAATCCGGGGAGAAACGCATTCAACAATAAGTTTATTTTAATGGAAAGCCAGTATAGTATTCCATATTATATTGTACAGGTATTAAGACAACATAATTTATTACTTTAAATAAAATATAATTGGTGTACTATGAACAATTTTGTGTATAAAAATAAATTGATTAAACTCACCTCATAAAACAACCACGTACTAAATATGACTTGAAAGAAATTATATACAATTAACGTATTTTTTAATTGAAATGGTTTCCTATTTTCCATCAGTTTTGGCCCCAGCACCTGAAAAAAAAAAATACATTATTTAATTATAGGTTAAAATACAATAAAATAAGATTTCATTTAATTATTTAGTAATCGTATAACAAGTTTTATTATAAAATATGAAATGTATATGATGTGTTTTTAGCACTATTTACTAATTTTATATACATATAGAAAATCTTTATTTCTGAGAAATGCGTTAAATTACATTACAATATTTACATTACAATCATAAACCTCTAGTTAAGCCTCAGAAAATGGCTATCGACCATCGGTTTTTCTGCCCACTAATTTTATTAACACTTGATTTGTACTAAAATTAATGAATAGTTAAAAATATTTCATTAATTGAATTAGACAGAACATACATTTACAACTAAATACAATAAATTAATACTAAAATTGACACAAGGTCTGATCTATAGCCAGTTAGGTACTGGTATGTACTGTATGATATTGTATAATAGTTTTGTATTGTATGTATATTGTAAGCATTAGTCCTGAATAAAAAATTATATATATATTTCATTAAAGGGCAGAAAGAACTGTGGCCGATAGCCCTTGTGAAAAGCAAACATTTTTATTTGTTTTGTTAAAGAATGTTTAAAGTTTATTTATTTTATTCCTTTTTTTCAATAACGATATTATAGTAATATTTCATTAATTATAATGGATTACGACCAACAACATTCATATTATTTTCAATAATATGTTTTTAAAATAGTCTTAGGTAATCAATTTGCGTTATTCCGGGAGATTGAAAACATTGTGCGGTTATTTAACGACTATATTCCAAAGAGCAAAAAAAAAGACAAATCAAATGGACATTCGTCTGATTCTCAATTATTAAAGAGTTGGAGGCTATTTTTGATAAAAAGAAAACATTAAAGTTGCGGTTTAGTAGAAAGAGATAGCTATATAGTAAAATGAAAATAATCGTTTGAAAAAGGGCCATTCTTTTGGATTTAATAATATTAAATATGTATTTACATTTTTCTATGTACCAAGTATAAGGTATCAGTTTAAATAATAAAAATGTTAATTAATGGTTTTAATATTTAGACATTGGTAGTTCATATTGTATGAAATAAATTTAAAATTTTAAATTCTTTTGAAAATGGGCTAATAACCCGAAACTAGTCGAGAATTTAAAGTTATTCAATTTAATCTGTGTTTTATTGGTTGATTTTTAATAATTTATTCATATTTATTTCATAAAAAATATTAATTTTCGTGTATTAGGGCCGTTTTACACACACAAGAATTCTCGCAGAAAGTTGTGCGAGAATTATATATAAAAGTTTTGCTATAATTATATATATAAAAATATTTTTCCTGTTTTACACAGCAAATAATTATTGTGGAAATAAGCAGAGCAGATTGTTTTTACAGTCGTCCAATACAAGCAGACGCGCCATTATGTAGTATGCTATTGTTTAACATTATTGGGAGACTGTTTTATATAATTCTTTTCTAGATTATTTTGAACATGTTCAATATATTTCTCGCGAGAATTGTCGCAAGAAATATATTATAAAAATCGCTGTAATGCACATGCGCAAACTTATAATATTTTTCTATATATAATTATATTATGAATTTATGCGAGAATTCTTGTGTGTGTAAAACGGCCCTTACGTCAATTTATTAGCTCAAGTTATAAAAGAAAATTGTAAGATTTAATGAAATTAATAGGTCATGTCTGCTAAGTTATTTGAATGCAGAAATTAGTGAAATCCTTTAAATTTTCATTGTACTAGTTTTTATTCGCAAAAATATAATTTATTTTAAATATATCCTTTATTCTATTAATATAAAATTTACAACATTGTCATTAAACACTTATCAAAATAATAAAATTGAAACAAAAACTACACATGGGTTTCTAAACACACAAATGTTACACAACCAGGTTTTTTTTATGATTACCTGTGCATAATTATATGGCCATTACGGAACGCCCGAACTGTTCAAGGCCACCTTTCCGAGTCAAGGACAGAGCCGCACGAAAAACTAATTCCAAATTAAAAACACCAACTTGTAATCAAACAATTTATTCAGCGATCTCTCAATTTGTGGTTGAATAATTAGATCACATTTGAATTAGTTCCTAACGTAAAAGCGTAATTCAGTGATTATTTGATTTAAATAAAAAGAAAGTTAGTCATTCATGAAATCGTTATGATTGAAATGTATATTTCTGTACAATTATAGTTAGAGTTTGGTAGAAGGAGCTAACTATAAGCTTTTTAATTATTGACAGTCATTAATTCGTGTTATATTGATGTCCTACTTAATGGACAATATTGTATTATAGAAACTCATTGGGGCTCTTCGGTAAAAGAAATGTTAAAGCTAACATTTATTTTTCATCACCTCAATCTAAGCGAGTTTTATATTTGATTTGTATACTTGTAAGTTTAGTTGATAACGTAGGCGGGAAACAGTAGATCGCATTTATATGTTAAGATGAATAGATATCATGTCTAAATTTCAAAGCCACTATTCTGGTAAATATTTGATATATTGAAAACATGTTGTTGCTACGTATTTCGAATGATTATAAGGAGGATGAACAAGGTTTACATTTTTTATTTATTCAATATTAAATAAATAAGTGACAATAAGTAATAATATAAATGTAAACATAAAAGGCACATTTTATTTTGGTGTTGAATATACGTTTTCCATTACATTATTTTCTAAGATGCATAGATTAAATGGGCTAGAATTTCTGGAAAGTAATGACCCCTACTAAGCTGCCATCTCGCGGAGAAATGGTCGAATATTCAATGCTCGCACATAAGGCGAAGTTTTCTTCTCATATATCGCCTTGGAGATGTGCCTGAATTTAATCTCATCTACATGGGCTTGGGCACCGTAGGTTATAGCGCATCTTGGCGCCAAACACCCACACTAATATTGTAAATATTTTGTAAAATATTTTTTAGAATTAAGTGAGTTCTTATTCTACTGCGAAAGAGAATATATGTATATTTTTAATATTCCACGTATCTGATAATATAAAGGTAAACCCAAAAATAAACAGAACCAAGAGGAAACCATACATACACCCAACAGAATTTATCCCAATAGAAATATAAGCCTCTCTTCCATATCACAAGATTCGATGCATAAATTCAGAGAACAGCTAGAAATATTGGGTTGGCAACTAAGTACCTTCGGTTTTGTAGTATAAAATAAAACACTTTTTTTAACAAATAATAGTTTTTAATCAATTACATATTTTCCATTTTGCTCAATGACATTTTGCCATCTTTTTTTCAGATACATGATTCCTCGCTCATAGCATTTCTGTTACTTATCAGCAAAAAACTGAACCAGGTGCGACTGAAGGTCATCGTCATTTGTGAAAGTTTTACCATTCAAAGAATTCTGCAAACTTCGAAATAAATGGTAATCAGATGGTACCACATCAGGGCTGTATGGGTGATGTGGCCTCACTTCCCAGCCAAGCTTAAATAGTTTCCCAGGAGTTGCCAACGATGTGTGAGGCCTTGCATTATCATGGCTGAACAGTACACCTTTCCAATTAAACAATTCTGGCCATTTTTCTTTGTTTGCTTCATTTAGTTTCATTAATTGCTGACAGTAAACATAAGAATTGATCGTTTGGTTCGTTGGAAGCAGCTCAAAAAACACAAGACCTTTGTAATTCCGCATGATCTTTTTTGGATGCAAAGCTTTCGATGTGGTTTGTGCTGGTTCATCGTGCTTCCTACATGATCATTTTCGAACTATGTTATTGTATAGGAGCCATTTTTCATCACCAGTGATGATTTTATGAAAGGGTCGGTTTCATTTCGTTTAAGGTACAAATCGCATATCGATGAAGAATCATTCGCCCGAAATGTCATCAATAACACCAGGAATTTACAATGTTGGATTCATGAAAATCCACAATAAACTCGGGAATACCATTTTCAAGATCGATTTTCGGTTACTGTTTGGTATGGCATTATTGATGACCGCCTCATTGATCCTTTTATAATTGAAGAACGTCTCACGGCCATTCATTGCATATGATCTTCCAATATTATTGAATGAAGTTTATCTTAATGTAAGACAACGAATTGAGCACGATGGCGCACCTCTAGACTATTACTGACAAGTAACAGAATTTCTTAATAAAAATTATGCAAACCGGTGGATTGGAAGAGGTTCAATAGTTCTAACAAAAACTCCATACTTCCATCTCTTAGATTACTTTTTATAGGGAAGACTAAAAAGTTTAGTTTATGCAGAAATTATTGAAAACATAGGACAACTAATAGCTAGAATTATGGATTCTGCAGAAACTATTCGTGCTGACCCTGAGACTGTTAGCAGAGCTACCACTTCAATTCTAAGAAGAGCTAGACTATGTATACAGCAACTGGGTGGATATTTTAAGCAACTAATTCAATAAATATGTTTCTTTTCAAATGGTCTTTAAATTAATAGGGAATTCCTACTACTTATTTAAAATTTCAAATACTTGTAGCTTGGTTACGATAGTGTTTTTGGTGTATGTTCATTAGATATTTTTTTACTTGAAATCACCCCAGAAACACACTCCGAATCTATAGCAAACATATCCTTGCATACCCTGTATATTTCAATATTAATTCTATTGTTATAGTTATTGTCAAGTAATTTTTATAAAAATAGAAGTTCCGAATAAACATCATAATTTCTAGAGAATATACTTTTTATTGAATAATTCTATTATAGTCATAATTTTTGTTCAAATTTTCCATTTTAGATATGTATTGCTTTTGCAATTTTTTTATTATTATTTTTTTTTTCATTAATTTAATTTATTAAATACAATTAAACAAAGATGATTCACATATATGCAATTATTTAAATTACAATGAAATTAAACGTGTCTATATTAAATAATTTCGACTCAAACCGTTGCAATTCGCAGTAGTGCTGCTGTGCAACAACAAATATCTATTGTGTAATCCAATGTCCGGCGGGGTAAATGCTCGGGAAGTAGTTGTTTCAATAGATGTTTGTAAAACTTATAATGTAAGTTAAGTAATTTTTTGCAGTTGGAAAAAGGAATTGATCGAATTATAATGATCATTGCCAGAATTTTTCCTTGTTTAATTTCATTGTATTTTTTTTTCAATATGTTCTCATTCTGTGGTGAAATATTTTATTTTGGATTTCATTTATTTATATATTATTAACTGTGCACAGCATTTTTGTTGTTGTTTATTTGTATTTTGGTTGGAAGTCGCGATGGACTTACTTGGTTATAATTGTCTATTTGTGGTTTTGAAATTGTTAGTTTATTTAAATATTTATTGTATTATCATTATAATAATTTGCCCTCGGATTTTGTAGTCGTTACAATATAATTATAAAAATATATTTAATAATATATTCATATTTATTATCATTACATATATAATCTTAATTCGCGTAAAAATCCAAGTAGGCTGGAAAATTCCATCTGTTTTTATAGACGTGCACGGGTTACATTTTATTTTGTATTTATAAGCACGTATTTCTAAAAGTTAGAAAAAACTGTAATTATGTAAATATTGTGATATAATATTTTCATCATTGCAATCAATTACAAATTATTAGCTCCAGTATATGGCTATTGAACATCGTTCTGCCGGACTTGTTACTGTAAATAATTCCATTTTTTAAGTTACGATTGAATCGCAAAAATATGAAATACAGCAAATAAATAAATTCAATTTAAAAAAATGTAAGATGTATTATTATTTCTGAGAGTTAAATTAAATTATATGAAAATATTTACATTATTACAATCATTTACAAATTGTTAAACTCCAGAAAATTGCTATCGACCGGGTAGAAAGGTCGATAGCCCATGAAAGACTATTAATACAATTGTAGATATTGTTATAATAATTTTTGTAAAATTTTGTTGTCATATTGTCTGAATAAAGATGTTTGTATATTGCTATCGATCGTCGTTTTTTTCTGACTTATTACCATATTTTATTTAATTATATTTTTTAAGATTCAATTGTAAAAAGATGAAATTCCATAAATAAACAAATTAAATTAAAAAAAGAGAAAGATATATTTAGGAATATGTGAATTAAAATAAAAATGTTTACTAAATATAAAACTATAATAAAAATGGATAAATAAATTTTAAAAAATAATAATTCCGTATAAAATAATTCAACTTACTTTGACTACGAAAACGTACGCCAGACATATTCCTAACGTTTGAAACGGTGTGGACATAAGAGGCCAATTCGCTGTCCGCGAATCTGCAAATTTCAAACACAATAAATGTTGTATCATCGACTATCACTGAATATAATTCAATTGAATTGTAATAGTGAAAAGAAAAACTTACCTTCATATTTATTTAAATATCTGTTAATATCATCTACGTATTTTAGAACTAAAGCCATTTTAATAAATCTGTAACAAAAGAAAAATAAACTAAATTAAAAACAAAGCCATCAAAAACATTCCTACGAGAAAAATTAAAATAATAATTAAATAAAATTAGAAATATACAAGACGCATTCTTTGAATTTATATATGCTTTTTTTATTATTTGTATAAATGTTAGTGTATATTTTTATTAAAATATAATTATGTTATTCACTATCTGGAGTGGTATAGGCCCAATAGTACATTAAATTAAAAATATATTTACCCTACACCCTCACGGGTATAAAGGATTTTTTCGATAATGTATATATATATATATATATATATATATAAATATACATAAATATTTGTTTTAAGTACTTATGTAACGTAAGCCAAAAATAGTGGCATTAAATAAAGAGGAAATAGTTGATTAATTATATTCAAATTATTTTTATTTAAGATAATTCTTCGATTTATTTGATTATGGTTTTCAGCTTTGTTCACTAATCATAGTAAAAACAGTGTGAAGAGACTATAGTTTAAACAATTTTAACTTGTTCGTGGTATATTTTCAAAATTAGTCAATGCAAATAAATTTTATAAGTGTAATAAAAAATAAAAGTATTTTCTTTATTCCTAATTTTAACTTGTTATTGTCAAAATAATATTTAACTTTAATATTTAATTTGTTTTTATTAAAATAAAGAAATCAAGTTTTATTATTTGAATTAATTAATTATAGCATTGCATAAATTAAAATTTTATTTGTATTTAATGAAGAAATATAAATCGTATATTAATCTTTATTAAATTTAACTATAAAAATATCTACTAACATTTATAATTTAATACAGGCATTTAAAATGTATACAAATACAAAGGTTTGGTAAACGAGCGCAATTTTCCAATCATGTTGTATAATGATGGTGGTGTAAGTGTAAAATACAAAACAAAATTAATCAAAATGTACAATCAAAAATAATAATAATAATTTATTTCGTCCGAAAGTCTACAAGTTTTACATGCAAATACGTTTACTTACAAGTTATCAATAATTATTACCGACTATTGAACAATTATTGTTTAATTTCGTTTCAAATTAATATATTTTATTAATTTGAAGATTAATTATTTAAATTAATTTAAATAGCACTTACAATTAAATAGTGTTTTTTTATTGTTTTTTGTTACCGACGATTTTACAGTAGGTAAGGAAGGAATGATTTATTTTCAATCATTTATTATTTAATTCACTATAAAAAAGTATATTGAAATATTATTTGAGATGTTAGAATTTTGATAATGTAAATGAATGATGCCAATAAAGGTCTTATTTTATTATTTAAGTTGTGTTTTCATTAGTCGATACTCCGTTTCCATTTTAAAATTAGTTTTTTCTGTAATAATGCAACAGAATTTTTAATTACAATAAAATTAAAAAAGGAAAAAATACCAGAAATGATCACATTTGATCATTCCCTTTTTTTTAATTCCAACTTTATTTTCTACCAAACTGTATCCCTGCCCAGGACAAGTTCGCGTTCCATTAGTGCACGAAACAATCATTGTCGTCTACTTTGTAGACTCAATTTGTTGACGATGCCACTTATAAAAGTTTAATTTATACGTATCTTTTTTTTAAATACATTGACTTTCTAATATGTATTACAGGATTAAGCAGTGTCATGGATTGGCCAATTTAACTTAAGAACTAATATCATTGCTAACCTAAACCTAGAATAAATAAAATAAAGCCTAACGCTAAACTAATTAAAACCTAATATCACAGAATAACGACATCGAGGCTGTAAACGGACTCTGATACCGGAACTTAAATGCTCAAGAGTTGTAAATCGACTCTTGAGCAGACGACATTACTCACAAAACAATAAACACACTCAAAGGTGTAATCACAGTTGTAAAGAGACTCTAACATCTCCGGGAAATACAGGACAGAACAATCAATAAATTAAAATAAATTAATATTAAAGACTACACATACCCTATAATCGTTTAATTAAAATATCTTATGTAGGAATTTCATGATCTTTTCTACGAACTCTTTGCCATTTTCTAAGATGGACGCCACATTACCACCCAGTCTCATCCAATCGCGTTCAATTGCATAGACTGGTAAATATTATTATTTATTGAAAATATTACAAAAAACTACAATTTGCACAATTTGGTGCTTTTTATTGTGTTTTCAATAAACAAGTATTTATCAGCAACATAATTTTTCTATTGAATAACTTACAAATATTTTCACATTTTTTTAAATAAAATTACATTTTATTTCTAATTTATATATAAGTATTCGATCAATAGAAAATAAATCATAATTTTGTATCATGAATTAGTTATCAGACAACAAATTGTCACACTCTGACACTGTTATTACAACCTCGTTAAGATCGACGAGGAAATAGTCCGGTCGCCACCCTAATATTCCCATTGAGATTCACGATAAAACAATTGCGCCGGCCTGCACGATTTATTGAAAAATCGAAATATCCATGAATTTTTTATGCCAACCCCTCATAACAAACTGCAATCAACCTCGAACGTCAAATGTGACCTATTGAACGTGTCATTATGCATTATAAAATTGATTAACGAGACACTAGTATAATTGGGATGAGAAGGAGGAAAATTGTTATTAAAAAAAAAAAAATGGAAATTGCATGGGATTATCGTTTCCAAATAGCATAAAATGGAATTACGAGATACCAGTTCAATTTGAATGGAAGGGAGAAAAAAAGAGGAAATTGTTATCTAAAAAAAAAAAAAAAAAATATAAATTGTATGGTATTATTGTTTTCCAATAATTCGAACACAATTATTCTTTACAACTATTAATTTGCATTTTTTTACATTTCAATTATCAATTTCCTTTTTGCCATCGGGAAAATTGAAGAAATTGAGGGTTGTACGGAATTATTGCTTTCCAATAATTCGAGATGGATAATCCCTTACACTTTTCAATTTTCTTGTTTCGAAATTTCCTTTTTGCAAAAGGGAAAATTGAGAAAATTAATAAACAATGAACTAAATAAAAAGAATTTGAAAATAATTAATACATTTTTTCACCATTAACCACTGTGATTTTTTTATGTTTTAAAGTACTTAAGTAAGTCGGAAAAAGTCGCAGTAGCTAAAGAGGAAATAATTTATTATTTTCAGAATCTACACTAAAGATCAATTTAGACACACACGAATTTTCGCATAAATTCATAATATAATTATATATAGAAAAATATCATAAATTGTTTTTATTATGTACATACATAAACATCTTTATTTCTGAGATTGGAAAATACAATTACAATACAATATCTAATAATACACTAACGTTCACAATATATTTCCAACTTTGAAACTGGCCATCGACCAGTGGTCTTTCAACCTTTTTATTATGTATTTTGTAGTAATTTGTAATTGGTAATTTACCTTTTTTATACATATGTTTTGTAATGTTTTTAGTGCGTCACACTTTGCTTGTAAAATTTTTAGTATGTAATTTGGAAATGGAGATTCCGTTAATAAAGTGAAATTGAAATTTATGTAAGTGAAATACAGCGATTTTTATAATAAATTTCTCGCGAGAATTATCGCGATAAATTTATTAAACATGTTCAATATAATGTAGAAAATAATTATATAAGTTTGAATTCTAGTGTGTGTAAAACCGACCTTAATATAAATAAATGAAAGTTGTAAATCAGTTATGACGTTTTAACATTGCTGTTGTCGAGTTATTAGCGAGTTATGAAAAGTATGTGTATATAGTGTAAGTTAATTTTTGTGTGCCGTTATTTTGTTATTTAATTTGTTATTAATTGTTTTGTTTAATTGTCATTAATAAATGTTTAAGGGCAGATAGACCTCTCGTCGGACAGACTAACACCTACATGTAATGTAATTATTTATATTGTTAAAATTATTTTTATAGTCTGAATAAAGATGTATTATATGTAAATGTTAAATTTTTTTTTTTTTGTTCAGCAAAAATCTTTTGAATATTTTACTCAACCAACAATTAATTAATGAATTAATTCATGTATTATGGCCATAATTCTTCAAGAATCATTTAATTTAAAAATATTAAAACATTCGCACGACAAATATCATCATCACGAAATAAAAATTACCACAAAATTAAAATTCCCTTAGTAATTGCGTTATTCGACGTCCACATTCTGACAATCGAGGTTGTTCGTAATTAAACATTTAAACTCCTTGTAATGAATTTTGCAAAATTTCCAACACACAATACTGCACTATTTAATTCAAGCCGTTTAAACTTGAGTCACGGTATGCAGAACAATAAAATAAATTAAATAATGTTTCCATTGCGAGTTTACATAATTTTGCATGAACAAAACAAACGTTTCGCAAGAACTTGCTCTTGTATAGGCTATTAACTTACTTATAATGGTGCAAAATTATTCGGCGATACGAAATTGTGATGTTTCACAGTTGAAATAATGGACGTAATAAAAACATGGACTGGATGAAGCGAGTTTTAATTTAAATTGTAAAATTATTAGGTCCTGTGATTATATATTTTTTTAGTGTTAGCGTTTCGACATTGAATATAAAATAGCTAATTTCCTACTCCATTTCATAGATTTCATAATGGTTAGAATAAAATTAAATTAAACAAGGAAAAATTACTAGTATTATCATTAAATTCAACATATTTATATTCCTTTCTTCACTTTATATATATATATATATATATATATTTATTTATTTTTGTTTTGTTAATGAACAGGGACCCGATTCGTTTTTTGTTTAAAAGTTACAAGCATTTAAAAAATCATACTTTTTCCAGTCAACCAGCTTCAATCACAACTAGGCTGATAATAAATAATTCTGATAAACTGTATCGATCTGAATAGCTTCACTATTAATATTTCTGATATTTTTGATGTTATTTCGAGTTTAATCTTGCGCTTCTGTTTATGATAAATTGCTTGAATACTTTATAAAACAGTGTCCATATACTTTATCTCTGCCATAATATTTAATAAGTTTCTAGAGTCTGGTGTTTTTCCTAAAAAAAAAAAACAGCTTTATTGTACCCTTATTTAAAAATGGTAACAGGGAAGATATTACAAACTATAGGGGCATAAGTACTCAATCTGTTATTCCAAAATTATTTGATAAGTTAATATCTGTACAGTTAGCTTCGTCCAGTAAACATTTAATTTGTGAGGAACAATATGGCTTTCGTGAAGGCAAATTTACTGTGACAAATCTATTATTTTTTCAATCTTATATTATTCAATCTTTGGAATCGTGTATGCAGGTCGATGCAGCGTATGCAGACTTTGCCAAGGCTTTTCATCGAGTTTTGTCACTATATATTAATAAAAAAACTTACTAGCGAAAAATTTATGTTAAATACGGTGTACCACAGGGGTCACTTTGCGGTCCCATTTTATTCTTAGTATTTGTGAATGATCTTGCGTTACATCATCTATTAAGGTTGGAGAGATCATCTTGTATAAGAAAATTATCGTTACTGCATGATATTGTACGAAACATTTTTACATCATCCGCAAACAATAATACCTTGCTGTAAAACAAAATCGTATTATATCATGCAGTAACGATAATTTTCTTATACAAGATGATTTCTCCAACCTTAATAGATGATGTAACATTAATAAATTATACCTTAATATAAATAAATGTTTGTGTATTCAATTCTTTAAGGGTAGATTTTTACCATTCGTTTATTCGGTGAATGGTAAAAATTTGTCTGTCGTTAATTACATTCGCGATCTTGGTGTAACCTTTGATAACCAACTTACTTTTGACAAGGATAGAGATAATGTGTGTTGCAAATCATTGCAGGTATTAGGTTTTATAAATAGATTTGGTGGAGATTTCTCCATTGAGACTAGAATGCTATTATATTGTTCTCTAGTTAGATCGCAACTAAAATATGCATCATGCATTTGGTGGACTTTTTTCCTGAAGGAAAACTAATAATATAATTTATTGACGCTCATAATGTATTTAATGCGATGTCTAATGCAATTTAAGTGTTTTAAAAAATGTAAAAATAATAAATTATTAAAAAAAGGAATTACATAAATATATAATCTCTTTTATTGAGATTTTTATAGTTATATTAAAATTATAAAACTGCATATTTCATTACAAAATGGATCAGAAACAAATTTCGTTTTAATAAAAAAAAATAATTTTATTGTAATTTAAATAATTGCAAAAGTATGAATAATGACTGTTCTATTTCATAATAATAATAAACAGCTAAAGTTCTATGTAATGGTTAATCAAATCTAATCATTCATTCACAAAGCTTGATTGGTTGGATATTATATCTCAAAGGATTTTTGATAGACTCTATATTTACCAAATATCCCTGTATTTCTAATTCTTTTTTTATATTTTTTTGTAAAATGTGACTTACAGTTAATAAATATATTATTATTATTATCCTTTCAGATAAAGATGGTAATAATAGTAATAATTAATAAACAAATATTAAATAATAAATAAATTTAAACTTGGATAAATCATCTTTCGATATTAGACTACGGATCCATCCTCTTCAACACTTACCCCAACCCTACCCTTCAAAACCTACAAGTACCTAAGATCCCTAACAAAAATCAGACACCCCCTTAGCCCAATTTACAACCCATCCCTTTCATCGAACGTCTTCACAACCTATCCAAAAAAATTCTCCAGAAAACAATATAATACTCTCCCAATTTTTGCATCCCCAGATACGATAATATAATCCCTAAATTCAAAAATCCTTCACAAACCCAATTCCAATTCATCACTTCCCTTAACCAGCAATAAGACATCCCCATGAAATGCGCGAAATTTGGCAGAAAGGCTGTTGGCCGATTTTCGGTAAATAAAATAATAATATTTATTGTTAATTTCTTTCATATTTGTATGTATAATGTGCTGACAATAAAGATATATCATCTTTAGATTTATCAAAGTTTAAATGTATTTACTTTATGTGTTATCGTTTTGTACGCTTAATAAATGACTGACAACACCATATGTTTTTAATTTTATTACATAGATTAAAATATGTTTCACTGCGGATTAAGAGAAAACTTAATCAAACACACATTCCAAAACATTACTGTTAGGATAAATTGAGATCAAAAATTTAATCGCAATAAATTTTCTATACATTACAACAGCATTAATTAACTTTTACTTTTAACCCAAAATAATCCTCAAAAATCGTTTACTAAATTACTAAATAATGACACCTCTCATGAATGAGCAAGCTCTAGTAACTTTCCATCGCGTAATCCGGGTTTATTATGTCTAGTGACTAATCGCACTGTGTTTTCCTGATGGAAAAGAAAAGAAAAACGAAATTGAAAGGAACAAAGAAGAAAGACAGAAGGATCGCATCGATTTCCTAGTTGGATTAATTTTGCGAGCAGCGGACCAACAACGCCGAAGTGAAATTCTTGCTCAAGCAGACCAAAAAATTGCGACAGAGACTGTGGACGTGAAATTTCTATTGGGAAGATGTTGTAACGGCTCCGTGGTTTTAATATGGATTTGAATATATTAAATCATAAGCGAGTAATAATTTCAGATTTATAATTAATGTGAAATTATTACGATTATAAAAATGTTACTATTTTTTTTTTTAAATTTTGCATATAGTATAGTAGTATAGTATTATTTCGATTTTTTTATATATAATTTATATCTTCTTTATTTGAAGCATCATTCGAATGCCGTGAAGACATTTTTATGGCACTTTTTGTGATCTAATTGATTATGTTATGAATATGTTTCGTTTCATTTATACCATTATCAAGTTTCTCATTTCTTATACACGCCATATTGTTTCTTATCACGTTGAAATAATAGCCCAGGACAGATAAACCTTTATTTTAATGTATACACTCAATGTTAATAAAAATTTAATTGTCAGAATAAAGATATTTGTATATAATATAAATATATTTTATAAAAATTTAATTGTCATTATAAAGATATTTGTACATAATATAAAAAATATTATTAATTAAAACAACTTTGCGTACTCCCCAACAAATAACTTTCAATTTTCAATAAATATATTGTTCAACCACCAGGAATTTAGTGAATTTTTGTTTCATTATTCATAAAAAGGGCAAGTTTGCCGAACCTTAGAGAAGACAGCAATATTTGTTTTATTATATAACTAAAATTCATTGACGAGGTCCCTTAGAAATTAATTCAAATTTACTTTTTTTTATTTTGTTTTTATAACGGTTTATATTTTATTTGATTTAAGTCAACTAAAAAATAGCAAATTTGTCCATTTCATGAAATAAGGAAAGAGTGTTCTTGTCATCCTTTAGTGGACGAAACAGAAATCTGTTCACGATGCCACTTAGAATTTAGGCTATGGATGGCGCTAAATTGTAGATTACTTTTAATTTCGTTTTTACAACAGCTTTTTATATTTAGTTTGAGCAATTTATAAATCTAAATATTAAACAGAAAAAAATGTTTGATTTCTAAATAGGTGATTTTTTAAATTCAATATTCCTCTAAGCAGACTCTTCCAGTAGATTCTCGATTACCAGTCTGAAAAAAAAGGAAATATGACAAGTTTTCCATCCATTAGTGGAAGAAACATTTGTTTGATTATAGGACTTAAATTCGTTGACGGTGCCACTTAGATATTAAACACCAGATGGCGCAAATGCTATTGTTGTGCATTACTATTTTAATTTTATTTTTATAACAGTTTTTTTTAATTTAGTTTATGCAATTTACTGTTGTCATTATCAAACTTAAACAAAAATTGTAGTTTCTTAATGACAAGCGTTTTGCTTTTTTTAAGAAACCAATATTCCTCTGAGCAGACTCCTCGACCAGGTTCATCAGTATTCCTTTGGCTGAAATGATTTAGTAATTACTCAAGCATTTTTGGATGCAGTATCTCGAGACTACGGGAAATTATAATTGTTTGATTATAACAAACAAATATAATTTGAAACGAAATATTCAAATTTTGATATCGCCCATCATTAATAATATATATATATACAGAGAGCTTTTATTATCAGTATACATTTCTCCTATGCATACCTGCAAAATACGCGAGTCAAATAGATTAATGTATGTGTGTTTAGCTGCCTATAACATGCAACTGAACACACATATGTCAAATAGTAAACAAAACATACACACATTCATCGGTTCAATGCGTTTGACTCGCGTTTTTTGCAGGTATACACTACCCCTAATGTATACTGATAAAAAAACCTCTCTGTATATATAAATTGTAAACGCACTAAATATTTATTTTACTTTATGCGTTTGATATTTGTCGAAACGCTAACCTTATCGTATTTACAAATATTAAGACTTACAACTTCCTCAGTGACTAACAGCGATTATCGCCAATTGCAAATTCTGATAATGGCCATTAAATCAAGTAATAACCTTCTTAGTTAGCGTTTCCTATTTGTAAAATTGTCGCACGCAATGAATGCGAAACGATTAATTGCAAATTCAGGATACACGTGCATATATTTCACAGGGAATTTAATAAATTTTCAAACGGACGAGAGATGAATTGGAAATAAAAGAAAACCACGCATAGGACAAATAATAAACAGTGCATAAATCAACGTGGAAAATTATGGATGATAATTCTTACTTGCGGGTTTTGTTTTTAACATCTGTGACATAAGTGCAAATTGCACGATGACTTTGAACATAACGGTCATTTTAATCGTTTGAATAAAATATTTCCTATTTAAAATTTAAATGTGTTTATTTATTATTAAAAAAATATTAAATAAAATTAATTTAAATGTATTTATGTATTATTAAAAATGGTTATTCGAAAACAATAGTATTCACTTGGTCACAGTTATTTAAATAAATTAAATAAAAGTGATTTGAAAATAATTAATAAATTATTTCCACATTTAGTTGTGAGAAATTTTTGATTTATGTTACGTAAGTACGTTAAATAAATAAACATTGAAACAACTACTTCCCAGGAAAATACCCCGCCGGATATTAAATTACATATGCAGCAGCAGGTGTACATTATGTAATTCAATGTCCAGCGGGATATTTGGCCGAAAAGTAGTTGTTTTAATGTGCATTTGTCCAAAGCACTTACGTAACGTAAGTAGCTAAATGTGAAAATAATTAATTTATTATTTTAAAATCATTTATATTTAATTTACAGTACTTAAAGTTGGTTATCAAATTTGGTCGTAAGATGAACAAAAGTCATTAAATGAAATGCCAGAAACACAAAATTATAAATATGTTATAATTACTTTCACAACTATTGTATTAGCATTATCTCTTACATAATATCTTTGTCGTGGTCGATGGGCGTATAAACTTTTATTTATTTTTTAATTTATTCATGCATTATTATTTTAATAATATATTTCTGCTGTTTGTATGGTATTTGATAATGAGTATTTTCATTTTATAGTCGACCTATTATTAAAATATATTTTTTATATATTTCATATACATAGTCCCATCATGGAGATCTCGCTTGTTATAAGAGATTTAAATAAATAGCACTTATGCAGAATTTCATGCTGATTAATATTCCGTCAGAAACTGGGCTAAGTTTTTCAGTTTTCAGGAATATTGAAAATAAAACTGATAAATGCGATTTTGTTTTTGTAAATATATCTTCGTTATTTGAAACAACGGCTTAATGCAGTAAAGACATTCTTATAGCACTTTTTGTTATATAATTGATTGTGTACTCATTTTCTTAATATGTTTCGTTTCATTTGTACCATTATCACCTTTCTCAATTTTTATTTACGTCATATTTTTTTATCAGGTTGACAATTATCCTGTTTCAAGTCATGATGCTTCTTGCATCGTGGTGCCCACTACAAATAGGGCCTTAAAGAGCTAAATATAAAAGCTTTTAATAAAAATTCTCAATGGAATATAGAGAAAAAGTAATGTTTTGTTGAAAATAAATGCTAAATTAAACAGTTACAATAAAAAAAGTGTGCATTATTGAAGTTACCGCGGTTGAGCTAGTGAATTCTTCTTTCACTAGCTGAACCTCGAACAACAATTTTAGTTGGAATTTGTTTTTTTGTTTTGTTTTGTGTATTTATGTATCGATTCCTTTATTATAAGAAATGTACTGATTTATATTTACTCGTTATGTCAAATTAAGGCTACTACCAGTAGAAAAAGAGGCTTGACAATGTGTAAGTTGTTTTATTTGTTTCCGTTATTTTTTATGACTTGTCAAAACATGAAATGTTCAAAACTTATTTCTGAAGAATAAATTCTTCAGTTATAAAAAAACATTGCAACTATTCCTTTACTGTCTCATGAATAATTCTCACACTCAGTTTTTGCTATTATATCTTTATTGTAAAAAGGAATACAATAAATAAACTTAAAACATTCTTTAACAATTATTTAAATAAAAATAGTTGTCCTTCCTCCGACTTAATTATTATTAAACTAAATATATTTCGGAAACTATGTTTCCATCGTCAGTAGTGAAGTTTAAATAAAAAAAATTATATATTTTTATGTATATTTAGTTTAAGAAAAAATAAGTCGGAGACAATGGACGACATTAGCGATCAAAACCTTTTTGACACAGCAACTGACAAGGACAGACGCCTACAAAATCAGGCGGAAAGACCAACGGTCGATAGCCAATTGGCAGAAGAATTTATTTTTATGTTAGTTATTAATTGTATTTATTTATTATTATTACTTTGTTAAAAATAATCTGCCAATAAAGATTTATATATATAAGTCGGAGAAAGGAAAAAATAGTTGTCCTTTTTATTTAAATAATTAAAGTCTCAACAACCAACATAAACAAGATTCATTAACAAAACAGATAAAAATGTTTCCGTTTCATAAGGACTTGCAGTTTTTATTTTTTCATGATTTTCATATTTTATTCGAAACATTTTCTACAAATATATCGTGCCCGTTAACTGCTTCATTGTACATAGTTATTACATGGAGCATTTTTTTATGTATTACCCAATTTAGCCCCTTTTATTACCCAAGGTATACAGCTTTTTATTGAGCGTTGAATTTGTTACGGTTAATTTCCACTTTATTTTTTATGTTCTATGTTGTTAACATACCAAATCCATACGAATTAGGTGTAATAATAGCTATGATTATATGACTTACGTGAAAAGATTAATCACTGAAGGAAAAATTCTTACATTCCTTTCTTCACTAAAAAAGCATATATTCCGTATACATTTTATGTAGGTTCAAAAACACCGAAACACCGATAAGATTGACTTTGTTTATATCTAATTGTTACAGATTCGCAAATTGTATAGAAACACTATAACCACTGCATTTTTTCTAATTCATTATATGATGAATTACATTTCTTTATTCGATGTGTAGTTTTCGAGATATTTCAATGTCTTCACTTAAATTGAACACCCTGTATGCATGGTAGGATATCACTGACTAAAGAAATACAAATTAAATAAAAATGATTTGAAAATAATTAATAAATTATTTCCACATTTAGCTCTGTAACTTTTAACGTAAGTCAAAATTGGGACTTTTAACGTAAGTCAAAAGTCACAGAGCTAAATGTGGAAATAATTTATTAATTAGTTACAAATAATTTTATTTAATTTATTAAGGATGTATATTAACATTATTATTTAACAGATGTTAAATAACTGTGACCAAGAGAATGAATACTCTTTTCTATTTATAAAGAAATACAATTTTATATGGTATGTCGTTTTATTGTAGTACCTCTTGAATTATTTCAATCTTAGAAGAAACCTTTACAAATAAATAAATAAAGTTCTAAGAGTACATCATACATTTACTTGTAAATAACAAAACCTATTCTTAATAGTTTATGCTGCTACTTCGTTATACATGTTAATTTTAAAGACATTTAAATAAATAAATTTGTTTGTATAACACATTGTGTCATACAATCAAAATTTAAATAAATAACTTTGATTGTATGACACAATGTGTTATACAAACAAATTTATTTATTTAAATATCTTTTAAACAAAACCTATAATTTAAGAACAATACTTAGATATTCAAAAAATATAAACACTATTATTATACTAATTAGGATGTATTTTAATTAAAACACTTGATTATTCGATACTATTTTTTTCTTAATTAATATACATCCTTAACTACTGCATAAAAATGTTTTCCTATAGGATAAGTTAGAATTTAATTCAAAATACTTATTATTATAATAATGCAATATTGTTCTCCAAAAAAAGATCCCATTATTTTAGGCGAAAACAGTCGTAATTAAAAAGTGTGTTAATTGTACTATCAAGGTTGTCATGTGGCACATTGACATATATACTTTTAATAAATTGTTTATTCTTTTCTATGCAATGGCGAAACGGATTGAGTCGCTGCAACTATTGCGTGTTAGGATTAATTGCATAATGCGTGTGTGTGCCTCTATTTCTATGCCAGTTTTCAATGTGTAATAATTAGCGGGATTGGACTGAAAATAAAGTGAGGATGAAAAAAAATAGTTTTTTTTTTAAATTGGTTTCGACATTAAATTGAAACGAGAAAATTATTTAAATTAGTTATTAATCATACTGTGGAAAATTTTGTTGAATATTATCTGTTCTTCATTTAAATGGTTATAATTAGTTTGTTTGTTTTTTACATCAAGTAGTGTTGAGAAGTAGTTGAATAATTGTTGAATGAGCCATTTTAAGTTTGTAAGGTTATTTAAAATTAAAAAAAAAAACAGTTTTTTTCATAAATTAATTTTTAATAATAAATAATATCCAATTCTCTCTCATATCCCAAGGGTAATTAAACCTTTTAGTAATTTTGTATCTCTCGAAATAAAAAAAAAAACATTGTAAATAAAAGCATCTACTTTTCTACTCTCAAAATTCATAAATGTATGTGTACAAATCGAGGCAGTTCAGTTAATAAGCGCAGATATTTTCTTTATTATATATTACATTAAATTTAAGATAAGGCAGATTGAAAATAGAAATATTGTATTTACTAAATGTTTGTAATGTAAAACTATATTATCAATTAATATATGAATATGAATTATATATATATATATCTTGAATTTCACCTCACATTTTCCTTAGCTCAGTTACTAATTTGTCTCCAAAATGCCTCAATAGTAAGAAAGTGTTAACTTAATTTGTAATTAAGCTATCAAAGATGAGAGGTGAGATGTAAATGTCTTGTAAATTGTGCGCGCCGAGTAGCTTTACGGCTAAATGGTTTATTTTTTTCAAAATCGGCTTTCGCAGGCGTATGTAGGTCTATTAGGACCACATTTTAAAATTAGTTTCAAATATACAGGGTATCCCATAAAAGATGGCGTATCATAGTTATATTTTTTCCAATTGAATACCCCATATTTTATATCTATATTATCTATTTTTATATCTATTTTTACATTTATTAAATTAAATCGAAAATTAAGAGTGATTATTTATTAAAATATGATATTCGCAGAACCGTGTTCGAAAAAAAAAAACATTTTCTATTTTGCAAATTTATTGTAGAATAAAATGGACTGTTTTAGAGTGGGAACATACATAGTCCAGAAAATCATCCATGAAACACAATTGTCGTATAATACGAAAATGATAAAAAAAGAATAATTTCCATCAAATTGCTATCATTTAGTTTTTCGATGGAATTTCCTAAAATAAACATAAACGGACCTACCTATATTATTTAAATTGAATTATGCTCAATGGGCCTCGGTTGTGTTGTCAAACGCAACATGCCAATCAATTACGGGCGTTCAGCCCTCGAAGCGCCATTATTATATTTACACCGATCCATCCAATTTCCCGCCCCTGTCACTTCGGAAGAAATCAATTCCACGAAAAAGCACGCACACCAACGCAAACAACCACGCGGCACATTTAATTAGCCCTTATATAAGCTGGACGATTTCAATTAACACGGAAATCACATTATCAAACCAAAACGAAAATTGTGTTACTGATAGGAAATATTGATGAATTACTTGATAAGTGAAATATGGTCGTAATTAAAAAATGTGAAACATTTGGTGTTTATAATGAACCATTGTTATTAACATATTTATATCTAATATTTAAAACCATTGTTTATATCTATATATTTATATCTAATATTTGAAGCTTCTATTTAAGTATAAATATATAACATACTAAATTAATATTTTTCACGAACCTGGGTCATTTCAATCGAATGTGAAATATGACATTATGTTGACAAAAAGGTAAATATTTTATCATTAAGGAAAATATAATTGAAGGAAGGTAAATATAATTGCGATCGAGGGAAATATATTACATATATAATGAAATACAATTGAAAAAATCTGTAAATGAAAGAATTTATTTTGTAAGTAAAATTTGCGTAATTACCAAGAAGATTAAGCAGAATATTATGGTTTCAAATTAAAAAAAAAATCACACTGTATTGCACCTTCGAAATATATAAGTATATGTGTAGTGTATACGTATATTTATTAAAATAAAATTGGAAATAATTCACATTTTTACAGTTATTTCAATTAAAATTAAAAGGGAAGAAAATATTGAAATGGGAATTTTGTTGATAACATTGAATCATTCCTAATTTCAGTAATTTTTAGCAGTTATGAAAAAAAAGGAAATGTACCAATTTTATTAATCTTTTTCATTATTTCCTTATTTAATTTTAATATCTTTATTAGTTGAATTTTTGAGATTATCAGTTAGAGAAAATTGTTATTTATAAAGGACATCCATGTGAAGTAACCCACGGCTTTACCCGGCTCCTCCACCATAGCGGATTTTTTATCATAATATAATCATAATAATAATCACGTTTTTATTTTTTTTATTCACTTTGATTTTAATTTGTTATGCGAATAATTGGGTTAATTAAATATATTTATGGCACTTGCGGAGATTCTCCAATTCTAACTGAATCCAAAATTTCAAAATAAATTTTCAACTTATTTTATTTTCACTTACGTAAGGTAAGTGAAAAAAATTCGCAGTAACTAAAAAGGATATAATTTATTATGATTTCATGTATCGTTTACAAATTTAAAGGTATATAATAGGAATAGAAAAAGAAATATAATCATATTATAAAAAATATATATATTTATTAACAATTTAGATAATATTTTTTTTTAATTTTTGGTATATAAACATTATTCCCTCAAGATTTTAATTAATTAAACTAAAAGCCGCTTAAAATGTACAACCCCCAAGCGTAATCCCCTACCTAGGGTATTGTTCCACATTTCACAAACTTTATAATTTTATTAGTACCCCCGATAATAATCCCACGGATAACAAAATAACAACACGCAATATGTCGAGCAAACTCCCCGGGGAATTATGCGAAATTCAATAATCACGCGGTGCTGTTCAATTTTTTTTTTTTTCATGTATGCCGAAAGAAAATTCCGAGATCGATCTGGAAGTAGAAATTGGGTCATGTTTTCGGGGGTTGATCTGAGTGCCAACAGAAGGGGTTGTGGGGCCTGTCCGGCCCTGCATACAGTCGTATTGATCTTGCCAAAAAGCGAGAGCACGCGGACACGGATGGAGAACGGATAATGGGAAAACAAGCACGGAATTTATACGTTCTGTATAAATACGTGTGTTTAATTGTAACGTGTTGCGTGTATGTGTGTTTGTGTGTAATCGTAACGTGTAAATGTGCCGGGTTGTTTAATATGTATCGTTTCATACAGCCACAGTCTAATTTGCATAATTATTGGGATATTAACATATGAATTATATTAATTGTTCAGTAAAAAAGTAGGGTTAATTGTTTTATGGAATTGAAATAATGGTGAATCAGAAAAAAAAATGTCTCAATTTTAGTATGAGAAATGATTATATGTCCATAATAGCTCTGTAGCTTCAGGATTGCGAGCAAAGCGAGCTCTATAAAAAGTCTGGACTAGCTGTGTCTAGGTGTCAGGATTGAGAGCGAAGCTAAATCAATAAAAAACTTGGACTAGCTGAGCTTGTGTGTCACGATTGCGAGCGAAGCGAGCTCAATAAAAAGCCAGGACAAGCTGAGCTTAAGTAAGAGGTTTGCGAGTGAAGCGAGCTCAATAAAAAGCCTGGACCAGCTAAGCATAGATGTCAGGATTGCGAGTGAAGCGAGCTGAATAAAAACTTGGATTAGCTGAATTTAGGTTTTAGGATTCCGAGAGAAGCGAGCTCAATCAAAATTCTGGACTGGTAGAGTTTAGGTGTCAGGATGCGAGCGAAGCGAGCTCAATAAAAATCCCGGACTGGCTAAGCTTGGATGTCAGAATTGCGATCGAAGCGAACTTAATAATAAGCTTCGATTAGCTGGAAAAATTGCGAGCCAGGCAAGTTTAATAAATTCCTTGGACTAGCTAAGCTTAGGTGTCACGCTGTTAGATCTTTATCCAATATTTCAAACCTGATGAATCAAGAGTGCTTAGACCTTTCTCAATCCTCTTTGACTGAGATAGCTGACGCAATGGAAATCTTGAGGCAAATCTTCAAAAAAAAAAAGAAAAGAACCGAACCAACTCCACAAAACGCGCTTAGACCTTTCTCAATCCTCTTTTACTGAGATAGCTGACGCAATGGAAATCTCGAGGCAAATCTTCAAAAAAAAAGAACCGAACCAACTCCACAAAACGCGCGTTTTTGAGCGATAGCTAAGCCAAATACCGGAAACCCTGCGTGCAATCAGCACTGAGACAACCACCAAGAGCCGGCTCAAGTTCCTTAACGAAATGCGCTTGAAAGATCAAAACATTCTGAATGAAGACCACCTGCAAACAAAACCCCCGCGGGATAGCAATCCAAGCTAGGACCCAGGAACAAACAAATAAGGCCACGTTTGAGAATATACTAAAAGCCTTGGTTGTTGTAGCGAGGGAAACTAGTGATGGGACCACGAAAGAGTTGATTTGAAGCGGAAAAAGATTCTGAAAAGTGCGGACGCTTTCTAGGATATCCAAAATAGCAATAAGGAGATGCGGATGCTTGATGAGAACCTGAGGAAGCACGAGCTGGCGTTGAGTAACAAGTTCGAGAAAAATACATTTTTGGAAAGTGGCAATGCGAAAATGGGAAAGAAATCATAAGGTAAAGCCAAAAAGAATTATTAAGTAATGCCAAAATTATGATACAAATATAGAAATTTACAAAAAGGAGAAGGTTTTGATGATAGTATTAAAGCTTTAAAAGCATTTGATAAGGATATTAGAAATTCAAAGACTTTTGACGAAGCTGTTGGAAATTCAAGAGATTTTGATAAGGCTTTTGAAAATTCAAGAGCTAGCTTTTGATGAAGGTGCTTGAAATCCAAGATACTTTGATGAAAGATAGAAATTCAAGAGCTTTCGATGTTTCTCATAAACTAAACTCACACTCTGAATTAGTTTTCGACGAAGGTAGTTGGTAATACAAATAACGAGTACATGCAGATCAACTCATGAAATAAAAAATCGTGATGTGCCCATCATGATACTGACAATAAAAAAGTGGAAGATAACGCAAGCGCCATATATTCCCTAATTTCATGTGGTAAGTTTCCGAAATGGCCATCACTAGTTATCCATACGCTAGATGAATGGTGGTTGGACATTTTATTAAAGAGAAAAATTATTGATTGAAAAAATACCTTGTTGTTTCTGTTATAGTTAAAGTCAAGTATTTGGAAGAATGCTACAATTTAGATTGTTATTTCATATCTTAAAATGGATTCGCAAAATTTCTCCACATTACTTTTTTTTTCTTGAATATTCTGGAGGCGTTTGCGAAAGATGTATGAAATATATATATTTAAAATAATTAAAAAACATCGAATAATCATTTTCTTCTTTGGGTAAAGTTTATTTTTTGTTAATTATTTTCTAAATTATTTTTATATACAAACATATTCATTCAGACAATATGACAACAAAATTTTACAAAATTTATTACAACAATGTGTACAATTGTGTTAGTAGTCTGTCATGGGCTATCGACCATAGGTCTTTTTGCCTAATTATTTTTATTTACCTAATTAGCGTTTTATACATGAAATTAAAAATGGAGTTTCACAAAATATCAGCCTTAATTAAAACCGATATATAAACAGCCAGTAAATTAAAATTATAGAAACCAATGAAATTAAATTTCCAAAAATTAAAACATAAAAGCCTGCTAAAAGACATTTATGTTGAATAATATAGACATATATATATATAAAACGATCTGAAATAAATTTCCAAGAACATAACAATAATTGCTTAAGTATATCACAGAAAAAATAAATAATTTTTAAATGGCTATCGACTATAATGTTGAATAATATTTTATTCAATTAACTAATTTATGGACTTCTCTACTGTATACAATAAAATTTATATTGATATTATTACAGAGTATTAAAATCTCAAAATATGAAATTGACATATTAACACGACATAAACGGCGTAATTTTCATTCGCGATAGGAGAAAAGAAGAGAGGTAAATTGAGCTTTGATTGATTATGTCGCGTCAAATTCATAATATTTCGTAATGACGCTCTAATGATATTGAAACTACAGTTAAAAATAAATTTCAATTACGCAAGTAAAACTGAAAGGTGTTTTTAATTATTTGAAGTAGTTATCCATTTTCTGAATGTTCTTGAAGCCGAATTATTCGCAACATTATTAAGCACACATTAACACTCAATTTGCAATTATGAATTTTTTAATAGGGACATTAACTCTAAACTAATCGCATATTTCATTGGATATTTAACGCTTTAATTTCGTAAATTAATTATATTTTAATGATCCACGTGAACTGTTTGAAGATTACGAAGGTATTTCTTAATTATGCATATTAGGAAAGAAACGCGCGTTGATATTGATTTTTTTAAACTAAATTTACATAGAAATGCATACGAGATTTCTTCTCGCACGAAGGCCAGATAAAACTGACCTATACTAACACATAAAATAGTGGCACAGATATTGAATCGATAGTAAAGTGTGGCGGAACTCTTCATGGGGGTTTTATTTATACAGATGTATAATATTTGTGAACTGTTAAATAACTAACCTACATGTTTTTGATGATGTATGTACATTTTTTTACATATTTAATATCGTAAAATTACATACTTATATAACGTATCCACGTAAGTATGCAATATATGAAAATCTTTTGCTAGGTTTCTCAAAAAATTATTTATTTATTTTTTATAAATATTGGCGATTCATCTAAAATATACAAAATAAACAAAATAAATGACATTTATAACGTTAGCACTTTTTAAGCGTAAGGTCAATCTATAAATAGAAGAGTATTCATTCCCTTGGTCAGAGTTATTTAAATAAATTAAATTAAAATGATTTGAAAATAATTTATAAATTATTTACAGAGCTAAATGTGGAAATAATTTATTAAATATTTTCAAATCATTTTAAATTTATCAAATATCTATTTTTATAAAGAATAAAGTTTTCTGAAAAAATCAATACCAAAAAAGTTTTCCATATGTAACATACTTACGTGAACACGTCGTATTACTTTATTCAGATAAAAGATAATACAAAATAATACAACATAACATAATCAGACAAACATACAAGATATATAAATAATAAACATACCGAAAAGTATATTCCAGAAATAACGAAAATACATACATGAAAAGAAAAAAAAGCAGTGATATAAAGCTAGTAACATTTTATATAAAAATATCAGAATATCTTGAATTAGCATTCACGGACTTATGATATAGTGGTGCTTTTAATAGGATATTTGTTTTTGCTTTCGGTAATAAAATCGAATTGTTTTCACATGAAGCAACGCACGGTATAATAAAAGGTACCATTGATAATAACTGAAGGACATCAATTTCATTGTGTACCAATTTATACATAAACGAACTACTGTCAATTTTACGTCGAACAGATAATGACTTTATACTATGTAATAACAATAGATACTCGTAATCGGGGTAAATACCATTGATCTTAAAGTTTAAATATTTAATAAAACGCTTTTGAATACGTTCCAACAGGATGGACTAGTTTGCGTTATAAGAATAAAAAATATTGAACCATATTGCAAGCGACTTCTTACTAATGCAAAATACGAAATCTGTATTAAGTCTGGATCATTAAAATATTTACAATTTACAAGTGAGTATTATAAAACCAAGCATCTTAAAAGAAAAGCTATGTTGATATTATGTTGCAAGTATTCTTCGGTTTCTGATATTAACACCATATCGTTTGCGAACATCAATTCTATTATTTTTGCCTCTTATTCTAGTTTTAGTGATCTCATTCAATACGAATTATTGCATACCAATTAGAAGTTGGTCATAAATATTTTAGTAAATCAAAATTTTCCCCAAAAATTGGCAACACAATTGGATAACATTTCCTTTATAAAAGGAAGATATAAAATCAATATTAAAATATTAAATAATTGGAAACATATTTAATTTGTAATAAATACAAATTCACATATTTTTCTTTTAAATTAGTAATGTAAAAAGAGGTTTTACATTAATTAACAATGTATCACAAAAATAATGGCTTCAATCATCAAACATAAATTAGAAATGTTGTTTTAACCGAATTAAACAGAGGTTTCCTTACAGCACTATATCCATCAAGAATTATTAGTAATATTACATTCTAAGCATAGCTTAAAATTTTACGTGGTTTACGGGCTCCAACATTAGAGTTACAGAATTTGCAAGCGACGTCAACAATTTTTCAACAATAGATCATTTTCTGTCTTCCTGTATATTATGCGACGTAATAAAAAAAAAACGCAGATGTCATTAAAACAAACGATGATCCGAAGGTTAAATCGCGAAACCTGACTATATAACGTAACAATCCGTATATTAATTATTTGATCATGCGATCGAGTCAATTGCAGCCGAAATGAAATTTACTAATAAACATTTAAAAAATAACATGACATTTAAAGAGGAATGGTATAGAATTTTTGATAAAAAGCGTGTGAGATGTATTGAGTTATTTTTTTTCTGCGATTATAATTATTTTTTAATATTTTACAATAAATTTATGAAGAGAATTCATCAATTAAGAATATTATTTTTCAATAAGTCAGAAAAACATAGGAAATTAACAATATTTGTAAACAAAAATTAAACATTGAAATTTATTGTCTATTTTCTCAATAATACGGATGTTAATTTCTATAAAAAATAATATTATTCTTAGTGACAAATTATTTCAATTTCAATTTACTTTATTAACGGAATCTCCATTTCCAAATTACAATTATAATTACATATTAAAAATTTTATAAGAAAAGTGTGACGCTCTAAAAAGATTATAAAACATATGTATAAAAAAAAGGCAAATTACCATGCAAATTTTTCCTAATTGTATTATAATATATACAACAAACAACATTAATTATTGATTATTGTTTAATCAATAATTTTTACAAAATCTTTTTTTAAGACTGTAGGAAAATTATTGATTAAAGTTATTTTCTGTATATATTATAATACAATTAGGAAGAATATGCTCAATTTATCACTAAGAATAATATTAATTTTAATAAAAATCAACCAACATAAAAATTAACAATATTTGTAATTGCAATACAAAACTTTTAAGCGTTTTATTATTCCAAGAAAATAATAAATATTGAAATATATTTCCCAATTTCTCAATAACTCGGATTTAAATCCCGTTTACACTAATTTAATTCATGAATAAATTTCTATTAGATTTTACGATTTTACAATAATATTCTTTTTCAGGGCAGAAAAACCTCTGGTCGATAGCCCAGGATAGACAATCCGGATTATCCATCAATCCAATGGAGTTTTATGATTTAGAAAAAATAAATGAAAACCGAACAGCTTCAAAATATGAAAAAAAAAAAAACGACAAAGTGCACCTCATTTGATCTGAAAAAAGTTAACGCGATTGTATTTAGTATACTTCATTGCATTGTTTAAACAAAAAAATTCGAAACACTAGACTTTTATCACTGAGAAAAAAAAAACTTCCGCCAAAGCTGAAGCACACTTGAACTTGGTATTAATTACTTTTAGATCAGAGATGGCACACCTTGATATTTTACAAATTTTAGTAAAATTCAATCGTTCGGTCAAAGTTTTAGCCATAAGTATCTGGTATTCCAAATTTTATTTATTTAAATAGTGCACTGAATTATGCTGAATCCATTTGTATTGATCACTTTTAGATCAGAGAAGGCGCACAATTAAAAATATCTATTTACACATTTTGGGGGTACGTAAAAAATAATTGTTAGTAGGTTAGGGGTGAAATTAATGTGTTGTGTTAAATTGATGTATTTATAACATCCCTGTACAAACAGAATCGATTTACCTTGTAAATTAAGGAGAAAATTGAAGTTTGAAATCGTTGGCTAACTTCACATCCGTGAATAAAACAAATGTTTAAATTTACCCAATAAGACAATTTGATTGTTACAGAAAGTAGCAGGACAAGTATTGAATATATTGAAACTTTTTTTAACCATTACAGAATTACTTAGGTATTCCGGTAATTTTAATTTATCCTGTATGTACATACATAAATTATGGATTGCGCATTTGTTATATATTTGTATTGTACCTTTATTAATTCTAGTAAATAAATGGTTATTAAAAATATAAAAACGTTGTTTCAATATTTCAACAACGAGAGATAACAAAGTGGAAGTTTTAACAATTAATAAAACAAATTTAATCGCATTAAACACTCCTATTCCAAACGTAATCAACTCACATAGCTGAGAAGCGTAATTTGTATCAATCCTCTTTACTTTTTATACAATTACATTAAAACTATTACCGTGTTCACCAGTGCGGAAACCGGTGGGATACCAGAGCGCAATCTCCATCAGTATTGCTCGTGCGAGATTTCCCCCCAATTGGTCTCGTCGACTTTGCACGAGTTTTAAGTAAAGTTGATTTCTCTGAAATGTGGTTGGTGACCTGAATTTTCCAGATACCCTTGTCGACATTTCATAATTTCGTTTATTCACGTATGTTTAAACACGTGATGCGCAAACCGTGAAAAAAACAGATTTTATGCTAATTACGATAACTTTCGTTTGGGTTTAAAGATTTTTTTTTTCAATGTAGAGATTTTTAATATAACGGAAAATAATCTTCGTTGTGTCAAATATTGTGTACAATATACCAATGAATGATAAATAAGTAGGATTTTTTGATTGAATTAAATTAGTTTGTTTTAGAGATAACCTAAGTGAAATGAATTCTACCTATATATTAATAAAAATAGAAAATAACATTTATTCACTTGCTCTCAGTTGTTTAATAAATTAAATATAAATGATTTGAAAATAATTAATAAATTATTTCCTGTGACTTTTGACTTACGTTACGTAAAACATTTTTATTTAATTTATTAAGCAACTGAGAGCAAGTGAATAAATGTTTTTTCTATTTATAACGTCACTATAAAGTCACAGACTTACGTAACGTAAGTAAAAAGTCACAGAGCTAAATGTTGAAATAATTTATTAATAAATTTCAAATCATTTTTATTTAATTTTTTAATAAAAATATTTTACCAAATGTAAATGAGGAAGAAATTAATCATAAAATTATAAATAAATTATTATTTTAATTTTTATTATAATTGAACTAGTTACAAATTAATTGACACAGGTATAATGCTTAAGCTAACATTTTTTATATACATTAAGGAATTTACTCACTATGAACCACACGGTGATTTTTTAATTCAAGTCTTTGGGTTTTGAAAATTAAAGAAAAGGTAGAAAATTTGTAAAACTGGATGAAATATTAATTTGGATCGATAAATCAATTCCTGCAATTCACATTTTAAAGATTATTTCATGTAAATGTTGCCCGCTTACGTCATATCTCAAAAACAAAAGGCGACTCTTAAGTGATAATTACAGCAAAATATGTCTCATTTAAGATAAAAACTTAAATATTTATTTTTTTCTAAAAACGTTTACTAAAAGATTTATTACGTTAGTTCAAGACTTTACACTTGCACAGTACAAACAAACTTAAAAAAAAAACACAGATAAATAAAAAAGGCGGATCTGTTAATAGCTAATTAACAGATATAAAAGTATACATTTGATTTTGTAATTTTTGATATTTATGCTGTATATATCTGTTAATAAAGATTATTATTATCAAATAAAAAGAATTCGAAATAATTATTATTCAATTATTTTTCCTTTAGCAACTGCTAATAATTTTTAAATTATTTTATTTATATATTGAAAATCTATTTCTGCGTATTACATTATATAATTTTATAATAGATATAAATACAACCATTTACAAATTATTAATGAGGAATGGTTATATTTAGGATTAATATTTGAATTATGCGGGATGCAGAAGTGATTTCTTTTTACTTATTTTATTAATTTTAAATTACTTTGACCAATTAAATAAATATTCTATTCTCTTATTTAAGCCGATTTTTAACAGTATTTTGCCGTACTTACATTTTTGAATATGAATTATAAATAATAGTCACCGATTAAAATATATGCAATTATAAAAGCGAATAAAAAATAGTTTTTTTATTGTGGAGGCTTTTATTTCGTTATACATGTGATAACTAAAAACAATTAAATAAATATTCTATTCTCTTATTTAAGCAGATATTTAACAGTATTTTGCTGTACTTACATTTTTGAATATGAATTATAAATAATAGTCACCGATTAAAATATATGAAATTATAAAAGCGAATAAAAAATAGTTTTTTTTATTGTGGAGGCTTTTATTTCGTTATACATGTGATAACTAAAAACACTTCTAAACTTTGTTTTGTATAACTCTTGCAGTCACAAGTAAAATATAAAGTGTTATACAAAAGAAAGTTTAGAAGTGGTTTTAATTATCAAAAAAATGTGTTTTGATTTATGAAAGAATATTTTGAACGAAGTTGAAGCCTCTGCAATTACTGTATTAAAATACTTGTAACCAAATAAAGCAAATAGGTGAAATTGCGGCCAATGCTGATGATTAAATCGGCTTATTGTGAAAATCCGTCAAAAAAGGTGGTTAATCAATAATTTCATTGTAATTTCTCATTTCTGTAATTACATAATTCCTTTTTCAGATAAAACAAAAATGAAAAGAATACACTAATTTAATCAAATTTAGAAGATTAATTTTTGGAAGAATTATAAAAAATCTATTTATTTTATATTCTATTCCATTCTACGAATATCGTGAGTTCATTTGTTGCATGATCGCAATTTTATTAATTTTTATTTTTTTCAACATATAAATGCGTTATATACAAAATTTAATGGCAAAGTAATATCACCTGTTACATAATTGTCTGAGAATTATTAATGTTTGGGGCTTTAACTTCGTTATGCGTCGTACGGGTGTGAAGTTTCGAATAGATTCTGCCAGATCATAAAAACTCTAAATTTAATTAATGTTTTGAATGTATTCTTTCTCTATCATATCCAACATAATTGATTCTAATTCTTCATTCAACCTTTTCAACCCCCTAAATACTTTAATTCCTTTTAATTCTTTTAATAAACATTTTTCGGCCACCATTCATCTATCGTATGGATATTTCGTTTTTTTTTTCGAACCTCATCAGACTAGAGTGTTCCATGTGGAATACCTTAATGAAGGATTTTTTTTCAAATTATTATGACTTTTATATCTGTTTCTCTCTTAATATAATCGCAAGTTTTTCGAATAATAATTATTTATTACGAATTGTCCCTTCTTTAATACAAACAATATTTATACAAGTGAATTTTCCATTCTTAAATTGTTAATTTTAAAAATATTTATCTAGCCGAATTAATTTGAAAAATAATAGTAAGTTTTTTGATAAATAATTAATTTTGATCAATTATTCATTCGTTGAAATAATATTTAGATTTATATTTAGAATTTGTTAGCAATGCAGTATTTTATCGATATGCAACATCAGGTATACATTATATAATTCAATGTCCGGAGGGGTAATTGCCCGGGAAGTAGTTGTTTTAATGTGCATTTGTTTAAAGTAACGTAAGTCAAAATGTCACAGAGCTAAATGTGGAAATAATTTATTAATTATTTTCAAATCATCTTTATTAAATATTTAGATAGTTGAATTTCCCATTATTTAATAATTCAATTATATTAAAAATGGATGTGCATATGGTTTAAAATAAATAAGTGGAGAAAAAACATTAATATTAAAATTATTGACAATATAAAAGTAGAATTTTTTAATGAAATAAATATGAATAAATTATTAAAAATCAACCAATAAAACACAGATTAGATTGAATAACTTTAAATTCACGACTAGTTTCGGGTCGAGAATTGGTTGATTTTTAATAATTTATTCATATTTATTTCATACAATATAAACTACCAATGTCTAAATATTAAAACCAGAAAATTTTAAAATTAACTTTTTATGATTATTTTTGTCTCAGCTCACGGACCCCTCAACATTTTTAAAAGTCTTATAAAAAAATTGTTGCTATTTTTTTAGAATTTTGATTTAGAAGTTAACTTGTCGTTAGGGACCTTATTAACATATTTTAAGAATATAAAATTGGGATGTTTCAAAATAAACTTTTTATGATTTTTTTATCTCAGCTCACGGATCTTTCGAAAATGTTCAAAGTCCTGTAAAATATTATTTGTAAGTGTGTAAACTGTGGAAACATATACGCTTTATATGAGGATTTGGTTTAAATATAATGTACAATTTTTAATTTATTCTTAGAAATTTGGAAAATATTGGGCAGAAAGACCTCAGGTCGACAGCACAGGACAGACTAACACCTCCATACCAACTTATAATTCTATTATATTACTGTATATTATATAAAGTTATTGTCTGAATAAATATATATAGAAAATATTAATTGAGGCATCCCGGCGCCTCCGCCATGGTGGATGCGTCGGGCACAAAACCATGGATTCGAAACCGTGGGGTAATTTCACATTGGTCAATGTTACAATAACGTTTAATATTGTTTTCTATGTTATCACTACATTGTTTGTTAACGTTTTGTTCAATGGGTAGTTGTTTCGCATTTTAATTAATATTATTCAATAATTTTTATTGAAAAATATAATTGCATAAAATAAATATAGATTATTGAAAATTAATCAATAAAGCAAATAAAACACTGATTAAATTGAATCCTCGACCAGTTTCGGGTTTTAGGCCAACTAAAAAACTAAATTTTGAATTCTTTGGCGAATTCTCTTGAAAATGGGATCACCCGAAACTAGTGGAAAATTTAAAAATTTTCAATTTATTCGCTGTTTTTTTTTGTCGATTTTTAATAATCTACTCATATTTAATTAATGATTTTAATATTTAGATATTGGTAGTTCATATTGTATGAAATAAATATGAATAAATTATTAAAAATCAACCAATAAAACACAGATTAGATTGAATAACTTTAAATTCTCGACTAGTTTCGGGTTATTAGCCCATATTCAAGAGAATTTAAAATTTGTTTTATTAAAATTTCTATGGATATTTACATTAATGGATATATTGATTTTTTTAAACTAGTCGAGAATTTAAAGTTATTCAATCTAATCTGTGTTTTATTGGTTGATTTTTAATAATTTATTCATACTTATTTCATACTCATATTTATTTTATACAATATAAACTACCAATTATTAATTAAATATAACTGTATTAGTTGAATTTGAATAATTTATTCATAATTATCTTTATAAGTCAATTAAATTATTTCACTTTCGTTTAAGCACTACAATATGTATGTTACTGTATGAAATGGAATCCGTTAAGTAAATAAATAATGGAAGAAATAATGTATATAATTACATATTATTTTCTGCAATTAATATTATTATTTCACAAACAATTTTAAATTACGTAAATAAAGAAATTGCGAACTACAAATATAGTCAATAATTTTAAAAAAATCATGATTTTTAGTTTTTCGCGAAAAATTAACGCTTTCATATATTCCTGCATTACATTAATATAAAACTAGTACAAAACTTACGTAAGCTCCGCTGATTAAAAATTTAATGCACGCACAGGTATACCACGTGGTTCCACACTGAGGACCATTCAGAAAACGAAACCATTCAATTAATTTAAGAAGTAGCAAAAAAATAGAAATTTATACGTATCGAACGCAAACCATTAAACTCACAACATTCCAAATAAAAACCGAAAGACTATACTGACACTATTAAATAACCATCACGAGACCCGCACTTTTAAGTACGTCACTGGTAATTTCCGAAAGCAACTAACGATTATCGTTATTTTTTAATTATTTTTGTCGAGAACGCGGTCGTACTTGGATGGCTGAGTGCGTGTCGGACTGACGGGGACTTTCGAAAAAGTCGAAAAATTTCGTGCGAGTAGCGGTAAAATGGCCGAAATTTAACGATTGCGTAGGCTGTGCGTTGGAGGTTAAGTGCGGAAATGCACGAAGTGTATGGGAATTTGTTGAATATTTATGAGCGTGCGCTGGAAGTCGTTACCTAAGTCACTTGTTCTGCGAAGAGCGTAAGTTCGTTTATTGTGTCGATGTATTTTAATTATACCTATTTAATATTTAAATTGCTGGGATTAATTTGTTTGCATTGAATTTAATTATATATATAAATATCTTTATTCGGACAATATGTTTGTAAACATTGACTATATGCATTAAAATGAAGGTTTGTCTGTCATGGGCTATCGACTGAAGGTCTTTCTGCCCTGTCTTGAATTGATTGTGATGTGCAATAAAAATGTTTCTGCTATCTACCTGAACCGTCTTGAAGCGTCTTAACGAATTCATGAATGGTGAGAGTACAGAATACAGAATTTTTAAAAAAGAGGTTGATTATAGGGATTTTGTATCTTACAAAATTCTGTATTCTGTACTTTGCAATATTTTTTTTTTGTGCAAAAGTTGAATTTAATTATATATATATATATATATATATATATATATATATAAATGTCTTTACTCAGCCATTTACATTTTTAAAAACATTGAGTATATACACTAAAATAAAGGTTTGATATCTTAGGCTATCGACCGGAGATCTTTTTACAATGATTTTAATTATTTTATTAGATTTTAGAATTTTTCTTTATTATACAAAATTTTAGAAATTAGGTAAATTCACTAAATATAATTTAATTATATTCAGAATTACGATCAATGACACAATTTTGTTTCTAGTGGGCTGGATGTTATACAGAGTGGCCAGAAAAGATGTGATAATCTTCAGTTAAAGTGGTTTGTTAATCAATTTTAAGTAGAATAAAAAAGTTTTTAAAATAAAAATTTAAATTAAAAAATAAAACACAAAAAAATATTTGATCATTTTTCAGTAAGCATTATGAGGCCATTAATATCCTAAATATATGACTAGAATTTGGTTTTAACATTTTATGTATAATTATTGCTCTTAATAATCGACTCGTCATTAGATAAACATTTGCAATGTTTAGCTGGTTGTTAATAGAACTAAATTTAATCAAAATATTTCAAAAATATTACTGATTTCTAATCACATATTTATTATATCAATGGCCTGAAGAGTGTTAATGAAGAACCGTACAATATTTTTTTTCCTTAAATGTTCTACTTGAAATTAATCAATGAAGCACTTTACCTGAAGATTATCACATCTTTTCTGGCCACCTTGTATACCAGTTAAATCGTAATGTGAATTACGATCAATAACCAAACTAGTTGAATCATAGATTGCATATTGAATAATATTTTCAACAAGTTTCTTGATGGCAATAATTTAAAGTTACTTGATAGATTTTCCTTTCGCTTAATCTGACATTTGTTAAATTAAATATTATTTGATCGTAATTTCGAGGACTATCAGGATCAAGCTTATCACCCTTTGGTAGATCACCCTTGAATTATCGAATTTGAAGGGGCTGGTATGTATTGTTTGATATTTTATAATAGTATTGTATGTATATTGAAAGCATTAGTCCTGAATAAAGATTTATATATATAACAAAATAATATTAAAACAAGGGCATAAAGAGCTCTGGTCGATGGCCCAAGACAAATAAAGGTGTATCTGCCTTGGGCTATTTTATTGTACTCAATGTTTCTAAAAATGTAATTGTCTGAATAAAGGTATTTGTATATATATTAAAAAAAAATATTGCTTCTGTCTCAGTTATTGAAATAATTGTATATGTTACATTTAATTAGTGTTATATTTTAATTATTCGGCGACTAGTTGTTCGCGGATAAAGCAAAACATAATTTTTATTTATGTTTTGCTTTATCCGCGAACTGAAATAATTTATTTTTTTTTCATAATTAATACAAAAAATGGATTTTTTTATTAATGTAAATAAAATAATAACAATTATTGAGACTTAAATAATATATGCATATTTTGTTCGCAGTAAAATGTGAGAGTCGAGATTCCTTCAGCCATCCCATTCTTTCCTTCATACGTACACAGTAAAGACGAACTAGTGACCTCCGACAGAATGCCAAACTTCAAGGCGGACGTGAGTTTATTGTGTCAATGCCGTACGTTGACCATTCAATTTGTTTCGTCTACTCATACTTCTTCTTTTACAATGACCGCTAAACACAATACGAATCTGAATTTCTTTCTGATCTCATTGAATTTATGAAAAATTGAGAGATTTGTACTTGTGTTTATTGCACGAGTCTTCAAAGACCGATCCTATGAAAAACTAATAAATTGTTAATTAAAATAATAATGTATTCAAATAAATTTCACTGACTAAAATTATATGAATCAAAAATCATATAATTATTTTAATATACGAGGCTTGTTCAATTAATCAGGTTAGCTTTGGAAACACTTGTAATCACTCAACTGATGTTTTACAATGTTAGTTGTGTTTGTAAATGTCACATTGATCAGTTCCTATCATTTGTATATGAATGCGATTTTAAATATTGTGACTTTTAAATGGCGTTAATAATCTGTCCAAATATTATCAGGTCTGCAACCATTGTAAATTCGTACGCGAATGCAAGAAGTGTATGGGAACGCATGTGTTGCATATCCAACAGATAAGCGCAAATGACCAATGTTTTCGGAGCGCCATAAAACTACAATTCAATTCCAACTGTTAAGGAATGGTGTAAAATATTTAAGAAAAGAAGAGAGGAGACGAATGATAAGCCGCGGCCAGGTGCATTGATTACTGCAACAATAGACAGGAATGTGGCATGTATGGAAGGTCTGATTAGAGAAAATAGTTGAATTTCAATAGGAGCTATTTTGGAAAAAGTTGATGCGAGTATAGGATCTGTCCATACCATCGTACACAAATTGGGACACAACAAATTTTATGCTCAATTGGTTCCTCGTCTTTTGTCAGAGGACCACAAAAATAAAAACTTGCGAATGGGTTCATCTTTGCAACATCTCACGGAATACAGGCTAAATGGTAACGATTTTCGTCAATAATTGCTGGCGACGAATCTTGTTGTCATTATTTTGAACCATCCAGTAATTTGTCATTGATGCAATGGAAACACGCAAATATTTCGCCACCAAAGAAGTGTAAAGTTAAATCTTCTACAGGGAAGGTCATACTAATATTTTTTTTTTTTCGACGTTTTTATCGTCTAGAATTTACAGAACCTAGAGTTCATATTAATGCAAACCTATATACTGAAACATTAAACAAACACCATCAAGCGATAAAACGAAAACGTCCAGGGAAGCTCTCACATGGTCTCAAGGTGCTGTACGATAATGCTCGGTCTCATATTACAGGAGTAGTGAAAGAAAATCTACGACGAAAGAAATGAAAAAATACTACAGCATCCACCCTAAAGTTCCGATTTATCGCCTTGTGAATTTTAAATTTTTTGAGCCACTCGAAAAGGCTTTAATATATAATAGTTTTCGATTGGACGGAGAAATACAAAATGCCATAAAAGATAACTTCGAGCAGCGGCCACAAGAATTATTTAAATATTCATCGGCTGGTGAAATAATGGGATAGGTGCCTTAATTGTAGTGGTAATTATTTGTAGATATAATTACCAGTTATTTTTTTTTTGACCAATGATAGGTTTTAAGAAGCATCGTACTTCTTTTTTTGTGAATATTTTTTGTGTTTCTAGACTACATTTTAAACAATTTTTCCAAAAAATATATTTTATATTTTATATTAACGACATGTTTATCAACAAATATAAAATGATTTAATAAAATGTTCTGCCACCATTCATCTAACATATTCTGTTCTCATAAATAGGAAAAATTCGCCTTCTTTTAGTGGAGGAAACAACAATTCACGATTATCTATCTCGAAGCCACAAAAAATTAGGCAAAAATGGCCCTTACGTCGTATTTCATTTATTATGATAAATATAATGTTATAATGTTTTCCAGAAACAATCTAAGAAATATAAAAGATGTAAATAATAAAATACTTTATTTGTAAATAAAACAATGGTTTTATAAGTTTGACATGTATTTTTTTATTGTAGAGGCAATCCTACAATTGAGATATAAAGAAATCATTTAACTTTTTTCTACCACCTACTTTTATTTTACTAAATACAGTAATAAAAGTTGTTTTATTTACAAATAGAGTATTTTATTATTTACATATTTTATATTTCTCAGATTAATTGAGATAATCCTACAATTGTGATATAAAAAAAAAACATTTTACTTTTTTGTACCACCCACTTTTATTTTACTAAATAAAGTAATAAAAGTGGGTGGTAGAAAAAAGATAAATGTTTTCTTTACATCACAATTGCAGGATTATATCTACAATAAAAAAACGTCAAATTTAAAAAAAACGTTATTTTATTTACAAATAAAGTATTTTAAAGTAGTTAGTGCTAAAGATGATATAAAAAATTAAGTGTTTTCTTTATATCAAAAATTTGAAAATGTACCAGAAAGTGAGCGCTTCTAAAATCCAAGAATTGCTACAATTGTGTCACAAATACATTCAGGCAGTTATTATCATCTGACAACGGAAGTGTCTTTAGAAATTTTTTTTGTGAAACATAAAAAAAACGTGATTTTATTTTCAAATGGTGTATTATGAAGATTCATCAAGTAAAAACCTCAACCTTCGATTGATAATATAAAATAATATAATAAAATAATAATGTTTTTCAAATTAAATAGATGAATATGAGTTGTTCCAAAATTATAATTAGAAAAACATAAATATTATACATTTAATTACTATAAATATAATGAAATTGTTTAGTTTTAAATTATGTTTTATAGTTATTTTATTTATACAGCAACGAAATTAAATGATATTTATGTATTTGTAAAAAGGAAAATACCAACTAAGTGAGTTGCTGAATAACGATAAAATCATTTCCACCCGATACAGTGTGTCAAAATAAATGTATAATTATTACTAATTATTTAATGAAATAATTAGTAATAATACTAGTCGTAGTAAATATGTTATGATGTATATATTAATTGACTATAAATTAATTCAAATTAAATGAATACATAAACTCAATTAACTCCCAACATAATAAAATAAAAAAATGGCATGCATTTCTTAAAATAAAAATTAAAAGAAAAATCAATTGTGCATATTAATTTATTTTTTAGAAATCAAACTTAAAAAATGTATATATTTATTTTTAAAAATAAAAAATGTATATTGCTTTTCGCATTTTTTTTTTTCAAAATTAGTTTCAAATATACATATCATAGTTGTATTTTTTCTAATGGAATACTCCATATTTTTTAAATTTTTTCAGATTCTACATTAAAAATTAAGTTAACTTTCATAATATGTTCATATGCCTAAACCTAATAATTTTTGAAATATAAATAAATATTTTTAGAAAAATATGCAATATTTTATTGATATGCAGGTGTACATTATGTAATTCAATGTCCGGCGGGGTATTTGTCCGGGAAGTAGTCGTTTTAATGTGTATTTGTTTAACGTACTTACGTAACGTAAGTCAAAAGTCACGGAGCTAAATGTGGAAATAATTTATTAATTATTTTCAAATAATTTTTATTTAATTTATTTAAATAACTGTGACAAAGTGAATAAATACTCTTTTCTATTTATACAGTTAAAAATTTCCTGAATCTCATTTTTATCAACATTCCTAAATGAATTTTATATTTTTTAAAATATTTTTGAAAATTTAGTCTCGGAAATGAATGAATGAATGAATCTCGAGGAGAAAGTTTTTATTAGAATCTCATGAAACATAGTTTTTTATTGTTATACTTTTAATTCAAAGAAAATACATGTTTTTATTTTCTCTGACTGAAACCTTTGAATCATTTTATTTAATTTCACAATGGTATTCCCATGAGCAATTTATTCACCATACCTGACAGCGGTTTTCAGACACACACAAAAAAAAAGTGAATACCCTGTTATTACCCCTCGCTGTTGCAAAAAAACACAAGAAACTACGTACATTCAAAAGAACCCACGTGGGTAGCAAGTAGAATTCAAGTTCCAACGCGTAGATAACGAGGTTTTATTACTTTTCAAGGCTGGTATTCCCATCCACCTTCGTGGATCCTAAATAAAAATAAAACTCGGCAAAATTTATTTCGGGTCTCTCGTTTCGACCACCAGAGGTTATTCAACGAGAGACAACTCGTTAAATTGCATACCCTCAGATTACACTACCATAAATTGGTTGCGCGGAGATTAGTTGGGTGAAATTATGGCCTTTGTTGATACCCAGACGCATAACAACAGACCTTTTTTTAAAATAATTTTTGTGCTGTCTTTAAGATTATTATAAGTTTATGATGGTTTTGTATCAATAATGATTTTTGGTCGCAGATATTTTATGTGAATATTTAAATTAGATAAAGTCAAAATACTCATGTGAACGGTTTAAAAATGATTTTTATTATAAGTAGAAAAGAGTTGCAGTTATTGTTATAGAGTCGCAATTATTTAAATAAATTGAATAGAAATGAATTGAAATTAATTAATAATTTATTTCCATATTTAGCTCTGTGACATTTTGACATACGTTACGTGCATATTAAAACAACTACGCCTCGGGCAAATACCCCTCCAGATATTGAATTAGATAATGTACACTTGCTGCATCACTCGAGCTAGCACTTGATCTCTTAAAATTAATGACTTTTATTTAGAAAAATATTTTAATGTATTTATTGCTGGATCTATTGCTAATTTTGCAGCCGTAAAAAAAAAACAAACTGTTTAAATTCTACAATTTGTAATAAAATCATAACTGTACTTGGCTTTATTCGTAGATTTTCCTGTACTTTTTGTTCTAATACTACTAACATTTTAACAACATAGGTTTTTATTCATCATTATATTTTTATTTATTTATTGCTGAATCTTTTAATAAATTCACAGTGATGAAAAAAACAAACTGTTTAAGTTCCACAATTTGTAATAAGACCATAACTGTACTTGGCTTTATTCGTAGATTTGCCTGTGCTTTTTGTCCTAATACTAGTAACATTTTAACCACATTTATTCATCGTTCCCTGTCGTATTTCACGATTTTCACCATTGCATAGAAGATTTTGGACTCCCCTCCTAATACTACTAAAACACTTTATTTAGCTCTCGTCCGTCCTCACATTAAAAAAATCTTTAATAATAATAATAATAAATCTTTGTTAACGGAAAAAATCCTTTGAACACAATTATATTACAAAATTACAAATAGTGTAGAAATACAAATACATAGTATAACTAACAAACATTGACAAAAAATCATTTAACAATAAATCAATAATTAGCGAGATCACCCTATATTAATAGTAAATTGATCATTAATAGATTACATAATTTAAAAAAAATCAAAAAACGTTTATATTAATAATTTAACTTATCCATCAATATCAGAGAGGCAAATACGGCGGAGACTATGTTTAAACAATGACGTAGAAGAGGCAAATAATTTGAAATTGGTATTATTTTGCAAATTATTTGCGAAGCGCATAAGTCTATCAATATGATTATGCATACCGTAATTTGTAGGGTGGAAAGACAAACGAAATAATGGCTTGTATCTACAACTAATCCTTCGTGGAATATTAAAACTTAACCTACTTATTAATTCTTGGCTTTCAATTAATCCATTAACTAGCCTATGCAGAAAACATAAATCAAGTAAAACTCTCCTGTCTCGCAGAGATTGAATGTTAAGCTGACTTAGCATGGAACTGTGGCTAAAGTTGATAGACGGAAGAAAGGCTCCAAAAAATACAACGAGCGTCAAATAAGAAAAAACAAACTATTTAAATTTAACAATTTATTCGATGTTCGAAGCCTTTATTTCTGTAAACTCAATTTTTAAATAAATGTTAATAAATGAGCAAATAGATCTCTGGTCGATAATCTAGACAGACTGACACCAAAATGTATTTTTTTATCTTTAAGGCATTTAGTTCGTCGTACAGTTTCAACATTAATATAAAGAAAAGACTTAATATATCACTGTGCACAGTGAAATAAATTGCTTGGAGGTATAAAAAAGTTATAGTCTTTTCTTTATCTTAAAATTAATTTTATATTTAAATTTAATAGCTGAGGCTGTTACTTAGTGAAATTCCTTAGTAAAACTTTGGTAAATAACACATTTTGTTATGATTCTTCACCTGAAGAAGCCACTGTGTGGCGAAACAATTGTCATGAGACAATAAAGCAAAAAAATTGAAACTATACACTTTTGTGTTTTATTTTATCCCAACAAGTATGAAGTTTCAACAAATAAAAGCCTCTACACTACAATATAAAATTCATTACTTCACTTTTAAATTCTATTAATAAACCAGATGTACATTTCAAGATGATTATCATTTACCATTGATAATGAGTACTTAGTACTTGATATATACATCTGGTTTATTAATAAAATTTAAAAGTGAAGTATTAAATTTTATTTTCAACCACATCATTATACAACACTTCACATTACTCAACCTAAGTTATTCAGTGATATTTCTAATAGGCAAATAAAGTACTTATAATAATAATTATAGTCTGAATAAAAATGTTTACCTTTTGATACCTTTGATAAATTATTTACAATCATCCATAAAATGTTCATTCGTTGTTGAGATTTTTCATTAATAAAAAAATCATTCATTGATTTTATTACTAATTCACAAACTTATCTCAAGGTTCTATTTTAAATCTTCTCCGGATATTCGAAATATTTGTTAACGACCTCTCTTTAAATCCTTGATCGACAACATCTTTTATATGGAGATTACTCAGGAGTGTATAATAAATAACCTCAGCAAGAAGGATAATCATTTGTTTAAGTATTGAAAAATGGAAATACTTGACTTTTCGAAGAAAATTAATTACACGTTTAATTTAGTCAATATGAATATGGATTTCGGAAAATTTTAAATAATTTAAATAACCGAAATGAATAATAACTAAATCAATCATGAATTGGAAAAAATAAATGTGTTCTATCATCGATGTTTTGTGAAATTCATGATTAATAATAATAATAATTAACTTTATTAACGGAAATTCACCATTTAACAAAATAATATATAAATATTATACCAAAACATATTAAATAATATTATAATTAATTATCGTGTGTATAATTAACAGTAAAAATAAAACAATATAACAAAAATTATATAAATTAGCAGCAAAAAAATGCAAATACAAATATTAAAGCAGATCCCAAGTGGTTCATAGTACATACAAATGTAAAGTAAAACTAAATCAAACCAACTATGTTGATTGATTTGATTTAAAAAATATTTACTTTTCCTTTATTCTAATTAATAATTCTAATATTTAAACATAATAATTATAAGATTTACATGCATAATAAGTAATGTAGTCTTTAGCTAGTTCATTGTGAGTCATTTTTCTCAGTTTTCATCTACAATATACATATATTATTCTATATTTCTCAACTTCTTTATTAGCAACAAATAATTTAATTTGTCTCTCTATTACGAAACAAAATAAAGCTCGTATTTATTGGAGTAACAAAAGATTCATCATTAGATTAGAAAACTTTTCTCCGATAATTTACTCCGGTTGAAGTATTGCACAACTTCGCAATGCGAGGATGTGTGCCGGAACTTTCTAATTTAAAAATGTATTTGTGTGTGTGCGAGCAACCGAATGCGTGTGCTCTCTCTGTGTATAATGCCCAAAGTGATACGATTGTGTCTGAAGCATAAAAGAAAATAGCACCTGCCTGATGGTTATCGTGACTTTTAAATGCATATTTGCATTTTTTTACAAATTTTAGTTTCGTATTGTTTTAAATTAATTCTAATTACGATTTTATAAGAAATGTGAATAAAATTTACATTAATATTTTAGGAATTTTATTATTAAATTATTATTATGTATATAGCCATTTAGTAGTTAGTGGAAATCTTAACACGAAGATTAACAAATTGTTTTCTTTGAGGTTGTATATTGATTGAATTAATTTTGACGTGGATTCTAGTAATTTGATTACTTTATGAGATTTTAATTTACCACATTACAAAGGATTACCTAGAATTACTAACTTCAATTACAAAGACCTATACAATAATCACAAAGATCGATTAGTTTCACAATTTTCGTTCATGTTGTTTTACTTCCTTTAAAATAATATTTAAATAATTAATTCAGCAGACTCCATCGGTCTTACAGTTCGAATTGACCGAACTTTAAAATTTTTAGCAATATTCCCCAGTTATGTACAAATAATTGTAGAATATAATGCAGTTTATGCGTTCAGTTAAGTACATGAAGTTACTAAAGACATCTAGTAACAATCTAAGACAAATAAATTTATTTAAAGTGCGCTAAAGTCAGCCGTTTTGGACTTTGAAATTGCATCGATTTTGTGTTGAAAACCGTACATGGCAAACAAATTGTAATAATAAAAAATAAACTTTTTTATTAGCTGAGATGGTTCTTAAGATATTTAGTAACAATCTAAGACAGAGAACTCGAATTTAAAGTGTACCAAAGTGAGCCGTTTTGGACTTAATTTTATGTCGAAATTCGTGTATGATAGAAAGACAATTCAAAAATCGTAGTAAAAATAATAATAGTATTATTCAAAGTAATTTTTGGGACTTCTACTAATAGGCTAATGTAAATAAATGAATATTAAAATCCATGGATGAACCACGTATTCCCCGGCGCGTGTACCATGGCGGAGGCGCCGGGTAAAAAATGTGGCTGGGAAACAGTGGATTACTTCACATCGGTCCAAATCGGCTAGGTTTGGCTTACTCTAAATTTAATTACTTACTGTTAGAGTGTTTCAAAATATTTTCTAAACCATCTTGGTCAATAAATTATATTTTTATGATAACAAAAATTACAAAATTTATAATAACAATATATACAGTTGTGTTAGTAGTCTCTCATGGGCTATCGACCATATGGATAGCCCATGACAGACTACTAATAACAATAATATACAGTTGTAAAAATATATACAGTTGTGTTAGTAGTCTGTCATGGGCTATCGACCATATGGATACTAACTAACACAACTGTATATATTGTTATTATAAATGTTGTAATTTTTGTTAACATAAAAATATAATTTATTGACCAAGATTATTTCTTTGTTCTGCCTAATATTGTCATTATTTCATTTTTTAACCATCGCATCCCTTAAGAAAACATAATTAGGAACTCTCGAAAATAAAGAAATAAGATTTATAGTGCGCCAAAGTAAGCGGTTTTGGATTATGAAATTTCATAGGTTTTGTGTTAAAAACTATGGATGACACCGGTCATGAAGTATATATATATAAAACAATGACTGAGTTTTAACAACCAGTTAGTTCCACCATTTTCTTTCATGTTTTTTACTCCACTTAAAGTAATGTTTAAATAAATAATCAGATTAATTCATGGCTTCACTTTTATATGTTAAAATATTTATTTTATACAATAATCCATTTAACAGAGGTATAAATTGGAACCAACTAAAAAATACATTTCATTTTTTTTTAAGATGCGAGATTACAAAATATCATAGCTATATATAAAGTAATTTTTTAACATAGAAAAGTGAAGTAATGAATTAATGTGGTGATTTATTTAAACATTATTTTAAATGAAGTGAAACAACATGAAAAAAACTAGCAATTGAAACGTTACGTTTTTTGTTACTTAAAAATCTTTAATTAAATTGCTTTGAAAACACCAACTCATAAAGTAATAAAAAATATATCTGCATTAAATTATCATAATGTTTTAACAATGATATAAAAAATTAAATGGAGTAGGTATTATGCCAATAAAGGCTTCCTTTATGTATAAATAATTTAACAATTCACTTTTAAATCATAAATATGTGATTGATATTGTTAGGTCGTTAATTAGTATGAAAAACCTGATACACGAAAAATTTCCAAACGGCTAAAAGTTCAAGGATTGCGTTGACCTGTCGTGTAGAGGTCAATATATTTTTCGTGCGTCACAGGATAAAATCACGAGAATATAAAATTCTGCATGCTCATAAAGAAATAATGAAAGAAAGAACAAAAAAAGAAAGAAAGCTGGAAAGAAAGAAAAAGGTTAGGATCGAAAAAATAATAATAACATCTTGGGGTTCATTAATAAGATTTTCAGAGAAATAACTTTATTTTATTTTATTCAACCATCATCATCTAGCGTTTGGATAATAAGCGATGGTCATTTCGATTATTTTTTTACCTCGTCGTACAAATAAGTTTGTGTTTTGATGGAAATTTAGGTCTATAATTATAATACAATTAATTTTAAATGATGTCTTCAATTTTTGAAGTTGCTGATAGGTGAATCCTAATAAACACCACAGTAAGCGCCTGGAGGGACATTTTAAATTTGCACCCATCACTTAATAACACCCTCCCCCCTTTCAAAGTCGTTAATTAATGCGCTCCTCGCGAAGAACCCGTCCCCTCAATAGCCGTCATGGTCGCCCCTTCAACAAAATTTCTGCTAATTATTAATTAACTTGTTAATGTTTAAGGCTTCCACTTGATTGTACATGGTCTATTATAAATAAATAAAGCAATTTAACTTAGTTTATACAACTGATACTTTGACATTTTCAATTCAAAAACACAAATAGATGCATCTCACAGGTGCTTCCTGTTTCTAAAAATTACAACAGTGTTACTAATTTCTTTATTTAATTATAAGTTTTATATATATATATATAAATATATATATATATATATATATATATATATATATATATATATATATATTGTATATTACATTACTAGTAAACTGTGTATGTTATAATTGCAGATTTAACTGCGATCTCTTATACTTTATACTATAAAAAAAACATTGATAAAGTATATGACTGTATCAATGTTTCTTTTTTTTTTTTTTTTTCGTTAATATTTTTATTTTTTTCTTTTACATTTTTTGTATGTCTACATTTTCTTTTTATTGTGTAAAGTTATGGAAAATGTAACTTGTCCTGTATTGGTTACTCTTTATTCTTTATTCACTTTATTAACGGAATCTCCATTTCCAAATTACATTTATAATTACATATGACACTTTGAAAATCGCCGTCAGGTGTTGGAAATACGACTCAGCAATGGATTTGTTTATAGACAAACCATTAACGGGCACGCATTTCTGATTGTTTATATTGCTTCTAGAAACATTGTTTAAACCATTTCTGAAAGAAAATTGAGAAAAAAGTGCGCCGTTTGGGAAATATTGTTTATAAAAAAAAGGTATTTTCCGATTTTTAAAGTATATGTATTATGAATATTTTAGAATTTATAGGAATAAATTTGATTCTGTTCCATTCACTTGACCTTGCATTTCGTTATAATTATGAATAAACAATTAAACAAGTGTTCTTTTCCTTGAAATAAATATTTTAGAAAAAAAAAAGTCTCAGTGTGGAGGCGCCGGGTTCATTGCTGGATTCATTGCCAGCTTCACACACATAATTATTTGTTCATATTTATTATTATAATTTGAGTGATTAAATAAATAATAGGAATATTAATCATATTAAATATTTTTATGTACAAAGAGTAAACATATATTTCATTCACGAAGTGAATATTTAAATTAGTTGACAAATTTGATTCGTTAGATGGCACAAAGCGTTATCTATTGCCTAATTTATAACAAGCATCATCAAGAATTTAGGTCTACGATGATTTTCGGTCAATTTTTGTTTCGTCTACTAAAGGCACCTGAACTTGTCCTGTTTATGAAACCAAGAAACGAAATGCGGCTTTATATTTAATAATATGTTCAACCACCGTTTATATAGCGTTTGAATAACTGCTGATTACTATTTGCATTGCACACACCGGTCTGACGAAATGGCCATCACTAGATATCCATACGTTAGAAGAATAGTGGATGAACATTTTATTAAGTTAACAAATTTGTAATATAATTAGCACCATAATATTAACATCATTAAAATATTGTTTTTTTTTACATTAATTTCCTTGTTTTTTTATTCACGCTTTTAATTTACTTAAAAAAATTGAATAATAAACGCATTAATCTACACATATCGAGCATTTTAAATAATTAAAATAATCAATATCATTCAATTGTATAACTGCTACATAAAATTACTTCTAGATAGGCTGTGACCCATGACTTCGCATATCTTGAAATTGTCGAGATTGAGAATATTTTAAAAATAAACACATTACGCCTATGATTCACAGGTCAGAATTATTTGTAATGTCAGCCACGTCTTTTCATTGACAGCTCATAATTTCCGCCTATTTTTAAATACAATTTTATCGTTTAGAAATATGCATTTAATTAATTAACCTTAATTACTTATAATTCACCGACTTGTATGAATAAAATGCGGAATTTTATGATTTTTTTTCATTTTGTTTATAATTTATGTATGTCTAATTAGATTTAATTTGCGTGATGAAAATTGTCAACTTTTAATTTATTAACAATACACATGATTTATTATCTAATTATATATGCAATATAATTAGATAATAAAACTAATTAACTTACACTACTAACAAATATGTATCAATTTTTAATATTATTATTATTACTATAATTAATATAAAAATTCTGCAAATACTCGTTGCACCACAAAAACAAAAACATTAATTGCAAGTTATGTTATTGCGAACTAATTTCATCATGAAACAGACCAAGCGGATTTCTTTAAATAATGTTAAAATATGATTCCATCAAAAAATGTCATGCAACGAGCATCAGCAGCAATATTAAAATAAGTACATTAGTTTGTCTCACTTATATAAATATAGACTTAAATACATTTCATTGCGGGTTAAGTAAGAAATTAATTAATCACAATCCCTAACTATTAGCGTAGACTTAAATACATTTCACTACGGGTTAAGTGAGAAATGTATTAACCACAATCCCTAACTATTAGCAGAGGCATTAGACTGTGCTGATAAAGTATAACGTAAACGTTAAATTTACAAGAACTAAATAACCGGAAGTATTTGGATTTATATACAAATATTTGTAGTTTTTAAAATATATTAAAACATTGAAAAATGAGCGGTTGTTTGCGTTTTATCTGACCTCGGCTTTTCAAGTCCATCACAACTTGCTAATCTAGCAAATAATTTACACGTGAAATATACACACCATGCGGTATGTACACATAACTGATACATATTTAATAATTGTATTGTATGTAGTAAAAATTATATTAAAACAATTATTTTAATAAATAGCACTAAGTATTGAATTCATTTATATTAATCATTTATAAAAGATAAAACTTCGACACCCGAAAGGGTACAAAAGGAAAGTTAAGAATAATAATAATAAAACATAAATGTTATAATAAAACACTTTTTGAACTTTGTTTGTATAAGAGAATTTTATATTTAGTGACTATAGTTTCAACAATTTACACTTGTCATTAAAAGAAATTACTTTTAGTTTGATAATGACAAGTGTAAATTGTTGAAACTATAGTCACTAAATATAAAATTCTGTTATACAAACAAAGTTCAAAAAGTCTTTTGTTATAAGCTTACACAATGTATAACGAAGTAGAAGCCTCAGTGATCAGTAAATGATAAATGTATTTAATATAAAAAAATACTTTGTTTTAGCACTTTTATTTAAATTTTACAATGACTATAGTTTCGATTCCAGGTCAAGTTGAGTAATATCAGCAACTTTTTTTCTTAAAGAAAATGTTTACACAGTTTTAGTCTAAAACTTTTTTTCTGTGAAAACAAGTTATTATGTGATACTAGCCAGCTTAAATAACAACTGTCACTGTCAAGCAAGGCCCATGCCTATTTATCGTACAGTAAGTTATCAATAAATAAAGATTTTTTAGAAAAATATGAGTGGTGCGTTAATTTTGTCCAGGAGTTTATTATTTAATTGTGATTATGAAGTTTCATCGAGTAAAAGCCTCAACCATCGATTATTAATTAATATATGTATTAATTAATTAATTAATTAATAACGTATACGTTAAATTTAATATTTTCTGTACGGAATAGCCCTGACAAATTTTATTCACTTAACCACAATTATTAAGAAAAAAATTACATTACCTATTATAATTTTTTTTAATAATTATGGCTAAGTGAACAAAAAACTTTTCTATTTAGAAAACACAAAATTAAATCTATCGCGATCTAAAATTATATTAGACGATCAGTCTTTTTATGAATCAATCCATGGGCGAACGACAAGCGCAAGCCTTATTTATAAATCCGATTTATTTTTAGTGTCGTCAGTTTGTGTGTGCGGTGTGTGAACGTTTCGGAAATCCCTTCCGTTTTAAATTTAGACACGTTGTTTGCGTGTGTTGTATGGGTGTGTTTTGTGTCGTAATGCCGAATGGAATACCTTCATCTACAAAAGCGGAAAATAGTTTTTTGATTGCATTTAAATCGCTCCGATCGGTTACCTTTAATGTAAACTGAAACAACGGCAAAAACTAACATCCTCTATAAAAATAAACCCAAGTAATGATTGTTTAAAAGGTAAATAAATTAATTGGATTTTTCCTGGAGTTGTTAGTGAAATTGATTCCGGATGCGTATTTATAAGTTATAATGTACAGCATTTCATCAAATTAAAAAATATAATACATTACATATAATACAATACAATTACAGGATGTTCCAGTGAAACCGCACAATATAAGAATATTGACTTCTAACCAAGAAACAATTTTATTTTTAACGAGTAAATCGTGAAATACGTTTATTTTGTATTAAGAAAAACGAATGAAAATATTTAAAATTGATAAAGTACCATGATGGACACGTCACCATTTTTTAATAAGAAAAGATCAATTGATTATAAATATTAATCATGTTTGCAATGAGATAATAAGATTAATAAATTTTCAATTTTTTCAATTTCAATTTACTTTATTAACGGAATCTCCATTTCCAAATTACAATTATAATTACATATTAAAAATTTTATAAGAAAAGTGTGATGCTCTAAAAAGATTATAAAACATATGTATATTAAAAACAATTTCTACAATTTTTTTTCTTATTATCTTTTCACTCTCTAAAGTTGCTATTAATAATTATCCACAATAAATAAATTAAATTCCGTTTCACATTAACCTAGAGTATTATTTCAATAAATATAATGAAATATTAAAAATATAAAATATCGGCAGAAATACCTACGGTTGATAGTTCTTATCTGAAAATATATTATGAAAATTTGTATTTATTATATTGTGTTAGATTATATACAATATATTAGAATTTAAATTAACATGTATAACGTAGTAGAAGCTTCATATATCAATAACATTGTATATTTTTTCTCAGATAATAAATATTTACTAGTAATGAAAATATATAAAATATCTTTAATTAATTAATTTTCTAATAAATTTATTAATGGCTCAGTGCGGTGAACTAGCGTAAATGCGGTGATAAGTTATCAGTTGCGTTATGTTAAAAGCTTGCATAGCAATTCCAAATATCTAACTTAGTTAGATATATATATACATACATGACCTTCATTATGTAATCAAATTAATAACCATGCGAATTATGAAAAAGAATAGTTTTAAAGAAATTAAGCGAATTAATAACTTCACTTTATTCAATTAAATTGTGTTTCTCGTTCGTTTTTATTAACATTTGTTTGAAAGTTTTTTCGTGTATTTCTTCCGCCAATCAAAATAAATTTAAATAATTATTTTGAAGCGTATTATTTTTATTATGTATTTTGTCGTAATTTGTGATTGGCAATTTACCTTTTTGTACATATGTTTTGTAATGTTTTTAGTGAGTCACATTTTTCTTGTAAAATTTTTAATACGTAATTTGGTAATGGTGATTCCGTTAATAAAGTGACATTGAAATTGAAATCAAACAAATGGTACTATTTTTTATTATATATATATATATTTTAATATAAATAATTACAATATGCATAGCTATTAGTCTGTCTGATATCGACTGTTTTTTTATTATTAAAACATCTGTAAATAATTCACATTTATTTTTTCGCTTATTTTAAGTAAACATTTCTCGATATATCAAATTTACCTAGATGATAAACGGAAAATTGCGCAATTGTAATATTCAGTTCTTCCAGCATATGCATGGCCATTCTTTTATTACTGTCAGATTGTTGTTGTTTAGAAGCGCTATTTTCTACAGCACCGTATATAATTTCGTTTTTTTTTAACGGAATGAGCGTTCCTGCATCTCATAAATGAATTGTTCTGTCACATCCTAAGCTATCTCGAAACCACATTTTGACATTTAATTTATAAGTGCAGTTTGCTTTAAATCATTTAATTCAGCTCTAAGATCATTAATTAACGAAATTAGTTTGGAATTTACTGTGGACCATCCCCACATTCTGGGCAATAATATATAATACGGCGCCTTGGTGTTGTTAAGTCGAAATATTTTACATGAATTTGGCGATCGTAGACTCAAATTTATCAGCCGTTTGATTGTATAACAATTAATTGTTATTCAAACAAAGTAATATACAGTGTTTTTATTTAAATTCAACAATGTATATCGAAGTAGAAGCCTTTCTAGTCATTGACTTACACTTAAGATAATTCAAATAGAAAAGAGTATTCATTCTCTTAGTCACAGTTATTTAAATAAATTAAATAAAAATGATTTAAAAATAATGTGGAAATAATTTATTAATTATTTTCAAATCATTTTTATTTCATTTATTAAGATACTACACTAGAAATAATTGTCTCAAAAGATCCAAAAGTTATTTCTCAGATTGACGAAGTATACTTCTTATTTATTTAAAACACTCAATCCAATCTCAATCTAAATTCATCTGATTTATGGAAGTTTGTTTCAAGTTAGTGTGTAACTAGTCGTATTCCTGGTGATAGTGTAAAGTTGACCAATTTTATCGATAAAGAAGTAAATATTTGAGATTTGGTGAATTCAATTTGATGAATAGCGAAATGCAATTGAAAAATTGTGTAATACCTTTAATGTTATAGGATTCAAATAATTTATAATAATAAATTATTAAAAATCTATGAATAAAACAAAATAAAAATACACAATAAATTGATTAACTATAAATTCTCAACTAGTTTCTGTTATCAGCTTTAAAATTTTCAAGAGAATTTAAAATTATAATAATAATAATATTTATTGCTAGTATAAGTAAATGTACAGTACAATTAATAAATTATATTACTATGGTTATGCAAATTATATAATATTTTTGTGACAAATAAATATTTTCGGTCCTATTGGAACAAACGGAAGATTAGTAAAGAGCTATCATACAAATTTATAATGATAACTCTATTGCCAATTTAAAATAAAATAAATAATTAAACTGAATAAAAAGAATTTGAAAGTAATGAATGAATCATTCCCCTTTACAGAAAAAATAAAAACAGTTGTATTAAATTTACTTCAGAGATTTTATTATACACCAAAGGTACATTTCAGATAGTGGACTCTTAATATCCTAAATGTATAAACTAAATGCTGTTAGTATGTGTACACTTAGTTTGTGTACACTAAGAGTCCGTTATCTACTATCCGAAATGTACCTTTGGTGTATAATAAAACCTGTGAAGTAAAGTGAATAACTGACTTTTATTTATTTATTTAACGGATGTCCATTTAAGTAGATAATAAAAATTTTAATAAAATGTTCAGCCACTATTCATCCAGCGTATGGATAACTAGTGATGGCCATTTCATTTTTTTTTTCGAACCTCATCAGAGGCTAGTGGAACACACTAGCCATGTATAATGCCTTGATGAAGGCGGCAGAACGGATTTTGTGTTGTGGTTATACAAGATGGCCAGAAAAGGTGTAATAATTTTCAGGTAAAGTTGTTCATTGATTAATTTCAAGTAGAAAATTTATATAAAAAAATATTGTACGGTTCAGGAGTCCATTGATATAATAAATATGTGACTAGAAATCAATAATATTTTTGAAATATTTTGATTAAAATTAGTTCTATTAACATCCAGTTAAACATTGCAAATCTTTATTTAATTATAAGTCGATTATTAATAGCAATAATTATACATAAAATGTTAAAAACAGATTTTGTCACCTATTTAGAATATTAATGGTCTCACAAAGCTTATTGAATAATTACCCAATACTTTTTGTGTGTTTTATTTAATTAAACTTTTTCATTTTTTTAAACATCTTTTTTTTAGTTTTTTTCTACTTAAAAATGATTAACGAACCACTTTAGCTGAAGATTATCACACCTTTTCTGGCCACCCTGTATACCTGACATTAATGCTCATAAACGAAAGATAACGCAAGCGCCATCTTTGGCCTAATTTCATGTGTATCAATTATTGTGATTAACAACTGATTTTATTTTTCTATATTGAAAAACTTCACATGACTCGATAACCATCTCAATATTCCCTCTTTAGCTACTGTGAATTTTGAGTTCCTTTACGTAACTACATTAAAACAACTACTTCTCGGGTAAATACCCCTCCAGAAATTGAATTACATAATGGATGTTTATTGTTGCATAGCAATAACTTATTGTATAGTGCAACAATTTTTGATTCGGTAATATTTAATGCAAATAACAAAAAACGTAATATCTGCAGACACGTGATTCGTGATTCATTTCTCGTCAGTACGGGTCTGCCGTCTCGGCTGTGATCTCTACTGTAAAAGATTGAATCTCAGATTTAAATAAAAGCCACGCTGGATATTAATAGAAGCTTACTAAAAAATAATAAAATAACTTTCTACAGAGTGATTAACAATGATTGCAGTTAAGTTAAATTTCCCGTAGAAATATCTGGGGAGTTCCATCCTTTCAAGTTCACAACAAGGAATAATGAATATTATTATTCATTAAAGTATTATTCATTAATTCACCACATCTCAAACATATTTCACACTGTCAAATAAATATCAAAGGATTTAAATGGAAAATACATTTGAGATAAACTGAAATGCATTTGTTATAAAGGAACTGTACCTTGTTAGCGAATTCTGGGACCGAAATAATTTTGCCTGCCAACAAATCATATTAACTTTTTTTTTTAAAATATTGTATAACAAAAAAATATTTCATTTAAATTTTGAATTCTCTTGTAAATGGACTGATAACCCGAAACTAGTCGAGAATTTAAAGTTATTCAGTTTAGTCTATGTTTTTATCAATTTAATTTGAAAATTTGAATTATATATCCATATTTATTAATAAAATATGAACTACCAGGGCAGAAAGACCTCAGGTCGATATCCCATGACAGACTAACACCTTCATGCAAATTTGTAATTGTATTATATGAATATTAATATTATTAATATTGTATTATATGAATATTAAATTTAGTGTTATTGTCTGAATAAAGATGTATATATATATATGAACTACAAATGTTTAAATTTTAAAAGTATTTATTACATTTATGCACTTCTTTTAGTTTTCTGTAAATGTTTTGTAAATACGAAATACATAATTCCTGTTGAACAATAATTTTTTATTATTGTATAATTTAACTAAAACTAATCAATACTTTCGGTAATGTTTGTACAAACATAATGTGTATTGCCGTCGTTAGTATGTGAGCGTGTGTATGTCGTGTAAAAGTATTCGGGCAGAGTAATATCGGCGATTTTAACGCGTTATCGACTGAATTAATCGTAATTGTTATTTTAGGGTGAAATCGGTATTATTTCAGTGTAACAATGTTAACAGTTTGACCTCTGTCCAATTACCTTGATTCATTAGGATTTGACGAATATGTTATTTTGGAAACGGCCTAGACTTTACAAACATTGAATCGGCGAGGACGCTTGTTCAGATTTTGTTTGTGTTTTACACGAAAATTAGGTGAAATAATATAAACAACGGAATATTCACCATAAAAATTAGTTATTTTAAAATTCATTTTATTTATATTGTTATTCAAATTAATGAAATGAGTCAACAAGTTCAAACATAATAATTTCAAAAAAAAAAAAAACATTTAAATTTGTAAAAAAAATGTTTGAACACTTCTACAAAAACAGTTTTCAGTATTAAATAAAATGTTATTATTCTTTACTTATATCAAATCATTTTAGGTTTATATACACTTTAAACGAGCTTCATCTAAGTTTTTGTGTATTAAGTTAGTGTTATATATATATATATATATATATGGAAGTTTTTAAGTAAAACCATAACACATAACCTAAATACACAAAAAGCTCGTTTCTATATATATATATATATAGAATAGAATAGAATATATATATATATATATATGTAACTTAAAATAAACATAATATAAAGTAAATATTACTACATGCTTAATAATAAAAAATGAATATTTTTTTCTGATAGATTGCGATTTTTTATTTATATTAAATTTTGGTACTATTCCAGTAACACAAATAATGATTGAAATAATTTTGACATATTGTTTCCAAATACGTTTTATTTCATCAGGTAATGTTTTTTTTCAGTCTATTTTGTGTGTATATTATAATTTTAGTAGATTTTTATTAAAATTACATATTTTCTCCCATTTTTAATTCTGAAAAAAACACGTCATGTTTCCATAATTTAAATTTTGCATTAAAATAGAAAAATGATTCATTCACTTGGTAACAGCTATTTAAAATAAATTAAATACAAATATTTTGTAAATAATTAATTATTAATCAATCATTTTCTCTTTGAAAAATTGGTTATGAAATAATTAATAATTTTCAAATAATTTAAGTGTTTTTTTCATTTTCCAAATTACACTGACCATTATTTTGTGCTACAAACAAACGTTGTACACAATGAATGTATTATTAAATAAAATTCCATCGATAAATTGGCTGTCCGTTTTTTTGTGTATATGCGTGCATGTGTAAATGTACAACACATGTCGGTATATAAGCTCGTGCTGTCGGTCTGGTGTTATGTAACCGAAGCCATTGTCGAGCTGATTAGTCGTGTTCATTGTCCAAAATTATTAAATTACACTCCTCTTCCCCCATGGACTAATCTGAGGAGATTAACTTGTTAATCATTCGACAGGATGTGGGTAATTAAATTTCACCAAGATTTTCAGATTACACTAATAACAATATAAAAATAAATATATAGATTCTTTATTCAATGAAGACATTTTTAACTTTGTTTGTATAAATTATCATAAATTAGTGTTTTATTTAATAAACTCGAAATGTATAACGAAAATCCACGTGTTTTAATATTCTTAAATCAATCCTATATTTTTTAAATTTTTTTCGGCGTTAACTTTTACATTTTCAGTATAAAATATAAAGAAAATAAAATTACTTTTTTATTTCACTTGGATTTTTTATTAATCGTGACTAGTTTCGATTACATCATTCTCAAACAATAGTAAATACAATTCACTGTTTAACAAATATTTATACGTGATTATAATGCTTCGAAGTGTAGTAGGTGTAGGTTAAGTCAACCTGGTCGTTAATTATTGGGAAGTCCGAATTATCTTTCGCTTTATGGATTTCTAGCGGCTCTAATAGATCCATTTTAATCCTTTTTTTTTTTTCGGCGAGATGTAAAATTGAAAGTACCGAGGATGTATGAAAGTATGGTTTTCTTCGTTTAGATGTTTAGCGTATGTGGAGACTTTTTTCATTTATATTATGTTTGAGTTCTGAATAAAATTGTCAATTTTTTTATAGTATTCTTCGTTTTTTTTAGAATAACTATTGACTTACCTTTGTCGGCCTTTGTTATTATTAAATTAAAAACAAACTATTGTTTGAGAATTATTACAATGTAATCGGAACTAGTCACGATTAATAAAAAAATCGAAGTGGTATAAAAAAGTAATTTTGTTTTCTTTATATATCCTATATTTTGTTGATCGTGCAATTCCGGCCACGGTATTTAATCCTATAAGAAATTATTGATTTTTTTAAATTATTAGTCACAACAAAACATTGTACTAACTTTCGTTTTAATAAACAAGTAAAACAAATCTACGTGTTTTAACATTTTTAAATCATCGATTATGTTTTACCAGGTGTCAAATAAGAAGAAAGTATCCAATAAAATATAGATTCTTGATAAACAATGTAATAATATTTGATCTGTAGTTTAATTTATGTAATCTGCAATTTCGTTTATTTAAACGAAAGTTGGTACAATATTTTGTTTAGACTGTTATAATTTATAAAAAAAAATCACTTAGGAATACTCAAGAAGATTCTTGATAAACAATGTAGTAATATTTGATCTGTAGTTTAATTTATGTAATCTGCAATTTCGTTTATTTAAACGAAAGTTGCTACAATGTTTTGTTTAGACTGTGATAATTTATAAAAAAATCACTTACGAATACTCAAGAACTTCTTAAGAGCAATCAAGGCCACACTGTGATAATTTATAAATTATCACAGTATGTCCGGGATTGCACGATTAGTCCTCCTTCCTCGTACTCACAGATCTGACCTACGCCTGCCTTAAAAGATTAAATACTTAATTAACTGTATACAATATTATTTTACGAAATAATAATTCAAATACAGAAAGACCGATAGTCGATAGCCATTTTCTGAGGCTTAACTAGATGTTTATGATTATAATGTTGTAAATATTGTAATGTAATTTAATGGATCTCTCAGAAATAAAGATTTTCTATATAATTCAAATAACTTCTTTAGATATATCTTATTTGAATAGCAAGAATATATTAATTAATGTTTAAATATATATGTTGTCAACATGACAACAAAAAATTACAACATTTGATATAACAACATGTACAATTGTGTTAGTAGTCTGTCATGGGCTATCGACCATGGGTCTTCCTGCCCTGTATGAATTTATGGTGATTTGCAAATTAAAACAATGCTAGCTAGCTGAACTCTCATGTATGCATAAGTTAATGAATTGGTAGATAGTGACCGAAGGGTTGTTATGTTTCGGGAGAATATTAGGGTAGCGAGGAATGCAATATTTTCTAAGAAGGGATAAATTGTAAAGTTTTTGTATTTTGTATCATTATAATTCTTTGATGGCAGATTAGTTATTTTTGTATTTATCATTGTATTTTATGTATTCTAAATGATGTAATTCCGTAAATAAATAAATAAACGTATGTTTTGCAACTCATTTTAAACAAGACGAAATGCTGTATTTAATTCTTTCATTTAATTAATTGTGTTTATATATCTAGTTTGTTGCCAAGAAATTTATATTGAAAAAGTAGAAGTAATTGTCAATGGATATTTTTTTTCTGAATGTCTACAATTGTAAATATATTAAATAAAAATGATTTGAAAATAATTAATAAATTATTTCCACATTTAGCTCTGTACGTTATGATATGCAGCAGCAGGTGTACATTATGTAATTCAATGTCCGGCGTGGGTATTTGCCCGGTAAGTAGTTGTTTTAATGTGCATTTGTTTAACGTACTTACGTAAGTAAGTCAATAGTCACAGAGCTAAATGTGGAAATAATTTATTAATTATTTTCAAATCATTTTTATTTAATATATTTAAATAACTATGACCAAGTGGAATGAATACTGTTTTCTATTTATAATTGTAAATATGACAGATTGCAAAATAAATGGGGATTAAAAAATATATATATATCTAGTTTATCCACAACTTCTATATAAAAAATGTTGTACCACTCTCTAAAGTAGCATTATGATAGCAATAAATAATAAGAGATAAGAGACAGTACATACAAAACTTCACATTAATTTATATTTTTTATGTATGGCTTTCTCACGTATCACTTGGTGAATCATTATTAGAATAATTTCAGGATGATTAAGATAGACATTAAAACACTTTGTTTGATTCACAATTATCAGATTTATTTGTTTAGTGTGTTTTTACGACTGGCATTTATTGTAGAAGCAATTTGGATGTGTAATAACGTATTTATAATTAACTAAAATAAAAAAAGCGTTATAATTATATATTATCACAAGTTGTGTCTGGATACCCAAAAATGCGTTGTTTAAAATTTTATGCAAGATGGTAAAGTTCGAGTGTTTGCACTTTCGCTCTCGTCTCAATCACGCGCCTGTTGAAAATTTCCCAAAATAATCTCAACTCAATGTACGCACATTCCTTTCTCTTTCATCCTCCAGAGAGACAATTTGACCTGAAACCCGAGGCGAAAAGGCGCTATTTCGTCGCGACCTTCATTTCTACGCAACTTTTTGTCGCTCTTGCGCAACGCCATTCGGCGGATATGCAGAAGAAAGTGATAATGAAGAAAGTGAGGTGTAATACCGCAGGATTATGGATTCACAGAGCGATATGTTTGTATGTTTCGTATCTATTTGTCAATATTTATTTTCTGAATGAAAACCATTTCATACATATACATACAGAATAAAATTAGACTGGTTACAATAAATAAAATAACATTGAATTAAACTTGTAAATTAAATTCACTTGGTTTTGTTTTACTTATGTTTATTTTAACTTCAACTAGTTTCCGCTTAATGCCATTATCAATTCTTGATAATCCAAGTGAATTTAATTTACAAGTTTAATTCAATATTAACAATGGTTTACCAAGTGATTAATGAGAAAAAAGTGTCCGATAAAATAAAATAACACATTTAACAAAACACATTTTTTTAGCTTAAACTATTTTGCAGTAATTGTGCGGCGCAAATAATTTAGAGAAAGATCTTATAAACATATCAAAGCTAATTGCAATATGGAAACATATATAGTTTTAAGAATAGTAATTTTCAATAAATTTAATAAAAAAATATTTGAAAATAATTAATAAATTATTTCTAGATTTAGCTCTCTGACTTTTTGACTTACGTTACGTAAGTACTTTAAACAAATGCGCATTAAAACAACTACTTCTCAGGCTAATAATATGCAATAGCAGGTGTGCATTATGCAATTCAATGTCTGGAAGGGTATTTGCCCGAAAAGTAGTTGTTTTAATGTGCATTTAAAGTACTTACGTAACGTCAGTCAAAATGTCACTGAGCTAAATGTGGAAATAATTTATTAATTATTAATTATCTCAGTTCTTCGGATTGGAGTATACTCGATTTCTTGTAGCTGCAGAAATTGAGTCTACTTTAATTATGCTTATAAGGTGGTTTGGCACACTTCATTTTAATTAGAATGATCCATACTTTCGTTTTTTAACTTTATAAAAAGCTTTTTGTAAGTTAATAAATTGTATTAAAGCTTTGATATTTTTGTTTTTAATGTCAAAAAAGAGTATTTATTAACGAGGGTTAAAATAAATTTAATGAAAAGAATTTTGAAAGAATTAATTATTAACTACTTATTTTCCCTTTAGCTTCTTCGACTTTTTTGACTTACGTAAGTATTTTAAAACAATTATACATTAAAACAACTACTTCTCCGACCAGCACCCTGTCAGAATTACATACGGACATTTACTGTTGCATAGCAATAACATCTTGTATAATGGAACATTTTTTTTATTCAAGAATATTGAATATAAAGAAAAAATGTTATTACAATGCAACAGCAAATAACCATTATATAATTCAATGTCTGGCGGGATATTGGTTGTTTTAATGTACATTTGTCTTAAAGTACTCACATAACGTTAGTAGAAAAAAGTCGCAGCTCAAGAAATTGGAGAAAAGTAGCGATGAATGGTGATTGAGAATCTCAAAAAATATGATTATTTTGATAGGTTCGTGATTAATCGCGAAAAAAACTGAAAATTGTGTTTTTTTTAATAATGTCATTAACCCACTAAACTTGTAATGGCCCTTAATCGTGGCCCACCCTGTATATATTCATAAAAAGCGGTGCGTGTTTCAAGCATTGTTTATTATGTCTTATTTTAAAAGTGTTTAAAAGCGTGTCATATAATAATGGCTCTAATCATTAATCAAAACGTACACATTCATACTAGGAACTTCAAATCAATACATTTTAATCGAACACCAATAGCAATAAATACATTTTTCAGAATTTGTTTTAAATCAACACAAAGACAATTTTAAGAAGTTTAATTATTAAAGCGAAAATGGAAATTCCAAGGGTATAAACTTTTTAACATCTCTAAAATCGCTGCCGGGATAATTCTAGAAAAATAGTACTACATTCAAGATATGACATGTTAATTAAATTAAATAAATGTATTTATTAATGTATTTTTTTATTATACATCATTACAAAAAATGATATATTGTGAATTAACGAATGTAACGATTTTTTTTTAATTTTATTTATTAATGCATTTTTTTATTTTCCGCAGATACAAAAAAAAGCGATATTGTTAATTGGTTTAACCATGGAATTTATATATACAAACATCTTTATTTGTGAAATTGAAACAGCATATACACAATACGTTAGGAAACCATTACATTACTATATTATACATTATAAATTTCACAAATTGGCTATTGACCAGTGGTCTTTCAGCCTGTCTCTGTCCAGTCTTTGTCATTTCTTTACATGTTATTATGATCTCAAACGTCATTGTCAATGTCCGGGTGATTGGATGCAATGAATTGATAGATGGTTGATTCTGGAGTTTTATCCATGGAATTTATTTATCCAAATCAAGTACTTAATATGTAAAAATATGACCTAACTGTACACGCATAACTTATACATGATATTTTTAAACGTTAGAAAATATAACTGTATTTTTGCCATTTTTTTTTTATTAAGTTTAAAATTGTTTTTTACGAATAATACTAATAATTGCTATTGCACAAATGTATTGCTAAGTGATATATGAGAAACAGTATAAATGATACATTTAAATTTTTCTCTGTAATACCTAAAAATACTGGGGACTGGTATGAATCACGCTTTCTGAAATTTTCGTAATATTGCATTAATAATAATAATTGAAGGCTGAAAGACCTCCGGTCGATAGCCGTTTCCCTAAATTACATAGTATATATATATATATATATATATATATATATATATATATATATATATATATATATATATGTTGTTGTTTTTAAATATGCTGTATAAAATATAAATGTATTTGTTATTAAAGGGAATAAAGATATTAATATGTATAATATTTGAATTTAAACAAAGAAATTATCATTTACCGTTTAAAAAAATTATATATCTTTCCCTTTAAATTCAATTATTAGGTTTTTGTTATATTACATCATTTCTATATAAACATGGTTATTCAGACAGCAGAATTACAATTCTTTAGAAATATTTATATTTACAATTCATATTGATGGGTTAGTAGTTTGTCATGGGCTATCGACCGGAGGTCTTTCTGCCCTACATCATTTCTATTTGATTAAATAAATTACATATTATTGGATATAAGTAATTGTTTACCATAATTAGTTAATGAATGGGATTTATTTATCTAAATCGGGTACTTAAATGTGTAAAAATATTTCATATTTTAAATGTACACGAATAACATATATATGATATTTTTATACGTTAAAATATATGACTGTATTTTTGCTATAATCTTCAATTTTCTGGTTGACTATAAAGCTACGGTGTTAACCCGAACCGTGTAATCGTTATCATAAATAAATACCGATAATATTCGCTTTTACGGGATAACTCGGTTTATAAATACGTTTAATAATAAAATATATTAAATTGAATGTATTAACATTAAACAGATTATATTAAATCAATGGCGGCTTTATAATTATTAAAAGCATCAAATTTGCAAATACTGTTGATTGTTGCTTTATGGTAATCCGTTATAATAAATTGAATATATTTAATGTATGTACACCTATTTATTAATTTTATTAGGACTATTCGAGTTTTGGCAGGAGTTTTAGTGAGTGTTAAGAGTAAAAAATGTTTGAAAAATTCAGTTATCTTTGTAATTACTTAGAAAATTAAATAAATATTAGAGATGGGCAAGTTGATATTTTTTCTAACTGTACATGAAAAGATAATTAATACAATATATTCTATTACTATAAGTAACAGTTCCCTCTTTGTTGAAAAACATTAATTTGTTGTTACTTAATAAATTTATTTATTTAAAATTGCTTACTTCGAAATACTCGATTACTAATATTACTCGATTTTGCCTACCACTAATAAATTTCTTACTACTCATAAAACAACTACTAATAGTTTGCGGTGCTATTTTAAAATCAATTTTAAATCCAGATATATATCTCATAAATGATAAACTTGACATAACACAATATGTATTTCGTTTTCCGTAAATACAAGTTTCTTAATTCTAAATATTTCTTACTTATTGACAATGAGAGAAAGTTCTGTCGAATTAATTTAATTTAATTTAAATAATAGTGGTAAAAATATATTAAATATTCCATATGTTCGAGAAATTTTCTCCAATATAGGCCTCAGCCGAGGTTGATCAATTTTGTGTTGAAATTTGTGGAATTAAGAAATAAAATTTAAAAATTGTAAGGAAAATAATAATAGTGTTATTCAAAGTACGTTTTATTACTTCTATTAATAGGCTAATATAAATAAATGGAAATTAAAATCATTGGATATTGCCCGGCGCATCGACCATGGCGGAGGCGAGGGGTTGAAAAACCGGATAACTTCAAGTCGTTTTTTAAATAAGGCTTATAAGTATATGTTCGTGACACCCCCGCCGATTTTGTGCTACAAATGCTATTCCCCAATTGCAGGATGTGCCAAAAAGCACATACTGTACACCATTCGCGATTGAGCATTTGCAAAATATACATTTACTAAGTGCCTCACTGTCTAGACCTTTCTTAAGCATTCCATATTAAAAGCTGTTTTATTAAGGCATTTCACAACTTAATCGTATTGTAGTTTTTAATCACTGAATTGATCATTCTGTAGTCCCAATTATATTTTTACTTTTATTAATTTATTGTTACATTATCAGTACAAATATTAGTATTTATTTTAATCATAGACTGTTTTGTTTTGAAGACATAGAAATTTGATTTTTTTTTTCATTTAGCAGTAATTGGTTACTTGAAAACCATGAACATATAGTCTATACTTATTATTATTGTTAATTTATTGTATATAAAATTGTCTGCAGAAATAAAGATGTTAAAAATTGTTGAAATTTACAATATGTTATTGCTATGCAACAGTAAATCTCCATTTTCTATCTCATGTATAGTTGGTATTTGCCCGTGAAGTAGTTGTTTTAATAAGAATTAGTTTTTAAAGTACTCTCCATTATGTAATTTAATGTCTACGATGGGGGGGGGGGTATTTGCCCGTGAAGTAGTTGTTTTAATAGAACTTAGTTTTTAAAGTACTCTCTAATATGTAATTTGATGTCTACGATGGCCCGTGAAGTATTTTTTTTTAAATAGAAATTAGTTTTTAAAGTACTTACACAACATAAGTTTAAAAAAGGCAAAGTAGCTAAAGAGGAAATAATTTATTTAAATAAAAATGGTTGTCCTCTCTCTTACTTCTCCATTTTTATTTAAATAATTAAAGTATCTAGAATTAACAACCAACATCAAGAAGATTAGGAAATAATTTATTAATTATTTTCAAATTATTTTTATTTAATTTAATAAATAATATGATTGTTCTTAATTTTTGTATATATATATATATATATATATATAAACATTGCCCTTACCGGTTTGCTTTTACTTACCACATTATCCAAACTACACGATTTGAAACGATACGCATCACATTTAAAAATAACCGGCGCGACCCACACTCGTGAGAAAAATCTCACTTATCGATCCAATTAGAATGTTTCGCTAAGGGAAAACCCGAGTATCATGTTCAATCCGCGTTAATGCACTTCTTGGGTAAATAGGGCGCGTTATGGAATAAGATTTAAAATGTCAAATGTAATTAATGGAATGATTTAAAGTATATTCTCAGCGTTGTGAAGTTAAAGCACTGAAGTTTTCAATTTTTAGCTGATGAATAGAATGAAACAAGATGTATTCTTAGCTTTTCGAGGTAATTCGGAATAAAGCGCTGATATTTTAAATTCTTAATAAAAACTAATAGTGGTATTGGTTTGACAATTTTTAGTATTTCGTAGGTTTTAAATAAATTGTAAAAAAATCATTATTTTTACCATTATTATGGTATTTTTATTAAGAATTTAAAATATCAGCGTTTTATTACGAATTACCTCGAAAGGCTAAGAATACATTTTGTTTCATTCTATTCATCAGCTAAAAATTGAAAATTTCAGTGCTTTAACTTCACAACGCTGAGAATATACTTTAAATCACCAAATTTATGTATAGGTTTTTAACCGATGTGTTATTGTGAGTTATGTGAAGAGATTCGAACAATTAAAAATAAAACACTTTGTATTCCTTTCTTCACTTGTTTTTTTTTAATTAAAATAATATTTTGATTAATAAATATTGTATTGTATTCGTTTAAAATGTACTTTTAATAATTATAATAAATTGTTATTGTTATTTTTACTTCCTATTTTTTAAGAACATATAACTTTAACAAAATGAAAAGTTATTTTAAAATACAAATATGTATGTGTTACATTTTTTTATTCATTTACAACTTTGCAAATATTTTTAAAAAAATTAAATATTAAATATAAATATTCTTATTTTTTTCAGATATTTACAAATATCTGATTATTTTTTTAATAATAATAAAAAAATATCTGATTATTTTTTTAATTAAATGTAGTTATTTTAAAATACAAATATGTATGTGTTACATTTTTTTATTCATTTATTTATTTTAATAGACTGACCGGTTTGGCGTTTCCGCCCTGATTGTCACACTTACTTCTTTTATCAATAATTATATCGATGTGAACTTAATTAACACATTGAATAGCACGCTACATACACAAATTAGTTTCGACCATGGGCGACCGACATTACATTCCATGTGTTAAAATAAATAAATAAAGTAGACGTTAGTAAGAAAATCAATGAAATATAAATTACAAGTAAAAACCAAACTAGAGTCTAAAAATGGGAATGGGTGTTTATAATGAAATGTATACAGGACGAGTCACCGAAATGCCCGTCTTCGATTTCTCGTTAGTTGTTAAAAAATCAGCATTCATTTATTGATAAAATTTGCTTGACTACTGTAGATGCATAATGCAAATTATTTTCATATATACAAGGTATCCCATTTTACTCGGAATTGATATCAACGTTTTTATTTTAGATGGAAAACCCTATGTATTATTTTTTATTGGATTCCTCTTTACATTATTTTTGCATCAATATAACATAGTAGATTTTATTAGTCTTTATTGCAGAGAAAAATATTTTCTAAAAATTTTGATCTTTCAGAAAAGCGTGTTTAATAAATTTTGCGAAATTTACTTTTAATACAGCATGTAATAAAATATTAATAACTATTATCACTTTACCAATAAATATTCATGTATTTATTTACATACACTTAAAATATAAATTATGTATATATTTAGCACAAAATTGAAACTGAATGCATGTCAATGAAGTACAGATAACTAAGGAAAAATTTATGTGTTTTATTGTATTAAACAAAAACGCTATTAAAACTTAAATTATTCATTGTGTGCGTTTATATGCAGCAATAAATTTTCAGTGAAACATCGTTTCGTACATTTCGAATTCGTATTATATTATGGAAGAAAGCATTTCTAATTATTTTATTGGTGAAAATCAGACTATCAAGATAATTTGTTTGATCTTGTGAGAACATTACCAACTAATTAATTTTAATTATGGCCATAATTGATATTTTCATTAGCACTAATCTTCATAATATACATAATTGATTTTAACTTACTAACAAATATATTTTAGAAATTGATTTATTTGTAGATCGACTCGATCTGTTTCATCTTTCTGATCAGTGCCATTGACTCTATTTTTCTGATCGCTCGATCTTTTAGATTAAAAAAGTGAAGTAAGCAATAACAGTCTTTCTATTTTGTAAAGAAAATATAATGAATTAAATTATTATTTTAATTTATTTAAATAAAACTGTGACCAAGTGAGTAAATTCTCGTTTCTATATATGAAAATATAATGTATTTGTTTACAATTTGTTTCATACTTAAGAGAAACGAAACAAAAAAAAAAGAAATAATAAATAAGTGTACTATCATTATTGTTTTTTTTTTTTAACTGCTACTACATATTTTTAATTAAGGTTTTATCGAGTTGTACATTATATAAATTTGGAATGAGAATGGAATTTGAAAGAGTTTATTTTTTCTTGTGTTTTTTTCGGACATTGCAAAGGGTGAGTCGGGGTTGGGATAGTTGAGTGGGCAAAGGCCTTGCTCATGCGGGTTCGAGTCCCGTTCTGAATTTGTTTAAAAAAACAGACAAATTTCATTCGGGGTCCATGGGTGTATTGTGACGTCTTAAATTGTTATTGAAATAGATGTGGCTTGTTAAAAGGGTCTAGTAACCAAAGAGACCATTTATCCTAAATTAATTTCCTTAACCTTCTCTCCCTTTCATCTCTCATCCTTAAAAGAAAGGGTGAGTCATGGAAATGCTTGACTTCTGAAGACGCATAATGTAAAATTATTTTTATATATACAAGGTGACCCGGAATTGATATCAACTTTGTTATTTTAAATGGAATACCATACATATTATATTTTTATTCGATTCGGCCCTTAAATTTCTTTACATCAATATAAATTTTGTCTAGCCATTACTGCGGAAAAAAATATTTTCTAAAGATAAAGATGACAGTTGTAGAGGTGTACTAAAAAATCATTACTTATCCCAAAAAAGTAATGAAATTTTGTATGCATCAATGCAATACTACATTAGATTTGTTTCGACTCAAAAAAGTACAAATATAAATTCTAATATTAATTTCAAAAGACCGCTACTTCCTTTGTCTCTGGAAGTCTGTTCTTAATTTTAAAATTTCGTTAAATTGTAGCATTTTTAATGATAATAATCAAATATCATAAATCATAAATAATAATAAATAATCATTAGTCGAACAAATGTATAAATATGCAACTAAATATTAATTTACACTTAGTTCAATACTGGTTAAAATTTTATGCCTACTAATTATGTACAATTAAATTAAATTAAATGAATATACGACTATTTGGTTGAATAATGATTCGATGATTAGAATCATGTTCTTAGCTAGTCCTTACAAGAAATGTTAAATTTAACATGTACGTTGTTCACGGAAAAGACATTTGGTATTGTTTCACAGATTAAACTTAATTCCGACTAATTTTGGACTCGGAATAAAGTTTAATCTGTGAAACAATAACAAGTGTCACTTCTTTAAATTACTTTACATTGTGTATTATGTTTCATCAAGTGTCTAATGAGAAATTAATTCAAACAATAATGTACGTTATTATTTAACTTCACAATCTAAATATACATCTCAATACTAAAACGTGCTTATATTGTGATGTAAAATGTAAAGTGCACGTTAAATTTTATATTTAAAGTACGGAATAGCCCCGATTGTTAGATTATGTTTTGCTCCATCAAACTGGAACAGCCATTGCAGCATAACAAAATGAAAATATTATAGACTAAATAATATTGAATAGTTAAGACAACTATTTTTGTTTAACTAATTGATTACCATGTTAGTAATTGTTTAACCAAACGTTTTCTTTTAAATACAGTAATTAGTTGTGCTATAGTTTTTTTAGCAACATCAAAGTGGAACAGTCAGTGCAGCACAAAAAATTAAAATATTATTGACCGTATATTATAGCATAGTTACGAACAATAATGTACTTCTGTGTATTATATATTATGTACAAAGGAGATTTCCGTTGATTAAAAATTAAATTATTTAATTAATTAATATATTTTTACGACATTGTATACCAATCAATGCTCATTATAAATTGTGCATCCATTTTCATAATAACTCATATTTATTTTGTTGTAATATGTTGTTTTCTAACTCATTTTTTTTCATTCTTCTTCTTCTTATCTTTTTCTTATTTTTTTTATACTGATTTATATTTGTTTATTTCTGTGCAATTTACATTATTATTTTACTAAATTTATCATAATAAGGTGTAATGGAAGATCAGAGTGTACCTCGGTACGCATCTGAATTGCATCTTTTTTTTCAGTATCAGAACTATTATTTTTAGGAATCGCTTATAATTGTCATAAATATTTTCGTTTCTGTATTTTTGTTCTGTTATGGAAAAATAAAATTATTATTATTATTATTACCATGTTTATAATTGACTAACTAAACTTTATTTTAAATACGGTGTTTTTTCTGATTTTTTTTTTAAAAATAGGTTAAATGTGTATTTACTACATTAATATATATATAGTAACTAAACAGTTTAAAAATAATTAAGAATAGTTATGATATTTGATTCAATTGTGATATCATTTTCAATTAAATGGTTGGGCTAGCTGCAGGACTGTATATATTCAGACAATATGACAACAATAATTAAAAAAAAATATTATAAGAATATGTACAATTGTGTTAGTAGTCTGTCATGGGCTATCGATCATAGGTCTTTCTGCCCTGGATTGTATATACATTTTATAAATTAAATTTAAAGCTTAAAGGCATGGTGACTAATTAATAAAAAAAATATTTCAAAAAAGCTATAACATTGTCATTTTGTTGTGCTGAAATAGTTATTCGAGCTTAATTGAGCTGATTATTTGTTTGAATAAAATTTACTTCAATGCAGATCAATTATCGAAACTGCACAATTTTTTTTTATTAACTAAGTATTATAGAATGGTTACGAAAAATAACTTTTTTAAAGTAAATTAATTAATAGATAATATTTTAAATGTAAATTAGTGTTGGGCAAAATCGAGTAGTTTTAGTAATCGAGTATTACTTAATGATCGAGTAGCTAGAGTTATTAAATAATAATAAATTGTGTATTAAAAAATATGGAGAATAATAATATAATAAGTAATGCTTTCTTCACTGTTAAAAAACAGTGAAGAAAGCATTACTTATTACTAACACTGACGAATTTTAACAGATTTTTATTATTAATATAATATTCACATAACTCAAGAATACATAGAAATATGGAGAATTTACTGATATTAATTGCAGAAGTAACATTAAAGAAATTAATTAATACTTAATTTGATAGTAATAATAAAAAGAACATGGAACAGATTCGACTATATAAATTTGCAATTTTAATTCAAACTTCCCCATTGATATTTTAAATAGGATTTTCAATAATGATAGATTTCTAATATTCGATTATGCTAAACATTAATTTTGATTATATGAGTAGAGCTCAAAAGTTAACCACTTTTAAACTAATTGTTTTTTTTTTAATATAATTTTCACCTAGCTCAAGAATACACACAAGTATAGATAATTTACTGATATTAATTGTAAAAGTAACATTAAAAAGATGTATATTTAATGTGACAGTAATAAAGCAACATCGGATTCGACTTTACCGATCCCCAATTTTTATTCTACCCCATCGATTTTTGTAATAGGATTTCCTATAATAATAGATTACTAATACTCGATTATGCTCAACATTAATAAATTTTGATTACTTGATAATAGCTCAAAAAATATCAAATTTTAAACTAATTTCATTTTTATTATTAATATAAATTTCAGGTAACTCAAGAATACATACAAATTAGAAGAAACTATTGAAATTATTTGAAAGAATAACATTGAGAAAATTAATGTATACTTAATTCGACAGTATTAAAAAAAAACATCGAACTGATTCGACTATATCGAACAGATTCGACCCATCGATTCAAAAAAAAAATGATTTTCTATAATAATAGATTATTAATAGTCGATTATTCTCGACATTAATTAATCGCGATTATATACGAATAAGCTCATTTTGTGTAATAACACTCAGTTGATTTCCATTTATATTTTTAATTGGATCGTTTAATTTTAGTATTTTTTTTTGTGTGTGAAAAAATGTGATATATTGAATTCTGTAATATTTAAATTTATTAACCGCACAATTAATGTATAATTAAAATATTGAAAATAATAGTTACTTACATGACGTGGAGGTAAACGCAGGATAATTATATTTTAAAATATAAATTTAAGTAGAATCACAGTCTTGGAACCACCACTTGATTTAATTAACGAGGAAATTAATTAAAAACCCAATACGACCGTAAATAAATTTTTCACACTGAAATCAAGGTAGAACAAATCGATTGTTTTGACAAAAAATGAAAAAAACGTGAACCGAATGAGGAATAGAAAAAACGTAATCTGTTTAGAGTGGACGCGGGCGGCGTGTGTGCGTTGTGCACGCGAGCGTCTAAAACGAAACTGGTCGGTCGCGGGTTCGTCGCCGGCGCGTTATAAACCCAGAAGGCCGTGGAAGCGGCGCGCTTCGATCGCCCGCGCGGCCCCGGCGCCCTACCGGGCGCGCCCTGCGCCCTCGATACTTGTTTCAACCTTTCCTCTTCTGCTTCGGCTTCGATCCAAATTCACCTGCTGCTGCTGCCTTCTCCACCGACTGCCCTGCATTCCTGGCCCGTGTCGCTTCGGATGCATGTGTGTGAGTGAATGTGAAAGGGTGAATGGGCTGCATTTCGAGGGCGTTTTTACCTGCTTTAATTGTGCGGCGATTATGATTAATTGGGCTTGAAATGATAAAGGGGTGGCGGCGTTCGGGAAATTCAGTGGGAATTTAAGTGAAAATTAATTTTCCCCCAGGTGAATGCACCAGCTGAGCCTGATCGATATGTTTACCTTCATTATATCCATCCATGTTTGTAAACAATCAACGGGGATTTTATTTGCTGAATTTTATTACTTGCACCACTGCAGTTAATTAATTATTTCCGCGCGCCGAGTGTGGAAATAATTAAACGTGATTCCCTTTGATCGCCAAAGCTTTGTCTTGATTCCTGTACACACCGAAGAAATTGCGAACGATAAAAAATATTATTTGCATACAAGCTTGTCTAGACTAGATGAAAAATTGCATTTTTACAAAGATCTTATTCAATATTCATTTTTCATCTCAGTTTTAGATTGAATGATTTATACTCACCATAGACATGTTAATTTTTCTAGATAATCAACCATGTGCGCCAGCAATTTTTTTTATATTGGACTAATATTTAGAGGAGAAAACCCACAAACGTCTCACTTCCTGTTTCGGAAAATTTCTAGAAGGGGACCTCCATCCTTATCCCCTCCTCCCACGTAGTTATTTATCATTGAGGTAAGTAGCTTGCCATCTCCATTTTTTCCAACTATCAATCAATAAAAACCAATGATGCGAAAGATCGATCAAAAAGTATGAGCCGCTCGATCTTTGTTTGTTATCGATTGGCTCGATTTTACTGAACAATCTTATAAGTTAAATCATCCGCGATATTTTAAGATCGACAATTCTCGATCTTGATCTATTAGGATCTATTATTATCGATCTAAATCTTTTAGGATCGACGATGTTCCATCTTTTGAGATCGATCATTCTCGATCATGAACTTTTAGATTCTATCATTTTTCGATATTTTTTTTAGGATCGATCATTCTCGATCGTTTAAGATCTATCATTTTCTATCTAAATCTTTTAGGACCTTTGATGTTCGATCTTTTAAGAGCGATTATTCTCGATATTTTAGGATCGATCATTTAAGTTCTCTATCTTTAGAATCTATTATTTTCTATCTAAATCCTTTAGGATCGATTAATCTCGATCTTTTAAAATTTTTCATTTTCTATCTCGAACTTTCAGGATCTATCACTTTCTATCTAAATCTTTTAGGATTGACGATGTTCCATCTTTTAAAATCGATCATGAACTTTTAGATTCTATCATTTATTGATATATATATTTTTCTATCTAAATCTTTTAGGATCTTTGATGTTCGATCATTTAAGATCGATTATTGTTGATATATTAAGATCGATCGTTTAAAATCTCAATCTTTAGTATCTATCATTTTCTATCTAAATCTTTTAGGATTTAATATTTCCAATCTTGAACTTTTAAGATCTATCACTTTCTATCTAAAGAATCGGTCTTTCCTCAATACGATCTTTTAGGATCTATCATTCTCGATCTAAAACTTATTGGATCTTTGATTTTCGATCATTTAAGATCTCTATCTTTAGAATCTATCATTTTCTATCTAAATCTTTTAGAATCTTTGATGTTCGATCTTTTAGGATCTATGTTGTTGAATCATTTAGGATCGGTTATTTTTGATATTTTAAGATCGATCATTTAAGATCTCTATCTTTAGAATCTATCATTTTCTATCTAAATCTTTTAGAATCTTTGATGTTCGATCTTTTAGGATCTATGTTGTTGAATCATTTAGGATCGGTTATTTTTGATATTTTAAGATCGATCATTTAAGATCTCTATCTTTAGAATCTATCATTTTCTATCTAAATCTTTTAGAATCTTTGATGTTTGATCTTTTATGATGTATGTTATTGGATCATTTAGGATCGATTATTCTTGATATTTTAAGATCGATCATTTAAGATCTCTATCTTTAGAATCTATCATTTTCTATCTAAATCTTTTAGAATCTTTGATGTTCGATCATTTAGGATCTTTGTTGTTCGATCATTTAGGATCGATTATTCTTGATATTTTAAGATCGATCAATTAAGATCTCTTTCTTTAGAATCTATCATTTTCTATCTAAATCTTTTATGATCTTTGATGTTCGATCTTTTAAAATCTTTGATGTTCGATCTTTTTGGATCTTTGATTTTCGATCATTTAAGATAGAATATTCTCGATATTTTAAGATCGATCATTTAAGATTTCTATCTTCAGAATCTATCATTTTATATCTAAATCTTTTAGAATCTTTGATATTCGGTCTTTTAGGATCTATGTTGTTCAATTATTTAGGATCGATTATTCTTGATATTTTAAGATCGATCATTTAAGATCTCTATCTTTAGAATCTATCATTTTCTATCTAAATCTTTTAAGATCTTTGGTGTTCGATCTTTTAGGATCTTTGATTTTCGATCATTTAAGATAGATTATTCTCGATATTTTAAGATCGATCATTTAAGATCTCCATCTTTAGAATCTATCATTTTCTATATAAATCTTTTAGGATCTTTGATGTTCGATCTTTTAAAATCTTTGATGTTCGATCTTTTAGGATCTTTGATTTTCGATCATTTAAGATAGATTATTCTCGAAATTTTAAGATCGATCATTTAGGATCTCTATCTTTAAAATCTATCATTTTCTATCTAAATCTTTTATGATCTTTGATGTTCGATCTTTTAAAATCTTTGATGTTCGATCTTTTTGGATCTTTGATTTTCGATCATTTAAGATAGAATATTCTCGATATTTTAAGATCGATCATTTAAGACCTCTATCTTTAGAATCTATCATTTTATATCTAAATCTTTTAGAATCTTTGATGTTCGATCTTTTAGGATCTATGTTGTTCGATCATTTAAGATCGATTATTCTTGATATTTTAAGATCGATCATTTAAGATCTCTATCTTTAGAATCTATCATTTTCTATCTAAATCTTTTAGGATCTTTGATGTTCGATCTTTTAAAATCTTTGATGTTCGATCTTTTAGGATCTTTGATTTTCGATCATTTAAGATAGATTATTCTCGATATTTTAAGATCGATCATTTAGGATCTCTATCTTTAAAATCTATCATTTTCTATCTAAATCTTTTAGAATCTTTGATGTTCGATCTTTTAGGATCATTGTTGTTCGATCATTTAGGATCGATTATTCTTGATATTTTAAGATCGATCATTTAAGATCTCCATCTTTAGAATCTATAATTTTCTATCTAAATCTTTTAGGATCTTTGATGTTCGATCTTTTAAAATCTTGGATGTTCGATCTTTTAGGATCTTTGATTTTCGATCATTTAAGATAGATTATTCTCAATATTTTAAAATCGATCATTTAGGATCTCTATCTTTAAAATCTATCATTTTCTATCTAAATCTTTTAAGATCTTTGTTGTTCGATAATTTAGGATCCATTGTTCTTGATCTTTTAGGATTAATTATTATCGATCTCAATCTTTTGGAATCTAATATTTTATATCTAAATTTTTACGATAAGATCTTTTAGGATCGATCATTCTCGATCTCTATCTTTAAGAATTGTTTATTCTCGATCCCGAACTTTTAAGATCTATCAGTTTCTATTCAATTTTTTTAGGTTTGACAATTCTCGATGGTTTTCTTTATATTTACTTTTATTTTAAGTTTTTTTCTAATTGCAGTACTTACAAACAAATATAAAAAAGACCTGTATTGATATTTCCATTACATTACTCTACATATAACATTAAACAACTGAAACGTCTTCTTCTCTCCCTCTCCCACCCATACTCTAATTTTCTCAACCTCATCCCATATCTTGCCACTCGTTCATTGCGTCTTTATACATTCTCACTCGATTCGTTTCCTTCAGCAGTATGTAACTAGGCGTTGACTTCTCCACCCCCAGCAACTGCCTTAGGAACGTATATTGCTCTCTCTCAATACATTCATACACTTTCGTTCCGCTCGTTTCCACTACGTACATTAATATCGGCTCAGTATATGCATCCCACAGTTTGCACGCCATCTTCACATTCCCTCCAAGCCACTTACCCCATTTTTCTTTCATCACATACCACGCATTCCTTGCCTTCAATCTGACATGCTCCCTGTATTCTCTTTAAACATAAAGTATTTAAAGCAGATAAACTCTTTCGCCAATTCTATCACTTCTTATTTTCCACATAAAATCTTACATTCTTCGTCTATTCCTAAATCTCATCCACTTCGTCTTTTCTACATTCTCACACAGCCCTCGCTTATCCATATACCTGTCTACTCTTTTCAGCGGCTCATTCATTTCTCCCCCATTTTCTCGACAATAACACCACGTTATATGCATGCGCTAGCATTAACACCTTCGTTTTTTCTATTACCACATCGCCCGCCTGCCTGTTTCTAAGTACCTGTTCCATCTCACTCATGTATAGGTTGAACAATAATGGGATAAGCGGGCATCCATGTCTCACTTCCATCTATATTCTCAACTTATCTGATGCTCTTTCACCTACCCTTGCTCTCTCCCTTATATATTTCTCTCACCCATTTCACTAAAACCTCACTCACTTCTCTCCTCTTCAGCCCTTCCATTAACTTATCTCTCGGCACCGAATCATACTCTTCTTTTCCTCCATCACTCTCTACTATTCTTGCCAGTGTCAAAATTTGATCGTTACTACCCCTCCCTGTGATTCCGGTAGCAGCCCACTTCCTTTTCCGGCCTGTTTCTTACAATCGTCATGGCTATTTTTTATCTGGAGCACATTAGTCCTCCATCACCACACAACTCTTTCCTTCTCTGGTCTTCCTATCCATTTTATTCCGTACTTCGTCCAAATTCTTATTGACATATACTACCCTTATTTCCAGATGACAGCACCCCACCCATACCACTTCTTCCACCTATTCATTAACTTCTATACCCCCTCCATTGCAAAAGCGCTGAAACTAATTGGTATAATGTACAGGGTGGCCCAAATTGCGTGTTACTATAGGGAATCTCGGTTATTAAAACGAGATAGAAAAACGGATGATACATCAATATAATTAGTTTTCTTGTTTTAAAGTGTTTATATTTTCGTCCATTTAGCTGTCCATTGTATATTTTGCAGCACAAAACTCTTTTTCGAAGTAAAGCACACCAAACACTAAAACCAAATTGAATTTAAGTTCTACAGACAACAGTGCGACGGGAAGTTGAATCGGTCTAATAATTAGCATTGTTCCCATTAAAAATTCCTGCAGCGCTTATATAAACCTCAGTCCAAATTATGTTTCGGATTCCTTATACATTTTGACCTATACCAAATACAAAATTCGAGTCTACGTCTAAAATCTTCAGCATTCAAATGGTACCTCATTTGAATTTTGTAGGGGATGAATTTATTTTCCTTTAAAAGCCTAAGAGCCCGATTTCTCGATATACCTAATTCTTCTTAAATTTTTCTGCTCGAAATAAAAGCACCAAAAACATTAATTACAATTTCTTCAGTAACTGGAATACTCCATTATTTCGATCTATATTTATTGAAAGATCCATTATTAATGAGATTGTCTTCCAGTTGCTTGAAAATAGATTTATCTCGCTGCTTTCTGTCTGAGATTACGTTTCCAATGCAATATTAGAATTGTTATTGCTTTGTATTATAACTTGTTGAATTTTTCGTAATTTTCGTATTCCATACTTAATAATTTATTTATATTAAAGCACAGTATAAACATAAAACAAAACGTTATTTATTTAATTATTTACCAAATCGCTTATCGGGTAAACATGGTACCCTTTTATTAATAAACTTGCATCGTTTATGATTTATGATGGGTAACAATATAGTTTGACTTTGATGTTAAAATTAGTAAGATGATATATTTAAATTGTTGAAAACAATTTCACATTAAAAAAAGTACAAATTATTTGTGTCTGTATTTCGACGGAAAATGTATTTTTTTTATTAACGTCATGATGGCATGTTTTGATTTTAAAATGCAGTCTGCCTCATATAAATTACAGAAAATTTCTAGAATTAAATAAAAACAAGTTCGTGATTTGGCGCCAACATACCGCACCCATCTGTTTTTTTTTATGATATAACGTGTTTATTTTATTACTAACCAAATCGTTAAATACGAAACACCTATTATAATAATTCTGTTCTATTAATTTCTATTGTATTTAACAAAAAAAATGCGTATTTAGTTACGTGTCTATTTGTTTTTATAGTAAACTAAGAAATAATTGTTCAATCCATCCTTCAGCTACAAACATTTGAGCATCTTATTTGACACCAAATTATCTGAATCGGTGAATCTGTTAATCTACAATCATTAGAATTGATAGAACAGCTGTATTCTATCAATTCTAATGATTGTTGATTAACAGATGTGTTAATGTTAAGTAATATTGAAAACGTTTTTATAAATCATAATAAATGGAAGACATTGCAAGCGTTATCTTCAGCCTAATTTTACTAGTTATCACTAGTTATCCATTCGCTAGATTAATGGTAATTGAACATGTTATTAAAGGTTTTATAAAATGTTAAATTTATTTATTACATATACCATTGATATTTTACAAATGTGTAATTCATTGTTTTATTATTCTATTGATTTTATCCAAAATACATAAAGATAATACATATTTCCAGATCAACAGTCTCCTGGGTTGTTATGAAAAATAATTCAATATTTTTTTACTTAATTCACTAATTGTTAAGGTTTTGACTTTGTTATACATCGTTGTTCGATTAATAAAAAATGCTTTTTAAAATTGTTTGTATAATTGAAATTTTAGTTATACAAACAAAGTTAAAAAGTGTTTTTTGTTTATTTTTTTTATTATAAAATAGAACCTACGAACCGCCCGACCTGAAAAGTATCACAACTTTTCTGACTATCTTGTATACAATAGCTCGTGTAGACAATAGATATATTGCTTTATTCCAAGTTTTTCGATTCGATTCAGTTTTTTATTTATTTTACTTGCAATCCATTTATCGAACGTTTAGGCTTTACCTATTGAAATAATTAATAGTATTCATATTGTTTATTCCTCATGAGAACGCATTTATAATAGTGGAAATTTCCAATGATTCAATTATAAATAAAGTTTGTCATTCATAATAAAAACGTATTTATTGAGTTACTAGTGAGATAGTGAGATTTTGTTGATTTTTTTAGAGCAATAGTCTAAAAAATAAAGGCAATACATTAAGCAATATTATTTACATCTGAATTAATAATGAAGTGAAGAAATTTCATAGAAAGTGTTTTATTTATTCTTTTTTACTCTCTTTCTCTCTCTCAAAATAATTTACTGGTCTCGTTTTATTGCGCATTTAGAAGAATTCCATGATTATTTGTCAGTTTTGTGACAATAATCCAAATTTGCTTTTTCCAAAATATATTTAGTTCAAAATAAATTAAATAAAAAGGATTTGAAAATAATTAATTATTAATTAAATTCCCCCTAGTAACTGCACCTTTTTCGATAAAATACATTAAAAAAATACTTCTCGGGAATTTGCCGTATATTGGTTACAGTTACTTAAAATAAGAAAATAGCAATTTAAAAATAATAATACCATTTTCAAATTCTATTTATTTAATGTATTTTAACAGTGACCAGGTTAATAAATACTCTCTTCTATTATATTTAATTCAATATAGCAAATAGGAGGAAAGTTAAAAATTGTCAAACTATGTAGGTTTTCACTACCATTGTAATTATAATTCTTGATTTCCGGCCTACTAAGCCGTGATTTGTTGGAGTTTAATCCAAACGTACGCTGACAACTGCGGTCGGCATCTTCAGTGGCTGCATATCTCTTCGGCAACTTATCATCAGAAATTATAGTTAAAAATTGTATTTGATTACCAACTGACATTTTTTTAAATTTTTGCCAATACTACTTATAAATTAGACAAAAAATGGGGCTTTGTACCATCTTTCTAATTATATAATTTAATTTTTATTTTCCTTGCATTTGTCTCTACATACATGAAACATATCGCAAATTTGTGATTTTTTAAACAACCCATGGTCAGCACGAAATCACAGACCATCAGACCACGAGTGGATACGTCCTGTGCTACTGATCAGGTGGGCTCTACAGCCACACCCATAAAAAATATATAGCAGGAGAAAACGGTTATGTCTCCTGCTATAACAGAACTACTATCAGAGGCGACAAAAGCCACCGCCGAAAGATCCGAGAATCTCCACCAGAAAACGGTGGCCAGTATCCTGGCAGCTGCTGCAGCAGTCACCGCAAAGAAAATTAATATAAATACACAGGAAACAAATGAAATTTCACCAGTGGTCAGTGGAGTTCTGGCTACTGTAGCAGCTAAGGCTGAAAAGCAAACACCTAGCGCACCCAGGGGTTAAAACCACAATAGACGTGGAATCTAATCCCTGTGCATGTGACAACTCCAAAAAGAGAGGAGACGGTTATGTCTTGTCTTCCATGGATATTGTAGAGGTTAAACATGACGATAAGGAACGCTCTAGAAGAAGAAAGTCAGGTTGGCCAATGATCCTGGTAGTCGACGCCGGTAAGTGGAGGAGGTTTTAGTGGGTAGGCTTCCAGTCAACACTTGACTGGAAGAAGTCCCACACTCCGTCCGTAACTGGACAGAAAAAAGAAAAAAAGAAAACATAAACAAAAAAATCCATTTTGCAATAATAATTTATGTCTATTAATCGTACTATAAATATTTATTCATTTAATATTAGCCTTTTCAAATTGCGTAATTCAGTCGACGTGGTAATCTTTGCCAATTGAATTAAGTAGAAATGTATTAGTTAATTTGCATTATTATAAGTGTTTTCGCATGTGTCAATAGTGGTGTTCATTATTAAATAAAATTGTGTTGTTCATTGTTTTATCCATTTAAATCATCGCATTAATATTATCTACTTCAAATCTAATTAATATGTGGCAGTTGTTTATTATGTAAAAGGAACTCATCAAAACACCCGGAGCACGATTCATGCAAACCCTTCAAAATTTACAGTTGACACCTAATTAGATTTTTGTTAATTAAAAAAAATAAACGATTTATCTTAGATAAATTACAAGATACCCCAAAATTGAAGTATTCTGATTGGGCGTAAACTGTTCGTTTTGAAGTGTTTAGATGTCCCGCACTCCAAGTGGTGAAAACTACGTGGAAAGTTTGATGTTGTTTCTACGTAACGACTATTAAATAAATATTAATACTGTTACCGGCTAACATTATATCGCCGGCCACAACTTTATTTTTATTTTTCAAAAATAATTAAAATGAGTTTATCCTAAACACATGCTTACTGACTCTACCTGAAATTCCCCAATCGGATTACCACAATCTATTAACATCTGGTTCATTTCGGGAGAAAGAATAACTTCTTGTTAATCGTTTCTCGTGAAACTCATTTGCCGGAACTCTAGTAATCCGTTAAATGTAAATTGGTAATTGTGCCCCAAAGGACAGCCTCCACTCTCTGCGAAGAAATCGGGGTATTAATCCGAAGAATCAACCCTCCAGGAACCAGAGACCAACCACCGTCCGCGTTACTTGTCATTCCCTCGACACCGTTCATCTGGGTTGCTGTTATTTTCACCGCGTCTCTTTTAATTGTTTAGTTTGTTCGTGTATTTCGTTTTTGTTTGTTTATGTAAGTATACTTAGTTATCTTTGGTATTAGTTTTTTTGGGTTAGTTGCTCTTCCCGTACGTCGTTGAAAGGAGTACCTTCCATCCTTCAGTAATACTATATTCACTTTTAATCTTCCTACTAACTTGATTTATTTGTTTATTTATTCCTAAATTACAAAACTATATTATTGTGCTAACCAAAAGACTAAGAAAGCAGAAGACTGGTAACCAGGCGCGAAGGGAGTAAGACAGTAATGTATCGAAAGATTAAGAGAGAAGAATCAGTTCAAGAATATTTCTTGCTTTTTGAAGGAGCCAAAGGAGCAATAAATGATAAAAGGTTGATGCAGTATATAAATAAGTGGAATTTATGATGATGTAAGTACGAAAGCAATACGTGGTCTGAAGGATTTTAAAATTAAGCTGGATATGCATGAAAAAATAGGAGCAGAAAGAGCGTAAACCAAAGCCCCAGGCTAGTAGCTTGAAGAGAATTGAAATTGAGAGGATACTAAGCCAGCATCTAGATGTTTTAATTGCGGCACCTGTGGCTACCGAGCAAAGGACTGTGAGCATACAATTAAAAGGATGCAATGGTTTTGGACACAAGAGAGCCGAGTGCAAACAAAGTATAATTATAAAGAAAGAGGATAAGTCCGTTGTTTGAACATTGCTGAAAATAAGGAGAAAATAGAAATGTGTAACCAAGTTTCGGAGGCGCTCATAGGTACAGGCAGTTAAATTAATATTAACCCTATCAATGTGTATACGGAAATTGGTAAACCATAGTTGAAAAATTCAAAATTAATACTAACATATTTTGGATTGTATGATTTCAGAGAGGGCCACTCTACGGTTGATGCTATCCAAAAAAGATAGATGTGGTGAAGCACGCTTCCAGCTGCCAAGGAGGGAAATTTGTTGTCATCTTAGTCACGCTAGATTTCAAAAATGCATTCAACTCTGCCTTATGGTAAATAATCGTCCAGGCAATGACTATCAAGGGTAGATCAAAATGATCCAGGCGTATCCGAGTAGTTATAGTAGGCAAAGCTGGCAAAATGGATATGACTTGCGAAGTACCCCAGAGCTCCATATTAGGTCCCAACCCGTGGAACATATTCTAAGACTGTTTTTGAACTGACCCTACTGTAAGGCACTGTACCCTTAGCTTTTGTCGACGATCTTGGCATAATTTTAATTGAGGGACAATAAAGCCATTAAAACCCTGATAACCGTGTCCAGATGGATAACAGAAAATAAACCAGCATTTGAAAAAATAACTGAAATAGTAATACTCCAAGGTAGGAACACTATCAGGTAGGTGCATATAGAAATAGAGGAAGAGATAATCCAGTCATCAAAGGCCGTTAAATACCTCGGCGTGTGACTACGGAGGAACTTAAGCATAAAGGAGCGCATCATCAAGACAGCAGCCAAGGCAGATAGGACTATTGATGCCTTGAGTAGGATAATGCTAAACATCGTTGGTCCCAGGACAGCGATAATATGACCACATTGGCTCCAAATGGCGAAGTACAGGAAAGTACTGGAAGGAGTGCAGAGAAGAGCAGCCTCGCAAGGACTTACAGGACTATCTCAATCAAGGCCATATAAGTTGTTGCAGGTATTATATCCGCTGATCTGCTAGCCGAGCAACGAATATATACGAAAGGACTGACAGGTATATAACAGTATTCCAGAGAATACAGGGACGGAAATCAATAGGATAATTTACAAACGATGACATTATTTGGTGAAGAAGGCGAATGACCTATCTGAGCAGATGATCAAGAAGTTCCAGGAAGGTAGAGATGCACCCAGCGAAGAATCAAATACTTCGCGTTAAAACAAAAAACAGGCAACACTTTACCACTAAGAGGAAGAATCCATGAACATTTAGAAGAAGGGATCTACGAGGGTGGTTTGAAAAGTCCGTGCATAGTCCGATAGATGGTACCACTGGCGCGTATCAAGGTCATGTTTGATTAGTATAATCTCTTGAATGAACGCACCCCAAGTTTCAGCCATATTGGTTTATTTTTTTGTGCGTGGAATTCGTGTAATTCAAGGAAGTCGAGTGATATTTAGGAAATGGCCGAAAAAGAATTTTGTGTGGTAATTAAATATTACTTTATGAAAGGCAAAACGCCTCAGGCGACTAAAGAGAAGCTTGAAAAGCATTATGGTGATTATTCACCTTCGATTAGAACCGTTTATAAATGGTTTCAAAACTTTCGGTCTGGATATATGGGCACAACAAGTGACACGGAACGTTCTGGGCGGCCTGTGGAGGTTACAATTCCAGGAATCATTGATAAAATCAATGATATGGTGATGAATGGCAGAAGAATTAAGGTGCGTGAGATTGCTAGTGCTGTGGGCATCTCGACTGAATGGGTACACAATATTTTGAAAGAACATTTTGACATGAGAAAGCTATCCGTAAGATGGGTGCCGCTTTTCTTCACGTTTAAAGAAAAACGGAATCTTGTGAAGTGTTGACAGGATGGTTTGCAGCTGTGCCAGAAGAATCCGGGGGACTTCAAGCATCGTTTCGACACTGTGGATGAAAAATGGATACATTATTATACTCCTGAGACCAAACAACAATCTAAACAATGGGTTAGCAAGGGGGAATCTGCACCAAAAAAGGCAAAGAGCGTTGCTTCGGTCGGAAATGTTATGGCTACAGTCTTGGAATTCGCAAGAGATAATCCTCGTCGACTTTCTGGAAAAGGGTGAAACTATTACAGGTAAATATTATTCATCGTTATTGGACCGTTTTCAAACCGAGCTGCAAGAAAAACGCCCGCGATTGGCCCACAAGTAAGTCATTTTCCATCATGACAACGCATCAACACACACCTCAGCAGTTGTGGTCGCAAAATTAATAAAAACAGGATTCCAACTCGTTTCACATCCCCCCTATTCTCCAGACTTGGCTCCCTCGGACTTCTATTTGTTCCCCAATTTGAAGAAATGGCTGGCGTGGTAAAGTTTTCATTCAAAAGAGGAGGAAATTGCAGACACTAATGGATATTTTGAAGACATGGACAAATCTTATTATTCGGAAGGGATATACAAGCTTGAACATCGTTAGACAAAGTGTATAAACCTAGAAGGAGACTATGTTGAAAAATACAAAAAAATATTTACCCCAAATATGTTAGTAGTTTTTATTTTTGCACGGACTTTTCAAACGCCCCTCGTAGTAGCAATCAAATATTACGGGTTTAAGAAGAAAACAGACACTTTATAATTAAGACCAAGAGTCCGGTAAGATACAAATGGGGGGATCTATAGTGTTTCCCAATAAGGGTTATTTGTTGTTGACAGATTGTATTATTATGAAAAAGATTGTTCATTTGTGTAAATATACGTTTTACAGTAAACGTTGTAGCTCCTCAAGGTCGACTCTCCAGTGGTTAGTAGCCAAGTTCGGGACAAACGGTTCGGGGGACAATCATATGCCAAAAGAACGAGGTCCGAAAGACCGAAGTGATTGGTAGATGAATGGTAGTTGAAAATTTTATTAAAACAATTTTAAAATAAATATATATATAATCGAAGATTTTTGTTGGTGAGTGCGTGAAGTTTCTGGATATAATATAATAAAATTTTATTCATTTCTTCACTTTTATTTTTATTTTTATTACTTGAAAAATATTTGTGAATCTTACATAAAAGCTATTGATAAAGAGCACGTTGTTCTTGAAATGTACATATAGTAATAAAAATAAAAAAAGTGAAGACAGCAATATTATACTAAATATAATAGATTAATATTTGTTATAATTCAACCACTATAAAATAATGAAGTAACGAATACTAAATTAATAAATTAAGTAATACTTCACACACAAATTGTTGTGCGTATTTTTTTCCACGTATCAGTTTTTTTTTCCTTTTCTTAACAAAAACTATAAAATCAACGATCATATGATGTGTGGGTGATATCTACCCATTAACAATTCAATAAATGTCGAATGGTTTATTTGCCGTTCGCGGTCTCAACCCCCCCATAAAGCGAGCATTTATGAGCTCGTTTCCGTACAGTGTGTGTGTTTCAATTTTTTATGGATGAATCAAGTAAGTAGCATTCCATGGATTGTTTTAATTCCAGGCACGCAATGCTAATATTTTATTTAACTTCTTTTCGAATGCAGACACGCAATCTGTTGACTCAATTGTTTTGGTTCCGTTATCGAATGTTGTTACAACGAAGGGACAACAAAAGCGCAACATGCGCTTTTGTAATCGATGATAAAATCATGCGCGTTACATCATTTAACGAATCCATATAGACTTATTTACAAACATGTGTTGATAAATATGTGAAAACTCATACATTCTTAAAATTCACGAAAATAATTATAAAATTAATTCAAAATAAAAAAAAAGTTATTTTTGAAATAACATTTTAAATTTATGTTCTGTTATGTATTACTATAAAAAAGTTACATAATTAATTCTAAATAAAAAAATATATTTTACTTTTGTATTACACAATTTTATTTTATAAGTATAACAATCTTTATTAACAATTAAGTTTACAATAACGTAAGAAAAATTGATTATGTATATCACACAAAAATTAATTAATTGTTAAATGGCCATATTATTTTATTTGACTACACTTTAAAAAAAATAGCTTGTCGTTATTAAACTTGAACATTTTTTTAATATTTTTTTAATATTTAATTCATTTATTTACGGAAATCTCCTTTCTACAAAAACTGTAAACATTTACATAAATCATCATAAATAATAATACACAAATAAGTCAACTATTCAACATAAACTTTGAACATCTTTATCCCAAGTGATTTTACAATTCAAAATTAAGAGTGGTCAGGTAATCTCAGGGGTACATTACAAAATAGAAAATAAATTTTATGGAATTTTGATTTTCATCTGGCGCAAAATGAAATATAGTCCACAGATAATTTCTGAATTAGTGTATTTATTCTCTGTTATATACAATTACGGATTTTACATCTTAAAACAATTTTATGGAAAATCTTGCTTCCCAGTTCATTTTATATGAAAGCTGAAATAATTAAAATGTGTTCAGAATTTAAAAATCTATAAAAACCGGTACTTGATTAACTTTTGAAATCGATGTATAAATAATTAATAAATATTGATTATATTTGATAAATATTACGTGTTTTAATTGCATTAGCCATGACTTATGAAAAAAAAAAAAGAGGTTAAATTGAAATCATATAAACTTTAATGACTTTAATTTTAATTCGTTCTTTTATATGAAAGACATGGCTAATGTAATTTAATTATACGAATTTTTCATATTTAATCACATTTAATTTATCTTTTATTAATTATACATCCATTCAAAAATTGAATAAAGCACCGCCCGGGTGGGGTCTTACATAACCTCAAGATTTAAAAAAAATGGTGCCACCTGAAATTCTCTGAACGCACATACAATTGGTATGTGTTCCACCGTCTCCTCCTCTGTTTCAAAAGCTCGACATGACATGTTTGTGTACGCACAATGACCATTTCAACTTTTAAGAAATGGCATTTAAAGAAATTTCTGGGCGATGTAAGAGTTTTTATCTATGGAATGACTTATCGTAGCAATTAATAAGTTAATTAAACATTGAGTTGAATGAAAATTAAAATTAAATAAAAAGAATTTGAAAATAATTAGTAAATTATTCCATCTTTGGTTACTGTGATATTTTGCCTTATGTTACATAAATACTTTAACTAATGTAAAGCTAGTGTCATCTTTATTCATTTTTCCTCAGCATGAACTTGGAGCGATAAAATCTTCCAGATTTTTCTGTGAGAAATTTAACTCGTCTACAATCATTGTTGATCACTCTGTATAAAAATTATCTGCCAATTTTCTGTCGATCTGTATTTGACTTTTATTTATACATTTTTCCATTTTTTTAAATATACAAGGTGTACAGAAAATGAGTGAAAAGCTTTAGGTAGCGTGACTCTTTGACTAATTTTTACATAAAAATATTAACGAAAATAAGTCACACGGTTCTTCCTTAAGCCTCACGGGCCACTTAAAAGAACTATACATTTGGCAACGCTGGATCAAACAAGTGTGCATTTATCCTGTTTGTAACTTCTACATCATCCGCTGGAGGTGTTGCATACACCTTTTCTTTTACAAACGAGCGTGCGTCGTTGCCAGATCTATTTTCATTAAAAGAATGCTTCTGATGAAGTTATAAAATTGTAAAAATATCCGATTTATTAATCATTTACATCAATGGAATTATACACGTGTCTAATTGATTGTTAATGCTATTGATTTTTTACAAAATATTTAAAAAAACAATACTAATTTATAGTCACATATTTAAAATTCCGAAGACCTCGTGAGCCTCAATGAAGAACCATACAACATTTTTTTTATTTGGAGTTTCTATTAAAAATTAATTAATGAATTGAGTTACCTGAAGGTTTTCACTCATTTTCTGTACACCTTGTATAATTAGTGTAATGTAAGAAATTTGTGGATAATAAAAAAATAAAAGTTCTGCATCAAAAAATACATAAGATCCAAATAAATTAGTATTTACAAACATTTTGTATATTGGACTGTGCAATTAAAGAGAAAATAATCAAAAATAATTTGAGTAATATGCGCGAAAAACAGACAATACTACGTTTTGAATAATTCGGATTAAGGCGTAGTAAAGTAAACACGTGTTTACAATAGTGAAAACACAATTTTCTCGTGATAAAAATCCAACCAGGAACAGGTGACGGCAGCCTGACGAATTATATTGACTCCATTCTCATTTTCAATTATACTTGAATCATTTCCTTTCGTATTGTCTTGGTGCACACCGCCACTAGGTCAATATGTTAAAAAAAATAAATACAATGGCACTTACATATATAAATCGGAAAAATGTCGGAATAGGCATGCATAGTTTAATAATTCGCCATACAAACGTAGAAAACATGTTTGTCTCATTTCGAATTGTTGTTCTTTTGATCAATATTCATTGGCATTCTACATAAACAAATCATTTGTTTTATTTTTGTCTCTAGTTCAATGTATTGGCAGGATTTTCGAATTTATTTAAAAAGAGATATTTTGTAATTATAGCTTATATAAAATATGTCCCAATAATAATTTATTCTTTTCTGTTATTAAAAACAATTTCATATCTTAGCAATTTCTGAAATCTTGCTTAGTAATAATATACCCAATATCGTTCAATTAGAGGAAGATGTGTAGGCATATACGTATTAATTTAATAAACTAACATTCATCTAGCATATGGATAACTAGTTATGGCCATTTCGAACCTCATTAGACTGCAATGCCTTGATAAAGGCGGTTGAAGGGATCTTGTGTTGATTAAAAAACTGTATCCAATACAGTCATTTCTGACTAGTCACAATTTTAAATGTCGAAGTTTGAGGTAATTATCATTTTTTATGTGTCGTAGTTTTCGATAAGCTCGGTCATTTCCATCCGAGATCGTAGCCGAGAAAATACGTGCTTAATTTATTTAATTTAATTAATTCAGTTTAATTTAGTTATTTAATAAAATGTTCAACCACTATTCATCTTGTGTATGTGATGTCCATTTCGGTTTTTCGAATCTCATCAGACTAGAGTGTTCCTTGATGGAGGCGGTTGAACGGACCTTGTGCTGGGATTAAATACCCAATATGAATCATAATAAATAGAAGATGGCAAGCGCCATTTATTATGATTGAAAAAAACAAACAACTTAGCTTACTTCTACTTCCGCCAATATACTGGTTATTTGTTGTATACTTGTTTCTCATTTATCACTTGGTAAAACATACTTAATATAAGTGTTGGTTATAGAAAATTTCTATACTGGATATTATATGTGAATCACATAATTTAAATATTGTAAATGTCAAATGGAATTATCAAACTAAACAATCTCCAACTTAAAACGATGTATAGCGATCTGGAAGCCTCAATTATTGAACATTTTAAATTCGTATTTTTTATATTAAAAAATCAATCAAAAGTACAGTGAAATGGACCAATTTAATGCATTTCATTATTGTGAATTATAATTATAACTGTAATAACAATATGTGTTTTAATTTTATATATTTTTTAAATACTTACAGGATCTTCCAAAAAACATTTTTCAACCCTCGACCGTCCAAAACGTCACGGAATACTTTGTAACCGGCGCTCATGTTCTCCATGAAGAACACTCGACAAAGTCAAAAACACACCGCTTAGACTCACGCAAATTTCAAAACAATTATTAAACAATTAAATTTATCAAAGTCAATAAATATAATGTTTAAAACAAAATAGAAAATTTCCGAAATAAATCGGGCGACTTTTCAAATTCACGTTTCGGCCGTCACTAATTCTTCTCGGCGGACTCGCTTCCCAATCACCTCATAGTAAGTCACTTTCACTGAAACCTCCCGCAACGTCCATTGAATGTCTAAATAATCGCTCGAAAATCGGGTCATGCGATTTGCACGTATTGTCTATGTGTAACTGTCATTTTTTTACATAACAATCCGCGGTGATTTCTACGTGTTTGTTGTAGTGGCGATTAATTTTTTTAACGATTGTCTTAATTACTTAGATTGTGATGTTTTTTCGTAATTAAATAATTACATTTGGGTTGATGGTCGTTAAAAAAAATAAAAGAAAAGTTGGTTTCTGAAAATAAATTGCGAATGTTTTATCTAGGAATTTCAACCTGGCGCAATTTTGTTTCTAAACATTTATACATTTATAGATATAAATATATACTAAAGGCGTAATTTGATTTGATAAATACAGAAATTGGCATAGTTTGAATTAAGCCGGAACAGAAAAGACTAGAAAGAACAAAATATAATTTAGTATTATAAATATTAAATGTAAACATTAAATTCGATAAATATACATTTGAAAATAATTAATTAATTATTTCCTTTTTAGTTACTGTGACAATTTGACTTATGTTACATAAGTATTATAACAAATGTGTAATAATAAACATTGGATGTTGAATAACAATAGCATATTGTATATTGCAACAATTTTTATAACTTATGTCAAATTGTCACAGTTGCTAAAGAGGAAATAATTTATAACAAAACAAAACAAAACAAAAAAAAAAACAATTATCGATGCAATAATATATATAAGTATCCAACAACTAATAGGCAAGAATATTCAAATACAATTTCTCTGGATATACACTGAAATTTATTAAATTAACATTTAGGCAATGGAAAGAACAATATTCTGAAGAGTTGCAAAATGTTAAATCATACTACCAACTATTACATCAAAATTTACCGCAAATTATTTACCACATCGATAAACCCACCTAATGAAAATGCATATCAAATCAACATTATAATGTACATGTGGATTAGATGACGCAGATATTAACCATATTAAATTAGCCTGTCATAATCATGAATATTTGTTCCTGATTACACAATTAATAACAACAAATCATCACTTCCCACTTCAATAATAAATATACTTTATAATGCAACCACCTAAACTTATACCATATTACAAAAATATTTTAAAAACAATAACTTCAAACTATTAAAGAACATTATTTGTGTGTGGCTAATGCCATACACACATGTCGTGACTTCCCTCACTGGCTAACAGTAACTTTTGTCAATTCCCATTATACCCCTAAAAATATATGTCTCTATCTATATAATTATATACGAAAAATAGCATCTATGCCAGGTTTACAGTATGAAAAACCCGTTGAGTGCATAATAATCTTTGATAATTACTTTACAAGTTAGGATCCACCAGTTTGAGAACTACCGGAACAGAAAAAGAGAAATATATTAAAAATGTTAAATTAACATTGACAATATATTTTATGTGAAGTTGAGTAACTTCAATAATTTAACACAGTTATAGTCTTTATTTCACATTTACAGTAATGTAAGGAATATAATTATGCATAATTATTTAAGCTACACAACTTTAACGCATATCTGCTAAAATTTAACTCCATTCAAGTGAAAAAAATGGCCACTATTATATCTGTTGGATATATATCGAGCGTATAACAAAAATCGACGACGAAGCTGGCATTGAAAATCAAAAGTCATGTCTGACAAGTCAGTTGTCAATAACCAGCATTTCACGCGTATGATCTTAGTACAGACATGACTCGAGATTTCCAACGCCAACTTCGTAGTCGATTTTTGTTATACGCCTGATATAACCTAATATAGAAAACAGGCACTTACCCGAACCTCTGGAGGGAAGCAGTTATCGTGCCCATTTGTAAATCAGGAAAAGATCCGAGGATGGTAGGACAGTAACTATGCTGCATGAGCAAGGTACTTGAAAAGATGGTAAACTCTCGTCTAATGTGGCTATTGAAGCACGAAGTCTAATCGCTAGACATCAGTCTGGGTTTAGAAAACGTCAGTAGATACTTGATCACCTTGTACGCTTAGAGAATGCTATACAGGGCTCAGTTTTAAATCGTTAGCATTTGGTGGTTGTATTCTTCGATTTCGAAAAAGCATATGACATGACATGGAGATACGGGATACTGTGGCAATTGCACGAATGGGGATTTCGGGGGAAACCTTCCGCGATTTGTTTCCTCGTTTCTCACAGACCGCAGAATCCGGGTACGAGTACAAAACGACCTATCCTCCATTTACACTCTTAAAAATGGTATCCCGTAAGGCTTCACGATCAGTGTAACACTGTTTGCCATCGTGGTAAACGATACTGCAGCATCTGTTAGAGCGCCTATACAGGCATGCTTGTATGTAAACGAATTGGCCATATATATCTCAACTACCAGCTTCTGCGCCAATAGACTACAAAGAGCTATTGATGGTGTTGTAAATGCGCTTCAGATTCTCCCAAACCAAAATAACCTGAGTTTACTTCAGCCGTCTGAGACAGCCCCATCCTGACCCTCGCGTTTTCCTCCAGTTATCTAGAATCCAATTTTTAGAAAGCCACCGTTTCCTGGGTCTTACATTCGATAGTGCACTTAGATTTATAAGGCACATCGTTGAGTTGACTTTGAGATGCAAACAAGCTCTTAACCTTATCAAGTGCTTAGCTAATATCAACTGAAGAGCTAGTACTGAGGTACTCCTGCAGCTATACAGAGCTCTTACGGGTTGACTAGATTAAAATCCCTTGATAGCATCCATGGCACAGGAATTAGGTTAGCTACGGGAGCATTTAGGACATCGCCATACATAAGTCTCTGCTGTAATTCGGGAATAATACCTTGCAATCGATCTGCGTATGAGGCGTCTGTAACGGCTGACCCGAATCATATAAATTATTGCATTTTTAATAGCACTAAGCAATACCTTAACCTTATCAAATGCCTAGCTAATATCAACTAGGGAGCTAGTAGAGAGGTACTCACGCAGCTATATAGAGCTATAACGAGACTTCTAAGTATACGGGAGAGGTACTCATGCAGCTATATAGAGCTATAACTAGACTTCTAAGTATACGGGCTTACTCATTTAGGGAAAAACGTCAGGTAGATATTCCAGTCTGCTTGCCCGTTGGATGAGAAGAGGTGCCCCCTTGGGTTATATGGGACCTATTACCCCTGGTCAAAGGAAGATCTGCTTCCCAGATCATAATGGTCCACTTGGAGGCAACCTTTCTTCGTCTCGGTAATCCTACAGTGCTGTATACTGACGCTTCCAAAACTGAAGCAGGATGTAGGCGCAGCCCTAGTTAGTGGCTCATTCGTTGTCCCTCTTCTCAGTATCTAGTATATATACGACAGAAATGCTATATGGCAAGAGCTGCATTAATGCGACTTATCAGACCATAATGCATTCCTTATTCTGTAAGATTCCCAGTATTGTAAATAAGAAAGCGGAAGATCCCATGATGCTTATTATACTGACAACCTTCCATCATCTGCTAACAACAAGAACGTTACCTTCGTCTGGGTACCGTCACATACAGGAATCGACGGTAACAAGCTGGCAGATTCAGCCGAGGAGAACCACCCGGACGTTAACTTCTATAGACCCGACGACATGAAATGTTACGTCAAGTCGTTAGCCAGCAGCACTTGGCAGGCTTATTGGTTACGTCACGAAAGTAAACTAAGAGCTGTTAAGGGCACAGTGTCAGCATGGAAATCGTCTGAGCTGTATACTAGGAGGTGGCTCTGGATCGCCTAAGGGTTGGTCATACCAACATGACCCACTCTCATCTCCTTACAGGTGATCCACCACCCTCCTGCGATACATGCCACTGCCCATTAATAATAAAACAATGGAGGAAAGCATTATATGCGCAAATCTACGGGATAGATTGCAGCTCCCAATAAATATCGCGGCTATCCTATCCCAACGTCTAAGTAATAATGTTAAACAGTTTTTGAAAGCAATTGGTCTCTTCAAAAAAACATAGTGCTCGATCTTGTTTTACTGTCAGTGTGTAAATCAGATATTTTGCATCTGATATTTTGACTATTTATAATATATATAATTTTTATTTTGAGATATGTCGAATTAGTGTACACATGCATAGCACTAGAAGTGCTAATGTCCTAAGCAGACAATGCGCACTAATAATAATAAAAAAATATATTAAAGTATAATTGCAATATTTAACTTGATGAAATTGAGAATATTATTCTAAGCAACAGGAAAGATACAAAAAATAAAACATTCTGGTAGACCTTGTATTGCTGTAGCAACAATGGTGGGAATTTGAAGAGCCCACAAAAATCAACTTAATAAGTTGCACGTTTTATGCCTTAAGTTAACCGAGTGTGAATTGTACACGATTTACATTGTTTATTGTTCTACGTTTTTCCCATGATGCGTACATACGTGAAGTAGTATTTCTGATTCAGTCGGTACTTAATATAAATAATAAATATAATAATAAATTAAAAACTCAAACTGACTGGTTTAAATGATTTAGGTTAAAAATTAAACTATATATAGTTTTAAAAGTAATCTTAAATAAGATGTCTATAAATTAGAATAGCAAATAATTCTAAACTAGTCAAATTGGGTGTGTTCCTTTCTGGGGAAAACCATAAAATTCCTCAAGTAGAGGAAAAGAGGGGAAATAGGTAACAATAGAGTGCTTAGTTGATCTTAGAGAATAACCGTCTTTCATTTATTCTTGGCTATAAGTTAGGATGTGACGTGAAGTCATATTTTGGTGAAAATTCAGCGATAATTATCCAGTCAAATTATGCTGACACCAGAAGAGTTAATTTGAGCTCTTCAGAGTTCAGCACAATTTTACTTGTTTATTTTCGATCTAGCGAATTTGAACCAAAAAAAAAACTTTACACATTAATTAATTTAGCTGGATAAGAACTATTGAATTGTATTGACTTGATTAATTAATTCAAGTATAAAAGTAGTTGAATCGTACTTGAATATACATTGGAAGACTTTAGTTAGTTGGTTATCAACAACACATCCGACATTTTATGAACATAATTCTGACACACAAAAAGTTGAGCGTCGTTTTGTCAAATTGAATAATTTTTTGTTTGTGGAGTTCACAGACAATTAGGCTACAACTAAAGTTATGATTAACGGATGTTTAATAAAATTGTAATTAATGGTCACTTGTTGAATATTATTATTTTTCAGCAAAAAAATATATCTTACTATATTTTTGATTCATCATAAATAAAATAAAAATAAATTTCAAAATGATTAATTTACAAAAGTAGTAATAAATAAGTTGGTGGGGACATAGAATAGCAAGAAAGTATGACAAGCGCGAACAAAAAAAGAAGAAAAAGGGACGACCAAGAAAAAAAACGTGGAACGAAGGGATACCTAAGATGTTGAAAAAAAAAACGATTAAGCCAAGGAGACAGCAATGGATAAGAAAAAATGGAGGAAAATAGTTTACGACACACAGACAAAGACAAAACATTTATTAGATAAATACTCCCGACACCCGAAAGGGTATAAGAGTTTTATGATAATATGTACAGTAATAAATATGAATAAATTTAACAACAAAATAAATAAAAACACAGTTGAGAATTTAAAGTTATTAATTTTAATATATGTTTTTATTTTATTTATTCAAAATTTTTGATAATTTATTCATTATTTGTAAATAAAACAAACGTTTTTTTAAGTCTCATAAAATTTATTGTAGAGGCGCTAATACAATTGTTTTGCCAACATAGTGGAAGCATCATGCAGGTGATTAGAGATCATCAGATCAGACTTAATCATCTGCTTGATAGTCATCACTTACGTTGTTTTATTTACAAATAGTGTATGATGGAGTTTCATGAAGTAAAAGCCTCAACAATCGATTAATTTATGCATATTTACGAACTACCAATGTTTAAAAGTTAAAAATATAAATCGTATGGAAGTTTCAAATTTAATAAAAATAAAATAATATATTAAAAAGAGGCGAAAAGTTTTCGATAGCCTTTATTTGTGTTCCCAAATAAAGGCTATTATGAAAATATAAATATTTTTCATAATAAATATATTATAAAAATTATTGATATTTGTCGTGCATCAAACGGTGGATATGTTGAACATTTATAATATATTAAAAAATAACTTCGAAACTTCATTTTTTATGGCTATAAAGATTGTTAATTTTAGATTTATATTTTAATATGTATTATATACAATTATATGCAATATATTATTTTATCGGATAATAAAGACTTAACAGTATTAATTATTTTATGTATTTGTTACTTCGATTATAAATATTAATTCCTAAATTTCACTAAATGAATAATATCAATACAGAATACAATAGCCAACGTTCAAAACCCATACAACAATATGCATGTGATGAATATATAATAATTGTAAACAATATTTTAATTAATATCAAATATGAAATTCTTCACATTTTGACCCCAATTACAATATACGCACGGACATTAACAAATCAATTTTAAATTCCAGACGTTAATTTTCGTTAATTTCAAATAATTATATGTTTATATATAAGTCAATAAAGGTAACTAATTTACATTTTTTATAATTATTAATAGTAATTGCAGTATTTTGTTCCTTTCATTTTGTTTGATCATTAATGTAATTAAATACTTTGACAATTAACTTGGTGATTAAAGATTTATTGCGCGTCGCAAACTAACAGTTTATTTTAATATACTATTTCTAATTTAAGAAACTTATAAATTATTATAATAAATTTAGAAACTCCGTTTAAATTTATTAGAATAATTTATAAGTTGTTGCAATTTTTGAATTGTCATCAAACAACTGCTATTATTATTAAAATACAATAAAGACAAATAGAAAAGAGTATTCATTCACTTGGTCACAGTTATTCAAATAAATTAAATAAAAATGTTTTGAAAATAATTAATAAATTATTTTCACAGTTAGCTCTGTGACTTATGACTGTAAGTACGTTAAACAAAAAAATTGTTGCATTATGCAATATTTTATTGATTTGCAACAGCAGGTGTACATTATATAATTCAATGTCCGGCGTGGATGTTTGCTCGGGAAGTAGTTGTTTTAATGTGCATTTGTTTAACGTACTTACGTAACGTAAGTCAAAAGTCACAGAGATAAGTGTGAAAATAATTTATTAATTATTTTCAAATCATTTTTATTTAATATATTTCTTTATACATGTTGATTTTACTTCTTCGTAAACTCAAACGTTGAATATTTAATATAAAATGTACGACTTAACAAAGCAAACGATATAAATGGGCAGGATCCGAAAATAAAAGAAACTAGAATGGAGGATAGGTGTTCCAAGAAAATTCTATCCCTTAGAAAAGTAGAATAAACCTTTTCTAACATTATATTATTTTTGAGTTATTGTCTCATCTGCTAATTAATAGTTATTTTATTGTTGTGAATGCATTAGGCTGCACTTAACCACTCCAAGTTTATAAATGTATGTAACATATAAGAGAGGAGAAATAAAACAAAACTAGTAACCAGTAGAATGGGTGTTTAAGTAGTTTAAATGTTAAATTTAACATATTATTTATGTTTAACCTGGTAATCTAATGTATAAATGTTTTCTTCATATAAAAACTTAGCACAATTTTTTATTTATATTTCTGACTAGTTTCGGCCAAACGACCATTAAGAGTAAGCAACTACAACGTGGATTCTATTAACACTGCTTGACGTGTTTGTAAATTTGCGTTCCAATAATTAAGGTAGCTTAATCCTCAGGTACAAGATCTGGCACTCTATTCTTGTAAAAATCATTAATCTTGTATTTGTAATTTTGCGTCTGGATAATTTAAGCTCCCTTAATCCTTATGTATAAAATGCGGCACACTCATCATGTAAAATCATAAAAATTTTGAATATCTTTGATAATGGTCATGTGACCGAAATTAGTCAGAAAAATAAATTAAAATGTGAAACAATAAACAACTCTTTCTTTTAAGAAAAATTTTATACATTGCTAATCATGTTTCACTACTACTACTGAGTATACATATCAATTAGAAAACTCTATTAGACAGTGGCGATAAAGAATAACACGTATGTTAAATTTAGCATTTCACGTACAGAACAGTCCCGATTAGATTTATGTTTATGTTGTGTGTTGGTTGCAATAATGATATTAGTATTGTATTGTTGTGTATTATTGTGTCCACACCAAATGTTCGAGAGTCTTTGGTGCATCTGTGATATAAGGTTTATGTTATTAATACTCTGATACTTATATTAAATTATCTCACTCTTACTTTCTGTGATACTAGATATAAGTTTTGTATGTAATTATGTCAAAATCAGGATCTCTAATGTATCCGCGATTATAGATTTTTAGCAGTTTGCCCTGTTTGTCCCAACATCGGAGCCTATTTTCAACTATGGTGTGATATCATTGGTGTTATTTATTCTAATTTATTTAGTTAGTGTGTGTTATGTCTTTTAGATGAATCTAATGGTTGAACAATTACCCTAGTTGAACTGTACTCTTCCTACTCTTGCAGAATTCACAAAAATATTTTCCTATAGAATAAGTGTTTGGCCAAATGTGTATAGTCAGAACATAAATTAGGAGATTATTTTTATACTGCAATAAATAATTTAAAAGAAGACCTTTTGAATTTGAATGAGTAAAACAAAAAATGCAAATATTCATTTACTTTACGCGCGCATAATGTTTGTTAAACGTTCGAGTGACCAGCGTTTAAATATTAGCCAAAGATTGACGTTTGTCGTTGAAACGATCATGTTGATTATACAAGCCGTAAATATTTGATGAGAATAATTGAGCGCTCGGTTTTCCTCCCATCAATTACCACAACAATGAAACCGTTTGCAGACAAGACGAAAAAATCGAAATTTTCTTGAAACAAAGGAAAAGACTGCAATGTTTAACCACGATTTTTTTTGCAAAGTTTTGTGTATCTTATCTTTTTACAGAGAATTTAATTTTTAGTTTGTTTCTGTATAAAATATAATATACACAATGTATAATGCAAACCCTGTAATTGTACATTGTCTGTAGGGTTTTTGTATAAGTAAATATACAATTTCTTCAAACTTTTTTGTACCAATGAAAGTGTAAATGCTTATGTAAAAATAATTTACTTTTTTGAATATTTGTTTATATGAAATAAAATCCTGTATACTAAAAAATTGTTTAGTTTTCATTGCTTTTACAAATATTCTGCCTTTAAAAAGTTTACTTAAAAATTTTTAAATACAAAACAATTTTTCAGTATACAAGATTTTATTTGATTATACATATCGCGTATCTCAACTTTTAATATAATAAAATCCATCTTTAATATTATAGTGTCATAAACTTCGTATGAATATCTTGCGAATTTGAACTACATGTGATTTAATATTCGTTGTATGTCTATACGTTGAAGAAAAAGGTATTGGTTTACTTAAAAATTGAAAATAGGGTTTAAATATAACCCTATTTTCAATTTTGAAGCAAACCAATATCTTTTTCTTGAAAAAATCTTTACTGTAGATTTCTTAATAATAATACTTTTTGTTATTTTAAAAATCCTCACTGCATATTTCTTAATTAAAATACTTTAGTTATTTTGAAAAGTATTATTATTAATAAATATAAAGTGATAATTTTTTTAATTAAAAATTCAAGGGCCCCTACGATACTGGCGAACGTCCAACGTCCTAACAATTATTTACATAACCAACTGCCAACACCTCCTCCCCCATTATTCTCTTTTATAAAAAAAATCCCCATTAAAAAGCGCCTTGAACTTTTCGAACAAACCTACATATTCTACATAATCAAATGCAGAGGTCTACGAAATCACCGAATTTCCTCAAAATATAAGTTTCCCTCATCTATCAAATATAATTTTATGCCATTGGATAATTTGGACTTTGACAATAATACTAACGATCATGAAACCCGAAATCAAGACCAAATTAAACGATGAGATCTGCAAAAAAAATCCAATTACACTGTAAGTAAACTTTATTTTTATTCCCATTATATTGATTATATCTAACAAAGCCTTGCCTATTTTTTATTATTCATATTTGATTAATTTTTACATTATAGCCACTAGTGTTCAAGGTATAGTTCTTTGTCTTAATTTAATTTCAAATTTTGACGTTAAAAAGACCGAATTAAAAAATGTGTCTAGAGCAATAGATTATTTCTTCTTAAAAAAAATATCTCACTTACATAATTCCATGTAACAAAGTTTTTTAAAGCTTGATTTTTCACTTTTCTTTTTTTTTGTCCCTAATCTACAGGGGAAATCCTTTGTAAGTCGCTCTATATTTATAGTAATCGTAATACATATAATTTCTCACCTGCGAAAATGTAACAATGCTAAATATAAAGATAAACAATTAAATTTCTCACATTAAATAACCAGAAATGCAAAATAAGAAACTAAAAGAAAATATTACTCGTTTTCGTTCACATAACTTAAAATTACAACCAGAAAAATGCAACTTTCTCGAAAAGGAATGGTGTCATATAGGACATTTTATAACTGAACATGGAATAAAGTCTAATCCAGACATGATCAAATCTGGTATATCCTCCCCAATCCCTACAAATATCAAACAATTATGTGCATTTCTAGACCTAATTAGTTATAATCGACGATTCATTACGGATTTCATTAACACAATTACTTAAGAAGAATGGTGGCTGAACGTTTCATTAAATATCTTTTAAAAGATTAATGAATCGCCTGAAAACGCTAACAGATCAACTTAAAGATGTTAACACACACATATTTAATCCTCCTTATTTTTTTTTTATGGATTCGTTTGCAATTATTTACAGTTTAAACCGGCAGAAACATTCGAAACCAGACCATGATGTACCAAAAGACCAGTGTCGTAGCCATAGACTTCAAATCAATGACATCTCGTCCCAAACATCCCACATAAATTATCCATGAAAAAAAAAAAAAACAATAAAAAAATTCTTTGGGAGTAGCAAAATCAAATATGAAATAGTAAGGAGCCAAAGTTGTGGCCAATGTCTTCATATACGACACAAATAAATTTTGTATTCTCTCAGAAAATTCCTGTCACCCTTTTTATTCCTTTAGATAGAATTTATATAATAATTTATCAAATGGTGAACTTATAAAAAATAATACTTGAAGTCAAATGTGAGCAAGTAAGGAGTCAAAGTTGTGGTCAATGTCTCCATGTTAAACACATCTCATTTCAAATAAATTCATTAAATTCAACCATGAAAATTATTACAATATTATTTATATTGTAATACTTTTCATGATTCTGGAGGAATAGCAAAATCAAATGTGAAATTATAAGGAGCCAAAGTTGTGGCCGTTTCCATAAAAGATACAAATAAATTTTGTATTCTCTCAGAAAATCCATGTCACCCTTTATAATAAAATATATTTCTTTTTTTGTGCGTGCTTCTTGTATGCTAATTCAAGAATGCCTTGAACCTCTTTTTCATTTAGTTTTATTTATTTCCCATCGCTTTTTCCCATGCAAATTTTGAGTATTAATTTCTTTTAAAATAACACTCAATAAATGCCTGTGCATATCTCTCTTGAAAACCGTGGATAATAAAAAAATAGTTAAAATAAAAAATAAACTTTTTTATTGTTTGATATAGTTCTTAAGACATCTAGTAACAATCTAAAACAAAGAAATCGAAAATTAAAGGCGCCAAAATGAGTAGTTTTTAACTTTCAAATTTGACCGATTTTCTCTTGAAAACCGTGGATATTAAAAAAAAAATTAAAAAATCGTTAAAATAGAGAAATAAACTTTTTTATTATTTAAATGGTTCTTAAGACATCTAGCAATAATCTAAAAGAAAGAAATCGAAAAATAAAGGCGCCAAAGTCGGTCGTTTTGAGTTTTGAAATGTCACTGATTTTCTGTTGAAAACCGTGGATAAGAAAAAAAAAAAATAAATAAATAGTTAAAATAAAAAATAAACTTTTTTATTGTTTTATGTGATTCTTAAGACCCTTAGGAACAATTTAAGATAAAGAAATCGAAAATTAAAGGCCCCAAAGTCGGTCGTTTTGAACTTTGAAATTTCACCGATTTTCTCTTGATAACCGTGGATAGTAAAAAAATAAAAAAAAAAATGTTAAAATAAAAAACTAAACTTTTTTAATGTTTAAATGGTTCTTAAGACATCTAGTAATAATCTAAGACAAAGAAATCGAAAATTAAAGGCGCCAAAGTCGGTCGTTTTGAACTTTGAAATGTCACTGATTTTCTGTTGGAAACTGTGGATAGTAAAAATTTTTTAAAAAAATTGTTAAAATAAAAAAATAAACTTTTTTATGTCTAAATGGTTCTTAAGACATCTAATAATAATCTACGACAAAGAAATCGAAAATTAAAGGCGGCAAAGTCGGTCGTTTTGAACTTTGAAATGTCACTGATTTTCTGTTGGAAACTGTGGATAGTAAAAATTTTTTTAAAAAAATTGTTAAAATAAAAAAATAAACTTTTTTATGTTTAAATGGTTCTTAAGACATCTAATAATAATCTATGACAAAGAAATCGAAAATTAAAGGCTCCAATGTCGGTCGTTTTGAACTTTGAAATGTCACTGATTTTCTGTTGGAAACTGTGGATAGTAAAAAAAAAATTAAATAAAATTGTTAAAATAAAAAAATAAACTTTTTTTATTGTTTTAATGGTTCTTAAGACATCTAGCAATAATCTAAAATAAAGAAATCGAAAATTAAAGGCGCCAAAGTCGATCGTTTTGAACTTTGAAATGTCACTAATTTTCTATTGGAAACCGTGGATAAGAAAAAATAATTAAAAAAAATAGTTAAAATTAAAAAAAAAACTTTTTTATTATTTTATGTGGTTCTTAAGACTTTTTTATAGTTTTATATGGTTCCTAAGATATCTAGTAACAATCTAAGACACAGAAATTGAAAATTAAAGGCGCCAAAGTTGGTCGTTTTGAAATTTCACTGATTTTCTGTTGGAAACCGTGAATGACTTACAAATTGTAATAATTATATTGCTACAGTTACTCAAAGCAAACTTTCAGGTTACTATTAGTATGCTAATGTATATAAATGGGACATAAAATCCGTGGATGAACCACGAAAGTCCCGGAGCATCCGCCATGGTGGAGGCGCCGGGCCGAAAAACCGTGGATAACTTCACATCTGTCCCCTTTTAATACATTACAAGTATATCAGACAAAACTTAATTAATTGTTAAATGGCTATCGACCATAGGTCTTTATGCCTGAATTATAAATGAAAGATATAATAATCTCATGAATTTACGGTAGAAAAATTGTGTTCTAATTATTACAGGAAATACAACGTGGTTGTAGTAGGTCTAGGTGAATATGATTAGAGGCAGATTTTGTAGCAAGGCATTGTAAACAGCATTGGATAGGAGTAACTTGGGTGAGACTTGTGTAGCGAATTTATGGTCGATACTTCTGCTATTTATAGATTAGTTAGGGTTTTTAGGGTGGGGATTAAGAAAAAAAGATTAATGCGTATTCAAGCAGAAGACGACATATCATTTTATAAATATGTACAGCTATTAGCGTGCTAATACCGTTGTTTTAAATGCTAATCTTCTAAAATATGTCGCTCTTTCCTTGACTTTTGCTTTCAGGAATGAGTTTTAAATGTGAATTTAGGATCGAAATAGATGCCTAGATAATAATTATTTATTATTATGTATTAATTGTTATTTGTATGTAATATTATAATTAACATTATTTCTTCTCTGTTGAGACAGTCAAATGTTTGGTGTTTGAATAGCGTTAACTTTTGCAACTAGTGGATTTCGTTATATTACCGATTGTCTCGCTGACTCATCTGAATGCTTCTATTGATTGTATCTCTAGTATTTGCTATTGTATAAAACTGTAAGATTTATAACGTGAAGAGGCATTATGTTTGTAACGCTTGTGTTGGTCACTTGAAAAGTATCCAGCACATAACACATTGATGACAACAATCCACAATAACACAACAAATTAGTGACTGCAACCTCCAACAGAGTATGTGATAATATATATGAATTAAGTTGTTTAGTTAAGAAGTTACCTTAAAAACTTATGAAAAATATGTAAGACTGAAAATGTTTTCATCAACACATCTATTAATTTTTATTTTCGATGGTTTATGACTTAAAATTGTATCATTTTGGGCATTTTTAATTATTTTGTTTTAAAACTGTAAGAGTATTATAGTTTAGTTCACATAGACCAATAAAGTTTGAATTGATCTGTTTTTAAGTACTTATTAATAATAATAAGCATTTACACAAGATAAAAAATAGAGCTGAAGGATTGCAAAGATATTACAAAGGAAAAACCTGTATTCATATATTTTATCAATAAAAAAAAATCAGTATAATAGTTGTAAACAGTACAATTAAAGAAAAATCATAAGCCCCTTAAATTAATTAAATTTGCATTCCTTGATTAATTTACGCTGACTTGAGTATTTTAAAAATATCTAGGTGTCAATAATTGCCAGAATATAAATAACTTATCATGTATTTATTATTGTTAATTGGTTTATTTTATTTCATTAATTAGTTTCATAATTAAAAAAATTAAACGTGTTCGTTTAATAACAATTACCTTGTTGACGAAACTTAAATTTTATTGCGCATATGGCGTTGTCAATATACACAACAGGTGACAAGTTTTGTTGTTCATTATTAATGAAATTGAATGATTAAGGTTGTCACTTCATAAAACTGCATTTTATAAATTATATGCCTGATTGTGCACTATGTAGCCGAAAGTTTAAATTCTCGAAACTATTCAAGAATTTAAAGTTATTTAATTTAATCTGTGTTTTATTTGTTTTGTTAGTAGATTTTTAATAATCTATCTTTTATTTTAATTTACTACATATTATATTTTTTTAATTGTAATAATTATTTAGTCCATTTAAATAAAGTGTAATTAGCTAATTCAACGTAATTCCTTTTCAGTGTGCACTAAACGGACTTCACTCGAACCCTTTCATCATTTCAGCCAATCTCTTCTGATCTCTTACGACCGGAAAAAAGAAACCCGAACCCCAGTTTGCGTACGCCAAAAAAATAATAAAAGAAGGAACAAAGGGCGAACAACGAAATGCAAACAATGAACGCCCTGCCTAAATAACCGACGACAAAGTGTGACTTGCACTAACCCCAATGCACTTCTACCAACACGCACAGACGTGAAACACACATAGAGGGAAAAAGAGGACCAGAAGAGGGGAAGTTGCACAACCGCCCGTTGCAACCGGACTACCCTCTTCTTCAGTGTTATATCGTGACTCACGGGAGAACATCATCGCGAAAATGATTATTAATTGGAAATATTTTTTTCGTTCTCATTCAAAGTTGTAGACATAATCCTACTTTTTTAAATTTAAAGATAGTGACAAATCAATTTGAAGTTTCGTGATGTTAAAAAGAAACGTATGTCAAGATTTGTGAACATAATTAAAGCAGTGTTAATTAAGGATCAAATTTAGACCCATTTCACGGAAAATTGGTTCAATTCCAGATTGGTTCATCAAATTCAAATTCAATTAGGTATCGTTTTAACGCTTTATGATTATTAATAATAATAATGATTTATTGATGGACGAGCCTTTTTCACAATATAAGATATAACCACAGCAAATATAAAAAGTAGAGATATAATAATAATACAGAATTTAAGACATATAACAATAATAATAATAATGTTTCATTCACAGACCGGCAGCCACTGACAATCATATAATTTGTTATTTCATTCATAATACATGTCTAATGAAATTAGACAAGTATAGTATATTTATACTTATGCATAAGTCATATAAATAAAATAATTTGATTATTAATAATTTCACATAAAAAAACATATATCTATTACATTAATTAGTAAAATCCTCTACAATCAAGCAGACAGAGATTTCTACTTAATAAAAAGTTATATTGAAATTAAATAAATATCCCTAATTTTTATTATAATTTTGTTTATAAAGTGGAGTTAAATTTGTAGAATGTTTAATTAAATAAACTGGTGAGTTTATTATTGATAATGACCACTTTGTATGTCGAAATGTACATCTAAATAACTGTTTCCTTCATTGATAAATTTCTTTGGTGGTTCATTTTTCTTACTTGATTTACTCGCAAATGAACTTCCAAACATGCATGTGATTTCTTCTCAGAGAAATATTGCTTTAATCTAATTTCTATTTTCCTTCTAATTTTATCTTTTCGATGGTATTCGATTAATTTCATTGACGCGTTGGTATTTTTTACTAGCTTTGATTTTTGGTTAAAAAAAAAACATATATAGATAATAGATTTAGCAAAAAATATATAATTTGACATTTTGATTTAGTTTTTATATGTATATTGTGTCAGAAAATATGAGATAAATGTGTGATTAATTTAATTCTACTAAGAAACTAAATCAAAATGCCAAATTGTTTTTTTTTTGCAAAATTTATAAGTATCTTTATATGTTTTTAAACAAAAAAATCAGAGCTAGTAAAAATACTACGGCATCAATGAAATTAAATCGAATAACATTGAACAGACAAAATTACATTTCATTTATGTTCGAAAATAAATCGCTGCCAATTAAACGAAATGATACGTTATAGTGCTAATAATTTCTCCTGTATTTCGTAAAGCCGTAAATGTGCAATTACATATTCAATAAGTGACATTATTACCTGGTAATAATTTTAATCACTGAATGTCAGCAGTTTGTAATTTGAACGTTCAATTGCAATTTGACGTGGTTGTTATCTTCAATTTTTCCGAGTAGCATCTACGCGTCTAGAATTTTCTTGTTCCCTTTAATTGTTCAAATATTTAAATGTAATTTATTAATGCGAACATATCATTCTATTTAATTAGTAGATTGCGTCAAAAATTCCGATGAAAATAATATTGAAATACAATTGGTTGTGTTTTTATAACAAAGGTCGTTTTTGTGATTGTGAGTTTGAATATCACTTTATTTAATTTGTAACAATTTTAATAAATCAAGATGATTTCAGCGAATAAAATGAGTTTATGAATAATTTTGCACAATTATTTATGTGTTTTGATAAGTAATTTATAAATACATAAATACAACTTGCAGATGTTTGGATTTACTTTTTATGTAAAAAATTGCATCTTTTTTTATTAAATAAATAAGGAAAAGTAATTTCATTAACGATATATATATATATAAACATGGTTTTACAACATTTTTTCATGCTAAATAATTCATATATATACATATATATATAAATGTTGTAAAACCATGTTTAAAAAATTTTTTATATAAGTAAGAAGAAACAGAACTCTTTTGCTGACGAAAATTCAGTTTCTGCCAATAAGATCGGATTTTCTGATTATTATAAATTAATATAATGATAAAAGTTTAATATTCGCAAGAATGTATTAAAAGAGTATTGTTTTGCAAACTAATATTTGGTTTTTCGCAACACGTTTTTCGGGTTTTGTGATTATTGTAAATTAATATAATGATTTATAATAATCACCAAACTCAAAAAACTTGTTGCCAAAAATCAAACACATCAAATCTTTTATAACAATATAAATGTGTTAATTCGCTTGAAATAAAAATAATAAATATTTGTTAGTTGTAGTTTTCCATATAATACTTATTTTTATTTATTTATTTACGGATTTTCACCATTATATAAAATAAAATACATACAGGATGTATAGAAAGTCCCGTAAAGCTCAAGCTATTAGAAAATACACATCCGTCCGAAACACAAAAAATCGTGTTCAATATTTTAAAAAAATCTATCAAATGATATGAAATACGCAGCTTCACCACCATGGTGAGATAAAGAGCAACTTTGATGTCTTAAATGGGAATCCACATTTTGTTATTGCAAATTCTAATTTTACGCCAGAAACATCATAGCTTTTATTTGAAATATGTTTTTGTATTCGTAATATAGGGCTCTCTAATCAAGAAATAAATTTTATTTAAATTCCTACTCCTACTTTTTTTTTTTTTTGGGGGGGGGGGTTGCGCTGTGTGTAAAAAAATGTGTTCTTTCCAATAATAAATATCACATTGAGAAACAAAATATAAAAATATTTAGTATGTATGTCCTTCATACATACTAAATATTCAATCTTCAATGAAATATTATGGTATTGTTATATTTTTCGTTTAGTTCTATCTAACATACGAAATAATGCAATTAATGGTAAATAGGAAATAATATAAAACTTAATAAAATATAGATCTTTCGAGAGAAAACCATCATCTCTCGAATGATCAAATTCCATATTATTTTTTCGGAATTTGAACATATTTTTTAGATTAGAGTGCCATCTGTCACGAATACAAAACAAATCAAATAAAAGCTACGTAGCAGGTGTGCCAAGAATCAGAATTTGCAATACAAATTGGGGGTTTCCATTTAGAATATTAAAGCTGCCCACCACCTCATCCACAAGAACTGGATCTGAGTGAGTGTGTTTTATATCATTCCATAGATTAAAAAAAATATATTGACGTATTTTTGTTTTGTTTTTCTATTGAGTGGATATTTTTCGAAATATTTAACCGACCATGGACTCACTATATATCCTGTATACAAGAAAAAATGAATTCAAATTCAAGAAAACTCAACAATACATTCAAATTATTACACACTACAGCTAAATGATTCAAGAACAGATAATAATAATTTAATTACTACAAATTTAGGACATTTTCAATTATATTTTATTGTTAATTTTTTATATAACAATGAAATAAAATGATGTCTTAAATCTTTGAGGCGTTCACTTCGTAGTATATTTTCAATATCAGGATAAAGAATAGTCTTAATAACTATTTTATACCACTTAACGATTTATTTCATTATAACTACACGGTAACTCAATAGTTGTATAAAACTATTATTAAGTCTCTTCTTTATCCTCTTTCTTTTCTGTAACCATCATATTGAAAAACATAAAATCAAATCCAGTTTATACTCGCCTTAGGTTTCTGTATACCTTGTATTATTAAACAATAGAAAAACAACTGAACAACTCTTAATTGTCAGTCAACCCGTCACCAAAACTTATCAGAAATTAATTCCATTATTTAATAATTTCGACTTCAATTTAATTTAATTTAATTTATATGAAACCGCTTTCTTCTATACTTACATTTAATAACAAGGTGTGTAAATAACTCGAATGAAAAACAGAAATAAATCTTTCACGCAATGGAGAAAACGGCACTTGGTCAACCACACGTTTTTCATTGTGTAGATGCTGCGAATAATCCGACTTAATCATAAACATTTAATTTTGTAATGAAAACACGTCAGACATAAATAACGCAAGTGGCAATAATTTATCTTTAACGTACATCAAATAATTGACAATTTCTATTCTTAGTTTTAACAAGTGGGTATTGATGACGAAAAATTACTTCGCCGGTATTACAATATTAATTTAAATAAAATCAAGAAAGAATGTTACATCTCATATTACAATAAATAATTACAAAATGATCCTACCAGGGGAACAACTAAAAGGTATGAATAGACTGATTAAAACACTTGGTTTGTTTCACTGATTTTTTTTATTAAATTAAATCAGTGAAACAAACCAAGTGTTTTAATCAAAGTCTATTAATTAAATATGTTTCACCACGGGTTAATATATCTTGAATAACTAAATATTTGGGAATCTTCTTCATGTAGAAAACATACTGTCTGATGAAACATTTGTAGTTTTTATAAAATGATAAGGGTAGAAAGATCTCTGACTGATAATGTATATACAGGGTCGCTACAAAGTATGGAAACACGGCTCTCACGTGAAAACGGCTAAAAACATAACCGGATATTATGCTAATTCATATTTAATAATTGTAGCATTAATATGGACAAATTCTAATAAAGTTAGAAACACAAACGAATTATTAATTATAATCTTATAATTGATTTAAATAATTTATTTCGTACAGTTCAAAATATACCAACATATGATATAGGCAACTTTATTGACTTTTGAGTAAACTGTATATTAGGTTACATAGAACATTGTGTTGAATTTAATATAATTTACTGCATAGTTTTTGTTGGATCCTGAAATAGTTAAAAAATAAAAATATACTGTTTATATCAAAAATATCCAACGTGTTGTTTTTCGTTGACAAATGAAAAAAAAGAACTCTCTAATTTCTAGAAGTACAAATGAAACTTCCAGAAATTAGTGAATTCTTTTTTATATAAATGCATTGTATTAAAGGTCAAAGTTAGAAAAGTCAAATTATTGTTTTTTTATTTAGAAGTTCCCATGTTTTCCTTTATTTTTCACTTAAGACATACAAATATCTTTATTTAGAAGAATATGTATAACAGCTTAATTACATAAACTTTACAATTAAGCTATATGTATATTTCTTCTCCTAAACTGGCTAACGACATGAGGTCTTTTTAGCATATAATATTTAGGTTAATAACTTAAAAATAAAAAGACTTCTGCTTGGTATGTAAAGGCTTTCTTTTTTAATTTCCTGATTATATATTTTGGCGCTTAGCTCCTTTGCTGCATTTGCTACAAAAATTAATAAGTCTACAAATTAAATTAATCATCATGAAATTTATTATTTATCAAATTATTTAAAAAAAATGTAATAAAAATACTGAATAATTGATCATATAGTAAAATAACAATATGATCGAGAACTTTTCTCTGATAAAATCTTTTAATTTTATATATACACAGAGTTTTATGTAACACCGACAATGCTAGAATGTATTCAATGTAAATTTCCCTATGTTCGATTTGTTCAGGAACGCATCAAAGTATTGAGTGCGATATGATTGGCTACTATTTCTAAAAATAATATAGTCAACCCAAACTACACCCTTCCACGTCAAAGATGAATTACACTTGTCAGTTATCGCAAGCAAGTGACATTTACTGTTCTGCTGCTTAAAGAAGACATATACGAAGAGTTGGACATCTTTACGTATTAATAATGTATAGAAAGGAGAAGATTTTATGGTATGCATTGCGGTTAAGTAAAATATCCATAATTATACATGTTGCACTTGATATTATATAATTTATTTTTGACGAAAGTAGTGTAAATTGGGTTGACTATATTACCATTAGAAATCGTAGCCAATCACATCGCACCCAATGCTTTGATGCGTTCCAGTACAAATCGAACATAGGAAAATTTACATTGAGTACGTTCTAGCATGTTCGGTGTTACATAAAACTCTCTGTATATATATATATATATATAAAATGATATTGGTAATAAAAGTAACCAATGCGCTATAGGTTATCTTATAATAATAATAAACTTTATTACCCAACAGACAAAGAGTCCAATTACAGAGTAATTAACAAAATAACAAAATATCATTATAAACATTAACAATAACAAAAATAAAATATAATGGAAAACAATATAATATAATTAAATCTAACATATAAGCAAGAAGAATAGAGTATATGAACAAAAATAATTAATTCTATGCAAACTGCAGACTATTCGCTCAAACAGGTACCAGCAACGATAGCAACGATTTGAACTCTCTCAAATTGCAACAAAATATATCATAATTAAGAAAATTGTGACGTAGACATATACGACGAATTGGAGAAAACTCAAGGATACTGGTACGTGCATTACAAATGAAAAATTGTATCAAATTGAAAAGTTTTATTGATAAATAATGAAACATGTGACGTTTTATTTGTTTTTATTCAATGTTGTCAACAAAATTTGAAATACAGAAAAAAAATCAAAGCACTATAGAGGAGAACCTTTCTGGATCATATGGTACGATCTGTAACTGCAGTTGACTTCCACCCCCATGACAGCGATACCTTTACCAGCATTAACCAAAATTTTGGCAGAAATTCTCCTAAAATGAACAGGCCATCATTTTAGGAGAATTTCTGCCAAAATTTTGGTTAATGCTGGTAAAGGTATCGCTGTTGCTAGGATTTGGTAGTAAAAAAAACTGGCATTGTCCATTTACATTGTTATGAATTTTTTAATACCAATTCGTTGCTTATTACACTTTCTATTTTCAAAATTTAGGACAAAAATCTCGTTTTGGTAACACAAATATTTATTTACAATATTAAGTACTATCTTTTTTCAACTATTTTTTTTTGTAGTAGGCACCTTATAGCAGATCTCCTATATCCTTAATTTTCATTTTGTATAGCTCATTTGAACGACAACCTTCCAATACATTCATAATTAATTCAGACGGAAAGAAAAACCTCTGCAATTTTTTCAAATATTCAAATAAAATGAAACTTTGTTGCAAGAAATATATTATCGGGTATGTTAGCGATAAACTTGTTAAGCATTTCTAGAAAAAAAAAATAGCTATTTTAAGCATGTATCGTTTACTTGTTTTTTTTAAAAAAAAAACATAAAATTTGCACATGCACTGATATACGTCAAAGTAATTAATGTAAAAATGCCATTCAATGCGTACCATATTTCAATTGATGAAGAATTTGAATCTCAAGTCTTGCCAAGTTTTCAAAAATATTAAAAATGTTATTTTTATAGAATTATGAATTTCAGCCGGCTGAAAGACTTCCGACCGATAGCCAATTCCTACAAGAACATTGTTTATAGTTTAAATAAATTGTCAAAAATGTAAAAAAAGTGAAACCATACTTCTAACGTTGGCCGATGACCTTGAAATTTTTGCTAACATCGTGGAAGACCTGCAAACAAATTTGAATATTTGGAAAGAAGTACTAAAGCAGAGAAACCTAAAAATGAATGAAGAGAAGACGAAAGTAATGGAAATTGGAAAGCAAACAACACCAATCCAAGTATGTTTAAATGGAAACAGCATAGAGCAAGTAGAGACATTGGATCCACAATAGATCTGAAAAGGTCGCGGTGGTACAGGCCTTGAGGCCACCCAAATATTATCTAAGTAGAGACATTTAAATATCTGGGAACAAACATTTCAAGATTTTCAAGCAACAACTATGAAATTACAACTAGAATTGACAGTGCACACTAAGAACAAAATTTATTTGGTAAAAAGATTTATCTACCAAAACCAAAATGAGCGTATACAAAGAGGTTGTGATCTCTGTGCATACATTTGGATGCGAGATCTGGATATTAACAAATAAATTGAAAAACAAAATCCAAACCATAGAGATGACATTTTTAAGAGGGATATTGGGGGTATCAAGGAAGGAAACAATAAGAAACATAGATATAAGAAAACAGCTTAGGGCAGAACCAATTAGTTCGATATGGACACTTAATCAGAATGATTAGTAGCAGACAAGCAAAGAAAGTGTGGGAAGCAAGGATTTGGGCAAAGAGAGCATAAGGGAGACCAGCAATAACATGAAATGACAGCATAGAGAAACTTTAAAAAAAAAAACAAGGACTAACACTGCAACAGGCAAAAACCAAAGCAAAAAACAAAAAAGAATGGAGGAAGATAATATAGAAGATAGAGCCAGGAAAGTAGAAACTGAAAACAATCAATTCTTTACACTTTCGGGTAGGAAGGATTATAGATTATATAGATATTAAGAATTCATGAAACATGTGTTAAAGCAGAATTTTATTTTGTGAGTGAAGATGAATGCTTTTAACTCATATGTATATTTTTTGCAATATACAAAATGAAAAAGTGTCACTGAATGGTTTTTTGAGTTTAAGTGAAGTGTTTAATCACAAATTGAAAGACTGTTATTCCTTACTTCACAATTTAAAATTTAAATTTAAATTGTGAAGTAAGGAATAACAGTCTTTCAATTTATGAAAAAGTGTATAGATTTTTTTTAATTATTAATATGTAGTCTATAATTCAGTTGTTTGTTCAATAAATGTAAATTTTATATAAAAATAATTATTTATTATTGAATTTTTAATATTATTTACATTATATATTCAATTTTATAATAATTTAAAGACGACGCAAGCGCCACATTTTGCCTAATTTCAAGTGGCATAGTCATGTGTATTCAATTTTATTTAAATAATAATTCAGAAATTATTTAAATTTACCGCCAAAGTGACTTTTCTGGTAACTTTTTATAGTGTAAATCGGGCTTCGGCACTTACTTCTCCTAGTTATTAAACAAACTATAATAAAACCCATTTTCACAAAAATACAAAGCGGTGTTACAATGATGATGCAGCTAAAGAGAGGCGAAGCAAACATTTAGAACTTTTCAAAAGTAACTTCTTTTTTAATAAAACATATACAGAGAGCTTTTTTTATCAGTATACATTTCCCTTATGTGTACCTGCAAAATACGCGAGTCAAATGTATTAATATATGTGTGTTTAGTTGCCTATAACACGCAACTAAACACACATATGCCAAATAGTCAACTAAATATACACACATTAATCGGTTCAATGCATTTGACTCGCGTTTTTTTTTTTTGCAGGTATACACTTTCCCTAATGTATACTGATAAAAAAAACTCTCTGTATATAACATCTTTAATTATGTAGATAATTTTATAAACAATAAATTAACAATATAATTTTTATAATATATTATACGTTGTCCTTAGAAAACGGCTATCGACCCTCGGTCTTTCTGCCTTTTTAATAATATTTATACACATAAGTAATAATAACCATAGATAATCAATGAGGCTATTAAAATCTAAGCGAATATTCAATGTTATTATGAGTATAATATGCCGGCAAAAACAACCAACGCGAGAGTTCGGCTGAGATGCTGAATGCGATATTTCTTTATTAATAATGAATCTTGGACATAAAATGCGTTAAACTTTCGTAACATTTGTGTTCTATGCTAGTGATTGTGTTATTTCGTTTTTATTTAGTATATATTTATTTTATTCATTTTTTGTTTGTTTTGTTTGCGAACATGAATCTATTAGTAACAATTTCATTTTTAGATACTTTCTAAATCGGTTTACACCTAGACACCAAATACGTCCAAAATCAAAAAAAAAATCCGTTCACACACTCTCCAGCAATTCCTATTCCTGATTTTCACTCGTAAAAAAAAACATGCACACATTATGCGCAAAATTGCATCACGGATGACGAACGGCAACAACCACAACCAACCAAGAAAGAACCCGATATCCGTCGGAAACTCAATCCACCCAATACCGTACACACGAGAAATGAGAAATCTACTCTAGAAATGAAAAGACAAACCGTACACATGAAACAAAACAACAACAAGCAAAAAAAAACAACAACGAAGATAAAAAGAAACCTTCTCGCGTTGGAAAAAGCGAGCGAGTGGAAGGAAATATCGAGCGGGAAACCCTATACCAGAATACGGGCCTTCGCCGGATATGTATCAAAATTGAATTCCCGGGTTTAGGGTTTCGAATTCGCGCACCAAAACGCCTAGCTCGTGTAAGAAAATATCTATTTTGTATTTGGGAAGACTGTGTGACAGGTGAAACGTACTTAAGTGTCAATTCGGTGCGCGTTTGTTGCAGTTTTGAGTGCATCTTCAGCAATGGTATTTCCAGGAAGATGGTTCACAAGTTTAACACCACCCGGATAAGTGAAGAAATAGAAGGAATTGATGGCATTTTTTGAGTTGCGTTTATTCGCAGGACATTTGATTGCAATTTTCTTGTAAGATGTAAGTAAATACTGCTGATTATAAGTTTATTATAAGTATATGAATAAATACAAATTATATGTCATTAAATCTAACACATAATTACAATTATGAGAATAGTTCATGAAACAAATGTCTACAAAAAATATTCTATAAACTACTTTATTTTAAATAATACAAATAAATTCTCTTTCAAAATATTCGCGAAAGACTTACAATGTAGGTATAATTTAATAAATTTGATAACTATGGCGGCTTCTACCATCTACCACAAATAAAACACATTATTTTAAACTTTATTTGCTAACTAGTTATACAAATAAAATAGAAAGAAACAGTATTCTATTTGTATATGTATAGAGTATTTAAAAATGTTTTCAATTAACTTGGAGAGATCGTAGATAGTGGAGGCACTTAATTTATGAAAATCCATGATCACTTAAAATAAAAGACTTAATGATTTTCAACTATTTTTTTATGTATTTCACGACAATTTTTTCGCACCGTTGTTGCTTCTTCAGGTGAAGAACTTATAATAAAAAATAATTATAATTATAAAAAAACTTGGAGAGAAATATTTTGAACTTTATTTAGACAATAAAACATTAGAACAGTATGCTAAGCGCGAATAACTGGAGATTTAAGGAAATTTCTTATCGCAGGAAAGCATAGAAAATTATTTTATAGCGATTACTTTATCACAATTAGGTATTTAAATTTAAATAACGTTTGTAATAACTTACTTGAGAAACTAGAAGAAAATAATAACAGTAAAACCAGGCAGAAAGAGCACTGGTCGATAGCCAATTAACACATATAAATTATACATTTGATTTTGTATTTTTTATTACTTTTAATTTGCATATTTTTATGTATATATCTGTTAATAAATTTTTAACGCTTATTCATAAAAGTACTTGTAGATATAATAATAATAAGAACCATCGAAGCGTTTCTATTCAATAAGTCTTTCCTGAAAATTTTGATAAAATTGTTTCAGGACAGTTGATACTAAATTGCAAAAATATTATATGCAATGAGCAATACGGGTTTTATAACGGAAAGTCTACAGTATTTAATTTCATTTCCTTTCTTCCCTAATTTATTTTTCTGTTAAATGTATACTACGAGCACCTTGTGCTCATTTTCAATAACTGAATTCAGTTATAGAAAATGAAATTAAATATTGTAGACTTTCCCTTATAAAACCCGTGTTGTTCATTGCATATAATATTTTTGGAATTTAATAACAACTGTTCACACATGCACACATAGTGCTCGAAATATACATTTAACAGAAAAATAAATCAGTGAAGAAAGGAAATAAAATAGTGTTTTATTAGTGATCATTACTTCACATATCTCAAAACAAATAGTGAATATATTTAATTTATTGTTATATAAATAGTACATCATTGACGCTTTAGAGAATAATTATAAAGTTGATACAAATTATAATAATTTCTCTAAAGCGGTCGACCGTGTTTCTCAAACAATTTTTAGTGCATAAATTGCATTAATGGGTTTTTGAGATTTTGTCATCAAATGGTTCCATAGTTTTTTAACTGACAGAATCTAAATCGTTAAAATAAATAATTTCACTTCAAGACCAATTGCCAGTGTTTTTCCTGTTGTTTTCATGCGTTATATATCGACTGATTCTCAAATGATGTCTTCCTAACAAACCAGCAACATATCGCATTGATTATCCTTCATCCAAGAGAGTCAATGCTCGCACTGTTTCATCCATTGACAAATTTCTTTGGCGGTTCATTTCTCTTAGTTGATTTACTCGCAAATGAAATTCCAAACATGCATGTGATTGCTTCTCAGAGAAATGTTGCTTTAATCAGCGCTTTTTATGAAAATGTTTTCACAAATTATTATGTGATACTAGCCAGCTTGAATAACAACTGTCACCGTCAAGGAAGGTGCATAGCCCATTTGTTGTACAATAAGTTTTCAATAAATAAAGATTATTGAGAAAAATATGAGTAGTGCGCTAATTTTGTCCAGGAGTTTATATACATAATTGAACTTAAAATGGTTTTAACCTTTAATTGTTGACGAATAAAAGTAACTTTGTATAATTAATTTATGTTTCAGGAATTTGTTTTGAAAAGAAATTGGTTTGTTCAAAATTTGGCTGAGAGCACTGTTTTTGTGTGGTGGGTGGATTTTTTTAGATGTCTAGCACCATACGAAATCAGTTCTTTAAGCTTAATTGCAACAATGTACGTCAACATCATGACAAAAAGGTAATTATAATTATTTTTTTGTTTTCTTTTAGACATTTTAATATTTATTTCTGATATTTCTTTAAGTTTATAGAATACAATCATAAAAATTGGCTTCATGGAAAATACATTTTATATTCGTAAGTAAACCACGAGAAGTTTCCGGAAGAAGTTGATTATTTCACGAAAACTTTGTTGTTTAATAATTTAACAAGAGCAAATTCTTGGGTTAAATCGCTTATCCTATAGACTCGAGATATCTATAAAGAAAATTTCCGTGCCTTCAGACTTAATCAAAATAACAGCACATTTGCTAATCATTCACTTGAGTGCAAACATAAGTTCCCGGAAATAAATAATATAAAATTTCTTTATAACTGTGCTAAAGGCACAAAATTAAATCTACTAGAATCTTCTGAACAAGCAAACAGATTGTTTGGTACTAAACGCGGTAAATTTAAGTACGCATTGACCAATAATACAGCTCCATCAAACATGTATTCCTTTGTTGCGAATCTCCTTTTTTTCTCTCCCTGATTGCCTTATCGAGGAGAGTCGACATCCACACGTGGACGCGTCGAGTAGGTGCTAAAAAGGCATGCTCCCCCCCGAAGACGTCTTCATCGGCAACACGGACTCCAGGAGAACAACTTAAGGTCGGTCTCTCCACCCTTTTATAACCTTCCCCTACTCAAACGTTGGTTATTGCGTAACTCTCAGGCCCTACGCTTGTAGGACTCGTTTTCTACCCAACACAGATATTTTGTTTTCGCCGCTCTTTAATACCCTTAATCCATAATCTTGAAACCATAATTAAGTGTTTCTGAAAATAAAGCTACCTGTAAATAACCCCTAACCCCCACGCTAGTCTGTAATCCTCAAAAGCGGTATATATTGAACTGTACTTCCGAAATTTCTTATACTTGATAATGACACTCACACTGTTGAAACTTAAGTCGTAAAAATATTTATGTATATATTTAAATGTAAAACATGTATATATATATATATATATATAATTAATAAAAGTGGTAAAAAACATAGTAATAGTCTCATTTAAATTTAAATGAGAGAGTTCGATAAATAATTGAATTAATTAACCACTATTGAAAATATGCCACTTTTTTTTCAAATTTCTAAGTATATATAAATTATTGTAAGAATAATAAATACATAAACTTTCAGCTATAAAAATGAAGCCATATCCACAAAACAGCTCTCCAAATATACCTGACCATTTGTCGCCCCTTACTTGAATATGCTATGGACGAGGATTGTGAAATATAATATCACAATCCTCGTCCTGCAGTTTTAAATAATCTAACAGTTACAGAGCTCGTTTCGCTAAGAGTATTTACTAAAATAAGGCATCATGATAATCCTTTACACAATCCTTCTAATTCATTCATATATAACATATGCAAAATCCCTCCCATTAGTCATCACCTTGAATTCTTTTCCACAAAATTCGCAACAAATCTGTACATTCCCGATATCAGTAAACAAATATACATCCCTCGAAACACTAATAAAGAATCCTAATCAAATTCCCCATAACTACACTCCATGAATTCACTTCATCTACGTTGTTTAGAAAAGAACTTCAGCGATCATCTTTAAATAAAAATAACCAACAATATCGAGAAAAATACTGGCCGAAAGACCTTCGGTTGATAGCTAATTTGGGAATTATACATTAATTAAGTATTATACAATTAATATGTATTTATATTGCTGTAAATTCATAAATAAAGATATTTGTATAAATATTAACACATTAAATAATTTCAAGAAATTGGAAATTGTATCTATTTTATTTTCTATAATGCAAATATAAATAATTTATACTATTTTACATTTACCACATTTTATACTCAATAACAATATAAACAATATTGACCTAAACAAGATACTAAAACATACACTATTTCTATATCTCATAACCATTCATTTAACCAAATTTTAAACAAAAACGTTTTAAGAGAAAACATTAATTGAAAATGTAAAATAATGTAAAATCATACAGTTCTGAATAAAAATAAACTGAATTTAAAATTCAGTTTATTTTTATAGCATTAATTGTTTAAGTCATGTCAAAGTCTAACAACTGAATGTGAAATTAAATAGAAACGGATTTCATACATTAATTTCTTCCAAACATGTACCGTAATCGTAATTTCAACATTCTGAATATTAATTGGTTGAAAAATACGCTTGATTTGTTTCACTACTTAATTTACTTCCTCCGACTAGTTTCAACTCCGATTAATAATCAATGAGAACTAGATTAAAAGATTTTAACTAGACATCAGTTTAACATTTCAACAGCGTTGGTAGAAGTTTTTTCTTTCGAGGAACATGGGAATCGTGTTCCTTCACGATTTTGCAACGTTCTTAAAACATTAAAATAACACTTATTTCTCTTATCATATAGAAACATGATGCCAATGTTCCATTATGTTACCGAATTACGCGATCTTAGCCACGGGTATGCGGGGGACTCTATTTGAAAAATTATTTATTTCCGAAAAAGAAGAAAGTTGAGGTTATACTCTGATGTGCACCGGATATCAAAGGAATTTAAACTGTTCGTTTGCGAGCTTCCATGTTTTAAAATTAGATAAAATTGATAATTTTTAATTCATTTTCTATTCAACATATTAAAGTGGCATTTGAAGCCCACATCTTCTAGTTTAAATTGAAAAAAATCTAAACAAGCGCTTGCAAAGACATATTTTTTTTAATAACGTATCAGTTTTCGTTAGAATTAAACTTTTAAAATTTGCCTGTGTTTATAAATTAATTACTCAATTACTATTAACGTTATTATGTTGAGATTTCGTATTTCTGGGTTTTGTAGTATAGAGAACATGATTGTGTACTTAGTTTCTTTAATATTGGAAGTTGAAAATATCCCAATTCTACGCCCATATCTGTCGCCGCGAACGCGTCATTCGCCAGATGAACGCACTGTTTTTTTTCTCGAAAGAGAATACTTCTACGCTCTGTTGAAATTTAAAATTTATATCTATCCAGGAACGTTAAAATTACGATTATACCCCTTTTTTTTTTCGAAGAAATAAATCTTTGAAATCGGTTCTTTTATTTGAATAACTTTGTACACGGTGTGGAAATTAAGTAGCGTTAAATATGTTGTATGGTTGTAAACATATAAAAAACTCTCCCGAATACAAAAATGTTGGCAGTCATTTAAAAAAAGAAAGAAAACGTCAAATTTATTGTTGGAATTTTTTTTGAAAAAAAAAAAAAAAAAACAGATGAATGCTGCATTATATAGAAAAACTTTGATCTGCGAAGATCGAAACACGTGTCAGGAAACTAAAAATAAAAATATGGAACATAACAAGTGCCTTAATTTTCTTAATATCAGATGAAACACTTGTTTTCGTAGAAATTTAAGTCACTATACCATTCATAGATTTTTATCTGATTATACTAATAACGAATTTTTGGACGCATTATCGCATCAAATTATTATTATACACCTGCGAAAGATTATCGTAAAAAATGATTCACACGCACATTTGGGTAGTGATCAAATAAGTGGTCGAATTTAACGGCTGCTTAGTTTCTACACAGTATATAATTTCATATTCAATGGTCTAACTGATGTGTAAGTTAAATCCGTGTTTTTTTAAAAAAAATCAAAGAAATCTTAAAAAAAAATACCTAAAGTGTTAAATTATAATAATAAATGTAATCTCATAAAATTTCTTGTTTGAAATTCATCATCCACAATAAATAATCTATATCATCTATGACTAACTCATTTTCATTACCTCCTTCTTACAACGAAACAGATAATCGACTCAATTTATTGAATTTTAAATAATCACGAACTTGTTTTATTTCATTCGTTTATGTACAAGGCGTTATTGCAGCTATTAATTGTTGTATGCTAGAATCAATCACTTGTTTGTTACTGCGATTTGATTTCTTCTTGTTTCGCAACGACTGTTTGAACGTTCACGGTTTGTTTGCTGTATGCGGTTTTGTAGAATCTGAGAAACAGGTACAGGAAGATGACGACGTTTCCGAAGAAGAAGAATGTAAGTGCTTTTGGGAACTTGCAGTCCATCCACATTATCATCACTAGGTAAGCCAGCATAATACAGAATTGACCCTGAAAAAAACAAAATATATTATTATGATTACGAAATCAATTCTTTAGTTTTGTAATTTAGATTAGTTGTAATTTTAAACTGAAGTCCAGGAATGTTGAAATTACGATAATACCTATTGTTTAGAAGAAATGGTTGTTTGAAATTTGTTTATGTTTAATTTCATGTTCAATTTATACTTTAACACGTGTACAATGAAAGTTATATAAATACACGATTTTTAAATAAAGTCTATTCACCATAAATTTTAATGGACGTTATTGAGAGAGACTTTAGAATTTACTTTTATAAAGTTGTTGATATAAAGTACTTCCCATGAACTCAATTAAAATGCATCTAAGAGAAAAATGTTTCTTATGATTACTAAGCTGACAGCAACTTCCATAGCTGCCTTGTTTGACAATTGTTTGAAGTTTATATCGAACCTTTAAGGTTGCAGTTTAGTAGAAAGAGATAGCTATATCGTAAAATGGAAATAATCGTTTGAAAAAAGAGCCATTCTTTTGGATTTAATAATATGAATATGTATTTACATTTTTTATCTACCAAGTTTAAACTATTAGTCTAAATAAAAATTAATCGTTAATTTTCGTGTATTACGTAAATTTACTAGTTCAAATTAGAAAATAAAATTTTTAGATATAATGAAATAGCTCATGCCTGCTAAGTTATTTGAGTGAAGAATTTAGTGAAATCCTTTAAATTTTCATTGCAAAAGTTTTTATTAGCAAAAATATAATTTGAAATTTGTTATAAATTTGATCAACTTCCATTGTTTTTTATTCACATAAACTTAACATTAAAATAATTTTTAATTCATCTGATGAAATTCCTGCTTATTTTAAGATTACTTTAATATATAATACAATATTGTTCATTGATCACAACTGCAATCTAACTCAAATTAGTGATAGCCAATATTTATATAGCTATCTCTTTTATCTAAACATCACCCTTAAAGATTCAACAAATTTATTGAAAATGCGTAAAATATTAAGAATTAGGCTGATTTTTTTTAAATTTTTGTATATTATTGTACATACATATACACATTTGAATAAAGATGGTTAGTTAGTTATTAAGAATTATGGCAGAAAGGTTTCTGGTCGAAAGCCATTTATCAAAATAAAAAAGTACTACTTAATGTATTATTTTAAACTATTAAACAAACGTGCCATAATAAAGATATTTACTCCTACTATTAGGAACTTTTATTCAGCAATTTATTGTTGTTTTTTTTAGAAGGAAATGATTACCACTTTTACCATTAAGCGCTTTGTGAGACGTAAGTATTAACGAATAACAAATTACTGTAAAATGTATTTTTTGCAGAGTAGGCGCTGTTTTAAAAATAAGTTTGCAAATTATAATTAACTTAATACGCTTTACAAACAAAAGAAGAACATATTCCAAGTCCAAAGGAAAACCATGAGCAGATTAAATATGTGGTCGATAATCATAAAATGTAAAAGTTGTTGCCTATCTTGCCGCAGTCCTTCGTAAATATAACAAAATAAAACATTTCAATGTATAGCATCACTTCAAAATTATCGTGAATAGACTTTAACGATAATTTCCCTTTAGCTAGTAAGCTTATTCATATTTTTCTAAAGTATAATTAATAAAAAATTCAATTATCCTTGATTGGACACATATAAAAATTGTGTTACTTCGAAATATTACTAAGAAGTCAATAATTGATTAAATTGTATTTTGAAACACTATTAATCTTAAAATTTCTAAAGTATAATAAATACAAAGTTCAACTCTTCTTAATTAGACACATTTCAAAATTTTGGTATTTCCTGGACGTATTAGCAACAATTGATTAAATTGCGTTTTGAAACACAATTAATCCTAACATCTTAATGTTAACAGTCAATGAGTATTTCTTCCATCACCACTTCATTACTTCACCCTATCGGTTAGAAGATTATTTCTAATTAAAAAAGAAAAAATCTTCTAACCGATAGGGTGAAGTAATGAAGTGGTGATGAGAGGCAGAAATTGGATCTTGATGAAATTATATTCTTCAAGGAGGTCACGTTGCAGTCCTAGATGATGTCCACAATAAACAAAAAATGGAGTACTCACAAAGACCAAACACCTTATAGATCCAATTAGTAAAAATTGCGCGTATCGCCCAAGCTCTGTTGTTGGATCTGCACATCACATTTAGTTTGCTTTTCTTAACTTTACATTGCTTGAATTGTCGTCGAGTTTTGGAATTGTAAACAAGCAGCGGTTTAATTTTCAAATCATCGCTTGAATTGGCACAAAAGAAACGTCGGGCAATATATTCGCATCTGCTGTTGTAAAGTTCGCTTCGACATTTTTTTTTTCTGCACATCACATTTAGCTTGCTTTTCTTAACTTTACATTGCTTGAATTGTCGTTGAGTTTTGGAATTGTAAACAAGCAGCGGTTTAATTTTCAAATCACCGCTTGCATTGGCACAAAAGAAACGTCTTTCACTGGCTTGTTTCCGGGCAATATATTCGCATCTGCTGTTATAAAGTTCGCTTCGACATCTTTTTTCCAGAAGTGATGCCAGGTATTCAAATCCCAATAGAGATGTTTATTTTCCACTTATAATCAATGTAAAGAGAATAAAAATAACTTTAAAAATAAATGAAATTCAACAAATTTCAATGTAATTGAGATATAATTTTTTAAATTGCTTTCTTGTGACTATTTCTTCGCGGACATTTATGGTTGTTAAACCATGCATAATAAAATTATAAACAATGTAGGAACATAAGTTTAAAAAAATGTGTGATAACACGCTACACTAAGATGCTAGTGCAACGAGTTCTAAACACAGACTGATTTAGGTTTTCTATGGACTGATGTAGCAATGGCATAAAAACTTCCATCTCACAATTCAGGATTACCCTATCCACGGCACTTGTTTTTATTTTGCTCGTTATGGGAATTATTCGTTATGCAAGGTACTCGTTTTGCGAGGTTCCACTCTGCAATTTTAGTGATTCGAATTAATTCAATAATACTTACTAGCTGAATCCACGTCATATATTTTTTCCACCAAAGATATTTCTGGTACTTGGGTCCAAGAGCCGCAACAAAGTAATAGAAGTACATTATAACATGCACCAGTGAATTCAGGAAACCAATCAGAAGACCTTGTTCGCCTGAAAAAAAAAAAGAATTGTATGTAAATTGATCTTTAATAAAAATTAATACTGAAATATAAATAAATAAAATTTATGCCATTGAATGTGTTTTTAGTTGTATTTTATTGGTAGATTTTTATTAATTTATTCATATTTCTTATTAACATAAAAAAATATAGTATTTTAGTTTAATTTAAAATGAATACAACAATCATGATCAATTATATTTAAATTTTATACAACTTACATTTTTTTTTTCAATTATGAGCCCAGTGGCAATTTTAACCGAATACACGTTTTTGACATTATTCATAAGATTTACATTGCAATCGGTGCACAATATGTAAAAGTGCTGAATTACTACATGTAACGAACAAACCTATTATATTTCATAATTGTTATTGATAATGAACACATAGTGTTACAAATGGCATGAAACATTTAATAAACGAGTAGTTTTAATTTTATACTCTTAAAATTATATAATATTATCACAAAATATGTAATTGTTCAATTTTTGTTTATGAATTATTTGTAATTTCTGTGATTTAATTTAAATTAAAAAGACTAACATTAACATTCATTAAAATGCTCTTAATAAGTTTAATTTTAATAGTACTCGTTAAAGAGTTTAATTGTAATCTGAAATAGTAATTAATATTCATAGATTTATTCATAGAAGTATTTAATAATAAATATGTATAAAAATTAAACAATTTGGGGAGAAAGACCTCCGGTCGATAGCCCATGTCAGACTACTAACCCATCAATATGTATTGTAAATATAAATATTTGTAAATAATTGTAATTCTGCTGTCTGAATAAAGATGTTTGGATATATGAAACAATTATAAATTCTACAGTGAGGATTTTATATAAATGAACATAGCTTGTCCAATTGTTCGATGCCAAAGCATTGCAAGATTAGTGGACATATATATATATTTCTTTACATATATTATTTGTATATTTTTTGGTTTGTTGTTGTTGTTATTTTTTTGTGTTTTTTTTTATCGACGAACTAGTTTTCAGGGTGGATTAAGGTCGAGATTGAGGGTAGTCGTATTAGGCATTGCGCAACTAACTGATGTGGATATTGCACATAGTAAAATGTAACAGAGGCTATTTAATGCTCTTTTAGATTAATTTGGCCTTGACGAAAATGCTCAAGGCCTCGCCAACTATGCCATGCAAATTTTATGTGTAATTTGTTGTAAGTTCTATTAATAGTATTCAAAATATTTAAAAATTACTACGAATTTACATACACAGATTTAAGTTACAACGGCCTTGTGAGACGTTACAAAGAATAATCCATTTTTTAAATTAAAAATTACTTTTCCCTTTTGAATTAATAAATCATTCTGTTTGGAGATTATCACATCTTATATATTAGGATCAAATAGTAATAATTTATTCTGGTTTAAGTTGAAATTGAATAAACTGGAGAATTTACTAATTACTGCTAATTCATGAGAATGAGATGGAAATAAGTGATATATTTGAGTATTATTTGCGCACATATGTAAAATAAAAGCTTACTTATAATCTGATGAGTGTGGAATGCAAATTGAACAGTTCCCAATTCAACTTTGTGGGTTTGAATGTAGAAAATTTTGATTTCTATATTAATAAAAATAAATAAAACTTACCTGGCAGGAATTTCAAATAAGCCCACGAAAATACCATCATTATTGAGTGATGATAAACGTGGAGAAAAGTGACTTGATTTTGTTTCTTCCTGAGAACGAAAAATACTGTGTCCAGAAGTTCAACGATTTTCGAGAAAAAATACCACCATGCTGCACTAATAACCTGCAAATATTTGCAAGATTAAAAAAATACATTTACAAAGTGTAAATTATTATTTTTAATATATTATATATGGAAGCATTCGTTAAAAATAAAAATACACAAAAATAGAGCGTCAACATATAAAATACAAATTGCATTCAATAAATTAATAGCAATTATACGTGCTGTTATTTTTTGTTATTTATTATCTTATAGTGATTGATACTTTAGGAATGGTACTTCTCGAAAACAATATCAGTTATTGTATATTCCTTTATTAAAAAAAAACATTTTCTATACCACAAAGAGATAATAAACATTCTTTGATTTTTTTTATTTCCATCAACTAGTAATGCAAATTTACTCTATGCATTACTTGTTGATGGAAATAACTGCAAATATTTCAAAGAATCTTTATTATCTCTTTGTACTATAGAACATAGCAAGAACTAGTAATGCAAGTTTGCTCCTCGTGTTACTAGTTCAAGGAAATAACTAGAAATATTTCAAAGAATGTTTACTATCTGTTTGTGGTATAAAACCTGTTTTTTAATTGAGGAATACAAAATTTTTAAAAATGACTTAGAGAAACATAATACTTTGTCTTTTTACATTTAATGAAATGTTCAGCCATATCGGTTATATACCCGATATTAATCATAATAAATTAAAGACGACACAAGCGCCACCTTTTACCTAATTTCAAGTATATAATCACAACATAATTTCCGTTTAGCCGCCATTATCAAGGCATTGCACATGGAACACACTTCAAAATTTAAGATGAGATTCAAAAAACAGAAATGGCCATCACTGGTTATCCATACGCTTAATGAATGGTGGCTGAACATTTCATTAAATGTGAATTTCGTTTCTTGTTCTTATAAACAGAACAAGTTTGCCGTCCTCTAGTGGACGAAACAATGATTCTCGGTCGTCTACCTTGTAGACCCAAATCGTTGACGATGCCACTTGAAATTAGGCAAAAGGTGGCGCTTGCATTATCTTTAATTTATTATGAATAATACTTTATAATATTTTGTAATTACAATACTTCTTAAATATATATTAATGTTTATTCTTGATGTATAATATATATATATTAAAACAAAACTTACCAGTTTTTGTTTATTCTAAAAACACTTTAATATTGAAATCTCCAAAATTAGAAAGTTTTTTTACCCAATAGATACTAATAAAGCAGTCTATTGAGAAAGGCAGTTACTTAATAAAAATCTAGTAACATAGAATACTTGATATTAAGTAAGCATTGAACAACTTTAAAAAATAATAAAAACGTATGATTTGCCAAACGTATATTGCTGACATTTTCATTTTAAATCCCAAAGTATCCATCGTTTACAGATATCTATAAAACGAGCGTTCGTGCTACTGCTTGGTGATATACAAAATTGAAGATGAATTCGCTATTGAAGTTTTATTTCATCATTATTTTTAAGAACATAACAAATAGATTAATGGGATTAAGAAGAAGACATTTAATTTTATATTCGTTTTAGATATTTCCAACATATACAACTATTTGTGTTAACTATTACAAATCATTAAATAATTTGAGTGTGTGTAAAGTGCTGCAGGTACAATTGATGTGATTCAACCAAACGAGTAGATACTATGTGCACGACGAAATTAATACAAACATTTCGTGTCAAAACTTACCCTATTGTGAAAATCTAATTTGTAATTATTTATATCCTGTAATTAATTTAAAACTTAAAAAAAATGATTTTTTGCGATTCCAGTTATGTGTAATGAAATTATGGAAATGTTAAAGTAAAAATGAAATGTACGATTTTATATTCAATATACCGGGTGTGCCATTTATTGACAAATCAAAGTAACTCGAAAAATACGCATTGTACAAAAAATGTTACGAGACGAAAAATTAATGTTTCCTAAGGGAACTCAGCCTGTTCTAAATTCGGACCCCTGTTGTCCCCTCTGTGGGCGGGATGGTGAACAACTTTGACATTTAAAATTTGAACCCCCATTTATTTTTTATTCAATAATCGGATTCTATGGTTAAAAATACATAAGATTTTACTAAAACATTATTTTTATTCATTGTAGATTGCGCTGTAATCGCAAAAGCTTAATTACAAATAAATAAAAGGTTAGTGGCATTTTTTGCATTATTTTCTTCGGTTGTACACTTCCGTCAGTAGAAAATGTATTAACGGCTCTAATGAATGAAAGAGTAAGATCATCTCTTTCAAGAAAACGCTCAGCATACAAATTGACAGCATCGTCGAAATTTCTCTTACATTCTCCATAAATATAAATCATTTCAATAAATTCAGGATGATTTCATTAAAATTAAAACATTTGGTTTGTTTCACTTAATTACATTTTCTCCAAGTGTTTTAATTTTAATTAAATCATCCTGAATTAATTAAAAAAATGTTTCACTACGGGTTAAGTAAGAAATTAATTAAATATAAATCATTTCGTTTTGTTCTTGCAGTATGTCTCCGTGCAATCCATGACGAAAAGTTAGAAGAGATTGACAGTGACAAATAATTGTACTAAGCTACCCACAATTACGAAAAATTTACAAATTCAAATTTAAAAATTAATTATTTTTTTATGTCAATTTGTAAATTTAACATAATTGTGGTTAGCACGCTAACTTAGGACAATTATTCTACGTTACATATTGTCAATATCATTCTCTTCTAACTTTTCAACATGATGGTGTATCCGTGCAAGAAAAAAATGAAATTATTTTTATCTAGAGCGAATGTAGGAAACATTTCGACAATGCTGTTAATTTATATGCTGAGCGTTTTCTTGAAAAAAAAAAAAAATAAGATCATGTTCTTCATTCGTTAGAGTTGTTAATCAATTTTCTACTGACGGAAATGTAAAACCGAAGAAAAATGCATAAAAATCCACTAACCTTTTATTTATATACATTGATTATATATATATATATATATATATATATACATTGATTATATATATATATATATATAATCAATGTCCCCTTTTACCAATTGGTGTCGTGGTCTTATTTTATATTTAACTTTGTAATTACAGCGCGATCTGCAATGAATAAAAATAATGTTTTAATAAAATCTCATGTACTTTTATACCTAGAATCCGATTGTTGAATAAAAAAATGGCGGTTCAAATTTGAAATGTCAAAGTTGTCCCCCCTCGTCTACATAGGGGGTAACAGGGGCCTAAATTTAGAACAGGCTGATGTCCCCTTAAGAAACATTAATATTTTGTCTCGTAATAATATTTTGTACGATGTGTATTTTTCGAGTTATTTTGATTGTCATGTTAAATGGTACACCCGGTATATATGAATATATACATATATGCATATGAATAATTAAAGGTAAAATGGAAGTAAAATATAAATATATTTTCATAAATAATATTATTATTTAATACAGAACACAATAAATCTAATGTAAATTGTGGAGATTTTGTATTCAAAAAATTATTTATATATAATTCGTATTTAATATTGTATTCCAGATTTTTAATGTATATTATTAATATATCGGACACTTTTTTTCTCATTAATCACTTGGTAAAACATTTTTTAAAAATATTAATTTGTAAATTAAATTCACTTGGTTTTGTTTCACTTATTTGTATTTTTTTTTCATTCTTGATAATAGCATCAAGCCGAAACTAGTAGAAAATAAAATACAAATAAGTGAATTTAATTTACAAATTAATATATATTATTAAATTGTAGTCATTCATTTTAATGAAATGATTTAGTGCAAATATAAAACAGTGAAGAAAAATGAATAAAAACTGTTTTTATTTTCGACTGAGAATATTGTCACTTAACCCACATAAATTATACAGAAACTTCAATCAGTACAAAAATAATCTGACAAAAAGGATATAATTGAATATCCATCCTATTAAAATAATAGTAATAAGTTGGCATTGCATCTTGAAAAGTTTGACAGTTAGCAATTTTAAATGTTCACTATAAATAGACATTAATCAGGCTAATAAATGTTCAAAATTTTATGTTGATGTGACATAAAGATTTTCAACTAGTTTTGTACTTTGTAAATACAATGTGTAATATATAATAAATATAATAATAGGTATAAATTCACTACTATTTATTCGGCAGTTATATTAATAAATATATAAAATCAGTTGAATTGTTGTCATTGGGTTATTTCAAAATTTAACATTATCTTAGCAAAATTCAATTGATTAAGATAATGTTAAAATTTTAAATAACTCAATTTATTTCAACATTACCTAATTAAAAATTAAATTTAATTTATTTTTCTCCGATTCAGATTTTGAAATTTTATTACCTAGAAAAAAAAAACGTTTCTTTCTGTTTTAAGTAAAAAAAATACATAACATATTTTCTATTATATAACATAGAACACTTTAAATTTGTTGCTTATAATGTTTATTACTTACAAGGCGTCTGACTGGATTATGTGCAGTCGGGTCTGAACAGCTCGTCGTAAAAATATATTCCCAATCGTTTTTGTAAACGTACGCTTTACAGCAGAGCCAAAGACTGAACAGCATTTGGTATAAATTGTAAGCTATGAGGATTTTCTTCATTTCGAAGGGCCTTCGGTTTGCCATTACATCTGGGCCTAATTTCAATACGAAATACAAATACACTCCTAGGATTATGAATATCGGGACTGGACTGTGCATTAAAGGCCATGAGTCTACTGTTGGATCTGAAAAGAAAAATATGTATGTATATAAAGAATCTTTATTGTCAGAACATTATACATATAAATATGAAAGAAATTAACAATAAATATTATTATTTTATTTATCGACAATTGGCTATTGGCCAACAGCCTTTCTGCCAAAGTTCGCGCATTTTATGGAGGCGTCTTATTGCTGGTTAAGGGAAGCGACGAATTGGAACAGGGTTTGTGAAGGATTTTCGTCATTTATATATTATGTCGATATATAAATGTAAGTTGAAGTATTAATTGATATCCTTTCCTGCTTATATGTAAGGGATCTGAAATGTTTGACTCTGTTTAAAATTTTCGATTTAACGGAAAGGATATATGGTTTGAAGCAGAATTTCGTATCAAAAAAGATGCTTAAGTATTTACAATTATATGATGGGAGGATTGTAATATTTTGAATGATGATTTTTGGGGATTGTGATTTTATTCTGTGAAATTCTATAAAGAGTTTCGATTTGGAGGGGTTATTTTGATACGCCGTTTGGAACACAAGGACTGGATTGCGTCAAAAGAGGCTTGGAGGAATCGTTGGGCCGTTAGAAGGGATTTGGCATGTGCGATTAAGGTGTCACCTGCAAAGTGGAGAGCATATTGAGAGGGATTAAAATATATTGGATCGGGATAACGAATATGGTAATAGTAGATATTGTGAACGAATAAATTCGTTTGACCTATTATTACGCTTGATGTAGGAAGAATTTTATAATGTGCCAAAGAAAATAAATCGTTACTTTTATCCTGGGATCGACATACAATTTATGTTTTCGTAAGATAACAGAAAATACTACAATTGATTTTAAAAAAATTGGATATAACTATTTTTGATAAACATAATTGAAATATATTCAAATTTGGAATTTTGAAATAATAATATTCCACAGGACAGAAAGACCTATAGGCGATAGCCCATGACAAACTACTAACATAATTGTAAATATAGTTATAATAAATTTTGTAAAATTTTGTTGTCCTATTGTCTGAATAAAGATGTTTGTATTTAATATTCCAGATTCAATTAATATTCTCTTGTAATCTAATTAACCAATTAGATAAAATTCAACTTTCTGGGTGAATTGTGCTGAGGCTCTCGCTTTTTAAGATTCAAAATGTTCTTAAACAAAAGTTACATTTATTAAATATGAACTTGAGAATTTGCTTCCCCCACTCTATTTACTCGAAGGAAAGTATGGTGCGCTGCTGAAACGTCGAATTAGCCTTAATTATGGCAAAATTTCTGTAGCTTCAGATTTATTTTATAAAAATTTAATAACATTAATACGAATGCAATAATGTTTATTTCAATAAATTCAAAACCTAAACTAAACATATATGAAAATAAAATTCGTCAAATATATAGTGTTAGTAGGACAAGGAACTAAACAAAAAAACTTACCTTTTTTAGCTTCTAGTAATTCGTTATAATTATCTACGACTAAGTGCATCAATGACGCCATTGTGAAATCTGCAAAAATAAAAATAAAAAAATAAAAATACCGAAGCATAGTTGTCAATTACTTACAATTGTAAGTAACATATATGAAAATAACATAAATTACAATAAGTAATGAGCTGACCAATGTTTATAATCTGGTAATTTAGTTATATTTACAATGAACAATAATACGTTTAAAACAATTCAATAAAAGATTCCTTTCATGTTAAAAGATTTGGAAAAAATTACTTAACTTGAAAAAGTATGTCTCCGACAGGTTTATTTTGATTATTTATTGCAATTATTTGTTCTGTAAAATTACAATATCAATGAAAGGAACAATAGCAGATATTGTGTATATTTATGTGTCTGTTATATTGTAAATCATATTTTATTGACCAAAGTGACAATAAAACGTAAAGATGGAACAATATGCATTTATAACAACAGATATCGGATAATTGATTTAACGCAATAACCAACAAGCCATGGCAATTTCAATAAAAATAATTCAACGATTAAAGATAAAATTGATTACATTATTGACAGGAAAGGTATTAATTTCATTTTATGTTTAAGTTAAAAAGTTGCAGAAGTTAAGGAAGGAATACTTTATTAATTATTTTTAAATTCATTTAATTTAATTTATACTAAAAATTCCAAATAAATAAGTGTATAAATGTAAGCAATATGGAACAAATCGTTTTCGTACAAAAGACGCGTTAATTAAGCCCTTGATGAAAATATACATTGAGAAAACTCAAATTCTTTGGAAGTTATTAGTGTTGGACAAAATCGAGTAATTTTATTAATCGGGTATTTCTAAATGAGTGATTTTAAATAAATAAAGTCAATAAGTAACAACAAATGTATGCTTTCCAATAAATAGGAAACATGTGATAGTAATAGAATATATTGCATTAATAAAATTGTCATATACTTAATATTGCAGTAACACAAAAACCGAAAAGATCGACTTTACTAATATATACTATAATATTTATATTTTATTCCTTCCTTTACTTATTTATTTTTAGAAATACTATATGTTTACTATTTTCGATGGTTCCTTGAAGTAAAGAACCATTAATATATATTAAAGATAGAGGAAAACTTCCCGGGCTCGATTTGAGTGCTGATTATCAATATTTCTCTATCTGCAATTGTTTTCGAGTTATACATCAAAAGTTATTTTTTGCCAATTTAGAAATATTAAGATAACTAACTACTAGCAGTAAAAATATCCTTAAGGCATTTTTTTTAGTAGAATACGTTGATGTTATTAAATTGTGTATTAAGTTTAACGTTTCCGAGATATAAGATAAAGTTTTATTTAATATAAATTATAGTTGGATTTTACTTCAAATAATTGCGTTTTTTTTTTTAAGCTTTTCAAATATATAATTTATAATACTTGTATTTTACCATATTTGTTTATTTCATTTTTTTTTATTTTTCAACATGATGACGCAGGTTATGAATAAAGATAAATTATTTATTGAAACAAATGTATGAATAAATCAATGAAATACGGTAAGTATTTATAATATCATAAATAAGTTGCCACAAAACAAAAATTATAAGAAATATATTTCAAAATGCGAGCCATTTTTATTAATGCAGTTTAGGCATAGAAGGTGCATTTCGTAAAATAATTGGTGTTATTTAATCAACTGCATAATGAATATTTTCTTCAAGTACATTTAAATTTTTGTCAGATTTCCTATATATACTGTTTTTTTTTTAAGAAATCCCTAAAAAAATGTTTTCAAATATGACTTACTTGATAAAATACATTTAAAAAATCTAAAAACTTAAAATAAACAAGTACGTTTAAATACAAATCTTATATATATTTTAAAAGCTTATAAAAATCTAATTATATGAAGTTATAGCCAACTGTGATTTGCATTTAAAAATTACAACTTTTTATTATATCTCAGAAATTTGAAACTTAAAACAAAATCTAAGAAAGCAGCGTTTTCTAATAAAACAAATATTTTTGTTGCAAGTAGATAACTTTTCAAATAAATAATTTATTTTAAAATTTCTAAATTGACAAAATTTATATTTTGACGTATATCTCGAAAACAATTGAAGATATATAATTTTTTATAAGGTATATGATATTAGCACTAAAATTTGCCGCTCGAATGATTTTTCTCTATCTTTAATATTAATTAGAGATGGGCAAAGTCGATCTTTTCGATCTTTTTTGTCACTGCAAAATGAAGTTTATGACAATTTTCTTAATGTTATTTATAATATTAATATTGGAAAGTTTTACCTATTGATTAATAAACTCAATTTTATTGTTATTTAATAACTTTAGCTACTTAAAATTGGTTATTCAAAAATACTCGATTACTAAATTCACTCGATTTTGCTCAACACTAATATTAATGGTACTTTATTTGAAGAAACCATTAAAAATAGGACACCTTGTATATTTCGAGCATAATGTGTGAGAATAATTTATATAAAAAAACAATTGATAAAGATAACAATTTACAATTAGTATTTTTAAAAATCCACCCCTACACCACCATTATGGTAAATGGGGATTTTAGATTATATATATATATATATATATATATTTTAAAATAAATAAGTGAGGAAAGGAATAAAATATAAATATTACTACAATACTTTCGATATCAAAATCCTTATCATGGTTTAACTTAAAAACAATATATTAATTAAATTTCAAAAATATTTATCTCTTGTATTTTAAGTTACCTGTGAAATTTTCCAGTGTGTTGTTGGTATTTTCACCGTGAAACCTTCCGAGATCAAACAAGGAAAACTCTCCACAAACCGATTTCTTCTCTTTCTTTTTTGAAAATTTTCAGAGAAACCGGCACTTGAAACAAAAAACCACTTATATCTTCGAGCACTTGAACGCGACTGTGTGGCTGAGCTTACGCTCGTGGTCTCACACTGGAAAACTCGCCATTGGCTCAACGGTATCACTCCTTTCACTTTATTCAACTCTCTCCCTCTTATTTCCTTTACTTCTTCAAATGAAACGCGACGATGATTTTTGTAATTTTCAGTCTCATTGTTTTTTAGATAAAAATATAATATGTATTGAATAAAATCATTTATACTGTATAATATGTAATCTTTAAGAAAATAAAAAATCTGGCGGAAAGACCGACGGTCGATAGCCAATTGGCAGAAGAATTTATTTTTATGTTAGTTATTTATTGTATTCATTTATTATTATTACTTTGTTAAAAATAATCTGCCAATAAAGATTTATATATAAATCTTTATTGGCAAAAGAATTTATTTTTATGTTAGTTATTTATTTTTAACAAAGTAATAATAATGAATACAATAAATAACTAACATAAAAATAAATTCTTCTGCCAATTGGCTATCGACCGTCGGTCTTTCCGCCATATATATAAAAAATCGGAGGGCAGAAAGACCTCTGGTCGATAGCCCAGACAGACTAACACCTACATGTATTGTTATTATTTATATTGTTATATTGTTAAAATTATCTATATAGTCTGAATAAAGATATATATATATATAAAATCGGATTCTGACTCTCATAAAAATACTGACTTTTGTTTGTAATATGATTAATACCCTTAAACATATTGCAATATTCGACTGTGACTTTTTATTTTTAAAGTTTTTGATCATCTTATTTCTGGACATAAATGTGGCGGAAATTATATAACTGACAAAAATATATCAACGAATAAGTTCATTGTAAATATATATATTTGCAATGGCTGCATGGCTTATATAATTTATTTTTGCGATAATTTGAAAATTTTAACAAAAAATAATTTTTTTCTAATTATCCATTGATTTGAAATGCTAATAAATCATCATTTTGACAGAATTTTAAATTCCGAACAGAAAGTTATTTCATAGTGTATCCTCGGTATCAGACGTACATAAAATCCAAGATAGCATAAATTGTTTAGCCGAATGGTGTTCTCAAAACATGTTATTCTTAAACGTTTATAAATGTAAAGTCATAACGTTTAGCAGGGAAAGGGATGCATTGCACAATAATTATTGTTTGCATAACACAATACTTGAGCGGGTCACGGGCATATGGGATCTGGGAATATTTTTTGTACAGTCTATGATCGTATATAACCCATATAGATGAAGAAAATGTAATAGATGCTGTCCTTGATAACCCTTCAATTAGTGTTTGGCGTATATCTAGTAACGTTCTTGAATCACCGAATTTTGAATGGCGTGTATTGAACAGTGAAATGTTACATCCGTTTCATCGCCAAAATGTACAGGCGTTACATGCTGGAGGTGCCCATCAACGATTAGAATTTTGTTGCTGGTTACTTCAACAACAAGCACACAATGATAGATTCATTACGCACGCCATGTGGTCTGATGAAGCGTGCTTTACTAGGAACGGCATAAATAATAATCATAATAAACATGTATGGGCGTTGCAAAATCCACATGCAATTAGATCAAGACGATTTTAGCAACGAATCAATGTCAACGTTTGGGGTGGCATTTTCAACAATAATCTATTACCTGTGCATGTTGTAAATCATCATTTAAATGCAGACATTTCTTAGAACACGACACGATTAATAGAGTGTATTAATGAGGTACCATTTAATATTATCCAAAATATGTGGTATCAACACGACGACGTACCACCACATAGAGGAAGACAATTTGCTGCTTGATTAAATAAACATTTGCCAAATAAATGGATAGGTCAAGGAGGTCCAATATCAAGGTCACCTCGCATCCCCCGATCTCAATCCTCTGGATTTTGGAGACACATGGAGCAGCTGGTCTACCATCAGAAAAAAAGAATTCAAGATGCAGCTAAGTAAATAAGGAATGATCAAAATCTATTTCGGTCGAGTGACCGAATCTTTAGTTCGTCGATGTGAGACTTGCATTCAAGCGGAGGATGTACATTTCGAATAATTTTCATAGTATTAAATTTTGTGATTTTCATTTAAATTACATTTTTATTGTTAATTTTTAATAAAAGTTTATTGTTAAAGCAACTGTCATTTTTATTTATTATCAGCCTAGTTGTGGTTGAAGTTGGTTGACTGGAAAAATTATGATTCTTTAAATGCTTCTAACTTTTAAACAAAATGAATCGGGCCCCTGTTCATTAACAAACAAAAAAATATATAATTATGAGAGCTATCATCTGGTAAAGTCTGTCATAGACCATATACCATATAGATAATATACAGGATGTTCTACACATCCTGTATATTATCGATAGGTTAAGATGCACGTATTTTGTTAATGGCAATGACCATGTACTTTATTTATGCAGTTACATAAATTTCGAATCCATCTCTCAATGGCCTCAGCCATATTGCTTCTTGAGTTGTTAAAGTCAACGCCATATATATATGCTTCAGTGGTAGATAGCACCAGAATTGGTTGCCGTTTCGATGCCTATGACACGTTGTCAATATCTGATGTCCAGTCTGTATGACAATATTCAGCCAGTTCACCCTGTGCAGTACAATGTAACTCAGTCATCCCTCTAAGGTCATGTGTTTTTACATAGGCGGCAAGAGCGTCGAGGCCAGATTCTTTTGAATGAGCACGCATACGCGATGTTTAACGCTATTGATAGTTTAACAATCATTATAAAGCGATAAAGCGCGTTAAAAATGAGCGCGCCGAAAAGTCTCCTTGAGAGTAACAACAGTCAAATTTATGTAAAAACACACATAAACTAAAAAATGTTTCATTTTCAAGTAGAAAATGTAGATTGATGTTTCATAAAATATGTAAGCATATTCATATTATTTAATTTCATAGTCGCAATTTTGAATAAAATACTCTTGTTTTTAGTGTTATTAAAAAAATACAATTCTGAAATTGTAATATTCATTATTTTAAAAATAACTTCACATCACTTCGGAAAATGAGTGATTATACACACATTCACATAAATAAATAAATGAACAATCATTTACAAAATTATTTTTTAAAATTGAAATGAGAATCGGCAATCGACCACTTAAATATTTATTGAAATAAAAAATGTCTTTTTAATTAGTTCAAAATGTTAATATATGTCGTTTTAATTGGTACTAGAAAAAAACAAAAAATCTGTAATGACCAACAAATGCGTAATTTATACTCGTTCAAACTTAATTTTAGTACGGTTTTGAAAATAACAGACTACTCAAAACAATTAGCGGGCTACTAATTTGTGCCTTCATGAAATTCAAACGGGAAATTACATGTAAATAAAATTAAGGACATCTTAGAAGCACATGAAAAGTCACTGCTGGCGGAAAAAAATGAAAGCCAGGCTCCATGGGAAAAACTAAACTATATTTTTCAGTAGAGGATTGGTCAAGCTTATTTTTTAGCGCACTAAATATAAGGCTTTCCACAAGGATTACCTAAGACGTACGATCAAATTTCAGTAATGAGTAATGATTTGGGGCTTCAGGCTTAGGTTGGTACCGTAAATACCAACAAATACTGAAAAACCGTCTTCTACGAAGTAATGCGAAGTTAAATGTTGGCGCAAATTATATTTTTCAGGAGGATGGGACGGCTCGCCATATGGTAAAACCACAAACAATGGTTTGGCCGCCTCAACACATATGTTTTTTCTTGGCCTTCCAGTCATTGAAAAAGATGGGCATAAAATAAAACAAACATTTAGGAATAACTCACAGTAGAAATTACCAGAACTTGAGCCGAAATAGGAAAATATCTTGAATGGATTTGTTCCTAAAATATGCAAATCGTTAATTGAGTTCATACCCAACAGTATTTGGGAGGTTATAAAATATAATTGTAACTCCATTTAAAAAAAAATCATGCTATATCCCAAAATTTAGTTGCGACATAAATGAACACTTTTTGTGTTAATTAGAAATTATAAAATACTTATTAAGTTTTAGTGTGTTATTGATTAGTCAAAATTGTTGTTAATGAACAAATTACATAGTATTATACATTTTTTAAAAATATTAGAAAACAATATAAACTTCTTGAGGTAAGTTCAAAATAATTTATTGTATTCGAAACCTCATTTATAAATTATTTTAATATTTTTAATTGGTTTCCCACTCAATACTATACTATCAAGGCTACTCCGTGCGGGAAATAATAAATTTAATGTGTAAGTTACAAATTACTTCACATTCTATTTATTATAGAAACTTCTTAGACTGTGTTGATAAAAAATTACATACTCGTTGAACTTAACATTTCCCTTACATTAATTAATTAAAAAGATATTCCTTTAAATTATATTAATATCTAAATTGAAGAAATTTCCCTTGCAGAATATTCCTGTATATGTGTGTAAAATTAGCAATTTTACTCTCGAAAATCTTTATATATGATGCCTGAAGATTATCGCACCTTTTTTGGTCACCTTGTATTTTGGAAAATATGTAATGTTGTAAACGCTACAGTGATTAAACTGCATTAATTACAAATTGTTACAAAGTAAAAAGTGTACAAGCTCTATGACATAAGTTATATTTTAATTGTTAATAGTTAATAAAGATTTATTGTCATAGCAACTGTCATTTTTATTTATCAGACTAGTTGTGATTGAAGCTGCTTGACTGGAAAAATTATGCTTCTTTAAATGGTTGTAACTTTTAAACAAAAACGAATCGGACCCCTGTTCATTAATAAAAAAGAAAAAAATATATAAATATCTGGCAAAGTATGTCATGGAGTTTGTAGAACACCCTGTATTGTGGAATTTAAAAAAATCATCTTAACTATAAACCATTAAAACAATTGATAATTATTTTTTCTTTGTAATAATCACCGTGGTACATTCAAACAATCGGTTATAAGACAGGTTGAATATTAAACCATTACACAATATGTATTATTAATTATTTCACTTAATTAGCATTAACGAAACTGTTATGGGATCAAATTATTACGTATTCAATTTAAAATTCTCTGCACTTCCTTTATTGATTATTAATATGCTATTACAAATGAAACGATTCTTAGAATGGATCTGATACATTCAAAAATTAAATTATGATTTTGGCATACTGTACATTGCATTCAATTGTTTAAATTATAATATCAAAATTTTAATTAATTCACTTACTTTAGACAATTAAATGCATTGTATAAAAAATTAAGTTTTTATTCTAACCTATTGCACATTGCATTTAATTATTTAAATTATAATTATATTTTTAATTAATATATTTAAGTTAAACAATTAATTTCAATGTACAAAGTAGCCCAAATTACACATTTCAATTGTGAATCTCGGTTATTAGCAGAAATAGGAAAAAACGAATAGGGCAACTCGAGCTGAATTTTCAATACAAACTCAACGATTAAAACAGAAATTAGCTATCGTCTTTTGTTTTCATGTTATATTAAAAAAATCAATATTTTCCATTTACGATTTTCATTAATAACTCATTTATTTATTATTTTATCAAAATGAGAATTGCTGAATTGAGAATTTGGGTATCAGATTCATTTTCGTTGGTATTATAACAAATATTATGCATACTGAATCTTTGTATTTTTACATACAATGTAGTAAAATTCATAATTTAATTCAGTATTTCACATTTAATAAAAGGTGGCGCTTGCGTCATCTTTAATTTATTTATTTATTTATTTATTTATTCATATTTACGGATATAACCTTTTTACAAAACCAGAAAAATATAAATTGTATAAAATATCAAAAAACAAAGTAATAGAGAAAAAAAAATACAAATATGACAATAAATTAACAATTTTCTACATAACAATAAACATACAAAATGTGAATACAGTGATGTGCATAACACGAATACAGGCATAAATAGATCACAAATTCATAGCTTCCGACAAACGTATATACCGCAAACTACTCTTAAAGCTTTTATAAGAATTCGAAAACAAATTAAAACTAGACTTATCCTGTAACGCATTCGCAAGACGCATAAGTCGATCAATGGGATTGAAGATGCCATAGTTCGTGTGATGAAAAGACAATCTAAAAAGGGGAGTATGCCTAGAATTAACCCCGCGAGGAATATTAAAATTGAGTAAGTTAAGTAATTGAGGACAATCAATAATACCATTGACCAACTTGTACAGGAAACATAAATCAAGCAGCACTCTTCTGTCTTGTAACGATTTCAAATCTAACTGATCAAGCATAGAACTGCGACTAAAGCTAAAGTACGATCTTCCTAATCTACAGTGAATAAATCTTAGAAACCGACTCTGTACAAACTCAAGCCGCTGTATGGCGTTTGCTGTGTAAGGAGACCATACTACAGAGGCATATTCCAAATGAGGTCTAACTAAAGACAGATATAACAATTTCACTGTCGCAACACTGAAGCCATTAGAAAATCTACAAACAAAACCTAACATTCTTAAAGCAGAGTTGCAAATGTAATTAAGATGTTTGTTAAAATTTAATTTGGAAGTAAATAAAACACCAAGATCTTTAACTTCAGAGACTACAGTTAATAAATGGCCATTAATGGCATAAGGAAATGAAATATGAGAGCCTCTACTAAAGGATATATGGGAACATTTGTTCAAGTTCAAGTGCAAATCATTTAAATCGCACCATTCAGCTACATTCTGAAGGTCATTTTGAAGTAGTTCTTGATCAACAGTAGTTCTAATAGCTTTAAATAACTTGAGATCATCAGCAAACAGAAGAAAGCTACTAAATCTAATACGCATATAAATGTCATTAATAAATAGCAGGAATAAAACTGGTCCGCAATGAGAGCCCTGTGGAACACCCGAAGTAACATTTATTTTCCTAGAATAGCAGGATCCAATACGAACGCACTGAGTCCTATTTTGTAAGTAACTAGCAAGCCATTTAATAACAATATCACTGATTCCCATTGCTCTAATCTTGCTAAGTAAAATATAATGCTGCACACGATCGAAAGCCTTGGAAAAATCGGTATAAATTGAATCAACTTGCAGACCATTTTCCAAGGCATTCGATAGGAAGTTGTGATAAGAAATAAGATTAGTATATGTAGATCGTCCTTTCGTAAAACCGTGTTGTTCGTTGATGAAAATGTTTTTGCACGACCAGATAATTTGCTGTGAAATTAAATAATCCAGCAATTTCGGTATCGCGGACTGTATACAAATACCCCTGTAATTACTGATATCAGATCTACAACCACTTTTAAATACAGGCATTAAATAGCTTTCTTTCCAGCAGTCGGGAAATACACCAGAATTAAGGGAATCAGAGAAAAGACCGTAAATGGGTTTTGCAATTGTGAAAACACACCGCTTTAAGAAATATTCAGGAATTCCATCAGGGCCCACATTACACGAATCTGATAATGTTAAAATATTATCAACCACTTCTGTAAGATTAACGCTAAAATTACTTAAATTAACAAATTCTTTAATATTACTAAAATTATTATTATGTTGGGTATCATTGGGAGCAACATACACAGATGAAAGATAAGAAGCAAATAAATTAGCACAATCTTGTAAATTGTCACTTATATACTCATTCAGGTACATTCTCTTAGGGTAACCGTATGTCTTACGACAAATATTAACATGATCCCAAAATCTGTTGGGATTTAAGGTTATGTTATCCTCAAGGCGTTGTAAATACTCATTATATAGGGAGCTGTTTAAGACATCACACTGAGCTCTTACTTTCTTAAATAATAAAAAGTCAGATTCTAAGCAAGTAACTTTAAAGCGTTTATGTGCACTTTTCTTATATTTAACTAGCTTTATTAATTTACTGTTAAACCAGGGAGGATAGTTTTGATGATTCAAATATTTAATAGGAACAAACTTGTTAAAACAATAGTACACAATATTGTAAAAATTTTGTACATTTTCATCAATACTTGCTCCGGATAAGACTTCATCCCAGTCAATTGAGGCTAAAAAGTCGTTGATTCCAATGTAATTACCCAATTTAAAATTGAACACCCAGTCATCAGTATAATTAACATAATTGTAGTTAGACAAAGGTAAATTAATACAGTAATGAATATGATGACAACTTACAGAAGTTAAAATATCACTTGCGCGACAAATGGAGATATCTAAGACACCGCTAAAAACAAGATCCAGGAATATTCCTCTATCGTTAGGAATATTATTAATTTGCTGCATCCGATGAAAATTGAAAACTTTAGATATTACATCCCCTGGAAGACAATCATTTTCAGTATTAAGAGTGCCATTATAATCCACCCATATAGCATCAGGGATGTTGAAGTCACCACATATGATAAATTCACAATTGGGATTCATAGTACACATATCATCTATGACATTAGCATTTGTGGCGTAAGTATTAAAATCGGAAGCAGGAGGGATATAAATTGAACCAATTATATATTTATCAGCAATTTATTATGATTAATGCAGTATGATATAATTTATGTTGTAGTAAGAAAAATACAATATATTTATCAGATTATTTGTAGTTATTGTTACTAAAAACTCGAAAGTAAATCCATTTGCTGTCAAAGAAATATTAGGGTGAGTTTTATAACTAATTATTAGGATTGATCTACCACATATTTTGTCCTTGTTTAAATAAAAAAAAATGTATTTTTTCTCACTCAAAATCACACATAATAGAATGAATTTTGCTATTTTGCACGAGAAAAAATCCATAGTTTTTTTATTAAATAAATTATTAATTAATTATTATGATTGACCTGCCTTATATATTGTCTTTATTTAATTAAAAAAAACAATATATTTGTTTTTTTTTTAAATAAACAAAGACAAAATATGTGGCAAATCAATCACAATAATAATTTTTATATATAATTATCTATTTTATGATTAATCATTTCACGTAAACTTGAAACTATGCAGTTAACAATAATTAATTATAAATATCATCGCAATATAACTTTGGCAGAAAATATAATTTAATGGATCGAAGACAATTGTTAATTATTAGGCAAATTCACAAAATACATAATTTAATAGAATTTTTGCTGATGTAATAAAAAGACGAAATATGTATCTAACAATCTAAAATTGTTGTTGGTACGAATTCGAAAATAATCATATTTTCAAGATTTCTCTAACGAAATGTTTGGTTTATATTTACAATAAATTAATATATATACGATTGTGCCATATAGTTTGTCCTTCTCTTAATGCGAAAAAATAGGATGATAAACACATAAATCGATTTTGTTAATTGCACAAAAAAAACTTATTCAGATAATAAGAACGGTTTATTTATATGTTAGAAATGATAAAATCAATCAACAAATACTACGCTAGTATTTCCGCCGTATCATTATAAATAGTTAAATATTAATTTTAGAAACTGACATTAATCTGAAACTAATATATAATTATATAAAAAGAATTGTTAATTAACTATTTTCCCTTTAGCTGTGGTGATTTTTTGATTTACTTCCTGGGCCTATATTTAGTTACAAAATATAATACGTAATTGAATGTCTGGAGGGGACATTGAATTAGAAAATGAACATTTGCTGTGCAATGACATATTCTAAATTAATATCTAGAGGGGTATAGGACTGAGTAGTTGTTTTAATGTACATTTGTTTTATAAAGTACTTATATAACGTAAGTCAAAAAGTCAAGGGCAGCTAAAGGGAAAATAATTGATTAATAATTAATTATTTTTGTTTAATTTATTTTAAATAGCTGTGACTAAGTAAATAATTTTCCATTCTTATTAATATATAATTATTCGTAAAACATGTTAATTAAAATTATAATTGAAAAAATAATTTTAAAAAATAAATGTTTTACGTATACATTTAATTTAATTAAAAATATATTTCTCTGTATATATTTCGAATGCAATTATTTATAAAAATGCACGATCATCGTTTTAATGCATTTGCAACATACATGAGTTCATTTATGCTGATTTTACTGGAATTAAAAATTGTAAATCCATGCAAATGCATTAGACACAGTTACGCATTTTAGGTATCATTCAATTTTAATTAAAGTATAGTATTTATTATTAAATAAATTGTACGATCGGATATGGTTTACTAAGAAATAATTTAAATATTTATAATTTAGAAATTAATACTATATCGTCTTGTAAGAATTTATTTTACAATTTTTTTTATATAAAAACCTTACATTAATTATTTCACGCTTCTTGAATTATAATTTTTTTGATATATTAATTAAAATAGTTTATTATTAAATGCGTTTTTTTTTTTTTCAAAGATAATTTATTAATGACATTTTTAATTAATTTTGTACAATGCAAACATTCTGGATTAAAAAATATTTAATGCAAAAAAACATTACGCAATTTAAGCAGACTCGTATTTCGGGATTTCAAGCCTCGTTAATAGAACTCACTCTTGAGTAAAAACCATATATAAACTATTTCTCGCTTCTTGATTTTTTTTTTGTATATTCATAAAAATTCTTCATGCATGTTAATAAAATGCGTTTTTATTCATTTTTAAATTAGTTTTGTATAATGCAACAATTTCTGAATACAAAATATTTAATGCAAAAAATAAATATAATACATGCAGGCACGTGTTTGGGATTTTATCCCTCGTTGTAAGGCAGAGCTGTATTGGCGAGGAATGAAATCCCGATACACGTGTCTACAGAAGGCGTAATGTTTTTTGCATTATACAAAATTTTATTGTTATTAAACAGAAAGTATCAATTATTGTATATATTTTATAGTACTTACGTAACGTAAATCAAAATGTTACAAAAGCTAAAGAGGGAGTAACTTATTAATTATTTTCAAATTGTTTTTATATAAATTAAATAAAAATGATTTGAAAATAATTGATAAATTATACTCACATTTAGCTCTGTGACTTTTGACTTGCGTTACGTCAGTACGGCAGGTGTGCATTTTGTCCGGCGTGGGTATTTGTCCGGGAAGTAGTTGTTTTAATGTGCATTTGTTTAACGTACTTACGTAACGTAAGTCAAAAGTCACAGAGCTAAATGTTAAAATAATTCATTAATTATTTTCAAATCATTTTTGTTTATTTAAATAACTGTGATCAAGCGAATGAATATTTTTTTATATTTCTTTTTATATAATTTATTAATTTGTTTTACGTTGCTTACCCGTAATTAGTAAATTGTTTCTATTATTGAATAATTCTTAATAGTGGGTAATGAAATAAATAATTCAAGGAAAAAATAAACACAGAATAATTATTGCTTTTAAATTATTTTAACAATATCAAAAGTTACAGGTGCTTTTTATGATGTCAATAGTTTACTTTACAAACCGTTTCAATGCCAATTATCAATTACGTGATAAACTCAATTTGTAGTTATAGCGAAATGTTACATATTTTAATTTGATAAAAAAATGTAATTTTTAACACTCACAATTAAATTTTGAATAAAATAAAATTTTCTGAAACAATTTTATATAATAATTGGGATGCATTTTATTTAAGACACTTAATAATTAATAATGAAACGAATAACTATTTCTCTTAAGTAAAATAATCCTAATTATTACTCCCAATTTCATATGATAGTTAGTGTATACTTTAAAATGAAATACACCACCCATTAAGAATTAGACTACAATTTTGATTATTTTGGATAAAAGTTAAAATAATGCTTTATTATCAAATAAGAAATGATGAAACTTCAGTTGAAAAAAAAACAATAATAATTATCAAAAATAGTAGTGGGTTGCATCTCTATGCTCAGCTATACATGCATTAACTTTTCTGTCTATGCTCTCCATTAATTGGTCGATGTCCTCCTGGGGTATCTCATTCTATGCATGCAACCTCTAGATGGAGTCGAAATTCTTCCAGATTCTAAGGAGGCCTGGATACTTGTCTTAGATAACGACTCATCATGAAAGGATGTTCGCGGAGGCCGGCTCCATGCGACAAAAAGACAAGTGACGACGACGCGGACATGAAGCAAGGGTATGTCACCTCAAAGTGTCGCATTCATCGGAGGTAGTTACCAGTGAGTAGAAGATCTCTAAAGAGCGTGAATGTACGCGCGCATTATCCAGACAGGGTAACAAATCTAATTGAAGACATTATTTTTACGAAAACCACGCCATCATATATTTTTTAATGTAAATAATGTTGAAAAAGTATAAAATAACGATTATTATATTTGTAGCAATTCCCTGCATATTGTAAAACGATTGAATATGGAGCGGTAACCTTTTGTTTACCACATACAGCGTCAATATTATCACGTTTATTTTAGTTATTGAAAAGTCAAATTTACGACAGTTTTATTTTTAATAAATATGCATTTTTGCAAATTTTATATATATCTTGTTTTTATTTCGAAGTCTAGACATTTACAGATCAATAAAGGCGACTGTTTAAAATTAGTTTGCATATATTAAAATTGTGATAAAACCAATATAACAATCAGTTATGCAAGCCCCGAATTTTATTCCGCATATGAAATGTTAAGTTTGATGTACATGTTTACCTTAAATTTAACATTTCTTAATATAGAGTATTACTCATTATTTCGCATCGATTTCCTTAAACTTCGTCAATAGATGGTTTAGGATTTTTGCAACTCAAGCTAATCTTTTTACTTTCCCCGGTCTCCTCTCTAAGGAAAAGTATTTTGATCGTAAAAATTTCTAATCGTTAATTTCCACGGATATACACGTTTTGAGGTCCCCTGAGTCCATTACATCGATTTTTTGAAAAATGTCTGTGTCTTTCCGCGATTGAGCAAAAACGGCTGAATGGATTGAACCCAAACATTATATCTTAGATTTTTATAACAGTGGAAATATCCGAAAAGCTTTTGATCAGAATCAAAACTCGTTAAGTGCAACTTATTCTTAACTTTTTTTTCTAAGTTTCATTGTTGGGCAAATATTGATCGCATCGAAAAATATTTCAAATAAATGTTGTATATCTTGAAGAGGTAAGTATATTATTTTTTAACATTTTGTTGTATCGTCTTCAGTTCTTGAGTTATACTCTTAGCGAGTATTCATTTTTTTATTCGGATAGAAAAATGTTTCAAATAGAAGTTGTAAACCTTGAAAAACTAAATACTTTTTGTTATATAAATTTTATTGTATGACCTAGAGTTTTTATGTTATAAGTGGAAAAATATCATGTGGTTGATAAAATGAAATAAACAATTATTTTTATGTCAAACATTACGTCAAAGTTCCAATAAAATTTAACGAGGATAATTACTGGTAATGACTAATCTCTTTTTCCAAATATTTTTATATTAAGATATTTGTTGGTGAGTACATGAAGTTTCTTGATATAATGTAGTAAAATTTTATTGCTTTTTTCACTTTTTTATTTTTATCACTATATGTACATTTCAAGCACAACGTGCTTTTTTTCAATAGTTTTATGTAAAATTGACAAATAAATAAATTAACATGTAAACAAAATTTAATATAAAAATGTGATGTGTTATTAAAAAAATCAGATTGAATTAAATCAATTAATTTTAATAAATTCTTATTTAACGGAGTTAAGTCAAAATTTAAAAGTTTACTAGAATTTTTATACATCTCAATTGCTTCTAACATATTTAGTTTTGGAGAATTTGACATTTTTAAAATTTTTAAATTGTTTCACGAAAATTTATGTCCAAATGTTATTATGTGGTTAACAATTGCGGATTTTTCTCTGTTGTTTATTTTTGAACAATAGATGTGTTCTTTGTATCTTGTTTTTAAATATCTTTTTGTTTGTCCAATTTTTTATAAAAGAATTAAACAAATTATTCCACAGTATCAATTTTACACACGAAACTGAAACTAACGGCTGTCTTCTATTTTTAGACCTTTTAATTATTAGAAACAATAAGAAATTAAATTTTAATATTTATAGAAAATTAACACACACCTTTAATTATATACATTCCACCTCTTTTTCTAATATAAAACATAAATTTTCAATTTTTAACAGCATGATTTTTCGAACAATGAATTTACCAATTACAGATCAAAATAGAAATGAGGAATTTAAATTAATTCTAGATGTTGCAAATTTTCTAAATTATGATGTTTCAATAATTAAAAAAATAATTAACAAACAAAAAAGGAAATATTTAATTAATCATATTACAAAATTAGAAAAAAATAATTAGAAATTAGTTAGAAAGATAACAAAAGCGCCATCTATTGATTGATTTTGTTCAAAATGATTATAAGAAATAGTCTCCATGCAAAGTTAATTATAGGATACTATTGGCAATGAGATCAGAACCTGTCGATCAAATCCTGGAGCTCACTTACTGCCTTAGTAATTACACAAATCATTAATTAAGAAATGTTATTTAAGATTACACCATTAAATAGATTTATATATATATTTATTCTTCATTCACATTTAAGTTCAAATATTGTCTTTTACAATTTTATTTCGGCTACAAATCAAAACTAAAATCATGTTTTATTTAAATTCGCTTTATTAATCGCAGCAGCATTTATTTTTATTGTACAAGAATCATTTGCTTTCTTTATTATATTATGTGTGATAAATGCCATATTGACCTTAAGTTGTACATAAAAAAATGGCTTCTTCAAGTAAATTAAAATTAAAGATTAATTAATTACGAAATATTATTTTGTTGCTTGTCTTTGTTGCCAATAAAAGTATTTTATTTTACTTGCAGTAAAAACTTTATTAAATAAAATCAACAAGAAAATCCAATTTACTATGAAAAAAGAAGTGTGCAATAAAATCAATATCCTGGATCTCACAGTAGAAGTATGTTAGAAGAAACTAGTATTCAAGTATTCAATCTATAGAAAACCCACCACTACAGACACCATAATACCGAAAGATTTATTCCAATCATCGCAAATTAAACTTTCAGCAATTAATGCATACATACATCACCTAATAAGAACATCAATGGAGAGTATGAAATAAAACTTAGAGCTCAACATCATTCACGAGATTGCCAACAATGATGGATAGAATAAGAAGGGAGTATTAAATATATGCAAGAAATGACGAGATAGATGAAAACAAAGATAAAATATGGCATAAACCCAGGAAAATAAGAATATTTATACGCAGAACAATTGAAAAGACATAAAATTCAGGCAAGATCCAATTTATCTAATAGACTGGTCAACATAAAATTGAAACCAAGGATAAATTAAAACAATCAGGAGTGCGCAAGATTGAATGTTATCTACATAGGTCAAATCGGTGAAACCTCGACTGTCTGTATAAGTTAAATCAAAAAGGAAAGACAATATCATTATTAACGGAAGATTGTATTAACAAGTGTCACCACATTAGAGAGATGTTAGTACTCAATATTTGCCGCAAAGTAACCTCATAAATTGCTTGCAAAACAAGAGTGCCATCTATAAGGGAATTAAAATTTTAAACAATCATAAGGAGCTAATCAAATCCGATAACAATAGAGGGAAGTTTCCTTAATATATTATTGATAGGCAACATCAGGTATCTATTATGTAATTCAATGTCTGGGAGGATATATGCTCGAGAAGTAGCTGTTTTAAAGTACTTACGTAACATAAGTCAATCAAAATAACATAGTAGCTAAAGAGGAAATGATTTGTTATTTATTTTCATTTTTTTTAAATTTAATTTAGTTAATTAAACTTACCTGGTCTCACCACATATATACTGTAGATTTGCATTTGTATTAGTTTAAACATTGATGATGGTCAGCGACGACCGAAACACGTATCAGATAACTGATAATAAAAATATAATGGAACAAAACAAGTGTTATTCTTTATCATATATTAATAACTGTTTACATCAAAAGCGTAGCGCAACAAGCTTCAACTTAATTTATTTTCACATAACCAATTGCAGAATGATGACAAAATACGACGTCAACAAATTGATGTAGGTGTACACAATAGAATAATCGATTTCGAAAAAGCCGGCAGCTGTGAATTTCGGTCTTCTTTCTCGAATTTGTTCGGTCAATATCTGTAAACGTCTCACCACGTATTCATCTTTGGTTTCCATTAAAACTCTTTGGCATGAGGCAGCCATATTTTTTTCTTCAGATTTTGCACGCTCGCAGAAAACCACTATCAACAATAATTGAAACTAAAACATGAAATTTTAATAATTATCTTTTATAAGAATACATTTTATAATTGTATTAAGTAGCATTACTTTTATTAAAATCGCATTAAAAAGGAAAGGATGTAAGATTGCAATGGTGGTAGTTAAAAACAGGATTGAGAAAGAATTAGATGAGAAAATCTTGTTGCTGGAGATTCAAGTCTGGGGGCTATCGAGAAAGGGAAGAGAAATTAAGGATCGAATCTTCACCCTGGCTACGACAGTAAAAAACGTTTTAGAAGAGAGAGGCTATACATACATGATATTCTTAGATTTTAAAACTGAAATGATAAGGTACCGCCAGTCAGATTAATGGAGTTTTTGAAGAGGAGGGGTGTAAATATTAATGCGACAGAAGAGGTAAAAAAATATATGAGGAATCGTATGTGAGAACGAAAATCGGAACAATTTAGAGTAGGTTTGTTTTAGTAATGACAGGTAAAGTTTATCGAAATTATAGTCAACAATGAAACAATTCAAGTTATACAATAGAAGTAAAAAAGTGTTCCATTTATTTAAATTGAATTACAATGTACAACAAATTAGAAGCTTAAACAATTAACAAGTTAATTTAGAGTATGACTGGGGTTAAGACAAGTTCCTATAAGAATGAAATGTAGTAGTGTCTACTACTACGTTTCTTATTCTCATCTTATAGAAACTTGTCTCATCCCCAGTCATAGTCTAAATTAACTTGTTAATTGTTGAAGCTTCTAATTCTATAAGAATGAAATGTAGTAGTATCTCCTACATTTCACTCATAAGAGAAGAGTGCAAGTGAGATTGAGAAAACTGAACTGTAATGTTAGCATACGTAGATGACATGGTGCTAGTTCTAAGAGAATGTACAGGAATGAATGAATGTTGACTAAAATGCACACATATATGAAAATATGTGTTAATGTGAAGAAATCGAATTATGTGAAATTTAGTAACAGAGTAAAGAACGGTAATGGGTGCATTGATGTACAATAGGGATGTGAAAGAGTTTAAGTTTTATAGAAATATGGAAATCATATCTTAGAGTAGATAAGTGTAAATCAAGAATGAGTGCAAAATGATGCAAGAAAGGGCAGGATTGTAAGAAGGTTTGACAAATGATTCGTTAGAGAATAAAGTAAATGAAGCGAGTCCGATGTAATAAAAGGTAGAGGAATATAAAAGGCAAATGTTTATTGAAAAAGAGTTGATATAATCCTATGTTTGAAGGATGGCAAGTAATGGAAGGTTACCAAAGGATCTGCCGACTGGATGGAGTTTGTTTGAAGAGAATAATAGCGAGAGCAAAGTGTGGATCTGGAGAAAGAAGATAAAAGATATAGATGAGAAAATGCCATTGGCATGATGATATTGATGTTAAAAAGGATGAATTGCGAAAAAATTTCATCCTTATAAGAAACACGCCCATAATTTCAGAATACATTACATAAAAACACATAATCTATAAAAAATATATCATATATAGAGAACTTACATTTATGTGTAAATTATAAAAAGTCATCGACCATTTATTAAACGCATGGAGTTCTTTAGCATCAACTACAAGAGCACACGCATAAAGCGTTGTAGTAATACAAAAATTAAATAAAAAGAAAACCCAAAGCCCAAAAAGCCGATTAAAACAATCGCCAAAATCAGATATATCCGCATGCATCTTCATCAAATTATCAACCACTTTAACCAGTTCGGCGCGGGAATCAATTTTCAAAACTCCCAAAATCACGGTTTTTAAGACACGATAGCGCTGTATTAAAATCCACAAAATGTAACACCCAACAATCATAATTAAATTATTATAAATAAACTGGGTGTATTCGTTCATTCCAGCTGTTAAATATTTCCCTTTAATCACGTACCAAGCATAATAATCAGGGAGGATTACCATGAAACACGGGATTAATACTAGTAAAAATTTTGTTTTTATATAGCTGATTTTTCTAAGACTAATCGAATAATGTTTGTTTAAATTATAATCAATACGCGCTAAGTATTTCAATAAGTTTTTGAAAGTTTCGTTGTTCCATGTCGGGTTTGCCAAGCAAAATGATTCGACTTGCAGGATTGATAACGCGTTCAGCATTACCCAAACTAAGTAGAGTACTTTTTCCGCTTTGTTGTTGTATTGTAGAAAGGTTTCGTGTTGAAGGGTTGTGTAAATAAATGATGCCAGGATTATTAGTGTTATTATTAATTGCGCGATTCGTGATGTTGGCGTGTTGGTTTTTGTTGGCAAAATTCCTAATAAGTTGTAAAGTTTGTAGATGCTGTTTGTTTTTATATACATTTTTATTTTATATAGAATCAAATATGTTATCCGATAAACCATTCAAAATATGTTTGAATCTTAGTTTTACACAGAAAATGATATAATAAGGCGGAAGGTTTACTATGACCAATTACCACTTGAATAATTTTATTTATGTTTTGTATTTATTGTGTTAGCTAATATATCAATATAATGCAGAAACAAAAGTATTTACTATTCTAAATTTAAAAAAATAAAATAAAATAATAAAAGTGATTAATTTAATTTTACAATATTTTACTATTATACTGTCTCAGTCACAGAAAATTAGAATCTTAATTTTACACAGAAAATGGTATAATACTAGGCAAGTAAAGGTTTACTATGATCAATTAATAATTATGTATTATTGTATTTATGTTTTGTATTTATTGTGTTAGCTAATATATCAATATAATGCAGGAATAAAAATATTTACTATTATAAATTAAAAAAAAAATAATAATAATCAAAGTAATTAATTTAATTTTATAATATTTTACTATTATACGGTCTCAGTCACAGAAAAATTGATTTATTTACAAATTTCACGCCAAATTTATATTAAATAATTTAAAATGTTTGATTGAAATATAAAGAAATGTTTTTTTTTTTCAGTGTGGATTATTTGTTTTTATATATTTACTACTTCAAATTTAAAATTATTATTAAGTCAAAGTGATTAGTATGCTTTTACTATATTTTACTATTTTAGTGTTTGAGTCACAGAAAATTAGATTTATTTACAAACTTCGCGATGCTTTATACGACAAATTTATTTTAAGTAATTAAATTTTTATTATCGAATTATAAATAAATGTGTTTGTTAGTGTAGACTATTTGTTTTTATATTAAGTTGCAAAATCCTTATTTAATGGAAATATTTTCCAAATAAATATATATTGTTCGGCATTCTTTATGGCCGATAATCATTTAATAATTAAATATTTTTAATGTGATATACATAATCAATTATCTTTATGTTCTTGCATATATTATTCTTATAAAATTAACGAAATACAAGTCCGTTGTCTACTATTTAATTTATAGATTTTGCATATAATATTTATGCATTTCCAATGACGTGAGTTATTTATATTTGTTGTTATTAGTGAAGTAAATAAATTATTTAAATATAAAAGTAATTGTTACTATAGATTACTTGTAAATGTGTAAACATATATAATTATATTTATGAGTCATGTACTGTTAATAATATAAAATTTCAAAGCAATAATTGATTTTTTTGCAGAAAAATGTTCAATCAGTGCCAGACAATCAAATATTTGTATTTTTACTGAAACTTTATTATCCTTTATTGAAATCCCATATTTTGTTTACTTCTTATTTTCTTTTACAATATAAAATGTTATAAATTGTAGACTTCCTGGCTTATTAACAATCGTTAATAAATTTCAACTTGCTTCAGCGTATTTTGCAATATTATTTTTAGGTCTACTAATCCTTTTCACTTACTTCAAATTTGTACCTAATATTTTTCTCGTCGTTGATCGATAGTTAATTGGCAGACATTTACAATATATGTTGTAATATTTTATGATATATGTAATTATTGTAATGTGTTTATCAATATAGATCATGTATTATTATTTTTCTCATAATTTGTTCTTTGGTTTAAATCTATGTCAATTTATTGTTTTGGCTCGATAGCCGATTCATCTATAGAATATAATTCTAATTTTATATATTATTGTACATACATATAGACATTTGAGTAAAGATGGTTTGTTGGTTAGTTTATTGATTTTTTTTCTGCGCTAATTTCAACTTCGTGTCAGTTTGAAACTTCACTTTTAAGAGCTATAATGCCTTCAATGAAACAATGTGCAAAAGTGCTCAAGTAAGAGTAAGAGTAAGCCTGACAAATCCCTATTTTATTTTTATTATGATTCTTCTGGTTTTTCTGCAATGCAGAATATTTTTATTTTAATTTAATTGTTTAGAATTGCAGAAACTGTATTACTTTGTGTATTAATTCTTCTTGAACAAGATCATATTAATCCGCAGTTGTTTCAACGATATGACTATACCATCGTTGTTTCTTAAAAGCATTACAATATTGAATTAATACCCTTTCCTGTTGTCATTGCAATACCCATTCATCCAATAAGAGCTTAATGTATATAATTAGTTAATTACATCTTTAAGTAATTGTTGTTTGTTCTTTATGCTTAGAATTGTTTTTTGGTATTCATATTAAAAGAGTTATTTAAATAAGTTAATTCCATTAATATAGATTGATGGTCTTCGAATTGTAACGCATTTTTTTATTAAAAACGCCAACAAAATACACTTAACGGATTAATTGGTAATCAATATTTTGATTAATTTGTCGAATGAAACTGTATACGTTCAATTTAAGAAAGTCCATTAACTTATTAACATTTATTTAAATGTGTCCTCATTAGTTAAGTTAAACAGAATTGAAAGTCTCTCTTATTTTATTTATTTCAATTATCATAAATGAACCTGTTGTAGTTTGAGCCTATTTTATTTAGGCGATTTTTTGCATGCCAAAAATGTGATTCATATTTTTTTATTATTTACGATATCACTGGCTGCATACACTTTTATTTATTAATTAATTAATTCTCGACAATCCCAACAATTAATAATTTAAGTTTTGTATGAAATAAATATGAATAAATTATTAAAAATCAACCAATAAAACACAGATTAGATTGAATAACTTTAAATTCTCGACTAGTTTCCTGTTATTAGCCCATTTTTAAGAGAATTTAAAATTTGTTTTCATACAATATGAACTACCAATGTCTAAATATTAAAACCATTAATTTAAGTTTTATTAGGACCAATGTACATCCCCTTGATGTATCGAACGTTTTTGAATTCTCTCTAACATATATATGTATTTACAATAACCTGGGTCGAAACACAAGCGCAATAATTACTTTTTCTAATAATTAATGATTCATAATGTTTAACTGCAACATCTGTACGTTTAAATTTTCGGCGTTTACGAATGGTTTCGTATGATAAAACCAAACATTTTATATAATAATTTAACAATATTTTGTATGTGAATATTAAAAATTAATTTTGTATCGAATATTACACCTAAATTCTTAAAATTATTAGATCTTTTTATAGTTGTTTTGCTTAGGTACAAAAACATGTGACGTAATCGACCTGGTTCAGACCTGAACGCCTCAATTTGAAGTTTTTGTTTGTGTTTTCTTTTTCGTTTTTGGCTTCGAGTGATTGTTTTCTTAAGTCTTGCCAGATTTTTCTTCTTCAATTCAATTTTTCTTCCTGTTTTAGCGTTGTTCCTGGGAAGAACCTTCGAAACAGCTCTCAATTCTTCTGGAGATAATATGGTTGCTAGTAAAGAATTATATGGATGAACCGATGTTGAAATGAATCGAAACTGACACCTACGCTATAGGTTATACTTTGTTCACTCCTATCTGTATGTGAATGAATCACTTCGAAAATTTAAATAGAGAAAAATAGGCGTCGTCGAAAATGTCATAAGACCAATGTACATATCGGTTCAAGGTACAACGGGTTCCTCTACTATTACTAAATAAGGATATTGCCAGTTGGAATACGTGTTACAAACACTAAACATTAGAACTTGAAGTATTGTCCTCGAAAATATTTTCGTCGTTTTTACTTACTAAAATTCTAAAATACTTTACCTTATCCCCAACTAGTTATCAGTCTCCATAAATATAACTATTTTTATAAAGTACAGGTAAAAATTATAATAAAAACACTCTTTTAAATTTTGTAAAATATTATTTTAGAGTTAGTAATAAAAACAAATTTAAAAACGTATTTTTATTATAATGTTATACAATGTATAACGAAGTAGAAGCCTATACTTAATTTAAGTAACACTATAATTTTCTGAGATCCTGGAAATTATGTTTTTTTTTTTAATTTGTGCGATATTTAAAGTACATTACACTTTAAAGCAATTTCTAAACTGTTTGAATTCATATAAGATACTCTAATTTACATATTTCTTTAATTATATAAAAATGGATAAAATAACAATACCATTAAGCTAAAAGAGCTAAAGATTTTCCTACACAGTCTAATTAGCAAATATTGTTATTATAAATGTTTCCATACTATACTGTTGCTGCTATAAATAATTCATTTTGTAATAAAATTAACAATATATAACAAAGAATGAATGTATTTAATACACATTTGCGGTATGTGCTCGTAAATATTTATGAGCAACGATTCTCTTCTCTCTTTACCTCCATTTTCTGCTTTTATCTCCGTTACTTGTTCGACAATGAAGATTGTGCCGAAATTGACGACGTCCACTTGGACATTAACGGAATATTTATGTATCCGCAGACTGATTTTTTTAAAATTACAAGTCTCCGGCAACAATTAAGGTCACTGTACCAACGTTTTTTTTATACAGAGAATTTATAAAAAAATCAATACATAAATTTTAAAATTTTAAACAATTTTATAAGTGATACAAGTGGCTAATGTTTGAGACATAAGGTCGAATAATAAAGAGATTATATATATATATATATATATATATATATATATATATATATATATATATATATATATGTGTGTGTGTGTGTGTGTGTGTTATAAAATATTGAAAAAACGTAAAATTTTCAAATTCTTTTTATTTAATTTATTTAAATAATTGTGACCAAGTGAATAAATAGTCTTTTCTATTGATATTAATAGCCAGCAAATATTACTTTGTTTACATTTTTTTATTAACTTTTGCTTTCTAATAATTAAAACATAACAAAAAAGTGATAGAATTCTAAACAATAAATAATTTCAATTGGATTTTATGGCCAATCAACCCAGTTTCCGGCGCAACAAGTTTCTTAGAATACCAATTAATCGAGTCGGATATACATTTTCATTCCTCACCCATATTTCCTCCAATAATCGAAACGAGACTCGCTACAAGACGCGCGGGAAGAAAAGAGTGTTCGAAACATCGAGCACACTCTCCATTCGCACGACCCGTACGATGCATCAAAAACGCTCTCAATCGACATCGAATCGAGGCCATCCTCTTCATAACAGTTATTTTGGAACACGGATAACTTTCGCACGACTCTGATATCTTCGCCCTTTTCCCCACGCGGCGGAAAACGGCACTTGTCCACATTCTCCGTCCTTTTTTTCTCGACGCATGGGAGAAGAAAGTTGCGAGATTATTGTTCGTCGTTCATTGCAAATATTAAGTAGAATCGTTAACCAACTTTGAATAGTTTAAGAAACACTTTATTTCTGCAAAGAGTAAAGGTTAAATAATTAATATTTAAAATATAGTCAACCGTTATTTGTTAAATATACCCAAATTTAGTGTGTGTTTCCTGCGAAATATTGTAAGCTTATATCAACAACAGGGAATTTTTATCACAAAATTTTCGAGACGTTGGCTATTGATTGATAACAATTATTACTCAAATAAGTTTAAAACTTTCTTAGTCATATGAATAAGAAAATCGTGAAGAATTTCGTAAGTATTGGTTATTTATTCAATGACTATTATACAAAAAAAAATACACACAAATTAAAAGCTCGAATTATTAGATGCACAACTAAATTCCGGCTGTTTTTTTTTAGAAGTGGCTCTAATAGTAAGTGCTGATCGATTATGACATAACCTAAACATCATGACCCAAGCTTAGACATTTGGTAAACAAACTGCTTTGACACATTAGTGATTTTGTTGTTGTATCATATACTTTTGGTTGTGTGAAAATGTCAGATTTTGTGCCAAATAATCGTCATTTATGCGAAATGTTGCTCTTTTTATTTCATTCGAAGAAAACCGCGGCTAAAGCGCATCGAAAACTCTAAGAACTTTACGAAGATGATATTCTAAATGAAACAACGTGCCGTGATTGGTTCCGTCGCTTCAAAGATTGTGAATTAGATGTTGACGATCGTTCGCGTGAAAGAAGCCATAAACCTTCGGAGAAGCTGAATTGGAAGCATTGCTCGATGAGGATCCATGCCAAATGAAAAGAGATAGCTTCAACATTAAGAGTTACCCGCCAAGCCATTTCCAAGCGATTATATGCGAAAAGGTGATTCTAAAACATGACAACGTTCGGCCTCACGTTGCAAAACCTGTTAAAACCTACTTAGAAACGCTCAAATGGGAAATCCTACCCCATCCGCCATGTTCCCTAGATATTGCGCCGTCTGATTATTACTTGTTCCGTTCGGTGGCACATGATCTAATTAATCAGCAGTTCCGCTCATATGAAGACATCTCAAAATGGCTTGATTCGTGGATAGCCTCAAAAGACGAACACTCCAACTGTGACGGTATTCGAGCTCTGCCAGGAAGATACGAAAACATTGTCGCTAGCGATAGGAAATATGTTGATAAATTCATTTGTAACCATTTTGTCACAATTAAGTTGTAGTTTCACAAACAAAACAAAAAAACAGCAAGAACTTAGTTGCGCACCTAACATATTAAAATCTTAATTTAAAATTACTTTAATATGCAATCATCCTAATTCAGACAAAAATTTACAAAATTTTTAATAACAATATGTACAGTTGTTTTAGTAGCCTTTCATGGGCTATCGACTATATTTCTTTCTGCCCTGTTAATTTTATAAATATAAAAAGTCTTAAATATTTCGTTTCGTGGCAATTGAATTGTTATTTAATATATTAATATTTAATCAATAATTCTAATTTATTATTTCGTATATAAAAAATTACCAACAAATTAAAAGCTTAGTTACATTGCAATATCAATTTTGATAGGTTATTTTAAAAAGAAAAGAGTCATTTATATATACAGAGAGGTTTTTTTTATCGGTATACATTAGGGGAAGTATATACCTGCAAAAACGTATGAGAAATGTATGCTGATAAAAAAAAGCTCTCTGTATATCTTTTTTTGTATTTGAATCACATTTTAATATTCTTCTCAATCATTCTTAAATGTCCCTCTCTTTTTGTAAAATATGTATGTTGAATCGGAGCCTCTGAATAGCAAGTGCTGTTTAAATTCAAGTCAGCTATATTTATATAAAAAATGAATAGTTGAGAAAGTGTGTTGAGTCGTGTCCATTTATTTCTTACGGGGAAATCTGAGTTCCGTGAACAAATATTTGTTGAATTCACATTTTTTTATTGGAGAAATGTAAATATTAACTCTGGTATAAACAAGACTGATTCCTATTATCGTCCGAGTAAATGATTAATTGTGATTTTAGCGATATTTATTGAGACATAAAATTACAAGGATTTCATCTATACTCTAATAAGGATTTATTTTGAAATGTATGTTTTCAAAATGGATTTATTTTTACCGAGATATTCTAGGAATTGAATCAAGATGTCTATACTTATTTATTTATTTCTTAACGGAATCTCTTTTTCTGCCTACAACCAATAAAATAATCTAAAAATATAAATATAAACATACACATGTATACACGTACATGCTAACCCGCAGAAACATTTAAATAACCTCTAACGATACTATATGAAATTGTTGGAGACCTGGGTTCTTTGGGGTTTATGCACAATGATACTCAAACTTCACTACTATCAACTATATTGTTCTTACACTAGTTACAATCTTAATTATAAAGTTTGTGTTTGAAAACTAGAAAAGGTACCAAGTTGACCCGAACACGGGAATGGATGTTAACTGTGTGTGATTCAAGAAAACAATTCTGTCTTACAAGCTTAAACATTAGCTTTTTAACCGAAACAATAAGTTTTGATAATGTGGGGTGAAGTGTTAGAAATCACAGGTGGTGGTACGCGTCCAGCAATCAGCTTTCGCTTGGTGGGCGTGGGCGTGACCAAAGGGTGGTACCCTTAGTGTCACGTACACGCGTTCACTGAAATTGAGGTACCTGGCATTCCTAAGCATAAAGATTTAATGGATTCCTAAAATCGTGAGTTTGAATGTATAATTAAGGTGGCTGGCGCAGAGCAATAGACACATCCGTTTCTAATAAGGGATGTTCGAGAGTTTGAATTAGAAATTAGTTTTGTTATAGAAATGATAATTAGCTCGCTGCCACATTATAATTAAACATCCGAATGAAATTGAGGATGTTTGACATTTAGAATTTGTAATTCTTGAAAAATAAAAATTGTACGTGTTTTGTATTAAAAAGCTTAGAAATGCGACAGGCGCGTGATTACTGCATGTGCACGTTAGATTGGAATCTAACACCTCCCCCATAAAAATAAATTATAAGGTTTTAATGGCCTTATGATTTAGTAGCTAACAAAAAGAGTACAGGTTAATTAATAAATGAAATGAATTGAAATTAAGCTTTGAATTACTAAACGATACAATAAGAATAAAAAATATAAATATAAAATTTAATAAAAATAAGAGATATTGATTAAATAATTAATTAAGATTCATAAATTAACATAATTGATTTGAGCAAATTATTTGTTACAATACACTATGATAATAGATTTTTAAGAAAAAGAGAAAAATATATAACTAATTAATTACACTTAGAAAATAATAAAAGTTTGTTACGTTACATTGGTCCTTATTCCATTTCTTTTCCACAAGCTTTACTTCACTGATTTTATTACACATTTTTATTTTTTCATTTAACTTCACTGCACTTATTCCATGTTTATTGGGGCAGCTCTCATATATGATCTGGTCCGGTAGGGTGGTGAGGATCTTCGAGGTCGGGAATTTTCCGTCATAGTCTGGAGTTCGATCGGTTGGTTGTCCCTGTCTTGATTTTCTTCATCAATTATCATTGCGAGTTGTTCCCTGGTGACTGGAGTAGCGATGTTTGTATTGAAAATTTTGAGACATTTTAGGTCGGATGATGAACAGCAACATAGTTTCCGAAATAACCTTGTTAAACCGCAGCAGCGTATAATACAACAGATTAGTATTAGGAATGCAATGCTGAATACGGCTGATGTAATCATCGAAAATAAACCTCGATAATTATTAGGTTCTTCATAGTTTTCCTCAAGTATTTTGTCCATTTGTTGTAGTTTAAAGTTCGCAATCTTTAATTCGTCTAATCCCGTATTTATTATTTTGATTGGTGCTAATTTTATGGGTATGTAGTCTTCGATGTGTGAATTGTTAATATTGCAGCAATCGTCGTTCAAGATGTTGAAATTCGGTACCATATGGTGGACTTCATGAAACATTGTTGTCGTTGCTTCTAATACCACGGTTGGTGTATAGGCTTTGCACTCATTTTGTAAGTGGATGAGTCCGGTTGAGTTTATTTCCGTGTTAACAATAACGTTTGAAGGACAACTTATGGTGATTTCTGTTGGAGTTGTTACAGCAAAAATCCATTCATTGTTCCCCAATGGGTGCCATATTTCCAGATCAAATTGGCTGGTGCGAATGTCACATGAATCGGGCATCTTGCGAATCACGGAATTGAGCAACATAGTCTCGCATATTGGTTTTTCAGAAGTTCGCCTCGTTTGTAATTCGTGACAGATGTATTCTCCTTTCGACGATTCGGTGCATTTTCCCATGTCTCTCATTGGCACGTAGTACACACGTGTGATACTCAAGAGAAGGTAAGGGAAAGTGGGATTCACGAATGAATATGATTTTGATGAATTATGACGGATAGGTAAAGGTAATACATTATAAATGTTGTATTCAAATTCTTCAACAAGCGGGATTTTAATAGCAAATATAATTTTTCTGTTAATATAAACTACTTCAAGTTTGCAAATGTCAAAATATTTATGAATTTCAGGGAATACTAAAGCAAAGGGAAGCACTTTTCCTTTTGGTAATATTACTTGAGTTAATTCGTTAATGAGATCATTAGGTGACAAGACGAATGGATGAAAAATATTTTTTCGCGCTAATGTAATTGAAGATATAAGTTCATCGCAATGGTGTTCTAATTCAGCTACTAATTGAGTCAATATAGTTACTTGCTCCATGATTAATTGTTGAATTTTTACTTCTTTTAAATTTTCTGAAATCATTTTGGCAAAATTATTGAATTGAATTATATTCTCATTTAATTTTTCTTCATTTATGCGTAAAGTTTGTAATGATGAATTAAAATTAGTTATCGCTCCAGAAACAACTTTTATTTGTTGGGACATTAATTTTTGAACGTTCTTGTTATCATAAAATAAAGACTTAATAGATTGATCATAAAATTTAGCATTTTCTGCATCAGGAATGCCAAAAAGCCAATTAACTACATATGAAACCCCATTAAATAGACCTCGTTTGAATCTATCATTTCTAAAAGTGTGACCAGTGAGATAGTTTACTGATTGAATTTTTTGTTTTAATCTATTGATTTCGATTAGTAAGAGATCTAGAGAATTTTTTCTGTAAAAGTGTAAGTGCTCATTTTTAAAATTAGGTTTATCACAACATTTACTTAATGTTAAATTGTAGAATTTTTCAATTTGATTAAATTTTTCCTCAACGATTTTGAGATCAAAATAGGATAGTAAGGTAAAACGAGAATTGCTTAATTTTGATTTTCCTAAATGGTGGTAAAATAATCCAGAGCTATTATCTAAGTGTTTAATTTCATAATGCTCGTCAATGGAAAGGACTAATGGAATAAGTAACGTAAATGGGAAAAGGAATTTGAGTTTCATCATCGTTTATGTATCTGAAACAAACGGTTTCAATTCGTTTATGTGATAGGTTACCCTTTTGTTTTTCTTAAGAATAACAACAGATTTGTTGTCATTAATTTCTACAATTTTAAATGGACCTGCGAAATTAGGTTGTAGTTTTTTATTGAGTCCTGATTTGATTTTGTGGTTTTTAATTAGAACTAGGTCATTGATTTTAAAATTATGTTCATTAATTTTACTGTCGTAATACTCTTTTGATTTTATTTTGGAATTAATTATGTTAGTCTTAGCGACTTGATGGCTAAAATTTAGTTTTTGTTTTAGAGATTTAATATAGTCATCATACGTATATAATATTTGAGGCTCTTGTGTTATTGAAGACGGCAAAAACGGTTTATTACCAAAGAGAAGTTCGTAAGGACTAAAGTTCGTGGATTTATGTATATGTGTATTGTAAGAGAACATTGCAAACGGAATAAATTCATCCCAATTCGTTTGTTTGTCGTTAATATAGTGTTTTAAATAATCTTTAAGTGTGAGGTGTGATCTCTCTAATGCTCCATTGGTTTGTGGGTGGTACGGAGACGACAATATATGTTTCGTATGGAATAATTTAGTTAAATTTTTAATGAGGTTAGAAGTGAAATCTGGACCTTGATCACTTAGGATAGTTTTTGGAATTCCGAATAGGGTAATGAATTTAGTAAGTTCTTCGGCTATTGTTTTGGATTCATGGTTTGGTATGGCTGTAGCGTAAGAGTATTTTGTTAGATCGTCTTGCATGGTTAAAATAAATCGATTATTATTTTCTGTTTGCGGAAGAGGACCGACAATGTCAATAGCTAATCTATCAAACGGTTTTTCAGATGTGGTGGTAATTTCCATTGGTGCCTTAGTCGGTTTGAAATTAGTTTTATTCAATTGACAAGACTGACAGTTTTTTATATATTTCTTAATGTCATTTTTCATACTTGACCAATAATATTTTTCTTTAATTCTATTATATGTTCGTTGAAATCCTGAGTGTCCGGCTAATTTTGAGTCGTGATTATCGATTAGAATTTGTTTGATTTCTTCCTCGGAATTGATTTCGATTTTATTATTTTCTAGGATTATGGGTTTTATTTTAGTTTCTTTGAAAAGAAAATAAATCATTTCAGAGAACATTTTCTTTTTTATATTTTTGTTATTAGATATAGGACTTATAATGTAAATTGAATCGTTATTTTTATTTATTGTTTTTATTAATTCATTACGAACAGATCTTAGACTATAATATAAATCTTTGTATATTAATTTGTCGAAATAGAAATTTTTAGCAATACACAAATATGTCGTTTTATCATTGCGACTTAATTTTATGAATGAATTTAAAGAAACTGGTTCAGATATTTTTAATGTGTCAAATGTTTCTTTAATTTCTTCGCTGAATAAATTATTATCGTCTAAATCTTTTGAATAAATTAATACATTAGGGAATTTATTTAATTTACTAGTGTTGACGATATCTACTTGAATTGAATCATTGCAGGTATAATGAAATTTAATAAAATCGTCAAACGATTCTTCGTGTTTAACTAAATTCACTGGCACAATACGAGACAAAGCGTCTGCATTGGAATTTATTTTCCCAGGTTTATAAACAATTTCGTAATCATACTCAGCAATTTGTAAGCGCCATCTAACTAATCTAGAACCAGGGTCTTTACAATTAAATAACCATGTTAATGGTTTATGATCGGTTACAATTTTAAATTTACGACCATACAAATAAGGACGAAAATGTTTTATGCTCCATATTATTGCTAAAAGTTCCTTTTCAGTTGTTGTGTAGTGATTCTCCGATTGATTTAAAGTGCGTGATGCGTATGCAATCGGTAGATCTTGTCCTATTTCACCTTGACTAAGAACTGCTCCAATTGCGACATTGGATGCATCAGTAGTAAGAACAAATTCTTTATTAAAATTTGGATATTGTAAAAGAGGTTCTGACATTAATATCCGTTTGAACTCTGAAAATGATTGATCTTGCTTTTCAGTCCACTCAAAAGGAGTGTCCTTTTTTAATAAAAGAGTTAGAGGTTTAGCGATATTTGCAAAGTTAGGAATAAATTTTCTATAATAACCGACTAAACCTAAGAATGATTTTATTGACGTTACGTTTTTGGGAGTTTGAAATTTATTGATAGCTTGAACTTTATCGGGATTAGGGCGAACGCCTTCATCTGAGATAATATGACCTAGATATGCGACTTCTCGTCTAAGAAATTCGCATTTGTCCGGCTGAAGTTTTAGATTATTTGCCCTTAGTTTAGAAAATACAGTTTCTAATTTCTCTTCATGCTGTTGCAATGAAGAAGCATAAATAACGATGTCGTCTAAATATACAAAACAATGCACTCCCTGAAGTCCAGTTAATACAGTGTTCATTAACCTTTGAAAGGTTGCTGGGGCATTTTTTAATCCGAATGGCATACGTTTAAATTCATAATGCCCTAATGGAGTAGTAAATGCGGTTTTTTCTTGATCTGATTCTCTCATTGGGATTTGATGAAAACCAGAAGCTAAATCTAGTGTTGTGAAATATTTGGAGTGACCTAACTGGTCTAAAATGTCCTCGATATTCGGAAGCGGATATTTGTCACCAATAGTGATATCGTTTAGCTTTCTAAAATCGACAACGATTCTCCATTTACGTTCACCAGATGCATCTAATTTCTTTGGTACAACCCAAAGAGGAGAAGACCAAGGAGAGTTTGAAGGTTGGATTATTTTGTCCTGTAGCATTTTATTTATCTGTTTATTAACTTCGTTCTTATGGACTTCCGGATAGCGGTATGTTTTTGTATAAATAGGATTAGGATTAGAGATATTGATTTCATGTTTAATAGATTCGGTTTGAGTGAGATTATCGCCAGGAAGATGAAAAATGTCAATGAACTTAGTACATGTTTTTAATACATGATGTTTTTCTTCATCATTTAAGTGATCTAATCTTAGATTTTGAATTAAATTATTTTTCCTACTTATATCTTTATTTTGATGAGAGATTTGATGATTTAGATTTAGGATTGAATTAGATTTAGGGATTGGATCGAGTACTACTGAAAATGGAGTAAATTCGTGATCTACTAATCTCGTATTTAAAATAGTAGTTAGAGCCTTTTTTATTTTTGTTTACTTTTACAATGGATTTAGCAAGATAGATCCCTTTTGAGATTTCAAATTCCGGCATGATACCCTCTTTGATTTCGGGATTCATTACTTCAATCTCCACAACTGTTTCAGATCGAGCAGCAAGTACAATCTTTGGTACCATATATACTGATGGATCGGATTTTTCGGTATGTAGAGTAATTGAAGTTCCGCGAATTGTCAAAGATTTATTGGAATAATTGATTGTTGCCTTTTCCTTCTCGAAGAAGTCCTTGCCCAAAAGCCCATCGAATGGTACATTCGAGACAGAGTTTAGAATTTGAAATTTTGTATAAATGAATTCGTTTTTAAATTTTAAGGGAATCTGACAGCTGCCTAGTGTCTCAATAGGGTTATTGGGACTGAGTCCCTGAAGGATTAGTTTATCATTAAAATTACATCTAGTATTTTTAACTAATTTGCTAGCTTTAATGATTGAGACACCCGCACCTGTATCGATTAAGAATTTTAATTGTTTATTTTCATTGCGAGCTAAGCTACAATTAACAATGACATAATTGAGATTTTCGTTTGATAATAATATTTTTAATTCTGGAACACCTGAATTTGTTCTAGATTCTCTGAAACGGTGCTCATTTTCAGAGAATGATTTAAGTTTAAATTAACGGGTTGTTCTTGTTTTGATTTGTTGTTATTATATTCTCTTTTACGGCACTCTGATATAACATGACCTTGTTTTTTGCAGTAGTTACACGATTTACTTTTATTTTTAAAGAAACATTTATCAGTTTCGTGATTTGTTTTCTTACAGATATCGCAAGATTTAATAATATTAATTGATTTTTGATTTTGTGAATAGTTAGGAGGACGAGTTTGACTATGAAATATTTTTTTGTTATGAGAATAATTGTTACTTTTAAAATTTAGTGCAAGAGCACGCTCTTCTGAAATAGCAGCACTAAAAGCTGAATTTAAATTGTCGAAATCTTTCCACCTTAGCATTTGTGAAATTTCAGGTTTGGAATGAAGAACGAATCTATTTAATGTGATTTCGTTAATAGTTTTAATTTTTCCAGGAATATCATTTTTGTCCTGTGTATATTGATTGATTGCAGAGATTGCTCTGGAATTAAGTGTTTCTAATAATTGATAGTATTCAGTTACTGATTGATTACGATTTTGTGAGCAATTATTAAGATCTTCCATGATCTGACAGTAATGTTTTTTATCTTGATAAAGTAGTTTTAATTTTTCTTTTAATTGTTCCCAGTTGTCAAAAGAGTGCTGGGCCAACTGGTCCTTCGCTTTGCCTTGTATTTTAGATAATATGAAATATAGTAATGGTGTTTGCTGGTTATCAGCGGCAAGTGAAACTGCATTATTACAATTAGCAATAAATTGCCCTAGTTCGTATCTATTTCCGGAAAATGAGTTAGGAATTAATGAACAAATGAATGTGATAGGGAAATTCTCTTGAGTGGTCATTGTTGTATGCACTATTTACCAAAGAAATAACAGGAAAACACTTACCGATAATTAAAGTTCGTTGTTAAGAAGTGGGCTTCACCGAAAGTGTGCTCCTTGAAGAAGGTTTCAGCAATTCTTTCGTCAACGAATCCTACCACGACTGCGCCAATTTTGTGTTGGAGACCTGGGTTCTTTGGGGTTTATGCACAATGATACTCAAACTTCACTACTATCAACTATATTGTTCTTACACTAGTTACAATCTTAATTATAAAGTTTGTGTTTGAAAACTAGAAAAGGTACCAAGTTGACCCGAACACGGGAATGGATGTTAACTGTGTGTGATTCAAGAAAACAATTCTGTCTTACAAGCTTAAACATTAGCTTTTTAACCGAAACAATAAGTTTTGATAATGTGGGGTGAAGTGTTAGAAATCACAGGTGGTGGTACGCGTCCAGCAATCAGCTTTCGCTTGGTGGGCGTGGGCGTGACCAAAGGGTGGTACCCTTAGTGTCACGTACACGCGTTCACTGAAATTGAGGTACCTGGCATTCCTAAGCATAAAGATTTAATGGATTCCTAAAATCGTGAGTTTGAATGTATAATTAAGGTGGCTGGCGCAGAGCAATAGACACATCCGTTTCTAATAAGGGATGTTCGAGAGTTTGAATTAGAAATTAGTTTTGTTATAGAAATGATAATTAGCTCGCTGCCACATTATAATTAAACATCCGAATGAAATTGAGGATGTTTGACATTTAGAATTTGTAATTCTTGAAAAATAAAAATTGTACGTGTTTTGTATTAAAAAGCTTAGAAATGCGACAGGCGCGTGATTACTGCATGTGCACGTTAGATTGGAATCTAACAAAATATATTATATAAAAATGATTTGAAAATAATTATTAATTTATTTTAACATTTAGCTCTGTGACTTTTGACTTACTTTACGTAAGTACGTTAAACAAACGCACATTAAACGTAAGTCAAAAGTCACAGAGCTAAATGTGAAAATAATTTATTAATTATTTTCAAATCATTTTTATTTAATATATTTAAATAACTGTGACCAAGTGAATGAATAATACTCTTTTCTATTTATATATGAAATATATGATTAATCCACATTTACAAATATATCCAAAATTATGATGTATTAAATTCAGAATAAAATTAATAATGAAAATAAATTAAATAAAAATAATAATGAAAGAATTTTACAATTGAATAATGTATTACTTATTTTTCCATTAGCTACTGTAAAGTTTTGACTTTCGTAATGTAATAAAGTATTTACGTTACGAAAATCAAAAAAATAAAAAGAATAAAAGTCCATTACAACAACTACTCCTCGGGCAAATATCCAAACAGACATTGAACTATGAAAATTTTCAATAAAAAATTAAATTCCTCCTTTTTGTTATTAAAATAACAAATTTTTAAATTTCACATAAATATATTATAGAGACACTGCTACAATTGTTTCGCCAACTCGGTTGCATAATAAGACAGATGATCTTTAAAATAATATTTTATAAAACTTTAAAACACGCTATTTCATTTTTAAATAGTGTATTATGGAATTTCATAAAGTAAAAGCCTCAGCCATGAATTATTGAATCCCATCTCTTTTTTTAAGTAATATGTGCAATCTAGGAACATATTACTTAAAAAATTTTGTAATTAAAAACAAATTAATTGAAAGGGATGTTTTTTCATTCAACCACTCTCTCTTACTATTTCTAAAATGCAATATCATGCACGCATATCTTATGTTCATGACGTTTCAAAACAGACTCAACTTACCTTCCCTAATATTTCTAGAACAGAAAGTTTTCATTCATTGTTTACGTTCCTGTAACAATTAAAAAGCGAGTATTTAAATGTATTATTTACAAAGGAGTCAGTTAAAAATTGAAAGTTAATAATAAATAATTGTACTTTTAAAATTATTTTTTATTAACTAATAATATAAAAGTATTTAATTTTATCAATATAAAATAGAATTCACGTACTTTGTCACAGATATTTAAATAAATTAAATAAAAAGAATTTGAAAATAATTAATAAATTATTTCCACTTTTAGCTTTGTGACATTTGGTATTTTTTCAAATTTTTGTAATTTTATAGTTTTGGTTATTGTGGTTTATATATATTTTTATGGTAATTAAAATGAAACAATAGTATATTGTTCAACGAGTGACGAAAGTAAATATTTTTTTAACGAAACAATGGGGAATGTTCGCAAGTTTAAAAACAAATTATTTCGACGAGTTGAACATTATACTTTTTCTGCTACTTCTTGAATGACTTTCTCATTTATCACTTGGTGAAACATATTGAACTATTATTGATGCAGGTTTTTTTTATTAAATTGCACTTGATTTGTTTTACTTTTTTTTTCTATATTTACTCAACTAGTTTCTCTTTTTACAGCATCATCAGGAGTGAGTTACAAAAGAAAATTAGATGTTTATATATATAGTCAAGCAATAAGAGATTTTAGGATCGGGGAATTCCAAATCTTTTCATTGTTGTTCACGTGGTGTTTCCAGTTGTATTGCCTTGTTTGTTTCTAGGCCCTAGCTGAGATTTAAATTAGGTCCCTTATTACCTGAATCTTATATTAAAGTTATTCGTATCTATAAAATGATTATTAGTTATACAATGTTTTGCAATTCCAATACACAGCTTGTTGTTCAATATTCAGTTTTATGTTCTTGAAGTCTTTTATTAAACGATCTTCCTGTTTGTTCGATATATAATGCATCACACTCACTTAAGTTCATAAACTCCACACTTTTTTTGATTTGTCTGTATCTACTACCTCGCCTATGACACTGTAAAAACAAGAAAAAAATAAAGTAAACACTTATTTTATTGTAAATTAAACTAACAGCAAAATAACTTTTGCAGTAATTTGTTAGAACCCTGAGTAGCTGTTATGACATGGTAGATATTTAGTGATAATAATGAGTATTTAGTTATAATAGGGTTACAATTAAAATGACGCACGTGAAAACGATTTTTTATTCAAATGTTACCACCCTTAAGAAATATATTATTTGACTCTTTATACATTGAATAGGAAAGAGTATTCATTCTCTTGGTCACAGTTATTTAAATAAATTAAAAATTTGCCAGGAAAGCAGTTGTTTTAATGTGAATTTGTTTAACGTACTCACGTAACGTAAGTCAAAAGTCACAGAGCTAAATGTGGAAATAATTTATTAATTATTTTCAAATCATTTTTATTTAGTTTATACATTGAAAGTACCAACATGAATACATCACAGAGACCATTCTAATACTTGAACCAAACCAGGATTAATGAAAAATGGTTTGAAAATATTATTGGTGGATTTAAATATTGTTTACAAAATAATTCATGATAAAGATGACTATTTTATAATCCGAGCATTAATACTCAATTCCATATCTAATTAATTCATTGTAGGTTGATAACATCAAGATATTTAAGTACTTTGAAACTTTTTTATAAATGCCCTTAATAAAATCTGTGAATTTGAAATAAAAACAATGTTAAATGGAAATGTGATTATTTTGAGTCGATTTAAATTGACAAAAATATATACTAATCATTCCCAAGAAAAATCAAACCGGGCGGTTACAAGAATTTCCGATAAGAAGGTGAAGGCCAAAGCAATTAGGTCCGCGCAGAATGTACGGTACATACGAAATCTTTTATTACTCCTTTTGAAAGGAAGAGATAAATTTCATTTGGAAAACGGCAACCGCTACACAGATTCTCCGTCCGACCTGGAAACCCACTTTTGCGGATACCAGCGACGGCTGCGAGAAGAGAAATTATCCTTATTAAAAGCGCACATTGTTCCTCCGATGCGCGCAGATGTAGATTAGTTTTCTAATCCTAATGGCACATGCTATCGCCCGAACTGTTTCCACATTCGCGCTCTCTCTAGCTAATTAGACTGCTAATTAATGCTATAAATGGTGCATTGAAATTAGTTTGATAGCGAATTGGGATTAAAAGTGATTTCACTTTGTAGGTTGTGTATTTTTGTTTAGATTCTTAATAATTCGTGTCAAGGCATCTTCAAGACAGTTTATTTTTAATATTATATATTACTTTTACTATTTCACTTCCTTATTACATTCTTTGCGAAGTAAAACTCATGAATAAATGGAAATTCACTTGAAAAATCCAAGAACTAATAAAAAAGTAATTTACAGAAAAATAATTATTTCAATTCTTTTTTTTACTAAAGTCACGTTTGTATTAATAATAACCAACATCTTTATATACATATAACGTTACAATATTTACGACTATACAAAAATTTACAATGATTAACCAAGATTTGTATATATAATTCATTATATAAATATTTATATAATAATAACAACTTAATTTGAATTGATTAATTAAATTTATCCTGAATTAATTTGAATTCGTTGAATTACTTGAATATGAAATAAATGTAAAAACTCATATGATGCCTTTTTTCAAATTTATTAAGTGGCAGATGACATTTCAGTCAAAATGTGACCATTATCAATAGTGATTACAAATTGAAATAAAGTATGCGCTATACATAATAATACAAAAAAGGAATAAGTTAGGGCGGCAACAGGTCAAAAAAATATATAAACATAATGATGATGTCATTATAAAGCGGATTAACACTGATGGATTCTGGTTAATGAATTAGCGGGGCCTAGTGAAAAAGTGATCAAACATTGGGAGAAGGAAAAATCGATATTAATTTTCGTCTAATAATACATTTTGCAAAGGGCTTGAAACAAAATTCAACAAATAAACTCTATGCTTTTTTCACTTCTAGCATATATAAGTAGTAATGTGACGATTTTTTCAATAATTTTATATTGTTAATTGTGAATATGTGTCCCGTTTTTATTGCATGGTTAGTAACTGCAGATTTATCTGGGTTTAAATATTTGACATGAGCAAAATTTTCCGTTGAGTTTGACCTACATAAATTCTATTACAGTTGTAACATTTGACTGAATAAATACCGGATTTTTTCGTATATTCCATTTAATTAAATGTATTACCTAATAAATTACTTAACTTTATGTTTCTATAAAATGCAGAGGTTTAGTTGAAATTAGATATAATTAGATATAATTTATTAATTATTTTCAAATCATTTTTATTTAATATATTTAAATAACTGTGACCAAGTGGAATGAATACTTGTTTTCTATTCAGATATAATTTATTCACATGTTTTTACACGTTTTTCAATTAACGGGGAATTAATTATTTTATTTATTTATTACACAACAGATACAGTACATCCAATAAAAGGGTAACATCAGTTTAACAATAACACAATATTGGTATATATTAGATAAACAAATAAATAAACAAATTTGGTTTCTTATTACGGTTAATTGACTGGTAAGTAGTAGTATTTTTAATGTTAAATTTTCAGGAATGTCTAATAAAAGATTGTGAGTAGTTATTTATTTAATTTTTTGATAGAGAGATATTGAAGGCTCTGTGTATCATGCCTTTAAAAGCTAAGTTGTACTTCATTAGGGCAAATACAACGTAATGAATATAATTGAATGTATGAATATTTGAAAAGAACACGTTTATTTTTTAAGTAACCTGTTTTTAGGTGACAATTTTTGGGAAAACGTGCATATTTTGAACTAAAAATTGTATATACAGAGTGTCCCAAAAACAATAGATGATACAAACTTATTATTTTTTAATGGAATATTATTACATATTTAGATTCCTTGGAAAATTCTAGATATTTTTCGTGTATAGCGTTCTATTCCTATCTTCAACTGCTTACAAAATAATGATATTATTCTATAATTCAATGTCAACCATCAACAAAAATGAACAAATACATAGTAACAGTTGTAAAACGACACAATTAAGTTTAAATGACAATTTAAGCGTGCGGTTTAGACGAAAGAGATAGCAATATAAATATTGGAAATCACTAATTCGAGTTAGATTGCAGTTGTGATTAATGAATAATATTGTATTATACATTAAAGTAATCTTAAAATAAGCAAAAATTTCGTCAGATAAATTAAAAACTATTTTAATATATATAATAGGGGTGACTTGAAAGGTTTACATATTTTATTTAATATAAAATTAATAAGTTAATCAATAAAAAAATCAAGTATTGTATACCCATTTTACTAAATAATTATTTCCTAAAACTGTTTTGTCTTAAAAATGCAATTAATGAGTAAAATGAAATAAAAATTCTGTAAAATAATGACCTATACTAATATGCCTTCACGCGGAGAAATGCTAGAACTCTAAATACTCGCCACTAAGCGCTTAGTGGACATTAGATTTGTTTATCCTTATCTCGCTATAAAAATCCATATAAACCTTACAACATATATACTTCAATGGCGGGTGCGGGATAAACATGTAAGTAAAGGGAAGGAAAAGCGCGCTTGCTATTCCGTCTACTGTATCCAATTCTCTTAAATCGTGATCGATTGCAATTATTATTCTAATAAATATATTTCAAATGTGTAGATAATACGTATAAAATTTAATTACTAATTTATTAATTATCCTTTGATTTCATCGTGTTGACATATTTGTTTGTGTTAGGTGTTGATTTTGTCATTTCTTTAGCGGGCGTCGGTTTCTTGATGTATGTTTTATAATAAAAGTCGGCGAAGAGGAAGGTCATGATGGAGACTTGCGGCAAAAAGAATATTTGCGTGAACAGCGGGTATTTGCAGTTTTTCCTGAAGAGGAGCTGTCCGTAGAGGAAGAAGAATGTTATAAATTGTCCCTGAAAACAAATAATAATAATTAAACCATTTAAAATAATACAAAAAATCAAACGAATAATATCAGTAATAAACGAATATAAAGTAAAAAATATACATGTAATCTTTTATCCTTTTTTCAATTATTACTAATTTATCAATTCAAACTTCTACTTTTTGGTTGCTTCTTGAAGAGCACTTTGCAGTACATGATATGTTATCTTTCCAACGGACAAGAGATTCGTTTTTCAATTAGGAACAAGTGAAGCATCAGTACACGAGATCTTCATTTTGACATCGCGAAAAATTGTCGCAAACTGTATCGACCCTTTACCTACAATTTACTTTGAAAGATTGTTTCATTTATAACGCGTAGAACTGTCCATTTTACAAAAAGTAGTAAAAAGTCGTTATGTGAGTCATAGCACAGTTGTCCAGCCACCAATCTTGGATTTTATTTACTTGTTCAAAGTCACAATATTCATTGACATTCATGAACACATTTTCCAAGCAATTGGCAGTTCGTTCATTGTCCTTCCTTTTGAGTTTATATTCAGCCGTTTTATGTCATATATTTTTACAGATTTAACAAAGAAATACCATTTTTTTCATCATGTCTTCTCTAACTTCAAATTTTAGCTTTCTTCCATCACATTTATTTGCGAACATAGTTCCTAAACTCTTGACATATGAGTCATCCTTGCGAGCATCACTTTCTTCAATAAATTTGGCACGAAGAGCAACTGGCGTCGGTAGATTGTTCTGCGAATCAATCGCACACCGAAAATGTAATATACATTAAATTATTACTAATCAATAAAATTAATAATATTATTACTAATTAATGTCGCCGGTAATCTGTAGAACATAGTAACTGTCAATAAATCCGGATTAATTTTGCCCAATTTATCGACCGTGTCGAAAAATTCTGTTAGATAATCGAGCACATTTTATCGATCGAGCCATTTTACGTAGACTTCTTTAGTAGCGTCGCTTTTCTGGCTAGTGTTCTGCGACTGGTAAATCTTTTGTGGCTGCAACCACATATCATGAGATGTACTACAATAATTTTTCTTGCTTGAAGTGACTAATGGAATTATATCACCTTTCGCTTTTTGGTCGTTCTTGCCCAAAGCTTCTAAATCAGCTTTATTTTCACCATACACACCAAGCTCCAGTTTCACTATGCTACTATTTACGTATTCTCATAAATCAGCTTTTATTAGTAGATCTTGCATTTGTAGCATCAACGTGTCGTAGTTATTTTTATTCAAAACTTCCATTCTCGATCGGTATGACGCGTCATACGCTTCTGGACCCATAACCTGTTAGAGGTAATGAATCGAATGGACTTGATAAACGAGTTTAATAATAGTAAAATAGTGAAATTGGTTGAGTGGGATGTAACTTCAAAGATTATATTTCTACAATACATTAAATTATTATTAAGATACTTGAACCAACATGGTTCCAAGCCAGCTTGAGACTTGTTTAATCCGAGACTTGCAAATTCATAATCAAACAGATAATTGCTTCTAACCGTATGGCTCCAAGTTACATAATAGTATAGTATGTGATCTTTTTAATCAAGTATTTTTAACGTTTGATATTTTGCGGATTATCTTTAATTGTGCATTGTTAATTTATTTAAATTATAAAGTTATAATTATAATTATATATATATATATAATTATATATATTATAAGTATATAATTATAAGTTACCATATAATTTATGTAATTAACGGGTTACTGCGATAATTAACACAACGTAATTAAAGTACAAATTTTGCAATTTGACAATACCGGGGATCGAACTATTTCAGAATATTTAATTGTTTTGTTTCATATTCGAAATTTTTATGGTTCTTAAAAAACTTACCAATTGTAATTGTGTGATGTGTTTCTTCCACCAGATACTCTTCTTGTATTCCTTATCATATGCTGTTAGTAAATAATAGAAATACATTACAGCATGAACAAAACAGTTGATTATGCCCAAATATACGCTGTGTCCTCCTGCTATATATCTAACGCCGACCCAGCTGAGAAAAACCATTCCAAAGTGGTGGTATGTGTGCAAGAACGTCACTTGTTTTTCTTTTTTTCGAAGTATAAAGAAAACCTACAAATAACATATTTCTTATCTTTTACTTAATTCTGCGGAATACAAGAATACTTTCATTCAATTAATTACGAAGATTATTATTCTTAATCAAATTGAAATGAAAATTAAATATAAAAAGAGTGTATGAAAATACATAATTGTTATATACAAAGTGTGTTTATTTAATCTAACCAAATTTATGGTATATTTACTGCGGGAAGCAATAGTAAACACATGAATGAGCGGATCGTGATTTTTTTAAAGATGCAAGTATTTAGTGAGTAAAAACGAATTAATCTTATATTGCTCTTCATACCACTAAAAAAATGAAAAAAAAAAAAATAATCGATTTGCTATATAAAATAATAATTATCCTAACCTAAAACACAGCTTCAATAAATTATTCAAATATAAGGTTTGAAAGATCATATTAAAAAAATTACTTTAGAAATAATAATAATTACTATATAAAAATCTATATTCAGACTATACAAATAATACAAAACAATATAAAATAAATATCTATAATACGTATATGTGGGTTATCTGCTCTTTCTCCTTTCATTATTGCTATTATTAATTAATGCGCAAGGGGGCGCTTTAGACGAAAGAGATAGCTATATAAATATTTGCAATCACTAATTCGAGTTAGATTACTGTTGTGATCAATGAACAATATTGCATTAAACATTAAAGTAATCTTAAAATAAGCAGGAATTTCATAAGATGAATTAAAATTTATTTTAATGTTTAGTTTGTATGAAAAACAATTATGAAAAACAATGAAAATTGATCAAATTTATAACAAATTTCTAATTATATTTTTGCTAATATAAACTTGTGCAGTGAAAATTTAAAGGAATTCACTAAAATCTGCATTAGCAGACTTGATCTATTAATTTCATTATATCTTGCCATGTTATTTTCTAACTTGAACTAGTAAATTGACGTAATACACGAAAATTTATTTTTTATTTAGACTGATACTTTATACTTGGTAGATAAAAAAATGTAAATACATATTCATATATATTAAATAGAAATGATTTGAAAATAATTAATAAATTATTTCCACATTTAGCTCTATGACTATTGACTTACCTACGCAAGTAGGTAAATTATTTTTATTTAATATATTTAAATAACTGTGACCAAGTGAATGAATACTGTTTTCTATTTATACATATTCATATTATTAAATCGAACAGAAAGGCTCTTTTTTTCAAACAATAATTTTCATTTTGCTATATAGCCATCTCTCTACAAAACCGCATCATTGATGCATAAGTTGGTACTTACTGTATCAAATAAATCAATAATCTTCACCAAGTAATACAAATATGTAAGGTTAAGTATCTTAATGGCATCTTTATTATAAGAATAATCGACTGCAGCACACCTCCAATCATATTTAAACAGAACAATTTTACTACCCTAAAAAAAGATAAAATAAACGCCTATAATAAAAATAAAAAAACGCAAATTGATAAAATTATATGCCATCTTTAGGTATTTTAATAACTTATTTTATTAAATACTTACCATTTTGTATTGTAATGACTTTTATTTCGATATACATGTTCAGTTTAATAAAAATTTTAAAAAATGTGTAAATGAGAAATATTCATCGAACTTTGTTTTATGATTTTAAGCCATTTAAGAATTTTATTGAAGTCTGCTAGGGATTCCCAAATAGAGTCAATTGCGACTGCGACGTATATCTATCAATTGCTAGACTTGCGAAATCTGGGCGCAACTCAATTGGAAATGTCCCTAGTGTGTTTGAAAGAGTTCGGTAGTCAATAAAGAGAAGTAATCATACTTGTATACAGGCTGGAGGAAGTCATTTCGAAAATTGTAGATTGAGCAACTTTACATGTACTTTTTTATAATATGATGTTGTTACTTTTGTTTATCCTATATCTTTGACATAAAGGTGTTTTACAAAAATCATTATAGGACAAAATATTGTTATAATGGACCTAAGAACAACTCCTTTAATTTTTGCCGTATGTTTACCTAACACCCAGTATATAATTACCACCAAATATACAGGGTTATTATAAATGTTTCATGGCTAAAAAAATTGTTAATGAAGGCTTTATACATTAATAAGTACGATTTTTTAGAAAATGTATCCATCATTTATTATAATCCAATAAGCTACTTAATATTATTTACTGTTCATAATAAATTGGCTGAACATTTCATTAAATTATTTACTGTATTTTTAAATATTTTGTATTAATAATTGCAAAAAGGCGAAACTGTTAAATACATTTATAATTATTAATAATACTTACTTCTATAGCGATGTAAAGACACACGATCACTTGAAATGCGTTGTAAAACACCAAGAACTTTTCTAAATTATACGGTTCCCTTTTCCGCATAAATTTCGGTCCAAACCATCCTACGAAATAAAAGTATAAGCCTATGATGATTAACGGTGAAAATAATGATCCGGCAATAAAATAGTCATCCGTCCTTGGATCTAAAAAAAATAATTGTAACAATAATAATTGCACAACTTTATCATTGTTTTCTTTAATATAGAATATTAATATCGCTGAATATAATTAATAATTTAGGTGTAAACTAGAAACTTTACATTTGGATAATAAAACCAAATCGTACTCTGCAAATAAAATATGAGATATATAAATGTTGCTGCAAATTTCACGAAAATTTTAATTAAACAAACAACTTTTTTTAACTATACATTTTTTTATTTGTTGAAACATAAAGTGTTGAATTAAATAGAATAATGTATGGAATAGCGTATCGGGCAAATGACCTCCACGGTTTTGCAGGCACATACGCATTCTGTTGTCGAAAATTCCCATGATTTATTTGCATTAATATGATTTAATTTCGCTTGTGAAACATTGGAATTTCATTCTCAATCCACGTGTCGATGAGTATTTGTTGATATAGACCTCTGACTTTAAAGAATCATGTTGAAAGAAATCCAATGGTGTTAAGGGAGTATTACAGTTCCGACAGCTTTATATAGAGGTTTTTCATGATATTTTTTTGTGGAAAACTAAAATACTAGTGAACTTGCGTTTTTTTTATCATCTTGTTTATACACTATTCGCGTACAAAAACTAATTGTTTAACTTTTATGGTCGACGTATATTCCTTTCAAAATGGCGACGGAAGAGGACCATTTTCGGCGTCTAAGCTTGTGTGGCCGGAAAGGTATCGTAATCTTTAACATAAAATTAAGTATTAATTATGAATCTTCATTAAATTCTACGGAAACTTAACCACGGATGAAACATTTTATCAAAAAATGAGAAAATGACGGCAAGGTCGATTTTTGCCTACTTTTTTCAACTTTGAGGCGCCTGAAACAATATTTTTTTTAATATTTTGCAATGAAAGTGGTTCAGTTTCAGTGTGGAGAACAAAATACTAAAAGGGCAAGTTGATTATTTGGATAGAAAAAAAAAACCTTTCCGGTTAGCGGGCAAAAAGTGAAAAAAAAAGGTATTTGAAGTTTCGAGACAAATTTAGACGGTGTTTTAAAAATTTTTACGTTTAGTCTGCAATACCAGACGATTTCTTCCTGTTCTTCAACGACATCATACTGCACCTGCAGGTCATGATGCCGTTGCAGGATGAGATCTTGGGCTGCTGGAGTGAGGTGAATTTCCGCGTGTGAGACATGCCCCGTGTTAATTCGTAGATGGTTCGCCTTCGTCTGTAGGGAGATGTTCATCTGGCGACTAGGAACTATGCTTAGGTTTCAGCTTCCAAACACAAACGTTGAAGCTTTTATTTGAATTTTGGGTATTTTCAAATACGCAGAAGATCTTCTTTTGACAAGAACTCGTCCTTTACAGATTCTTTCAAAAACGTAAGTCGATCAGCGATACATTGTCAGCCAGACCGAGCAGTTGCTCACCAGAAGTCAGCTTGCTGCACTGTTGGATTTGACGGACGATAAATTTACCACAGAATTGGCCTACGGTATAACGAATTGCGGATATTATATTACATACTATAAAGTATCGAAAAATGCCAAATTTAAAAAATTGATATTTTGGATCCTCGGAACTGTAATACCCCCTTAAATGACATACTCTGTAGAGATAATTCTAGGTTTCGATACAATGTGTCTTTATATGTCTTTCATTAATGGCCGAAAGTCATGTTATGACCTATGACAAAACATATGAATTTTACAAAAATCCCTAAGTTAATTTCACTGAATAAAAAAAACACTTTAAGGAGTTATTAAACTATTCTGATTTAGTGGTAAGAAACCAAAAACTTTGACTTCTTAGTGCGCATAATAATTAATTGTTAACAACTTTAGAGATTTTTAGAGTAAAGCTCTACTGACGAGGGATAAATAAAAACGGTTTCATATTACGTAAAGTTTTTTTTTTTGTTTTTGCATTAAATATTCTCAAATCAAATATGTTTACTAGTGATGGGCAAAATCGATTAATATTAGTAATCGAGTATTACTAAATGTGTCATTTTAAGTATTTAAAACAAAAAAGTGACTTCAAATTTATGTTTATTAATAAATGATAAGTTATTCTTGATATTTTTATAACAAGTACCATTAATAAAACTATAATATACTTAATTTAGCAATAATAAGAAGATCGACTTTGCCCATCACTAATGTTTACAGTGTACAATCATTTGACAAGCAACAGCAAGTGTCCATTGTTAATCGAATGTCCGGCTGGGTATTTCCGCGAGAAGTAGTTTAAATTAATGTTTTTCCTTATTTAAATACTTTAGTTATGTAAAAGATAATCTTAATAAATTTGGAGGTATGCCACTTTCTACTTACTACCTCTAGAGGAGATGATCCCTTTGCCCTTATTATAGTTTTTAGACATTTTAATTGAAGTCTATCTATTTCACCATATAATTTCTTAGAGATAGGAGATAAATAATTCGTATTCCATTTTAGATATTATAAATTATTTCTAGAAAATTAATAATGTATATGTATCTGAACCGTACCAAGTAAATGATAAATCCGCTCAATGTGCGCGTCCTTTAATTAAAAATTGTTTAACAACTAAGGGCTTACAAAGCAGAGCTGTACTGATAATAAAATATTTCATTTTGTTAAACAAGCTACACCTCCATCAGGTTTTAAATCAAGAATTAATAATAATAATAATGCCTTTATTTATCACAGAGAAAAATACAAAATGAAATGTCATGAATGTAAGCGAAGTTTAGTCAGCTTAAACTGTTACTGATCTTCCACTTAACCTACGAATAATGAAACTTAAATATAATTGCAACATGTGAGATAAGGTACCAACATATTTCAACGTCAATAATCCCGAGTTGATTTTGTAAATTCAAAGGTCATCACGTAGTAACAGAGAACGCAAGTGACATCTGAAGCTGTTAAATTTTAACTGTTTTAGGTATCATATTTTTATGTTAATATTATTAATGGCTTTTTAGTCTCCGATAGACATATTATATCTGGATTATAATTATCAATAAGACCTTAAAGATAAGCACGATTAGCATGATAACTTCTAAGATTCCATTGAGGAATTATCATTACTGCTGAGTTTTTTTTTTTTTTTTTGAAATATATTTGAAATTGAGGGACGATGCTTAGAGAGAGTATCGGCTGCTATAAATTTAGATACTATTTCGATTAATTCCAGTAATAGTCCCTGTCCTGACGGGTTGTCATTAAAAAATAAAAATTTTACATTCTTACGCGTACAAAACGACATAAGGATACGGTCTCAATGAAGGTTTCAACGCGACACGATTATTATGCTATTTGCTGTAAAATCTATACAAATATTTCAGTTGTCAATTGTAACGAGATAAAATAACGAATGATAACATTAATAAGTACAGATAAACGTCGTTTTGCTCCTGTTAGATTTACCTACATTTCTTTTGCAACGATCTAATATAATTAAAATTACTTATATTAAATAACACTATTTAGTCTTTCAACTGTGGCTTCTTCAGGCGAAGATTCTTCGCCCGAAGGAGCCACAGTGTGGTGAAACAATTGTAGCGATATTACAATAGACTTTGAAAGACTAAATACTGTTATTTAATATAAGTAATTATGAACTTTCAACAATTATCAGCCTCATCAATCAATTATAATTAAAATTGCCAATACTTCGTTGTGAAATTCCCTAAAACATCAAGAGTGCGATTTGATACGTAAGCTACAACAAATTTGTCTTACAAAGACAAAACAAACACTAATTAACACAACTACCTCCCGAGTTAATACCCCGACTAACATTAAATAACGCAATAATTGTTTGCTGTTACATGCAGTAACCTACTATAAATGTAAAAAAATGGTTCAAAACATTCAGGCCATCTATAGACGCGTTTCGAGATTCACCCCTCTTCAATATAGCTTTGCCGTTCACTACAAACAATTTGACAATCTAAACTAGTACACACGTCACTGTATAGTATTAATAAAATTGCACATATTTGATTATGGAATTCTTTAAAACATCAAAGGTGCGATTCATTATGCAAGCTACAACAAATGTATCTTGCAAGGACCCAAATGGTTTCATTTGCAGTAGGTTGCTGTATGTAACAGAAAACACTAGTTGTGTAATTCAAAATCCGTCGGGGTATTAACTCGGGGGGTAATTGTACAAATTATTGTCTTTGTAAGAGAAATTTGTTCTAGCTTGCTTAACGAATCGCACTTTTTGAGGTCGGGGTTTTAGATTTAATCTCCTCCGTTATCTTCAACGTCATCCTTTAAAATAAATATTCACCACCCCCATAATTATATTTACCTTTTGTTTTGTATTTATAGTTGCATTTTGTTTTTGTAAACTCATTAACCGTTTAATAATGACTGTACGAAACTAGTTACGGAATAAAAAATCAAGTGCGTGATACAAGCAAACGATATTATTATTTGTATGAAATAAATATGAATAAATTATTAAAAATCAACCAATAAAACACAGATTAGATTGAATAACTTTAAATTCTCGACTAGTTTCGGGTTATTAGCCCATTTTCTATAACAAATTTTAAATTCTTTTGAAAATGGGCCAATAACCCGAAACTAGTCGAGAATTTAAAGTTATTCAATGTAATCTGTGTTTTATTGGTTGATTTTTAATAATTTATTCATATTTATTTCATTCAATATGAACTACCAATGTCTAAATATTAAGACCATTAATGATATTATTATTAATAATAGAAAAAAAAAAGGTTTTATTCACATGGCCATAGCTACTTACAATAAATTTAATAAAATTTACTTGAAAATAATTAATTTTTAACCTACAATTTTCCCTTTAGCTACTGTGACCTGTAGACCTGTGTTACGTAAATAATTTTAATGCGTGGAGGTGTGTATGGCCGAGACGTAGTTGTTTTAATGTACCTTTATTTTAAAGTACTTATGTAACATAAATCAGAAAGTTACAGTAACTAAAGAGATAATGATTCATTAATAATTAATTATTTTCAAATTCTTTTTATTTGAGTCATTATTAAATTAAAATATCAAATAAGAAACACAGTGAGAGTATAAAGTCAAACATCAAAGAATAATTGTAAAAATGTCACTATAAATTTTTATGATATTTCAATTGTTTATTAAACAAATGAATGAATATATCTTGATAATAGAAAAGAGTGCTTATTCATTTAAAATAAATTAACTAAAAGGAATTTAAAAACAATTATTAATTAATAAATTATTTTTTTCTTTAGCTACTAGAACTTCTTTAACTTACGTTAAGTAAAGTACTTTACTTTAAAAATAAAGTATTATATGACTGTAGCTCAAACTGATATTGTGAACGTCCAAATAATTTTATATTCTTATATCTTAATTTAATATTGTAACTTTTAACAAATATTGCATTTATTATTTTAATTTAAGTAGATGTAAGATTTAATTGTTTGAATTAAACAATTTTAATATGTTTGTAATGTCCTCATCTACACTTCAATTTTTAATATTGTATTTGACCCACCCACAAATGTTTGTATAATCTTATTGGAAATTGAATTATTATTATTATTATTATTATTATTATTATTATTATTATTATTATTATTATTATTATTATTATTATTATTATTATTATTATTATTATTATTATTATTATTATTATTATTATTATTATTATTATTATTATTATTATTATTATTATTATTATTATTATTATTATTATTATTATTATTATTATTATTACGTAATGTAAGTCATAAAAAGTCGCAGTAGTTAAAACTAAAATAATTTAAATAGAAAAGAGTATTTATTCATTTGGTCACACTTATTAAAATAAATTAAAAAAAATATTTTCATATTCATTTTATTTAATTTATAATTTACATTGATGAAATGAAATTAATGTATATTAATACATATATACAAACATCTTTATTCAAACAATATGACAATAAAATTTTACACAATTTATTATAACAATATGATCAATTGTGTTAGTAGTCTGTCATAGGCTATCGACCATAGGTCTTTCTGCCCTGCATGAATTTATGGTGATTTGCAAATTAAAACTACTGAACTGTCATGTATGCATGAGTTAATGAATAGGTGGATAGTGACCGAAGGCTTGTCATGTTTTGGGGGAATATCAGGGTTACGAGGAATGTAATATTTTCTAAGGAAGGATAAATTGTGAGGGTTTTTAACAAATTTTGTGGAGAGAGTAAGTATACGCTGGGATATGGGAGTTATTTGGGTGAATTCATAAAAGAATTCCTTAGATGGATTATGGAGTGGGTTATTTAAATGTTTATTAATACTTGTTTTAGTTTTATTTTTATAAACTACGTATTTGATTAATGAATATTAATCATTGAAAATATTTAAAAAGAATATATTATTAAAATTTACTCACCAGGTAATTCAGTTTGACTCCACCAAAGCGTCTGGAATATTTTCTTGAGAATCAAAGCCATTACTGTATCCTTTTAGCAGTATTTTGTTTTTTTAAGAATGTCACACTGGCACTGTCGGAAAACTACGCGAAAATGAATTCGTCACAGTTTGTCGAAAATAACAAAATTGAAAATTCAAATTAGTATGCAAATACCCGCCATTGTTCCCTTGTTGTCAGCTAAAATTTATTAATGGCTAACGGTCTGCAATTCTATTTCCTTAGATCAATATTCATTATACATTGTCCGATATTTTCATTATTCTATTATATTGAATAAGAATATGGAGCGAAAATTTGTTTACGTCCAAAAAAAGAAAAGAAAAAACCTAAAAACGTAAATTATAGTCTATTCAATATTTATCCTCCAAATATGTCATTTATGCAGATAGTATTTAAATAGTAATAAAATAACATTTTTAATTAATTTTAATTAATTTTTTATACATATGTTTTATAATCTTTTTAGAGCGTCACACTTTTCTTATAAAATTTTTAATATGTAATTATAATTGTAATTTGGAAATGGAGATTCCGTTAATAAAGTAAATTGAAATTGAAATTGTGAAATATGTAAATGATAATAATAAAAAAACTGTAAACAAATATTTATAAGAATAAGGATTGGATATATCATCTGTATTTTTTTAATTTAGAGTGAGATATTAAGAATCCATTGTCAATGTGTCATATATATTATAGATTAGTTTGTCAATTAATTTAAATCTTTCTGAAAACTTAAACAAACCTGATTTGAACGTTATTACGTTATTTAAAAACGTAATTCTAAGGGAAATTACGGTTTTAATTCTATCGTTTCAACGTTTGGAATTAATTAAGACCACATGCTGCTCTGCTAAGTTGTAATCCTTTATTATCTACTATCGAGCGACAATAGCCTTCAGATATTTTTATAAACATTTTCTCTTTTAAAAAACTATTCAAAGAAGCTATCTTCACATCTAAATTTCTTGAATAAAAAAATCTTAATCTGGTATGTCTACTACAAGAGAGAACGTTTTACTATAGTCAATGCCTAAATTCTGGGTAATTACTCTTATCACTAGACGCGCAAGATACGTAACTTCATATCATCTAGAATACTTTAAAAAAAACTATTTACGGTCGACAATGGTGGAGGTTTCTTCAGAATTTCGTTCAGTTGAGGTCCCCAAATTTAGAAATTACTATCACATTTTATCTATTTATTTAATTTTTAAGTCGAAACAATATCAGATTGCGTAGTAATTCAATTTTTCTCGTGATCCACAGTCATAAAAAAGATTTTTTTAGCTTTATCTAAACTTAGAAAAGAGTGAAATTAAACAAGGAAAATTTCTGGCAATGATCAATAAAATTCGATCAATCATTTTTTCCAACTGCAAAAAATTACTTACACTGTAAGTTTTACAAACATCTATTGAAACAACTACTTCCCGAGCATTTACCCCGCCGGACATTGGATTACACAATGGATATTTGTTGTTGCATAGCAGCACTACTGCGAATTGCAACGGTTTGAGTCGAAATTATTTAATGATAGGAAACAACAAATAATAGTTACAAGGCTATCTGCAGGGATTTCATTCCTCATCAGTACAGCTCTACCCTGTAAGCCCTTTGTTGTTAAACAATGTTTAATTAATTTTTACGTACCGTCTTCAACGAGATCGCGGATGGAAGTGATCGCGATGAATGACGCGCGCATTAATCGGATTTAATTTTCCTTGATTAATTTCATTGTAATTTAAATAACTGCAAAAGTGTGGATCATCTTTGTTTCATTTTGTTTAATTAGAAAAGAGTATTCATTCATTTGGTCATAGTTATTTGAATAAATTAATTAAAAAGTAATAATGAAATTATTATTATTTTTTACTTACGTTACGCAAGTACTTTAAAACAAATATCCTTTAAAACAAATACTTCTCGGGCCAATACCCCTTAATGGACTTAATGGACATTTGCAACAGAAAAGGTGACACCAAAGTCATGTATTGAGGTAAGTCGTTAAAAAGTAGTTTTGTGTAAAGAGTGTTGGCAGAACGCAAAGCATGCGCCATCTATTATGCATTCTAATAAACAGTCAGTCTCTTGCTGATACCTAGTACAAACCCATGTCTTTATTTCCTCTCCCGGAACAAGTAAAAAGAACAAAGAGTAAACATGATGAATAGTATTTTTCACTATGTGTAAATAAAACATTTTGTCCACCTCGCTGGCACGCAGGTTAAGGGTCAGATTAGTAAAGACTAGACCAGATTGGGCAGGTCGTTCACCGCCAAATTGAATTTACAAATAAAGAAAGGTCACTAGGTTATATGATTAACGATATATCGATATTCATGTGTTATTAATCAACTCAAAAAGCTATTCTTTTATATACAAGTTGTGTATTATGAAGTTTCATCAATTAAAAGCTTCAACCATTCATTAACGCTATTTTTCTTTTGTGAAAAAGACGTACATTTATAGCATGGACATATGAATATCAGGACGTGGCGTAAAGTCGGTGTAGCATGCATGCAAAGGGCGGCGGGGGACCACCATATTTGTATGCGAACTAAGTGGCACCGCATTTAAAATCAAATTGAGAATTTCTCGATTTACGGGAAGTATTTCACGTGACGGCGAGATACCCCTCTAAAATTATACACCATTTAAAAACAAGCGGCTCAATTATAATAAATATGTATCAATAACTGCTAAAAATACTAAGCGTCGCTAATTAAAATATGTAAACGAGGTTATTATTCTATGGTGTAAACAATAGAGTTTGAATGACCAGAGAAAGCATACGCCCCGTTTGCTGAAATCCAACATACAGGGGAAAAACGTACACAATTTGTAAACACAGAGGAACGCCTCAGCTGATTTTCACTATTGAAACGAGATAGATAGATTTTGATGTCTAACCTAATGTATGGTTTATGTATTTTGTTAGCGCTTTATTGAATTATTAACTTGTGTGGTGTTTTTTTATAGATATTTATTGTTTGTCTTTTATTTGCTAATTTCTGCTTGTGTTTATTGTATGATTAGTCACTATTTTTTTATTGTTGTTTTTATTATTTTATGAATTATTCCAACTCTTTATGGAAGTTATTAGAATTAATTAATTTACATAAATTAAATAAAATTAATTTGAAAATTATTATTAATAAATTATTTCCCTTTAGTTACTGCGACACAATGAATTATGTTACATAAGTAATTTAACAAATGTCTAATAATAAACATTTGCTGTTGCATAACAATAACGTATTGTATAATGCAACAATTTTTGAATCGAAAATATTTTATGAAAAAAAAAAAAATAATAATAATAAAAGCTACGTAATATAAGGCTATCTGCAGACACGTGTTTCGGGATTTGATACAGTACAGTATTATTAGACATTTGTTAATGTACTTGTGTAACGTAAGTCATTATGTAACATCTTTATTTCTGCAGACAATTTTATATACAATAAATTAACAATATAATTCTTATAATATGTTATACGTTGTCCTTAGAAAACGGCTATCGACCATCGGTCTTTCTGCCTGTCCTTGTCCAGTTCTTGTCTTGTTATCTAAAGGTCATGATTGTTAACGTCTTTGTCTATGTCTGCAAAATTAATGATATGATTTGATGAATGGTTAATGCAGGGATTCGTGGCGAATTTTAAAAATACGGATTCCAGTCTGTGTTTTATTGGGGTAATTTTGCATGTATTGTAGAGCAGTTCATTGGAAGGATTATAAAGTTGGTTGTTAGGGTGTCTAATTTTGGTAAGTAAAATAATTTATTAATTAACTATTTTCAAGTTCTTTTTATTTAATTTATTTAAATAACTGTGATCAAGTGATTAAATACTTTTTCTATTATAATTCATTTACGATTTTCTTTACATCTCACAATTATTATTCTGATGCAAAAATGAAATTACAATTTCGAATTATCGCCCAGGCTCTTTATGTAAGAATAACATAACCTAGTAATAATAGGTCTGTATATTTTATGGTTAATTAAGATATAAATACCAAGAAATGAAGAGAGATGTCTATAATTCGATGATGCTGAACAATTCCGACCATCATAAACATCGGTAAATAATTAAATAAATAATTTTCATCTATTTGAATTTAAGCGAGAAATCGAACCCCTGTGAGGTTAAACCTGTGCTTGTGTTTATGTTTGCAGACGCGATATATCGAACTATATATATTCCCCATCCCCATCAGATCATCTGGTGTATTCTACGTCAATGGTGTAAATGCGCACATTAGTTACAAATGCCGCCGCAAGAAGCAGCGCTAGTTTTGCATACTTACCCCTGCTCTGCAACTGTATACACCCTGTGTCCAATGATCCAACCTGATTTACATTTATTCAAATTTAAACGCCAACCAGTAAGTGTATAAATCATTCTGAAATTTCTGACAATGTAATAAATTTGAGTCTTACAGTAGGGAGCTTGCTTATTATAAGAGATCTAGGTTTTTGTGAATTTAAATAAAAATAATTTGAAAACAATCAATAAATTATTTCCCCTTTAGTTACTGTGACAATTTGACTTATGTTACATAAGTACTATAACAAATGTCTAATAATAGTCATTTGCTGTTGCATAACAATAATAACATAAGTCAAATTGTCGCAGTAGCTAAAGAGGAAATAATTTATTAATTATTCTCAAATTATTTTTCATTAATTTATTTAAATAACTGTGACCAAGTGAATAAATCCCGTTTTTCCATTATTTATAGGTTTTTGGTTTCAAATACAATTAGATTCGATTGAAGACCAACAAGGATGCCATTTATAAATATGATAAATAGCAGCTGATTGAGACTGGAGCAAAGTGGAACATCACTTTGACGCCATTCATTTGGATTGAACGTTTTACCGTCTAAAAAATGTGTACAGACTTGATGATAATAAATGATAATCTGTTTGGAAGGTATGGTGGGTGTAGAAGTACATTCCATATAAGCTCGCGTGAGTTCACTTTATCGTATTGGAACACAATACTCTTCTTATTGACAAACTCTGGCCTTTTTTTCTTTAAAGAAAATTATTAAATTTTTCCAAAAACTCGGTCTCGATAGAAGCACAAAATAAACGATTGAAATATTGCTTCAAATATCAAAGTTATAAAAAATAGAAAATCGTATTTTCATTTTTCTGGAAAACAAAGAAACTCAGCTCAGTTTTCTAAACGGAATATTAATCAGCACGAAATTCTACAAAAGTACCAAAAATAAACCTACCCTCTATCTGTCTATAGTGAGACTCGAATTTAAAACACCGTGTATAGTACTTTAATAAAATCCCATTAAGTAAGAATAATTAATTTATTTAATCGCTTAATACTTCACAGCAGACAACTAATAAAATAAGTTTAATTAAATGTAGATGAATATATTAGTTATAATTATTGTCATAAGGGGAATTTAAGATTCAATGTAATAAAATCCTAGCTGTATACAAACATTATTCAAATTATACACATTTTACATTAAAAAAATATTTATATTCAATATATGTTTGTATTATAATAGTCCTGAGCTATCGACTATTTAAATTATTTATTTTTATTGTCGTAGGAAAATGTACCCATGACAATAAAAACAATACAAGTTCACTGCCGTAATTTTATTTCATTGTTACAACCATCACCTTGTAATAATAAAATAAATCTACTGCCGTGAACTTAAAAAATGTCAAAATCATTCACATTTATTATGTTCAATATCACGGCGGGTCTTTGGCCGAAGACAAATGAATTCCCAGACGATAAATACATTTATAGATCGTTTCCAATATATGGAAATGTGTATCGTGTACGTAATTCGTTTTTGAATACAATCAACCAATTAAAATTCCATTATTTACGTATAACTGTGAATTAAATTTTAATTTAAAGACTATAAAGACTATAACGAAAGAAATAAAAAGAACAAGAAAAAAATAGTTGAACAAAATTAATTTAATAACGAATTATGTCGTTGTTATAGAGAAGTTGATTTATTACTTTTTATTGTTTTTTTTTTTATCAACTATAGGTAACATGGATATTGTTGTTAATCATAACGTAGTGGAATTTACTTAGTTTTCCTTTATATTTGTATGTATTATGCATAACTTGGAATATGCATTACCATCTGTATTTGTATTTTCTGCTGTTTATTTAATTTTTTGTTAGGCATAGTATGGAATTTTCTTTTACTGTTATTTATACACACGATACAATATTATTTAATGTGATATTTTTTGTGTAACATTTATAACATTTTATATCTCTACGTATTTTAAATATTTTGAATTATGTTTAAATGAAAATGTATTTTTCACAAAAAAAAAGAAATAAATCAGTTTACTTTTTTTTTCAAAGTGAAAAAAAAAAACAATATTTTGTTAAATGATGAATTTCCGCTAATAAAGTTTATTATCAAATATAATCAAATAAAAGCATTATCATTTTATAAATTATATAAAATATATTAATTGATAATGCATCTATTTGATTATTATGATCTTGATTATTAAATTAATAAAAATACTTTTAATTTTGTTTGTTTTATCTTTTTAATGATGCGACGTCGCATCACCTGAATAACCTGACTTTTTTTTTCATTAATTAAACTTATTTCATCAGAATTGTTAACATAAAATTGTGTTTAAAGATACGTCATAGCGCACTGTAAGGGAATCACATAACGTATACGCATATTAAAAAATATTAGGAAGATTGTCAAGGCCACAAGAAAGTGATGCCTTTAAGTTTGGTAATTCAGTAAATACACTTGAGAAATTTATGCTTAATGAAAATAAGAAATTAACACATTGAGTAATTATTTTATAATTAGTTGAAAATGGGCTTTTACTGTAAAAAGAGGAAAAGTTATTCGCAATGAGATTAACAGAGTCCTGTAAGTTATTACTTTTTAGATCATAGTTGATCTATTTTTGTTCCTTATTTTCATTAATATATTATTAATTTAGTAAGACGAGGTTTTCCAGATTTCTTCCTTTTATTGCAAATGTATATTTCCAGTAATTATTTCCGGATAGAGGGAGTATACATTATTCATTATCTATTCGTATTTATAATTTTTAAAACCAAGTCAAATCTGACAGTGATTGATTTGTATGAGACAAATCATTTCTGACAATGACATTTTAATTGGAAGCAGTTTGAGTTGTACGAATAAACTCAGTTGGAATTCACAATAATCTAATAATATTTTGTTTATAAGCGAGGTGAAAATATAATTGAAACTATTATGAAAGGTAAATATTATGCTTATTCTTCTGAGAGATGTATGGCCTTAGCTTTATAGTAAAAACCAGCCACTATCTTTTACTGCTTTTATTTGTAGTTATTTTAATCCAGGTCAGATCCAGAATAAATAAATTAAACAGCCTAATTACGGTAGGGTCTATTAATAATTTATAGTGTTACTTTATTAATCTGGAGTAAATTTTATAATGACGCAAACTTGTATTTACCAAAAATACTTCTATAGAATATTTTTTAGTTTATTATTTTTAATTTCAGATTAATCACTCCCTTTCGTAACAACTAATGAATAAATGAAATGAATCATTAAATAAAATAGAAAAACTGTAACTATGCTTAAGTTATTGGATAATAGGAAAGTGTTCGGAATACCAGGTAAAAGTTTTTCATAAACATAAAAACATAATTTGTAGGTTTTTTGAATAGTATTTTATAATATATGAAATATGTTTCACGTCATCTCAATTATATTTTCCACTTGTTTAATTATATTTCCCCATATGCTAGTAGATAGAGAAATCTACTGGCATATGTCAAAACTATTTCACGATTCGTCAATTATGTTTGAAATGAGATTTTTCCCATTGAACAAAATATTCACAAATAACATTTCATCAGCAGTTTTAAATGTAAATGTTGTATAAAATTGCAACATTTTTTTTTTTTTTTTTTTCGTAGAGCTCGTGGATTAGCTTCATTTTATGCTCCACAGTGAAGGTAACAAACAGTTTAATGGTGAAGTCATGTTAATACAAGCTTTTTAAGTCCCATTCACCGAAAATATAACGCTGTGGTAGGTCACCCGGCTTAATTTTTCGCACCAGCTGTATTTTGTATGGCTTCATACTGAGGTCCTTTCATAAAATATTCTAGGTGGTCGAATATCACAAACGCAACTGATGCGATCGGTGACGGAATGGCACATCGCGATCTTTATTAACACTGCCAGATACAGCAATAATATTTTCCTCGGTACGCACTATGCGCATACGAATTGGTGGATTGATGTCGAATAGAGTGAAATTAGTGCGAAACTTGGTCACAATTGCTTCAATAGCCTGCTTGGTGGGTCGACTATAAAATGGAAGTAATTTTCAAAAAAAAAATGAATGATTTGCAAGCATTTTTCGATTGTCAATGTCTTCACCATGACATAGCAAAACGAACTCAATATATGTGGCTTTAACGCATGTTACGAATTACACGTCAACTATGAAAACCAACACTGAAACACCTAATAGCCCATTATAACTGAGTTCTTTTATTAGTGACTATAGTTTTATCGAGTAAAACCGCTTCATTATTGTTAATTAATTTTACTCTTTTACAGATGTAACAGCAAAACAAATGCCCTACTTCAACTCATTGATTCCTGTCACAATTATCCTGGGTGTGTATTTGTATTTCTCGAATTCATGGGGTGTTAGCTATATGAAAACCAAGAGACCGGTTAACCTGAGAAAATGTTTAATTGTTTACGATTTACTGCAAATTATTGGATGTGCATACACTACAATATTGGTAAGCAGCAATAAAACACATCGTTTTGTTTTAATTATTATTTTAAGTAGGGGCATGGTTGATCATTTTTATTACTGCTAAATTGTATATGTCAAAATGTTATTAATGTTAATATCGAGCGTATAACAAAAATCAACGACGAAGTTGGCGTTGGAAGTCTCGAGTTAGGTCTGTACTAAGATCACACTCGTGAAATACTGGTTGCTGGTTGTCATACATGACAACCAGTACTTTACGCGATCGCGTGTAATTTTAGTTCAGACATAACTTACACAGTTGACTCGAGCATAAAATAGCTTTCATTTAGTACTTGGCCTTGGCACTTGTTCTATGGCATCGCCACCGTCATTTGGATTCAATTGTGAAGTTGGCGTTAGCAGTCCATATTTATATAGTCAAAGTTTGCATCAATAAATATAAATATTTGTATTGGCAAATATGTGACAACATAAGACTTACAATTGTACATAATACGTTTTCTACAAATAAGTTAGCTAATTGGAGATAACAATGTTTTAGTGCAACTATATTCGTAGTATTATTTATGGTGTAAATAACACGTTCTCTTTCTATCAACTTTTTTCTTGATTTAGTTATACTTATTCTTCATTTTGTATTTGTTTTTACAGACATTACCATTTTTACTGAAAATGAATTGGAGGTGCGGAGAAATAACACCAAACGAAGCAACATTTCAAGAAATAAACATTCTAATTATTTATCACTTAATGAAAATACTGGACTTATTTGAGAGCGTAATTTGAAATATATTGAATTATCACCAAATAATAAAACAAATTCCATTTCTTTCAGGTTTTTCACGTGCTGAGCAAAAGATACGACTATTTGAATTGTGCTCACATATACCATCATGCAACGATGGTGATTATCACTTGGTTGATTATACGATACGCACCTGGAGGGCATTCATTGTTCCTGCCATTAATCAATGGAATTTTTAACATCATTAAGTATTCTTCGTATTTCACGACAGCGTATTTCAAGTCTAAAGCAATGTGCTTGTTTTGGAGGAATAACGTTGCTGAAATGCAAATGGTTAGTAACAAGGAAGAAGGTCTTTATTTAATATATTTTTTTAAACGGGTTCCCTGGAATAGCCATTTTAATAATTTAAATATCTCAAAAACATTGCATAGTACTCAATATACAGAGAGTTTTATGTAACACCGAACATACTAGAATGTACTCAATGTAAATTTTCCTATGTTCGATGTGTACTGGAACGCATCAAAGCATTGAGTGCGATGTGATTGGCTACTATTTCTAAAAATAATATAGTCAACCCAAACTACACCCTTTTCCGTCAAAAATGACTTACACTTGTCAGTTATCACAAGCAAGTGATATTTACTGTTCTGGCGCTTAAAGCAGACATAGATGAATAGTTGGACATCTTTACGTATCAATAATGTATACAAAGGAGGATAAGATTTTTATGGTATGCATTGCGGTTAAGTATAATAATCATAATTATACATGTTGCACTTGACATAATAGTTGACAATAGTTGACAATGCTTTGATGTGTTCCTGAACAAATCGAACATAGGAAAATTTACATTGAGTACATTCTAGTATGTTGGGTGTTACATAAAACTCTCTGTATATGATATTTAATCAATATTACTTTTTTTATAAAGGATATTTCAAAATGTTACCAATTTAATAACATCGCTATGTCTGCAAGAGTGTTACCTAGAAAAAAAAAGTCAACATAATAGTAGACAGTTTAGTATAAAGCACTATAAAACAGAACTATGGTTTTTTCATTGTTGAAATCCATCGTTCTTTTTTAAATATTAAAAAAACAATTAACGTTTCTGAGTGAAATGATCCGAAGCACTGTAACTTATTTTTGCCTTAATGTTTTGATTAAAACTTCATTAATGTACGATCAACTTTGAAAATATGGCCGAAAGACCTCGTTCGATTGCCTTTTGGGATCAATAAATGGATTCCCTATAACACTACTATGGTTATATTCGATCAGATATTGAGCATATGCTGAGTGTCTTTTAATTTAAAGAAAATATTTTGTATATTAAATAAAAATTATTTGTAAATAATTAATAAATTATTTCCACATTTGAAAAGTCACAGAGCTAAATGTGGAAATAATTTATTAATTATTTTCAAATCATTTTTATTAAATATATTTAAATAGCTGTGACCAAGTGAATAAATACTCTTTTTTATTTATAAAACATTTTGTGTTTGCGTTAATTCTTGTTTTAAAAGAACGCTCAGTCTAACCGACATACGCTATATTGCAGTCTTTGTATTTTAGCAAGTAAATTCCTGATTTATTTTCTGGCAAACATATGTCCTTATTATTATTTATAAATTTGTTAATTGTCGCATTTGTTTCGAAGGAAGCTTTAGTATTTAATTTTGAAAGATATTTTGCTAATTTAAGTGATTTATTTCCCAAGAATGTAAATGAAGAAAATTTATTAATGTCATAATGCGTTTTATCTCATAATTCCGGGTTAATACGTTTAAGAGTTTTCTGTTTTTAGACAGTATATATTCTTTCTGAAAACCGTAGTTATTAGCAATAATTAGGATTCTCTATAATTCAGTATTAAAATCTCTAATTAATCAAACTGCAAATCGTCATAAGAAACTGAAATGGTGGGAAATGCAACCCGGAATTTTCCAATACACGTTTAGAAGGAATACACGATTTTCTCTTTTTGTCCCATTTCGGAAGTAGCTTTCGATGAGGAAAACTTTATATTCGGTAGTAAAAAAAATTACTAATTTCATAAATAACTACATATGTGACGTTTTACTTGTTTTCATTCACTAGTGCAAACAAAATGTAAAATAAAGACAAACATCTAAAATACTCTAGAGAGAACACTTCTGGATCATATGCTAACTTTATGCTTTAACAAATGTAAAATAATACAATTGATAAAGACTGTCTTTTCTATTCAATTCAAATCTTGTATTCATTTAGGGGCAACCTTTATATATCGACTAAAATCTATTCTACTCAATATTTATATAACTGTAAATTAATTGCCTTAAATAAATGAATTGTTTTATAGTACTATTGGGTTGGAAATTACGTTGTTACGATTTACTTTTTATCGAAATTGCATTACTCAGATGCGATAGTAGCATTTATTCAATTTGTTTGTTTTTTATATTTCAGGTTCAATTTTGTATAGTAATTGTTGTGTACATCCAGCCGTTTCTTAAGCAGGGTTGCACTTTTCCGAAAGAATTATTGGTTATCGGACTAATTCAAGTAGTGATTTTAATATGGCTCACAATTTATTACTATTTGCTGCTTCATACCAGTTAAAGAAGATTAGCTACGAGGATATTGAAAAGGTAGTTAGGAAGATAAATGTTTGTGATATTTAATTAATTTTATAAATGAATTAAATAATAAAAAAGTTTACATGTGCTAATAATTTTATATTATTCGAGTAATTAACGTCATGTTATAATTAGTTAAATTAAATAGAATAAAATTGATTCTCAGCGATTAAAGGACGGGTGCTTCCATTATCCGCGCTCAGAATGAAAAAATCCAAAGGTGCGAATCCGGCGGTAAGTTGTTTGCATTTAAATCGTTATGACGATTTCTTAAAATCAATAGTCTCAAACACTGATCTTCACAAACAAAAGCTTAGAACCGCCCTCAGTAAAATTTAAATCGTTACAATGGCAAACATCTTAAATTTCACATTGTACACCAAATAAATTAATAAATTGAATAAAAACGAAAACTTTATCTGATACCACTGAATTTTTAATATTTTTTCCGCCTAGATAAACCTAAACACACAATTTTATCAAAATTAACGAATTGATAATGGGTGTTTGGATTTGACATCACTTGGTGCAATTATTAAGACTAAAAATGGAAAACAACTGTTAGTTTCGGTTTCATGTGTAAAATTTATACTATTGAAAAATTTATTTAGTTCATTAGTAAAAATTTGAATATTAACATTATTTTACCATACATTTGGAAAATTGGAAATGTTATATATATACAAACATCTTTATTCAGACAACATTACATAAGCTTATATATACACTTATATCGAGCGTATAACAAAAATCGACGACGAAGTTGGCATTGGAAATCTAAAGTCATGTCTCAATTAAAATCACACGCGCACGACAACCAGTACGGTTGTCATGTTGACAAGTCAGTTGTCGATAACCCCTAATTAATCGCAACCAGCATTTGGATTTACTAAGCCAAGTATATGGCCTTTCAATGAAATGGCCTTTAGCGAAAAAGATTTTGCTCCCATTGACCTGTATACTTCAAATAATTCTGAAAATATTCCACCTAACCCGGAAATAGGTCCAGCCGCTCTAGAACCATAACATTCTTTTTGTGTGCCATCGACTGATATGAATAAGGAGAATCCGCTACTGTCTTCTATTGATACTCTTGAGCTGTTACGCTCGCTTCAAAATCTTCAAAAAATTATCACCGAAACTCGCAAACCTTCCACTTCTACAACTGAGACTCAACCTGACCGACGATTAATATTCCCATAACATCAGAAGTCATATGACCCTATCCTAGAGTTCTCAGAAATTGAAAAACCAATAAAGGACGAAAATACGGAAAAATCCCGTATATACACAGATACACCTCAAAAAAAAAAAATTAAGTAGAAGAAAGACATAGATAGAAAGAAATTAAAAAAAAATAGAACAGGAAAGAAAAGCTAGAGCTAAACACATGAAACGCAGTTTGCTGGATCTTAATTCAAAACAAAAGGAAAAAAAAGCTAAGAAAATCTAAAGTGATGAAGATTAAGAGGAATCTGAAGGATTACAAATACGCTTGCGAGAAAGTTCTACATCTTCGGTTGATTCGAAACCGATGAAGATGCTAATGATTGTAATACCAATACAAATATTGATACGATATCAGAGAATTTCAAAGATAATCGTTTTAATTTTGGCAAAGTTTGAAAAGAAAACTTCTGCTGTTTATTACGTGGAAAAAGTCCTCAGTTATTATTCGCGTATAGAGCTGAAGGTATCTTATCTTCGGAACAAACCGGGATCATGGTCATTCGTTTTCCCTGATATAGAAGATATACACATTTTATATATCAATGATGTCCTCATGATCCTCTCTGGTCCTAAACCACGGTCACACAGTACAGCTAGAATGTCTAAACTTTTTACTTTCGCAATTAATTTAAATAATTTTAATGTGCAATAACTTCCAAAGTAACAACCAATTGTTTATCATAATAAATTAAAGACGACGCAAGCGCCACCTTTTGCCTAATTTCAAGTGGCATCGTCAACAATTTGGGTTTACAAGGTAGACGACCGAGAATCATTGTTTCGTCCACTAAAGGAAGGCGAACTTGTCCTGTTTAAGCAAACAAGGAAAACGAAATTCACATTTAATGAAACGTTTCATTAAACCAATTGTTTAATTACCTTAATAAAGTTAAATTGACAAAGATCTCACATAGACTGATTGTAAAGGTTAGAATTACGAATAAATAATTTGTATTTTTTGTTATTTTCTACGAGAAGAATTGAAGTTAATTATAAGTCATGTTGAATATTATTAAGCCAGTTTTAAGATAAATGTATATTTTTTATGATTTAATAAATAAAAGCCAGCAAGTTTAATAGAAGCTTTAATTACCCTGCATGTATCTACCACATGATGTACGAAAGTACCCAGCCTGCTGTACCCCATACGTGGGGTGCGTTCGTAGAAATATCTTATCCTAGAAAAATCGCTATAACTCTTTAACCTTTTTTAACATAATGGTTCCAGACTTTTTTGTAATTAACTACAATATATTTATTACACTTAGATGTATAAACCAGATAATTTAATCAGTTAATCATAAACAGAGTAACAAAAATGTAAAAAGTGAACAAAGGGTAACCACTTTCCCCTAAAAATTTTAAAAATATTACTTGAATGAATGTTCAATTTGATATCTTTAATAAATAAGGAATAATGCTCAGTGAAAAACTCATCTTTGGTTATTTTCTTCTTTTTAATTGAAATATTCAAAATTGACAAGCTCTGTCATTTGTCAAGCCAGCTTGTAATTCATCTAATTATTTTATTTAAATCGGATTATTTAGAACATGTAACTTTTATTCAAAATAAATAAATATAAACATTACCAATTTCAAAGTATATTCTACACTTTTGAACTGAAAACACTAAAATGCAAAACATTTGGTTAAAAGGGAGTCTAGTTACCCGAAAAAACGTAAATAAATGTGACTTATTAATGTAATTATACAAACATCTTTATTCAGACAGCAGAATTACAATTCTTTATAAATATTTATATTTACAATACATATGAGTTAGTAGTTTCTTAAGGGCTATTGGCCGGAGGTCTTTCTGCCAATTAATTTAATTATTTTATTAAATATTTGCTATAAATTTAGTTATTGAATCGTTACTTATTTATTAACATATTATTTTAACATTTTTCCAAATATTATATTTTTTATAATTTAAAGATTTATAAAATAGACTGTGTTATAAAAATGAAAGAGTAAATTCAAACTTTACTATAATAATAAAAAAAACATATTAATTTTAAATTTTATTCTCTTAGAAAATAAATGTATTGGATAACTAGTTTTTTTTTTTACAAAATAATTAATTGATTTGAGTTTTTATTTATATGTGAAATACTGTAAAATTGATCGAAAATTATAGAGACAAAAAATTTCAATTCAACTAATAACTCGCGTATTTGTTGTTTAATTCAATGGTGTGTCCGAATAAAAAGATATTTAAATGTAAATAAATTTACGGAGATTACAATAGGTTAATTAAAATGGAAAGGTGAAATAGAGGGGGTCAATGAGTTTAGATTTTTGAGGTTCATATATCCGTATACTATTGTTGCTCGACCGTGAACTGGAAAACCTAATATATTAAGTTCGTATATAATTAAATTAAATTATCTTCTCTAAAAACACCTCTAAATATTGTCTAATTTTGATAAAAATTTAAACATTTTTGTCGTCGATTTCTGTTTTTAAAGAGAACTTATCCGCCATCTGTTAGAGTACGAAAACACTACTTTAATTATTGATTAAAAGCCACGTGTTTAATGTATACATACAAATTTACTAATTCGGCAATACTAGTGTTAAATAATGCACCCAATATCGTTCAAGATTTGTAGAATTAATATTGATTTTCCATTAATTTTATCCATTTATATTAAAAATTTATTTTTGCAAATTCGCGATTTTTAAATTTTTTACAGTGTAAATTTTGTTGCATATACCACTCAGTAAACAGATGCTCGCGTTCCTGGTGGAAGAAGTGAACAACTAACTGCTATATCTAAATAATCTCCAGCCATGTTTTCCATTTATTAAGGTGAAAGTCTGAGAGCAACAAGCGGAAATGGGTCCCAGGAGAGCATATTTAACACGAAAAGTACAATTATCAGCCTGTCATCGCTTGCACAGGTAATTATTACATACGTAAAAGAACAAACAACAGACATTTCAGACGTATTAGTGCATTTATCTGATTGATAATTTAACCTTTCTAGCAGTATAACCAAAGAGAATATCATAGAAGAGGCAATCAAGCATTTCATTTATTCGAAACGATATAAAACTCTATAAAATTACTCCCTATCTAATGTTAAGTAACAGATACTAATAAATACATTTTTTCTGAATTATTAATTATTGCAATTTAGCTAATACATATTCAAATGTTCAACGCAAATTCAACTTCAGTGAATAATTATTAGGAATACTTAAAACAGTTATAATAATATATAATAATAATATTTATTACGGAAATTTTACAAGAATATACAAAAATAATTATAATTGCATGAGAAAGAAAATAAAAATTAGAAACTAAAAAAGCTATAAAAAAATACAAATTATATAAAACTACATTACGTACGAATACATATAGCATTAAATAACGTATTTTAAACTCTGTTTAAAAGAATAAAAATTAGTTCCAAAAACATTAAAGTGAGGATGGTTATTCAATTTATTTACACATCTGATTATTCTTTGAAACGGACGATTAAACGAATAATTGTGTTTAAAAACTCCAACATGAAAAACAAGTTTACTTCTCGACTTAATTAAATATGGATTGGCCATAAAATCAAGCATTTCAAGTAGTATTGAACAACCTGAAATGAGTTTATGAAAGAAACATAATTCAAGCTCAGTACTCTTTGACTCTAAAGAGCTAAGACTTAAGCTATTTATTGTAACATTAGCAGCAAAATGTGAATGTGGTACATCAGATCTAAATGAAATATATATTACAAATTTATTTTGTACTCGCTACAATCTCGAAATATGAAATACGGAGACCACACAAATCTCTTCAAATTAACAAAACAACAAGTCTGACAAAATTTGAGATCTATTTAACCCGTGCCCCATGAAGGCAAAATGAAAAATATATAAGCTGTTTAATTATTCAATATTCTTATATTTTATATAAGTATGATCTTACAAAATATAAACTAAATATGAATTACAAAAATATTTAAAAAATGAAATAATGAAATCTATTAATGAATGAAATTTAAAGATTTTACGATAATTTTGGATTTTGACACGGGGTTCATATTGAATTCGAAATTAAAGGCACTTGGTTTGTTTCACTTATTTTTTTAAAAATGAATAAAAAGTAAGTGTAACAAGCCAAGTGCCTTTAATTTCGAATTAAATCATTTGTTTCACTTATTTTTTATAAAATAAATAAAAAATAAGTGAAACAAACAAAGTGCCTTTAATTTCGAATTCAATATGAAACGAAATGATTTGTCAACTGACGCTACTATAATATATTTTCATTTTTTATAGCAAATAACGTTTTATAAAAATGTTTTCTTAAGTGATCAATGGGAACCAAATCAAATTTACATTTCATTTCCAAAATTTGCCACCATTTATAATATAGTTTATGTTACGTCTTCAATATGTACAATAGCAACGTAAAGTTAATTGTATAATTATTCCACAATCTCTGAACTTTTACTATTCTTTTATTTCCAGCCCTCATTTATCTGATGAAGAAAACCTGAAAACTTACGGAAAATGCAACAATTTCCACGGCCATGGACATAATTACATAGGTTAAAAACAATCGTTGAATAATCTCCAGCATATTTTGAATAAACTCTTATTTTTTACAGTGGAGGTCACCGTTTTTGGACCAGTCGATCCGAAAACTGGAATGGTCATGAATTTAACTGATTTGAAAAAAGACATGGAAGTAGCCATTATGAGTACGATAGACCATAAGAATTTGGATAAGGATGTTGAATACTTTAAGGAGGTGCCAAGCACAACAGAAAATGTGGCTATTTTCATATGGGAAAGCATGAAGAAAATTATGAAAAATCCGGAGCATTTACATGAAGTTAAAATACACGAAACTGAGAATAATATTGTGATTTATAGAGGAGATTAAATTATTTATGATTTTGATTCTTAATAAACTTAAATTGTTTTTATACATGTTGTTTTATAATAAATATATATTTACATATATTTGGACGTTTTGGATAATCGATTGAAAAAATCTCCTCTAATACTCTTGGAATTGTAATAAACATTTGTAAATTCGACTTTTTCTTCATTTATATACATTTTCGATCAAATATTTTTGCAATTTGTACTTTAGCGTTTGACGCGTGTATTTAGTTACGTTTGACTCGCGTTTTTTTGTCGTTGCCCATAGGGGAAATTTTACTGATTAAAAAAGCTCTCTGTATTTAATATATTTACATAACTGTGACCAAGTGAATGAATAATACTCTTTTCTATTTAAGATCTCTGTATATTCCTCCTACAAGATTAATTTGCCTAACTGGTAAATGTATAAAATTAAATTTGACAATAAAATAATTGGGTAAACATTTATTACATATAAAAGGTTATACATGTATATAGAAGTATATGAATATTAATATATTTGTTAGTATTAATAATAAGTCAATATAATAGAAAACTATATTAGTAGGGTTATATGTTTTTGATTGAAGATAGGCCCTTTGAGCATTAGAACATGCAACACCTAGGAGGTAGAACAACCTTTATTAAAAAAAAACTAAAAAAAAATTGTCCTAAAATAAATACACGAAGTTTCCCTCAGGCTCAAATCTCTGTTTCAAAAAGTTATCACAAGTTTCAATCACAATAAGTAAATTCGCGTCATGGATTCAAAGAAAGTATCCTCCGTTTGGCTTCCGCTTCCATAATAAACAGGATATGTTGGTTGGTGCATTGTTTTAGATTTCATTGTTGAAGTCCGCAGAGCAGGTTTTTATTAAAACGTAAGGTATTCCCAATTCGAAGTCATTGCGTGGCCAATATCGCAGCACTGCCTTCTTCTCGGGACGTTCTTCGCGTACGGAAAAGTATGCGAAGAGGACGCATGCGGTGTAGGAAGCGATGAAGATGAAAATGTGCCAGAGGCCGTGAAGGTATGGGAATTTTATGGCTGACCAAGCGTCGCACAGGAGGCGGTCGTTGATCCAGCAGAACACGGCCAGGAGCCAAACTGACGCGCAACGCATTCCAAGACGGTGAATTCGTTCGTTTTTTTCTCTAAAAAATTTAATTGGATTAATTTTAACATTTTTTTACGTCAAGAAAAACACCCACATACGTAACTAATGAGTACAAATCATACTAAATGAACATTACTTCGTGTTAGTGATACAAATGTCAAATACGCATTTTAATTGAGAATATAGTACCAATAACGCAAAATTGTTTTATTATTTTCAAAATATGGATTTGAATGCAAATTATTGGCATTTTCATTATTTAATTGCGAAAATAATGGGATTTCTTGTGTTTTCCATTTGTTCGCAAATGTTCGATATGATTTGTTACTTTGTTAAATATGTATTGTGTATGAAATCATAAAAAGTATGTGTATCTGTAAATGGCCAGCCTCTAAATAAATTATTATTATTATCACCAACCATTCTTTCAAATTATGCAGTTTCATTAAACATTTTTGGTTGATATACACCAATTTGTTCCCTAATACTGGCTTTTAAATCTTCCATCATTGCAAGGATTTTTCTAAACACCATTTTTTTAAATAAATTGGTTTTCTATATGTTGTAGAGTATAGAAAACCAATTCCTACAATCATACTGTCCAAAAAAATATATATCAAAAACACCTTAATTTTGGCCTGCTTAGTAGTTTTTGGATTATGTATTGCTGTAATTTTCCAGACTGTTAAAATTAACTTTATATTTAATATTTTGTAAAAACTGTAATTCCGTGTATATAAATAAATGAATAATAAAAAAAATTAAATTTGTTCGTGATCAAAATCAATTTTACATTATTCAGAATCGGTAAATCTATAACAAGTTCGATATTTTTTTCCAACAACAAAAAAAGTGTAATTCCGTGTAAATGATTAAATTAAATAAAATAACAAAGAAAATTGAATCTCTTTTAGGTTCTTGTTGATGAAACTCAATTTTACATTAATCTATAATAAATTCAATTCTTTTTCCAATACCAAAAAACAAAATATTGTTCTAAAATCTGTCTTTTTAATATGACTTTTAAAATTTGACATATCAAGAATTTTGTGTGTGTCATTAAAGTTGTGTGTATTAGATTAAGGCAAGATTATTCTAGTGCTATCTTGCAAACGAAGTTTTTAATTTATAAAAGTGCAGAAATATATTTTGTTTACTCGCAGCTTCTAGCCTTGGATTTGTTTTTAATTTAAAAAAGCTAAAGTATTACAATTGTTAAATTAGAGAATTAAATATATTCAGTTTCAATTATTATTCTAATACTGTAGCAGTGTAACTCTCTTACCTCCTGACCTCGTGTATGAGCAACATAACTGATGGGATGCCCAAAGTCATCAAGGCGAACGCATTGACTGCAGGATGGATTATGGCCAAGCATGTTCCAATTATAGCCAAAAGCACCGCGCCCATACTAAATCTCTTCCTACAAAAATGCAATTAATTAGTAATTATAATAAAATAAGTTTTATAAATTGTTTCGTTTCAAATGGAAAATAATTTGTTCTATTCATATTAAATAATATACACATTACTAAGGTGTTATAAATGGAGATATTTTTCTATTATTCAAATGGTTTATTAATATTTCATTACTCAATACCTTTAATCAATCACATGCCGATTTTTTTTTTTTTTTTTCATTAAGTGCGCCGTTTGGGATATTTAACATTTTGAAAATTACCGCCAGGTGTTGGAAATATGACCCAGCAATGAATTTGTTTATGGACGAACAATGAATGGGCACGCATTTTTGATTGTTTATATTACTTCTAGAAACATTGTTTAAACTATTTCTGAAAGAAAATTGAAAAAAAAAGTGCGCCCACAATTTGACACTTTGAAAATTGCCGTCAGGTGTTGGAATTATTACCCAGCAATGAATTTGTTTATTATATACAAACAATGAAAGGGCATACATTTTTGATTGTTTATATTACTTCTAAAAGCATTGCTTAAACCATTGTTAAAAGAAAATTTGAAAAAAAAATCGCCGTTTTGGAAATATCGTTTAAAAAAATCGACATTTCCCGAATTTTTAAAGTACATATATTAAGAATATTTTAGAATTTATAAGAATAAATATGTTTCTGTCGTATTTAATTGTCCTTAGTATTACTTATAATTATGAATAAACGGCTAAACCAATCTTACTTTAAATAAATATTTTTGAAAAAGAAAAATTTCAATGTAGGGGTGCCGGGTTCATTGCTGAATTCATTGCCAGCTTCACACACATTCTCTAGATGTTAAATTTAGCAGTTGAATAATTTCAGGGGGAATTTCTTTATTATTATTTGTATAGTTATTTTCAGATAACATTATAAGTAGATCTGACCTCAATAATAATCTCTGCATTGCATATTCGTTTATAACTAATGTTTCCTGCTATTTTTTTATCGTTTTATGATTAGATTCTAGTACTTCTTCCGAAAGTTTTCCAATTGGAAAGGAACATTCACTGTTGATTTGGTTTTGTTTGGATGTAAATAATAAATACAAAGGTTCGCTCAATTGAAATGTTTTAAATTCACGTATACCAATATTATAATAACTAACCAAACTTTTTTATTCATGTAAAGTAAAGAAAATTAAATTTATATTAGGTTGTTCGTGATCAAAATCAATTTTGTTTGAACAATTATTTGCAAAGTATTTTCAAAGTTGTGTTCACATATAATACATGATACATATTATATTATTTTACTGCAAAAATCAATTTTAATTTCCGTTTATGATATACTTATTAAAATAAATCGAAATGAATTACAAGAAAATAAATTTCAAATAAAAATAAGAAAAGTTTTTCGTTATTTAATGTAAGATAATCAAATTCTATTTTCGGAACTTGATTATCTTATGTTTCATTTCTCTTAGAGCATAATTTGTTAATTTGAATAAATTAAACAAATTCAAAATTATAATTATTTACATAAAAAAAAAACGAGAAAGGGTTGACATTTTAAACGTATCCATTTTATAAACCTTAGTATATAACAATGCATACATGTAATATTCCATCAATTTTAACCTATATTTCAAATGTGAAAAAAAAAACACATCCTCATCCTTGATATCAAATAGCAAAACATACAAATGTAAATCATAAATATCATTTTTGTGAAGATAACAGCTGCCCCGAACTGCCCTCGTTTGTACAATGGCTAATCAAAAAATGAATATTTTTGGTTAAACTTAATTTTTTTATGGTATAATACATTTATTTTTTCATATTTTCTTATGAAACTATTACAACAATTTTAGAAATATGTTATAAAAACATTTTTTTTTTCAAATCAGCGCAAAATTATACAATATAAATAAAAGTATAATTAAACTATACGAGTATATTTACAAAAGTGATTAAAGTATTTTGTTTTGTTTTATGGCTTAGAAAAATGGATTTTTTTGTTAAATTGTATTGTAAACAATTATTTTTATTGTAAATAATAATAAAAAAACTGGAATCGAACTGTAGATTTAATTTTTTGCCATATTTAATAGTCCATATTAAATTTTGGTGATTTTTTAACTTGGTCCTTGAGGATTTAATAGGGATCTCAAAAGATGCCTATTTACCAAGTTTCAGAATATTCGGATGTTTCCTACTAATAAATTCCAGTTTTTCTCGCATTCAATCCATTATGAGTCAAATACCTAAAATCCGTGGTCAACTTCTTGCCGGTGTATGAAATTATTATTTTTCATAACATAAAGTCAAATATTCTCAGCCCTAAATTACCCAGCAATTATAACACCCGCTATATATTGTAATAAAATAAGAGGAAATGAGGTTCGTGTTTACCTGTCATTGTGCAAAAAATGCGGGAAGAACCGTCGTGGGAAGAACATAGAAAACGCCGCGAAGAACACCCACAAAATGGCCAATTCGTCGAGCAATTGACCCACTAAGCTGAGAGTAGCGTGGAAATACGCCGACGATAATCCCACAACTATTAATAGAATCCATATGATGTGAATTCCGGGATTAATTACTTTTCCATATCCCCTGAACAAGTGGATTAATACTGGCGGCAAGACGAAGAACAACACATTGCTGAACTGAAATTTTATAAAATTATATATTAAATAAAACTGATTTGAAAATAATTAATAAATTATTCTCACATTTTGCTCTGTGACTTTTGACTTACGTTGCGTAAGTACGCTAAACAAATGCACATTAAAACAACTATTTCCCGGGCAAATACCCACGCCGGACATTGAATTACATAATGTACACCTGCTGTTGCACATCAATAAAATATTGCATAATGCAACAAATTTTGATCTGAGAAAAATTTCTTTAATGCGAAAACAACAAAAGGGACGTTACTTAATTTAAGGCCATCTGCAGACACGTGTTTCGGGATCTATCCCTCGTTAGTACAGCTATGCCTTACATAATTTAAAGATGTTAAAATAAATTAATTAAATTAATTCAAAATACAATCAGCAAAATTAAATCAATTATATTAAATCAAATTAATCTAAATCAATTTAAATTAAATTAAACGAAAATAATTGAATCAAATTAATTAAAAGGAGCGACCCTCACCTGCCGCGCGCTGTGATAGTAATGACGGGCAGAGAGGTCGTGCGTTCTTGTATTGTTGTTATCGCAAATTCACAAAAAAACTTCTCTCGGTTCTCTTTTCTATTTATAAAATTAGTTTTATTATAAATGTTAACTAAAATTTGAATATTTAGACCTGGTTTGTATAAAAAAATATTAAAATTAACACATACGAAGTAGGCAGCCTCACAATCTAAGTATACATATCAATTGTAGAAATTTGTACAACATTGAGGTACAATTTAAATTAATTAAATATAAAGTGGAAAAGAAACATCTCCGATGGGATTTGAACCCATGTCCCCCGGTTACCGGTCGAGTGCGCTGCGCTATCAACTTCATCACAGAGACTTGTGATATCAAATCTCCATTCAGTTCTTCAGATCCGCTTATATTCAGTGTATACAGGCCTTCGTGATGAGAACGATGCACAGCTCTAACCTGTCCCCATCTGAAGTCGAATAATGGAATGGAAATGCAAATGTCGCATTTTTAATTAATTAAATTAAAATTCGTTTTAATTTATATTTACATCTATGAATTGTAGAAGATTTTCAACATTGAGATATAATTTAAATTAATTAAATAAAAAACATCTTTATTCTGACAGCAGAATTACAATTCTTTACAAATATTTATATTTACAATAAATATTGATGGCTTAGTAGTCTGTCATGGGCTATCGACCAGAGGTCTTTCTATAATTTCTAAAATTCATAGATTTAAATATAATTTAAAAGGAATATTAATTTAATTTAATACATATCAATTAAAAAAACTCGCTTACACCGTGATTATCAAAATAACGCCTACGTTAAATATTGCATTTTCGTAGGGAATAGCAGCGATGGTTGGTTGGTATGCCTCTATTTAACTTATCATTGGCGTTATTTGTTGTTGACGTGTTTACACAGGTTAATGTGTGTTTTATCACCTATTGTTACTACCGATAATTCTGTTATTTTTATATTTTTTTTCTACAAATGTGCTAATAAATAAATAAATATAAATATTTAGAAACGAAAAATTTTGAAAATTTTAATGAATAATTAATTATGAAGTTTTTGTATGATAGATTTATTTTTTATCTATTGTGTTTTAGAATTATTTTTTTTAAATTATAGGCCTATAATCGCTCCTTACAATTGTGTATAAAAAAATCTTAAATATAAATAATTTTTTTATGGAATGTATATGTATAAATACATTTAAACATTGTTTACATCAATTCATGGAAATGCATGCGAATTTATATATTTTAGTCTTATGATTATTTGTAATAATTGGATTCCGTATTAATTTCTACAATACAGGCTGTCCCATTTTAATCTTTCAGGTGGAATATATCGAGACAAGTGCGCCCAATCGAAAAAGTTGTCTAATGCAAACGCGACACATATAATCATATCAACAATTTCATCTGGCAAGTAATCTGACTTTTTCGCTAAGAAGTGCGACTTCAAAACGTCAAAGGCTGATTGACAAAAATAAAAATGTTTCTAAATGGACATGCGTTGTAAGACCCCCCCTCTCTCTCCCCGATTTCTAGTCGTCACATACGAAGTTAATTTTTTTGTTGTCAATACAATGTGGCAGCTTGAAGTAATTCCAAGGTATTAATTAGACTTAAAATTGCCCTAATGAATCTTGTAGGTGGAGAAGAATGGGGGGGGGGGCGTACAGCAATGCATCAAGGTGTCAAAGGGCGCTTATGTCTGGAATCTGATTATTTTGTAATCATTAGGTAGCATTTTTATATCAATTCTAGATTAAGTGTAAAATAGTCTAATATTGACGATTACAGCGCCACCTGTTGCCCATACAAAAAAGTTTCTGAGTAAAACCTACATAGTTTTTTTCACACTTTCCGAATTTGCAATAAAAAATGGGGGTTCCCATTTAAGATTCAGAAGTTACCCCTGTTATTCACCCCCCTGGGGGCTGAGGGGTGAAATTGATAACAGAATCTAATGTCCCCTTGTAAACCACTAAACTTTGCATTAGACAACTTTTTCGATTGGGCGCACTTGTCTCGATATATTCCACCTGAAAGATTAAAATGGGACACCCTGTATATAGGTACAACCAAATATATGAATTTGTTTTTAGATGAAAAATATATATTTAAATTATTTTCTACTGGAAAAATTTGATTCAATTTTCACGATAAAAATTTTCTTCTACATCGATTTATTTTATTGTTATTTAAATTACATTTACTTTTTTATGAGTTAAGTATTATACACATTTTTAGTGTTAGCTACATTTTATTTTAGTATTAGTTCTTGAATTTTGTTGTTGTGTAATGGTTATCACAGTAAATAAATAAATAAAAATGATTAAAAATAATAGATATAACGTGTAAATAATTGTCAAGTAATTTTTATTAAAATTGAATTTAACACAAAAACAAATAAAATGTCTTACCGTTGGCTGAAAGACTTTTGGTCGATGATCAATTTGTGAATTGTATATTAATTATTTATTTTATAATCAATATGTAAATATATTGTTGTAAATAAATAGGTATTTGTATACATATCTTACCGTATTAACAAATTCTGCGATAAGAGGCGAGAACGTATAATTCTCCTCACACCAATCCACAGGTGAACTGCCCGGCTGCAAAGTCGACCACATGATTAATTTATCTGGAATGAAGCAAATCAGTGAATGTTATGTAAAATTCGTACGTGAAAGTGGATTATTATAACGTTATATCACCCACACTTTTTGCGTTAAACCAAGCGAGCGGCAAAAGGTAAACATATTGATTTTCGAGGGGGTGCAAAAAAAACAAACAACACGCTCGAAACCCACTCACATTCATCAAAATACGAAGTAAACTGGTCCATTCGGGGTGGCTGCCAGAGGGCCGCTGTAACCACATTCATGAACAAACGATAGCGTTATTTTCGAGCTGGAGCTGAGAACAAGGGAAATACGATAACACGATTACACACTTACCAATTATGCAATTACAACGTTAGCCCATATCTTCGTCTCGGTTTTTGTGCAACACGGTACACAGCTTATTTATAAACAAAGAACAATAATACAAACATATGATTCGGTCTGGCAGCGTTCGACGTTCGTGTGCTGTCGACTCTTTTCACTGAATGTCGGCTGGTTTTGTAGGTATGTTGGGTATGCTCCGAGGACGCCAAACAAGACCTACCTCGAATGAAATTGCGCGCGCATTGCGTGGGATTAATTATAAAATATAAATTCGGCCGCCTTTTTCGAAATCTACAAGTACAAAAAATTCAGGTATGGCTATGTTCGATATTTAAACTTGATGCCTTTACTTATTGTTGGAATACCAAAATACGAATTTGTTATATTATTGCGACATATTGCTTCTTCCATTTATATTTTGTGCGCAATATGTTGTGTGGCTCCTGAAAAATTTAGCTGTTTGATCTAGGGGAGGGGAAATGACACCGAAACTCTAAAAAAATGAAATGAAAAATACAAAAGGAGGTCTGTTGTTATCAGCAACTTTTGCCTGGAGGTGTTTAAATTTTAACAATCGTTCCTCTAAAAATTCGAAAAACTCATGAAACACTCATGCTACTCTGTGGAAAAATCTTTGGAAAATATGAATGTTATTAAGATCCAATTAAAATAATTTCAATTCATTTTACTATAACTCATAAGTGCAGTGAATCAAATGATTTTTTTTTAATTCAGGAACTGTATAATATAACAACCTTTTTTATAAGTATAGATCCATGAATACACCTAACGGTAGAAAGGAAAAAGATTTAAAAAAAATACTTAAGCCCTGATCATATTCCACAATACTTACTTTTTAAAACAATATGTTGTAATATCTGTACTAGGTTCCATATTATAATTTTATATACAAACATCTTTATTCAGACAATATGACAACAAAATTTTACAAAATTTATTAAAACAATATCTACAACTGTGTTAGTAGTTTGTCATGGGCTATCGACCATAGATCTTTCAGTCCTTATAATTTTATTTTTGTAAAATTATTAAATTTAAATCAAAGGCAAATACGTAATAAATAAAACGGAGACGTCAGTTTATTTTTTTTATCTGTATGTGAGGTCAGCTCTATCTCTAAAGGTTTATTCTAATGAGTACGTCATTAAAGAGATGTAAACAAATAAGGCAATGTCACACAAAAAATTACAGATTACCAAATAACCATTAAATGCGCCAAATGCAATGGAAATCACGCATCGGAATATATCACAAACCTACCCAAAAATTGCAAATCTTACCAAGAAGAAGGACGGCAAGCGATTCAAAAATTGATCAATAAAACCAATGGAAGACATTAAATAAAAATGATTTGAAAATAATTAATAAATTATTTCCACATTTTCTATTTATATCAATGGATGACATACCAATTGCTAAAATAAAAATTACTAACAAATATCCGCAGACATCGAAGCTTCACTCAAAAGAGGCAGCCATAATCGCCAATCATTTACACTTCATGTCTTTAATCTAATCGTATATGCCACGGAAATAAACAAACAACTCTAGATAGATCTCAACTGTTTATAAAAAAACTATGTCATATAACTCATATTTAATTGACATCCATGTTGCATTTTCAGGCAACTGCCTGTTCATCGTCATTTTTGATAGTGTCGGAGTATACACTGCAACCTTAATTATTCGGGGCATTTCCTTACAGAAAATATTAACTTTAATCATGTTCATATTCTATGCATATATATACAGGGTGGCGCAAGATATCGATGAAGTCCAATATCTCAGTTATTTGGAAATTTACAACAAAATATTACTGACATAATTTGTAGCCACTGTAAAACTTCACATTTTAAAATTAGTATACAGGGTGTCCAATAATCACGTGACATATCAAACATATGATTGGGTTTTGACCAATTCGCCTTTTATCGCTCACCTTTTAGAAACGATACGAGAGCATTTAAAATCAAATTTAAATATGATCTACGAACAAATCGTTTAATACCAATTTCATATCAACGAAATAGATAAAAATATTGATTGAGCAGGATCAAAGAAACTCTAATCTGAGAATATTTGGAATTAAAAAGGGAGACAACACGACACCAGGGGATCGCTTACTGTACATATGCAACAACAAATTAAAAATACTTACTAATCGGTGCAATGGAGCAGTGTCTACTTGCATCATCTGTTTTGTTAACTTTATATAATAAAGGATTACATAACAGTATTTTCAATTAAAAAAAATATATTGAAAGGTTTCAAAATTGTAGTCAGAGAAGATATATCAAAGTCTCATCTCGTGCTCATTAAACGAGTCTTATACTAATTATCTAACACA